>CM057337.1:500286682-501486682 GCA_030015575.1 Agapanthus africanus | reverse complement strand
TCCGGCTTAAGCCAAAGCCGGCTAGTAAAAACCGTCCGATCACCATCCGTGCAATACCGCACGTATCTGATCGAACCCTGCCATATCTCCATACGGCCTCTACAGCGTTTCGCCCGAAACTTGAGTAACTGAAAGTGTGGTGGACTCTAAAGACTCGTCAATACTATGGCTATGGATTTAACCACTAGCCCGTCAGAGGTATAAGCCAATACGTAACGGGCCACCAGCTATTGACTAAAAGGGACGTCGATGAGCGAACTCATCCTGACACCCTACTGAGCCTGTCAGTGACAATATCCGTGCAGTCCGGTCCGTTCGTCTATGAGTATCGCATGGCGGGCCTACGGGGTTGGTAAAAGTCAGACCCCCAAAAGCGGTACAAGTCGTGTCGGAGTGTAGCCCAGAACACCCTGAGATACTACTGGAATACCTACCAGTAAATCTCCTGCCTTGGCCAAGGACTTCGTGTAATGGCTCTCCTAGACACAGCGCGACCTCACCCCCAATACCGGGAGAGACGAAACCCCCGAAGATCCGCTCACTGCCTCCATGTGGCTCGGGACTGTACCCAACTAAAACCTGTTTGCACGACTCCTTTGAGCCGTGGTAGGGTAGTAATCAAAGCACAGTAGGAACTCACACGAGACAAATGACGATCCCCAGGTCGATGAACTAACCTGTACACATGTCACCTGGGAACTGCTATCTGACGTCAGGTATAAGACCAACTAGCATGTTCCCGGCGAGTCCTGTCCGGTGTACTCATAACCCAATGAGCACCTGTATACATCTTAGGTGAACCAACTGACACCAGTGGCTTGTGAGACCGGCCACCGCCCCTCGTCGGGGTCTCGACTGTATACACTAGTCTACTCTGGAGTATCGATGCCCTGTCTCGAAACTCCCACGACTAGGGACCTTTTAAGGATGTGCTAATAGACTCCAGCTCTCACTTATATGATCGCCCTCATACTGCCGGCAGTCAAGCAAGAATCCTAGGGGCTCTATCAACGTGCAATAGCGACCTGTCAGGTCACCTAAAGCAGTACACGATGATAAAGGTAAACCAGATGGCGTACTATCATCTCGAGTAAGACTGTCGTACCGGGATAGGTCCTCCCTCAATCATTGCAATCACGTGCCTGTGATCCAATAATTGACTCTGAGGGCACTATCTCCAACAATCTCCCACTTGCACTCAAGGCTAATTATTGCGATGTCGCATACTCACAGCCCGTGTGATACCGAACACCCAACTCCTCTACTAGTCAGTCTCACAAAGCTCGTTTGCGAGACTATTGCGTTCGAGGAATAGCCTCAGTGAGTGGATCCGCTCTGAAGTTTCTTTCTATGTCTTTCTATATCTCAAGTTCGCGGAGAAAGCCATCTCCCGAAATGAGCAATACCTGTCTTAGAGTGTCTGGATATCTGATGGGACCGAGCTCAAAAATGAACTCCAAATCCAAACTTCTTAGACTATATCGTCAACTGAAATTAATCAGTATCCTGTGCCATGCCACCCTCAGTATTTCCTTGGATCACCTGTCCAAAATACTGCCCCTCGTCAGAGGGAAAACTATAACTCTGACGATCACCCTGTCGTCCATGTCACCTTGGAAGCCTGGAGTGATAACCGTCTCCTAAAGGAGGCAGCCGTTATCATATCCCTAGAACATTCACTTATGTCCTAAAACTGCTTCCGACTGTTTCTCCAGGATTGGATCAATGTCAACTTATTGCATATAGTGCAAGAACAACATCTGATGTGGTACTTGACATCTCATGATTGACTCAATTGCCCAAGCAAGTGATCTGCCAATCATGCGCATCCCTCTCTCCTTTAGTCTATAAGACACCTTTAGAGAGGGTGACTCCATCACCTGCAGGTACACTACCGTGTCAGGAGTCGTCCATTCTAAATACTCTTAGAATGCTGTCAAAGTACCCTGATTGGGAAACCACCCAAATCTAAATCTAAAACCATAGATCTACTAACCAGTATGTCTGATATAATGTCCAAGTCCCATGTGGAGAAAACACTGTGTGACGACCAAAGTATAACCGATCGTAGTATAGGAGTTTCCTTTCCTACTCTGTGTATGTCATCCAAAACCCGGATATCACACCCTACCACCTTCTCAACAGATCCATCCCCTATTCTGATGACGTCAAACCCATGACTGTCACATCAGAAATAGATGATCTATCTCTGCTATATCTGCTTTAGTCTATAAATAGACATAAGCCAGATGTCCACCAATGCTTCCGCTGCTCCCACTGACTACGACAACCCTCTGGCAGAGTCATATAGACGTGCACTTCTAAATCTAGTTTAGAACGACGCTATACTCATCCTCCTGCCGGGTCTGGCAGCCTGGAACAACAACAATGGCAAGTGTGGGTAAACAAGAACTTCCCTGTCACCGTCCTTGAGGCTACCGGAGTACCTCTCGGGTGCCTGAAGTTACCCACCGTATCTGCGGAGTGGCCAATGGAATGTCAAATCAGATTGAATCTTTAGGTTCCTCATCAAATCTTCAGTAATCGTTTGCGGTTCTGGAATCACTTCCAGTTCTACCATACTCCCACTACTGTTTTTGAAAAAATCCATTTTTTATTAAAACTGTGGCGAGTTAAGAACAATATCACTATTGATCTTTCTTATGGTAGAAAATCAACCCTCGTCATAGCCTGGGTCAACCCACAAACAACCATTACCGAAACGTGCCTTGAGTTATCCAGAGTCTGGTTTTAATCATAAGCCGGACAACTCCCAGTACCTTAACAATGTTAAGATATGAACTGTACTATATCCAATATAGAACCAGAGGCACTGATTTAATTGAACCAGATTCAAATCATGCAGCTGTCTCCAGTGCATGTCAACTAAATGGAGAGAGGCCGATCAGCGTTACTCAACTTAGGAATGCTTCCAATTAGGAGTAACCTGAAAGAGAAGCAATTTCTCTTTATCATTACTATCAACTGAATACCATACACAAGTATCTACATCTTCAATCACTTTGAAGAATCCCGATACTTGCTACACCTGGTTCTCTACTCTATTCAAATACCTATAACTCCTCTAAACTCAGACCCTGTGTTTCTACGAAACACATGTTTAAGAACTAGAGAAGTTAAAAGTAAACAGAATATAGTATGAGGACCAACCCCACTGTCCTGATGGACCCTGGACAACATACAATACTCTGTATAAGTCCCTTGAGTCTGATAACTCATTCACTGTGTGTCGTAGGTTGAAAACTGTACTTATGGTTAAGAAGAATTACACCGCTGTTTAATGCTCCTTACCTAACCATCCACTGATATAGGTAAATGTCGTAGACATAATTTCAGAAAGGTATATCTCACTCTATGAAAATAGACGTACAGATATATCAATTTGAAATTGGTGCATAACTGCGGATATTCAAAACCAAATATTTGCCGACCGGCAAACAGCCCAGATGATCTCCTCAAATATCACCGATTACAACGAATCTCGATATAATGAGGATGATCACCCTATTCCCAATAACCTACTCCCACTCATCATCTGTAAAACCATACAGATGTGAGAATCATACCTGGTAAATACATACCCTGGAGCAAGTGTCTAATCAGGAAATCAGTTTTCTTTTAACAGTACACAGTTGAACTGAAACATTGAAATATTTCGATGGGGTATCCTGGTATTCCTAGTAATGCCTCTACCATTATCCAGATTCACAACTATAACCGTATAATTCTTTGCCACCTCTCCAAATCTCTTTATATGTCTTTAGTCATTACCTTCTGCACACCCCTTAGGCCAAATGGTTTTCTTTCTTCCCTACCGTTCGGCACCAGCCTATGGTTTGGAAGAAGACTATCCAATAAGCATAATGGGTGTACTGTCCTAATCCTAGGAGCACTCGCAATGCGAGAGAAGGTGAAAATAAAAGACAACCGAATAAACCTTATTCCTCCTGGACCAGAATCCATCCCCGAACTGGAACAAGTTCCTTTCGAGTTCGTATATAACCATACGATGGAATATCCAATAAACTGTGGATCTTCGTAGTGATACGGAGTGTCCTGGAGAAATACAAAGGTGATATGGGAGTGGTAATGAAATACTTGGTTTTGTCGTGAATATCAGTCGCAATTTACTTTGCCCTCTTACTAATACCTTGCTTTGTCTTAATCTTAATACCTTCTGCACACCGTTGTTATGCTAATTGGTGTTCTTCATTCCCTACCGGTCGGCACCAGCCTAAGGTTTGGAAGAAGACAATCCAATTTGCGTAATAGGTGTACTACCCCTAAACCAAGGAGTACTCGTAACCTGAGAGAGGGTAAAAGGAAAAGACAACTGAATAATCCTATCCGTTTTCTCCAGAACCGGAAACCATCCTCGAATTCCTTCGAGTTCGTATCTAACCATACGATGGTTTTGTCCAATGGAAGTGGACGTTCGTAGTAATACGGGGTGTCCTGGAGAAAAGGGTAAAAGTAGGAGTGGCAATGAGGTCCGCAACTCTGACAATCCAAAAGCCAGTGTTAAGAAGGTTCGGTCAACTTGGTTACTGAGTCAAAGTCTTAGGGTCGGGTCAATGGTCGCTGCCAAAGAGAGAGAGAAAAGAAACACTCAGCGTGCACTCTAACCTAGATCAGAATGGTCACCAATTTATCTAATCTGGAAACCTCCCACTGTACCTCAAATTCTCCTCCAAACCTTAAAGAAGAATTAGTCGGGGTTACCCGAGGAGTAAACTAACTCATCAGTGGGAATCGGGATCCAACTATCATCGCATGATAATGTGACGGAATCCGCTCACGGTATCACACTCCAGAAGGTATGCGCATATCTGGCAAGTTTCAGTTCTTTTGAAACTCCCGATGTGATTTTTACCCCATGCTCTTATGACCTTGACTTTGGCCAACAAATCATAAGTCACATGTCAAGTTCTGCCCGTCATTCTCCAGGTTAATTTGAGCCCACCCGTACAAGCCCTTGACTTTGGCCAACAAAGCTATACGACTGCCCCAAACCAACGCATCTATCTATGCTGCATATGAATAACCAATAGCTACCAAACACTGTGCCTTGACTTTGGCCAACAAACACAGCTTGAATACTATTGACTACCCATATGAAACGACGGAGGGCTACGAATGGTTTCTGGCGAAAACCTTTAACGTAATGAACTTGATATCGTTGAAGGAACGGATAGCTTTTTAGAAAATATAGTGACGAAAACCTTTACTAAAGAGGTCACTCCCGGTGAAGGGATCTCGGCTCTTTCCCCGTAGAATAGGGTGCTGGATATTCATAACCGAATATCACTGTGCAAAGCAAAAGTAATCGGCTATAGTGAAGTTAATGCCCTGACGCAAACTTCTGTCCAAGGGGTCACTCCCGGTGAAGGGATCTCGGCCCTTGCCTCGTCGACTGAGGAGCAGGATATTCCAAATGAATACCACGATGCAAAACAAAAGTGAACGTCCTTGCAATAACAGCTTTTTGAAAAGTGTTCCAACAACATCAGATTAGGTTTGTTTAAACTTGCATTGATCCGAATCAACGCAGTCCCATCAATTGATCACACCACAAAGAACGAAAATATACTGACGTACGTATATGCCATCCGCATTCGCCACTGGGTCCCGTCATCACCCGTTAGGTTAGCTAACTAACGGCAGAGCGGGGACTGGACTAGCGCGGATGAAAAACATATACAACATCTACTAATATATATACCAATATATTATATTTCGCTCAAGGCGTGAATAAAATGCAACATCACAGAAATGTACAGCATCACAGAACAATACAGATATCTGGGATCCCCGGGTTTCACAGAGCCACTACTGAAACCCGACGTTCCCCTGGTCGTGTGGATAGCCTGTGCAATGAAATCCTATACCCCCTACGAGTGCGGCGAATAGCCAGCCAATTCTGGAGTGAAGCCCCTTCCGTCCCAATGCCATGAGATGCGGGCTTGTTGCCTTCTAGAACCCGGCTATCCGTGCACCCCTCCGCGGGGTAATCCTAGTACCGAAAGTAAAATATACATACACCGGGTACATCGACCGCAACCAGGTCGTGCCCCAAAAGAATAATACAAACAGGCAGTGACGGCAGTCCACATGTCGGACGCTCGCCCCGCAACAACAAATGTACATAATACAACAGCACTGTACTAGCATTGCATCCAGGCTATCCCCCACGACCGATCCGCAACATCACAGCAAATACACAGAACATCAACGTGAAAGTCACGTTCGCAAATCCGTCTAACCGGGCTATAGCAGTTAGACTGGATTTACCGATCGAGTGACATTCACGGTCGCAGATATAATGTAAATACTGTGAAAAATGTGTTTAAAATTTTCCGATTGATCAAACCTTAACAAGTGGGCCCCCAAGCAATACTGTAACACATCAAGAAATACTGGGCCCAAATTTAATATTCCAAAACCCATATTTTAAGCCCATAAGCCCACTGAAAAAAATGGTGCACTGAACCCAAATAACTGCGGCGGAACAGCGGCCAAAGAGGGGTTACGGCCGCTGTTCCGCGGTCGTACGGAGGGAACAGGGTACCAAAAATTTCCAGTGGTCTTACAATGCACAGTACATCATTCTGCAATCACCTGAAAAATTTTACGACACCAAAAATTTTCAACAGAGAACTGATGCAAGCAAAAAATGCGGTTTTGGGATTTTTGTTCGATCGGAATTGCAAACACATCAAACAAAGCTAGACTAAGTTAATGGCGAGGCTCTGATACCACTGTAAGTGCACGGCGGCGCCCCGGCCGTCAATCCGACGCCGGAATGCGGAAGCGGTGATAAACTTTAAATTTTGCGGACTTTGCAAACCGGCACCCCCGCGCACTAAACACCCGGATCGTAACCATTAACAAGTCTAAGCTACAAACAAGATGGGAAGAGAGATATACCGACGATCCAAGTCCTCCGGTCTTCTCGTCATCGTCCCGATCTCCTGCGGAAGCTCCGGTCTCCTCCTCGTCGCCGGAAGTGCACCACATCGCCTACTTCTTTTACGGGCTCCCACCTCAATGCCGAGGCAACTCGGGCACGAAGCCGGCTACTCGACGTGCCCAAGATTTGCTGTAGAATGTGTAGTGAGCTATTGTCTCTATTGGGGTTGGAGGGGTTGCCATATGGTGGAGAAATATAGCACAAGAATTTTTCCATGGATGGATGCTAAGAGAAAAGAGCATGCCCCCTCAAAAGGAGCTCGGCCAAGTATGTTTTTGCTCACTGGAAAATGAAAAAAAAGGAAGCACCTCTCTCTGCAGCCAATTAATCTCATAGCCACACTAAAATGAAATAATGCATGCTCACTTTTATCAACCAAAAAAATTCCTGCACACTCATTTTTCCTTATGTAAACAAATATTAATTAATACATCATGATATCAAGCTCCATACCTTAAACAGTGGCCGGCCCATCATCTTACCCATCACAAAACCATACTCTATCATGTCAAATTAAATGCATGAAAAGCCAAAAAGATTTCATAAATAATCCTTTTGCAAGAAACCCCCTCAACAAAATGTTAATTGCAAACTTGCAATTAACACCCTCCAACGAAAAGTCCGACCGGGAAGGAAAAAGAGAAAACCGGCCGGAACGGAATGCAAACTGGCAACCCCAGAAAACTGGTCCCATAATAAATTACAGGAAAACCCCGATACTGTGCATACACACCCGCATTTGTATTTCGACCGAAATACAAATGTAAAGAGACAAAACTACACTATCAAATACCAGGATCCGGCTTAAGCCAAAGCCGGCTAGTAAAAACCGTCCGATCACCATCCGTGCAATACCGCACGTATCTGATCGAACCCTGCCATATCTCCATACGGCCTCTACAGCGTTTCGCCCGAAACTTGAGTAACTGAAAGTGTGGTGGACTCTAAAGACTCGTCAATACTATGGCTATGGATTTAACCACTAGCCCGTCAGAGGTATAAGCCAATACGTAACGGGCCACCAGCTATTGACTAAAAGGGACGTCGATGAGCGAACTCATCCTGACACCCTACTGAGCCTGTCAGTGACAATATCCGTGCAGTCCGGTCCGTTCGTCTATGAGTATCGCATGGCGGGCCTAGGGGGTTGGTAAAAGTCAGACCCCCAAAAGCGGTACAAGTCGTGTCGGAGTGTAGCCCAGAACACCCTGAGATACTACTGGAATACCTACCAGTAAATCTCCTGCCTTGGCCAAGGACTTCGTGTAATGGCTCTCCTAGACACAGCGCGACCTCACCCCCAATACCGGGAGAGACGAAACCCCCGAAGATCCGCTCACTGCCTCCATGTGGCTCGGGACTGTACCTAACTAAAACCTGTTTGCACGACTCCTTTGAGCCGTGGTAGGGTAGTAATCAAAGCACAGTGGGAACTCACACGAGACAAATGACGATCCCCAGGTCGATGAACTAACATGTACACATGTCACCTGGGAACTGCTATCTGACGTCAGGTATAAGACCAACTAGCATGTTCCCGGCGAGTCCTGTCCGGTGTACTCATAACCCAATGAGCACCTGTATACATCTTAGGTGAACCAACTGACACCAGTGGCTTGTGAGACCGGCCACCGCCCCTCGTCGGGGTCTCGACTGTATACACTAGTCTACTCTGGAGTATCGATGCCCTGTCTCGAAACTCCCACGACTAGGGACCTTTTAAGGATGTGCTAATAGACTCCAGCTCTCACTTATATGATCGCCCTCATACTGCCGGCAGTCAAGCAAGAATCCTAGGGGCTCTATCAACGTGCAATAGCGACCTGTCAGGTCACCTAAAGCAGTACACGATGATAAAGGTAAACCAGATGGCGTACTATCATCTCGAGTAAGACTGTCGTACCGGGATAGGTCCTCCCTCAATCATTGCAATCACGTGCCTGTGATCCAATAATTGACTCTGAGGGCACTATCTCCAACAGTTCTAAGTAGTGCAAGTAACGGGATGGTCTCTCTAGAAGACAACAAACCTTAACTCGATTATGTGACCGTCTTGAACTGCCCTTTGAACCTTCGGGTTTGGGGCAGTACGGCGTGCCACATGTGAGGCGTTGGCTTGACCCTTCTACGGCTGGACCATTGGTACTGAGGCACGAACTGAATGTTTTTAGACTTATTTCATGTGTTGATCAATATCGGGAAAACTTGGGTGTTCGATTGTTCGATCGAAAAGTTTAACATTTTCTATTTATCCGGAATGTGATACAATACTTGGAATTCACAAACAGTTATGAGATAACTGAATGAATATTATAAACATAGCAGTTTAGTCTCACTTGATCGGTTGCCACGGAGTTTTGATGTGATCAAAAGTCCGTCGCAATCACGTAGCGTACGCGGATACTCGCCGGGTAAACTTAATAGACAGCCTCACCCCATAGCCCCGACCAAGTGACTGTAGGAGAACCCCGTCGCCGAAAGCATCCGTTCGGGTGCTCGCGGTAGCGGTGTTCCGCCTTGGTGCACTTCGTCGACGGTATCGGGGGTGCAGCCGCCTACTGAAGTTTGCGACGAGCATTCGATCAGGATGTCGGGAATCTTGTTGAATTGCCCGACTTGATATTGAAAAGAGTTTTCAATTTTAAGACTAAAATGCGGGGTTTATAATTGTTAGGCATGTGATGTCTAAGAAATTCATTTGGCCAGGCATGCGATGTCTGAGGTGGTTGCGGATTCCAACTGTTGTAGTTTTTCACTTTCTTTTCTGTGACCGTAAGTGTAATATGTGATATCACCGGTTTCGTTGCTATATGTCAACGACAATTGGGATACGCATGTTTACTTACGTTGATGACATGTGATGTTATGTGTTGCTGGATATGTTATATTGGATCGTCGTGTTTGAATAGCCAGGGGTTTTTATGTGAGATGAGTGTTTTTCATTTTCATTCATGTAAAAATCTGTATGTAATATTCTTTTATTGGGGCACTTCCAGGTTGCGGAAGATGTCACCGTTTGTATATTATTTACTTTTCCGCACTAGGATAGACCCAAGGAGGGGAGCACAAGTAACCGGGTTCTGGAGTCCAGTGGGAGACCAACTCGAGGAGTCGAGTCCGGGTCTCCTAACTCTAGAATTGGTAGGGTTGCTTGCCGCTCTCGTAGGGGTCTAGGGATGTGGGTTTGGCTATTCATCACGACCGTGGAATCCGTGTTTTATACTGGCTCGTATTGAAAACACGGACGTCCTAGTATATCCAATGTTTCATATGATTCTTCTGCTGCGATATCTGTGATGTGATCATGTGATGTTCTATGATAGATACAGTATATAGTATATATGATATATTATATAGACGTTACTTATGTTTTACACCCGCGCTAGCCCTGCCCCGCTCTGCCGTTAGTTACCTAACCTAACGGTGCACGAGGGGACATCGAGGCGAATGCGGATGGCATAAGTGTACGTCGTATTTATCTGTGATGTTTAAGTATTTAAATGATGGGACTTCATTAATGTGATTAATGAAATAAAAGAAACCTAAGATGTTGTAGAATCGAATTTCAAAATAAAACAGGTAGCTACAGTTCTTGCTTTGCACAGCGGTATATGTGATATATCCTGCACCTTATTCGATGAGGAAAGGACCGAGATCCCTTCACCGGGAGTGACTCCTTTAGCAATAACTGGCTGATGCTACACACTCGGTTTGCCTTTTGATTGCTTTTAAGAGTTTTTGCTTTGCACAGTGATATATATGATATATCCCGCACCTCATTCGACGAGGAAAGGACCGACGATCCCTTCACCGGGAGTGACTCCTTTAGCAAAACTAGAAAAGCCTCAAAAACACTCCATTTTAAAAATATTTGATTCTACAACGATATCAAGTTCATTACGCAATAGGTTTTCAGAAAAACCTGTCGTAGCCCTCCGTCATTTCAGATAAGTAGTAGTTAGTATTCGTGCTACGTTTGTTGGCCTGCGTCAAGGCGTAGTGTGCGGTAGCTAACTGGTGCTTATCTGCATAAGCATATGATGTGATTGGATTAGGGTAGTCGTGCGACTTTGTTGGCCTGCGTCAAGGGTCGTGCGGGTGGGTTTAATTCAATCAGGAAATGACGGGTTGAACTTGACTAGCGGACTATGGTTTGTTGGCCTGCGTCAAGGTCATAGGACGCTAGGGGCAAAATATTATCGGGAATTTCAAGTGTTGAAATTTGCAATGAGATTGCATACCTTCTATGAGATAGTTGGATCCCGATACCCGCTGCGAGTAAGAGTTACTCCTGGGAGAGTTTTATACATTACAATTAGCCGATCAAGTAGGTGTCTAGAAAGGTGTCAACGGGGTTACGCCTCTGGGAAAACGAGGTTTACATTAATTAGGTTCGTGCGAAAGCACGGGGGACCTCCCTCAAAGTACCGACACTGGCCTGGCTGAAAGATTGGCGAACTTGTAGTGTGTAATTAATCCCGGCTAGTCTTTCCTTTTAGGGTTTGAAGGAAGATTTGATAAAAAGCAGTGGGAGCCATCCTGATTAGATAAAATAATAACCAATCTATTCTTGCAGAGCACACGCTGAGTGTTTTCTTCTCTCTCTCTCCAGGTAGCGACCATATCACGCCTTAATCAAGATAATAATACGGATTATTGACCGAACCCGCTTGTTATACTGAGCTGGGGAACGTTGGTCCCGCTCCACCTTATAATTGTTATAAGACAGAGCAGGAAATTTGGGGATTACCAGAATTCCCGTGCCGCCCAAACGAAGAGAGTGCATGCTGATGCATCATCTTCGGGTGTGTTCATTACAGAGAACTGTTTCTCAGTATCCTTTACGTCCTGGGTATGTGATACCAGATCAGGATCCCTGATATGTAATATGTTACATAGGGCTACAGAAAGGTAGAGAACTGAGAACGGGTGATAAGTTTCATGAGGCAGAAAACGGGACAAGAGTTGCAGCCAAGTCTGTTGGTCACTGTCACCCTGTATTACAAGTACATTGATTCTGAACGAATGTTATTAGATACCGAACCTGATATACAAAATCATATCAGTCTCTTTATCAGTAAAGAAATGATAAAATTTTGTATTGTTGGATAATGTTTTGAACATTTCCTATATCAAAAGTTGATCGGTTCAGGCACGTTATCTAAAAGTATTGATGTTCTAAATCAAACTACAGTTCTTTAGTATACAGAACACACACAAGAGGAAGAGTTCAGAAATGAACGAATCCTTCTTGTGGCATTGTAGACTAGGTCAGATCAATGCGACCCGACTGGCTAGAGTTACATAAAGATGCATATTTAAATTAGTTTGAACTTACATCTTGTGAAACTCGCCAGTCATGTCACAAAGATAAGATGACCATAGCTCCGTTTACTGGAAACAGAGAAAGAGTTAGTGAACTCTTGGGATGATACATGTTGATGTATGTAAGGTCTCCTGTCTACAAATGCCAAGACCGGTTCTTTGTACTTCATTACATTCTCTGATAATCTCTCAAGATTCAGACATATGTTCCTGTTGAAACACAAGTCCGAACCTTTTGAGATATTCACAGAATATAAGTTAGAAGTAGAGAACCAAAATACGGGTAAAAGTATTATGTCCTTTGATGTGATCAAGGAGGAGAATACTTGAGCACGGAATTCCTGGACTATTCTAAAAGAGAATGAGATTCTCTCTCGGCATTACTCCTCCGAATACACCATAGCACGATGGTATATCGGGGCGGGGCAATCACACCCTATATGATAAGGTGTGCTCTATGATGAGTACTACTGAGTTACCTATTTCCTTTTGGGAGTTATGCACTTGAGAAGCTGCATACCTATTGAATAGGGTTCCAATCAAATCAGTTGCCTACCACTTCATATATGATATGGAAAGGGAAGAACCCATGTCTTAAGCTAGTTAAGATTTGGGGTTGACCGGCCTATGTCTGAAAGCAAAATCCGGACAAGCTCGAGGCAAACTCTGTAATGTAGAACTGGAAAGGTTCCAGCTATACAAACTGCAGCTGATGATTTGATAGAACTAAAGGATTCAATGGTTACCAACGAACCTCAGCCTCTCCGCCGATCTAGTAGGGTTCCCCACCCACCTGAGAGATACTTCGGTTTCTCTATGACAGTGGGAGCGAGGATTGCATCATGAGATGATGACCCAACTAGTTTCGAACTGGCCATCAGGAGTGGGACTCTGTAAGAATGGCTGGATGCTTAGCGATCTGAGATGGAATCCTTATACACCAACAAAGTATGGACTTTGGTTGCTATATCTGAAGGGTTAAATCCCCATCAGGAGCAAGTATATCTTAAAAAGATTACTTGGTGTAGATGGAAAAGTTGAGACTTTCAAAGCTAGACTTGTTAAAAGTTTGCATCATTGACCAGCTGTGGATAATGATAAAACCTTTTCAAGTATCTATGCTTAAGTCCATCCAGATCCTACTTACCACGGCTACATACCATGACTACGATATCTGGTGGTTGGGTGTCATGACAGCTTTTCTAAATGATGTTTAGAAGAGAGCGTCTATAAGTACACAGCCAGAGGGCCTCGTAGACAGTGGGAGCAGCGGATACGTGTGCAAGATGCTTTATAGGATAAAGCAGGCATCGCGGAGTTGGAACGTCTGTTTTGATGAATTAGTCAAAGAAGTCGACATCATCAAAATGGTAGATGAACCTTGTATAATCAAAAAGGTAGTAGGGAGTATGGTGACGATCCTCGTAGAGTACGTGGATGACATACTCTTGATAGGGAAGGAGTTTCCTATGCTACGCTCGATCAATCTCCGCTTATCACTAGGATTCTCCATATAGGATCAAAGTGATACCTACTAAATCCTGGATTTTGGATCTATGAGATAGATCTAAATGGATGTTAGGATTCTCACTAGTTGTAGTGAGATGGTATCAACCGATCCTGGGGAGAATCACTGGAAGGGTTCCAGGGTGATAAAGACGACTGAATGTCAGTCACAGGCATTGTCTTTACCCTCAGTAAAGGGACGGTATGTTGGAAGAGTTCCAAGCTAGATACCGTGACATACTATACGATAAAGGCTGAATACATCGCTACTTAAGATGCTACCAAAGAGGCTGTCTGGGTGTATATTAGTTCATGAGATGAACTTAGTTCCTCCCATTGTGTGACAATGGAGTTATGGCTTATGCCAAGGAACGCCCGTCCCATCAGTGATCCAGACATATTCTAAGGCAGTATTACCTGATCATGGAGATGCTTGATCTCCAAGGGATAGAGGATAGGAGAGTAGACAAAGAGGACAACACAGCGGATCCACTCACAAAGGCCTGTTCCCAGAGAGAGACTTTTATGGGATGGTTGCGTATGAGATACTACAACCACTGCTACAGATGGCCCTAGTGCAAGTGGGAGATTGTTAGTTATATGTATGCCCTAGAGGCCATTACTGTACATAGGATGTATATTGTAGTGGATGCTGGGACATATATAGGGAGGACTTTCTTGCTCGACATGATAGTATGCTATCTGGTTGATCTTTACCTTAACGTGTATACTGTTTGTCTCTCTGTTACATGTTGGTAAAGCCCTTAGGATGTGTACTTGACTACCTGGACTATGATGCGGATCATACTAGTGGGGACATGGTAGTCCATAAGTACATCCTTCAAAGTCCCTAGTCGTGGGTGTATCGAGACGGGGCATCGATATACCAGAGTAGACTAGCGTATACCTTCTCGACCCATACAGATGGGCGATGGATGATCCCATATCCATTGGTGTTTGACATCAGAGATGATATACGGGTGCTCAGTAGAGACTGGGTACACTGGACGGACTCGCCGAGAACTCCCAGATGGTATTATACCTCACGTCAGATGGCAGTTCTCTGGTGACACTGGTACAGAGTAGTCTGTTGACCCGAGATCGTCATAGAGTCTTGTGTGGTTCCTACTGTGCTTTGATTTCCATCTTACCACGTCCAAGAGGGCGTGCAAAACGGTGGTTTTTGGGTACAGTCCCGAGTCACATGGAGGCAATGAGCGATAGGAGGGGATTCGTCTCTCCCGGTATAGGGAGTTGATGTTGCGCTGTGTTCGATTGGCTATAACAGGAAATCCCTGGCCAGGGTTGCTGAGATTTACTGGTAAGTGTTACCAGTAGTTTCTCGAACAGTTATAAGCCTCATATCGACACGACTTATCGAGCTATTGGGGTCTGACGTTTACCACCCCTAGGCGAGATATGCGACATATCAGACGATCAGACCGGACTGTACGGTAGTGTTACTGGTTGGATTCACAGGAGTATGAGCGGGCTTGCTCGTCGATCTTCTGATCGCTCAATACCCGGGTGGCCGTTACGTTTAGCAGACCGCTTACGACTTGTGGATGTTTGATATGATCATCATCTGCTGCCGGCGTATTGACGAGTCTTTAGAGTCCTACACAGAGGTTTCCTGGCTCAAGCGAAACGAAATAGGAGCGCATATGAGATATGTGCGGGACCGAGAATAATGCGTGTATGTGATACCGTATTCCATTCTCGCGATGAATGTATCAAATGGTTGTATGCGATATAACCTAGTTATCGATTCAAGCGTTGATTCGATAAGCCGATACATTGTATACTAGTCGGTTGTGTGCGACATGACCGGATCATTGAATCAAGTGTTGATTTAATGATTTAATGTATAATTATATATTTGATATATTACTTTGCATTAACTAGTATCGGTTCACTTTAAATGGATTTTCTCACTCGGATGTGCGCATTGCATATGCGATATGATTTTGTGCACTTGCTTGTATCATGTTTGATGATACATGCCTTTTGGTTAAGTGTAAAGAATTAAACCTTGGTTAATGAAATGGTTAGGGTTTACTATTTCCTTATTCATTTATTTATCTATTTATTCTTTTTGGAAAATGATTTGCATAAAGATTAAATGGTGGCTTTCTTTGTTGTTTTCATGAAGCTTCATGAACACTTTGACTAAGTGACCATTTTGTCTCTAGCTTGACCCTAACCATTCCTTTAACCATGATTGATTCTCTACACATTACCATGGTTAAAGATTATGATAATTATTCTTTTATTTTATATTTTCTAATAACTTATCATAACATTTACCTTCTTCTTCTTCATTTCTTGAAGTGAAGAAAGCTTGCCTCCATCAATGGCAAGTGATGAAAAAGAGTGTGAAATCCAATTCTAAAGTCTACCCACTTCCTATTTCTTCATCCTCTACCTCTTGCCAAGTAGTAGAGTGTGTTTTCTTCACAAGTTTCTTGACTTGGTGAAGTCGGAGCTTGATTTAGCGATGCCTCGACGTAGATCATCTTCGGCATGGACATCGATGACCTAGCCCGTCCATTCTCCGATGAAGCCGACGCTAGAGCCCGGGACTTGTTATGGACAGCGAGGAGACTTCATTGCGGAGCTATGGAGGTGGAGAACCGGATCTACAAAGGTTGTATTTCCGTATCTCTTAGTTAAGTGTTAACTAGTTTACTTTTCGCCTAGATTTCTAGCCAACGATCCGTAGTTTAGGATTTCTCGGCACGTAATTTTTGAAATTGGCATGGTTGATGCCTTGTGAGACCTCACTAGAGTGCCTAGGAACCCTACACATACAAATAATATTACATCAATTTACATATTACAAGAATTGAAAGATAAACAAAACTCTCATCTCACAATTCCCCCCGGCTATTCATCCGTGACAATCCAACGAATTCATATACACATACCATCAATATCACAGATCAGAGATATGTATAACCCCCACTAATCGACGTATAGCAATTAGCAGACGTTCAATACATATATAACAATACAGATACAACCCATTAGTCAAAGTCTACAGAAAATCGACCAAAATACGGATTTGTAACCACCCCAAAAACAAACTTGTTCTCTGGAAATTCTGGGCAGAAACAAACTATCTCAAAAATCACAAAATACCATCAGAAACAAACTGCAGGAGAAACGATCCACGGCCGAGTCAACTCGGCCGCGGATCCGTGGCAGAAGCAAGCTTCTGCCGCGGAACCGCGGTGAGTCGGTCGGTTCGCTGGATCGTTTTTCTTGCCTGTTCATAAAAAAGCCTGAGCCAATTTTTAAGACAAGATTTATTATTTTTAGAGCAGAAAAAAAAATCGGCAGAAACTAGGGTTTTCCGGGGTGTTTTGCTGTTTTTTTGTTCGGTCGATATTCTAAATACTTTGCTAACATGCTAGGGTGTGTTTAGTTAGGCTCTAATACCACTGTAAGTCCACGTTACCTCTCCCGGTTCTTTCGGGCTTGCGGAAACGGTTAAAAAATGATTTTTAGGGTTTAGGTAACATGGACTACAAAAACGGATCTTGGCTAAACTACACACTAGCAACTAACAAGAGAGTTATCTACTCGGTTAGGGGTTATACCTAAACTTGAACTCCTTCTTCTTGGACTCTTTGTAGTGGTCGGATGGTGCTTTCCTCGTTGCCTTCTCTTGTCGAAGATGGATTCACCTGAGGGTGTCTACCTTGAGCTACTTCCTCGAACTTTGAGAAAACTAAAGTCTCCGGCTTGCTAGACCTTCAACCTTAGGATGAGTAGAGAGTGGCTTTGGGTGTTTTATCTCCAAGGAGAGGTTTCTCAACTCATGAGAATGATTCTCCTTGAACTAGAGGAGGAGGAAGATGAAAGGAGGAGAGAGAATGGTTATGATAGAATGTGATGGTTTTTTACAACCATAACAATATAAGTGATTTATCAAATTAATAAAATTAATCAAAATGAAAAAGTTGATGGAAGGTTTGATGAGACTATTATCATTTCACATTAAATGGTTTTTGCTAGAATCAAAGAGCATCTTTGATGTGTAATGATGATAGTCAATGTTTCAACCATGGTCAACTAGTCAACCTTGGTCAACAAGTCAACAAACCCAACCATGACACAATTTCATTTAATTAATATTATTAATTGATATATCACAAATTCATTAGGGTTTGGAAAAAGACGACTGTCAACTGTGCATACGCACCCGTTCCAAAACCCTAATGAAAAACCTCTTCCTCCGCCTCAATCAACTGTGCATACACACCCGCATTCGTGTTCCGAGGAACATGAATACTATGAGATAAAACAAACCCCAAAACATATACTAGGATCTGGCTCAAACTAGAGCCCGCTAGTAATGTCTGTCCGGATGCCAAACGTGCACAAGTGCGCGGATGTGAACGAACCCTGTCGCAAAACCATGCGACCTATACTCTGTTTTGCCCAAAGGCGAATAACCCTCTGTGTGGGACTTTAAAGAATCGATACTACGCTGGCAGTGGTTTTAACTACAGACCGCAAGCGGCACTAGCTGTACGTAACGGTCCCCAGGTAGATGCCGATAAGAAGACTGACGAGGTAAACCCATCTGAACTCCTACTGAGCCTGTATGTGACAATCTCCGTACAGTCCGGTCTGTTCGTCTAAGAACATCGCATGGCGGGCCTAGGGGGCGGTAAACGTCAGTCCCCTACTAGCGGTACAAGTCGTGTCGGAGTGTAGCCCAGAACACCTGAGATAACACTGGAAACCTACCAGTCTATCTCGCTTGCCCTGGCCAGGGACTTTGTGTAATGGCTCTCCTAGACACAGCGCGATATCAACCCCCAATACCGGGAGAGACGAATCCTGTCTAACCGTCACTGCCTCCAAGTGCTTCAGGACTGCACCCAAAAACTACCTGTTTGCACGACTCCTTTGAGCCGTGGTAGGGTAGTAATCAAAGTACAGTGGGAACACACTCGAGGCGAAGTGACAGTGTCAAGTCAACGGACTAAGCTGTACTCATGTCACCTGGGAACTGATAACCGACGATAGGTATAATACCAACCAACAGTTCCCGACGAGTCCTGTCCAGTGTACTCGAAACCTAACGAGCACCCGCATACTATCTCAAGTACGACGTACTGACGGCTGTGGGACAGACCGTCTTCCAAGCTGGGATAAGAAGCGCATGCGCTAGTCTACTCCGGAGTATCGACGCCCTATCTCGATAGTCCTGCGACTAGGGACCTGCATAAGGATGTGCTTATAGATTACCCAGCCCCCACGAGTGTGACTGCCATCACAACGCTGGTAATCAAGCAAAGATCCTAAGGGCTCCACTAATGTGTAAAGGCGATATGCTAAAAGAAACACATGCACACATTAAAGCAGAAACAAACCAAGTAGCATACTACCATTTTGAGCAAGAATGTCAATACAAGGTGAGTATCCTAAGCTTCCATCAAGTAATATACAATCCAGTATGATACAGTAATGGCCTCTAGGGCATATACACTAATAAGTTTCTGTTGAATTTTTCTGAGGCTCTAAAATTTTTTTAAACAGTTGCAGATTGTTACATGGGATGTAATATGAACACCAGAGAAAAACGAGTCCAAACCTCCGGATTTGACCCGACGGAGACCATGAAATGACCAGCCTGGCCGGTTTTCTTGACTTGGTTTGGCTTCATTTTTCTTGGGTGTTCCAGTCTGTGGGGTTTGGTGTTTCAGGTATTGTTTGTTTTTACTAAGATTGCATGTGATGTTATTTTTCTGTAAAGGCAATTCGGAATGTTTCGTAGTTGTAATTTTAACATCGTTTCGGGTAACTTAGACGATGTTAAAAAGTTTGAACGAACATCAAACACCACCTCAAGATTGCTCTCTAGAAATTTTTCAAAAGTTGGAATTTTTGGGTTTAAAATGATCAGAAAATTGTGCAGGGTATTGTGTGGACCCTCAAGAAAAATGAACCCCTAACTCGACCTAACCACCGCGGAACCGCGGCCAAAAGGTGCTTTTAACGACGGTTCCGCGGCACCGTTGGTGAGGCTTGGGACATGCTCTCTTGTGCTGGTTCGTAAGTTCTTGTGGCACTTCTTGGAATTTTTGAATCTAACTCAAGTGTTCATTCCTCTGAGAATTTTGGGTGGTTGATCGATCGATCGAAAAGTTTAACATCGCCTAGTTTTTATGAATGTGATACAATATTTGTAATCTACACTAATTAGTTTTGTGAAAATTGATTAGTTGCTTGTAAATTTAACATTTCGGTCTCGGTAGGAATCGGGAATCTTGTTGAATTACCCGATTTCTTTTGAAAATGGGTTTTCATAGATGAGACCCAAATGTAAGATTTACAATGGTAGGCATGAAATCCGAAATATGAGATATTCCGGGTTTATGATGTCTAAGATATGTGTCGATTCTAATTATTGTAGTTTGACATTTTCTTTTCTGCGACCGTAAGTGTAATATGTGGTGTATTGCCGATTTCGTTGCTATACGTCAACGACAATTGGGATACGTATATTTACTTACATTGATGACATGTGATGTTATGTGTTGCAGGGATATGTTATATTGGATCATCGTGTTTGAATAGCTGGGGGTTTTTGCATGAGATGAGAGTTTTTCATTTTCATTCATGTAAAAACTTGTATGTAATATTCTTTTATTAGGGCACTTCCAGGTTGAGAATGATTTCACCATTGATATATATTATTTACTTTTCCGCATTAGGATAGACCCAAGATGGGGAGCACAAGTAACCAGGTTCAAGAGTCCAGTGGGAGAACATCTCGAGGAGTCGAGACCGGGTCTCCTAACTCTAGAATTGGTAGGGTCGCTTGCCGCTCTCGTAGGGGTCTAGGGATGTGGGTTTGGCTATTCATCACGACCGTGGAATCCGTGTTTTTTACTGGCTTAACTTAAAACACGGAATTCCTAGAATATCCAATATTTCATATGTGGACTTCTGCTGCTGATATTCTGTGATGTGATCACTTTTTATGATAAGACGAATGCTGTTATTATATATATGATATATAATAAACGTTGCTTATGTTTTGCACCCGCGCCAATCCCGCCCCGCTATGCCTTTAGTTAAGTAACCTAACGGTGCATAACGGGACACTGTGGCGAATGCGGATGATATAAGCGTACGTTCTATTTTTGTTTCTTTATCTATGATGCTTAGAAAGCATAAATTATGGGACTTCATTAATGAGATTAATGAAAGGAATGAAACCTAATGATGTTGTGGAATCAAATTTTCATAACTGGTAGCTCTAGTTCTTGCATTGCATAGTGGTGTTCCTTGATGAATATCCAGCACCTCATTCGATGAGGAAAGAGCCGAGATCCTTTCACTGGGAATGACCTCTTTAGCAAAAGCTAGCAGATGCTTCACCCACTTGGTTTATTTTGAAAAAACTCAATTTTAGAAGCGGAAATTAAACCACTTCTTTTTCTAAATCACTCGATTCTACATTGATATCAAGTTCATTATGCAAAAGGATTTCTTAAAAACCTGTCGGAGCCCTCAATCATTTCAGATAAGTGCTACTTAGTTTTCGTGCTACGTTTGTTGACTATATTAAAGCCTAGTGTGCGGTAGCTAATTAGTGCTTATCTGCTAAAGCATGTGATGCGATTGGATTAGGGTAGTCGTACGACTTTGTTGACTATGTTAAGGGTCGTACGGGTGGGTTTAATTCAATCAGGAAATGACGGGTTGAACTTGGCTAGCGCTTATAATTTGTTGACTATGTTAAGGTCATAAGTTGCTAGGGGCAAAATATTATTGGGAATTTCAAGTGTTGAAATTTGCAATGAGATTGCATAATTCCTAAGAGATAGTTGGATCCCAATACCAGCTGCGAGTAAGAGTTACTCCTGGGAGAGTTTCACACATCAAAATTAGCCGATCAAGTAGGTGTATAGAAAGGTGTTAACGGGGTTACGCCCCTAGGAAAATGAGGTTTATTTGAATTAGGTCCATGCGAAAGCACGGACAACCTCCCTCAAAGTACCGACCCTGGCATGGTCGAAAGATTGGCGAAATTGTAGGGTGTAATTAATGCCGGCTAGTCTTACCTTTTAGGGTGTGAAGGAAGATTTGATAAAAACAGTGGGAGCCATCCTAATTAGATAAGATAATAACCAATCCAATCTTGCAAGAGCATATGCTAAGTGTTTTCTTCTCTCTCTCTCTCCAGGTAGCGACCATGTCAGGCCTTAATCAAGGTAATAATATGGATGTATTGACCGAACCCGCTTGTTATACTGAGCAGGGGAACGCTGGTTCCGCTCTATCTTATAATTGTTATAAATCCGAGCAGGAAACAGGGGAATATTCAGATTCCCACGCCACCCAAACGAGGAATGAGCATGCTGATGCATCTTCTTCGGGTATGTTAGTTACCGAGAATTGCTTCTCAGTACACTCTATGTCCTGGGTATTAGATATCGGATCGGGATCCCACATATGTAATATGTTACGTGGGCTAAAGAAAGGTAGAGAACTGGGAATAGGTGATCATTTTGTAAGAGTAGAGAATGGTGCAAATATTGCAGCCAAAGCTGTTGGCGAATATCACCTTGTATTACCAAATGGTAATACATTGATTCTGAACGAATGTTATTATATACCGAACCTGATATGCAATATTATATCAGTTTCTTTATTAAGTAAAGAAGGATATAATTTTGTATTGCAGGATAGTGTTATGAACATTTTTCTGAATCAAAAGTTGATTGGATCAGGCTCGTTAAGTAATGGCATATACGTTCTAAATCAAACCACAATTGTCAACATACAGAACACACATAAGAGGAAAAGTTCAGAGATGAACGAATCCTACTTGTGGCATTGTAGACTAGGTCATATCAATGAGACACAGCTAGCTAAATTATATAAGGATGGATATTTGAATCTGTTCGAATTTTCATCTTATGAAACTTGCCAGTCATGTCTCAAAGGCAAGATGACCAAAACTCCATTTACTGAACACGGACAAAGAGCTACTGAACTCTTGGGACTAATACATAGTGATATATGCGGTCCCATGTCTACACATGCCAGGAATGGTTCCTCATACTTCATTACATTCACTGACGATCTCTCAAGATTCGGGCATGTGTTCCTGTTGAAATACAAGTCTGAATCTTTTGAGAAATTCAAAGAATATAAGCATGAAGTTGAGAATCAGACGGGTAAAAATATTAAAATCCTTCGATCTGATCGAGGATGAGAATACTTGAGCACGGAGTTCCTGGATTATCTAAAAGAGAATGAGATTCTCTCTCAGCTTACTCCTCCATATACACCACAGCACAGCAGTGTATCGGAGCGGAGGAATCGCACCCTATTAGATATGGTGCACACTATGATGAGTACTGCTGAGTTGCATGTTTCCTTTTGGGGTTATGCGCTTGAGACAGCTACATACCTATTGAATCAAGTTCCATCTAAATCAGTGCCTACAATACCATATGAGATATGGAGTGGAAAGAGACCGTATCTTAAACGAGTTAAGATATGGGGTTTTCCGGCCTATGTCAAAAGACGAAATCCGGACAAACTCGAGGCACGATCAGTTCTTTGCAAGTTTGTGGGATATCCAAAGAATTCACAAGGATATATATTCTACCACGCTGAGGAACAAAAGGTGTTTGTTTCTCAATATACCACCTTTTTAGAAAAGGAATTTCTTGTAAAAGAAATTAGTGGCAAAGAGGTAGAGCTGGAAGAAGTTCCAACCTAACAAACTACAACTGATGATTTAATGGAAACAGAAGATTCGGTAGTTCCCAATGAACCTCAGCCTCTCCGCCGATCTAGTAGGGTTCCTCATCCATCTGAGAGATATTACGGTTTTCTCATTGATCGTGGGAGCGAGGATTGCATCATGAAACAAGATGACCCAACTAGCTTCGAGCAGGCCATCACAAGTGGAAACTCTATGAAATGGCTGGATGCAATGCGATCTAAGATGGAATCCATGTACACCAACAAAGTATGGACTTTGGAAGATACTCCAGAAGGGGTAAAACCCATCGGGAGCAAATGGATCTTCAAGAAAAACTTGGTGTAGATGGAAAAGTTGGGACTTTCAAACCTAGACTTGTAGCAAAAGGTTTCCGTCAACGACCAGGTGTGGATTGTGATGAAACTGTTGGATATATATGCCCTAGAGGCCTTCATTATATAGGATGCTAGGGATATGTATGTATAGGACAATCTTCCTCGATATGATAATACGCTATTTGGTTTGTCTTTATCTTAGCATGTGATATATTTTACTTTGTATTTCATATATTGTGTACATGTTGATAAAGCCCGTAGGATATTTTCCTGACTACCAGCGTTGTGATGGCAGTCATACTTGTAGGAGCTGGGTGGTCAATAGGCACATCCTTAAATGTCCCTGGTCGTTGAAGTATTGAGGCTGGGCACCGATACTCAAGAGTAGACTAGTGTATACATATCTAGACCTTGACGAGGGGCGATGGATTGGTCCCGCAGCCATTGGTGATGTGCACCTAAGATTGTATATAGATGCTCACTGGGTGTGAGTTCACCGGACAAGACTCGCTGAGGACTGACTAGATGGTATTATACCTAGCGTCAGATAGCAATTCTCTGGTGACATGTGTGTAGATAGTCTGTCGACCTGAGGTCGTCATTTGTCTCTTATGAGTTCCCACTGTGCTTTGATTACTATCCTACCACGGCTCAAAGGAGTCGTGCAAACAGGTTTTAGTTGGGTACAGTCCTGAGCCATTTAGAGGCAGTGAGCGACTGTTGGGGATTAGTCTCTCTCGGTATAGGGAGTCGATATTGCACAGTGATCGGTTGGTCATTACCACAAGTCCCTGGCCAGGGCTGATTGAGAATTACTGGTGGACGAACCTGTAGATTCTCGGATGGTCTTGAGCTACACTGAAACGACTTGTACGGTTATTAGGGGTCTGACGTTTTCCACCCCGTAGACCTTACATGTGATACTCTCATACGAACAGACCGGACTGCATGGATATTGTCACGGACAGGCTCAGTAGGGGTTTCGGACGAGTTTGCTCTTCGGCCTTCTTTTCGACATATACCTGGGTTGTCGTTACGTACAGCTAGTGCCACTGACGGACTTGTGGTTAAACCCACTGCCAGCGTACTGTCGAGTCCTTAGATTCCCACACAGAGGTTTTCCCTGGATCAGGCGAGACGATGTAGAGGCCGTATGGTCTTACGGCAGGGTTTCGATCTCATACGTGTACTGGCTACACGAATGATGTTCGGACAGATAATATTAGTGGGCTTTGATTTAAGCCGGATCCTAGTATTATACTATTAGATTATACTTGTCTCTGTGTATCCGTATTTTTCGGAATACGGATACGGGTATGTATATACAGTGAGGGCATTTTTGTAATTTTACAAGAATGAGCTTCTAGAAGGAGACACCTTATTATAGATTTATCCATTTTTGATAAAGGATTAATAAGGTGGAAATTAGGAGATATTTGAGGAATGGGTTGCAAGCATGGCTTTGTATATTGTTTATTCATTTAGGTTTCCTATTTAAGCATTGTTGCATTTCTTGTGAGTTTTTTATTCCATGCTTGAATTATTGGAAATTGACTTAGTCATTCTCACACCCATTTATCAACATCATTCTCACATTATAATTCTCTCTTCTAGGTTTCCTCTCCTCCTCCCTCAAGCTCATCCCATCACATGAGTTGTGAATCAATGAGCATTGTGACAAATTAATCCAATATATCTTCTCAACTTCTACTTAGTAGTCTTCCTTAGCAAGTTGGATCACTAAGTTACCTCATTTAAGCTTGGAGCTTGACCATAGACCCTTGGGTGGATCTTTCTTCGGCACAAAGGAGACCTGCAATCAAGTTCATTTGAAGCTTGGGAGGAGCCAAAGAAAGGAGATCACAAAGAACCACTTGAAGCCCCGAAAGACTTGACACGAGGGTATAACACCTTAACCGAGATAACACCTTAACCGAGTAGTTAACACCCTCTTGTTATTTATTTATTGCTAGTTAAGGTTTAATCAAGATCCTAAAGTGGATAATGTCTATGTTGCAAAGCCAAACATGATCTTTTGATGTGAGAAAAATCGTTTTTGATGTATTCCGCCTCCCCGCGAACACGTGGGGTGTACTACATAGACTTACACTCGTATCAGAGCCTAATTAAACCCTAGCTAACAGATTAAACGAAGTATGAAACTACGAAACCGAAATATCTCCGAAACTACGAAACATGAATCCAAGTTTCTGTCGATTTTTGCAGAGCCCAAAATTTTTTTTAAGCAATTGCAGAGTGCTCATTTACTTGTGAAATGAACACAAAACAAAAACGAGGCAATTCCACTTGAAACTGGCCGGCCACAACCCCAAAATTTCCGAGCTCACCGGTTCAAAAGTGTGGGATTACGTCGAATTTTGTTCTGTGTTCTTGTCTCTTGGATTTAGTGTTTCAGGTGTTGTTTGATTTTGACTGCACTGTTAACGTTTTACTGGGGCAATCTCGAAGTGTCTCAAAGTCGTAGTTTTAGTGTCGTTTAAGTTTCAGTTATTATCTGTTATAATATATGTGTTTTGAAACACCCGCTAATAGCTATACGTCGATTAGTGGGGGTTGCACATATCTGTGATGTTGGTTTGTGTATATGAACTTTATTGGATCTTCGATGATGAATAGCCGGGGGATGTCAGCTGAGTGTTTTTCTTTTCTTTCATTCAATGTAATTTGTAAAAGTGATGTAATATTATTTTGCGGGGCACATCCGGGTTGAGGTTGTAGCCACCATTGTACTATTTTCTTTTACTATTTTTGCTCCTAGGATAGACCCAAGGAGGGGTGCACAAACTACCGGGTTCTTTGAAGTGCCGAGTGGCCTACTCACTTTGTTGAGGGAGGTTGCTTCACTTCGGATATTTGGCGGGTAGTTTGCCGCACCCGTAGGGGTCTAAGGTGGGGTTTTGGTTATTCATCACGACCGTGGAATCCATCTTTCGTTATGGGCTTAAACGAAGCACGGAATTCCTCGTATATCCAATATGTTCATCTGTAATCTGGAATGCCTATTAATGCATGAGAAAAATGTGCATATCCATATATGATATTTAGTAGGCGTTGCTTATGTTTTGCACCCGCGCTAGTCCATTCCCCGCTCTGTCGTTAGTTAAGTAACCTAACGGGTGATGACGGGCCCCGTGGCGAATGCGGATGGCATAAGCGTACGTTGTATTTTCGTATCTTTCTGCAATGGTAGGATTAATTAATGGGACAACTTTAATTCATTAATGCAATGAAAACAAACCTAAGCTAAATCGTTTGAACAATTTCAAAACCACTCGGTTTTCTTTAAAAAACTAAATTTTAAATGCGGAGCCTAAACCACTCCTTTTAAAACGCTATCATGGTTCCTTCGGTTATATCAAGTTCATTACGTTAACGGTTTCGCCAAAAACCAGCCGTAGCCCTCCGTCGTTTCAAATAAACAACACATCGTATTCATGCTATGTTTGTTGGCTTATGTCAAGGCGTAGTGAATGGTAGCAATGCGTTGCTTATTTGTTGCATAGATAGATGCATTAGTTTAGGGCAGTCGTACAGCCTTGTTGGCCTTCGTCAAGGGCGAGTATGGATGGGTCTAAATTAATCAGGACAACGACGGGTAGAACTTGACTTGCATCTTATGATTTGTTGGCCTTCGTCAAGGTCATAAGAGCTTGGGGTAAAATTCATATCGAGAGTTTCAAACATAAAGGAAACTTGCAGATTTAGCATACCTTCTGGAGTGTGGTAACTAGAGTGGCTTCCATCTAGGTCATCATACAATGATAGTTGGATCCCGATCCTACTGATGAGTAGGATTACTCTCGGGAAAATTTCTCACTTAACAATCAATGCTATAAACCAAGTAGGTGTCTAGAACGGTGTTAGTGGGGCTATGCCTCTAGGGAAAAGAGGTTATATAATTAAGGAACTTCGCGAAAGCGTTGGAAAACCTCCCTCGAAGTACCGACACTAGCCTGGCTGAAAAGTTAAGCAAGTATTGTGACGTGCGATTAATCCTGACTAATTCTTCTTTTTAGGATTTGAAGAAGAATTTGAGGAAACAGTGGGAGCCATCCTGTTTAGATAAACTAATAACCAATCTAAACTTGCAAGAGAATATGTTGAGTGTTTCTTTTCTCTCTCTCTGACAGCTACCATGACATGACTAAAACTATTACTTGAAAAAATACACTGACTGGGCCAAACTATAAAGATTGGCTGAGGAACGTCAACATTGCACTGACTTATGACAAAGTTGCTTATGTCACCACCTCTACTGCTCCCCTGTCCGAGGACCAGATTCCTCAGTTGCGGACAAAGAGGTCCGCGAAACTTGGGATCTGGACTGTAAGAAAGCTAAGTGTATCGTGCTGGGGTCCATGAATAATGAACTCCAGAAATAGCACGAAAGTATGGATATTAAATCCATTTTTCTCCATTGCAAGGAATTGTATGGAGATCACTCTCGTATCGCAAGATATGAGACCTCAAGAAAACTATTCCAGATGAGGTTAGCTCCAGGATCACCTGTAGGAGAGCACGTCCTAAAAATGATCAGCCTCATTGAAGAACTCACAAACCTGGGATGCGTGCTCGAAAATGAGTTATACATTGACTTTATTTTACAGTCTCTTCCACACACTTTCTATCAGTTCGTGCTGAACTTCAACATGCATGAAATGGAAGCTGATCTTCCAAAGCTCATCAACATGTTGAGGGTAGCAGAGACCTCCTTGAAAAAGGAGAAGACACCCATTCTGTATGTTGGCCAATCATTCTCTTCTAAATCCAAAACGAAAGCTAAGGGGAAGAAGAAGATTAACGCCACCAAACCGAAAGGTGAGGTTAAGAAGGTGCACGGAACGAACAAGGCGGGGGGAGTAAGAGCGGACAAGAGTGAGTGCTATTATTGTCACAGAAGGGGCACTGGAAAAAGGATTGCATGGCTTTTAAAGCCAAGGACATGAAGCAAGCTGTTGCTTCTGCTTCAGGTGTGTTTGTAATCGAAAACTGTTTTTCAGTAAACTCTACATCATAGGTACTTGATACCGGCTCTAGTTCTCACATCTGTAATTCTTTGCAGGCTCTGAGAAACCGTAGAGCACTGAAGGCAGGTGATATGACCCTCCGGGTTGGCAATAGAACAAACGTAGATGCTGTTGCAGTGGGGGGATATCACCTGGGTTGACTAGTGCGCACATATTGGTGTTGTAGAGCTATTTTTGTATTCCCAGTATACTATGTAATATTATATCAGTATCTTTATTGTCTAATGAAGGATATAATTTTGCACTTGAAAGAAATGTCATGAACATTCTCCTAAATCAAGAAATGATTGGGTTTGGCACACTGGAAAACGACATATACATACTTAATGAACCTCAAGTTTTCAATATCCAAAACACACTTAAAAGAAAGGCTCCAGATTTAAACCAAGCATTCCTATGGTATTGTAGACTTGGTCATATAAATGAAAAAGGTTGACTAAATTGCATAAAAATGGATATTTAGATCCGTTTGAATATTAATCATATGCTGTTGGATATAGTGTCCTCAGAGTCAATTATTGGATCACAGGCACGTGATTGCAATGATTGAGGGAGGACCTATACTGGTAGGACAGTCTTACTCAAGATGATAGTATGCTATCTGGTTTATCTTTATCATCGTGTACTGCTTTAGGTGACCTTACAGGTCACTATTGCACGTTGATAGAGCCCATAGGATTCTTGCTTGACGGCCAGCAGTATGATGGCGATCATATACGTGGGAGCTGGGGTCTATAAGCACATCCTTAAAGTGGTCCCTAGTCGTAGGAGTTTCGAGACTGGGCATCGATACTCCATTAGTAGACTAGTGTATACAGTGGAGACCCCGACGAGGGGCGGTGGCCTATCTCACAAGCCATTGGTGTCAGTTGGATTACCTAAGATGTATACAGGTGCTCATTGGGTTATGAGTACACCGGACAGGACTCGCCGGGAACATACTAGTTGGTATTATACCTGACGTCAGATAGCAGTTCCCTGGTGACATGTGTATAGGTTAGTTCATCGACCTAAGATCGTCATTTGTCTCGTGTGAGTTCCCACTGTGCTTTGATTACTACCCTACCACGGCTCAAAGGAGTCGTGCAAACAGGTTTTAGTTGGGTACAGTCCCGAGCAACATGGAGACAGTGAGCGGATCGGCAGGGGTTTCTTCTCTTACGGTATTGGGGGTGAGATCGCGCTGTGTCTAGGAGAGCCATTACACGAAGTCCTTGGCCAAGGCAGGAGATTGACTGGTAGGTATTCCAGTAGTATCTCAGGGTGTTCTGGGCTACACTCCGACACGACTTGTACCGCTTTTGGATGTCTGACTTTTACCAACCCGCTAGGCCCGCCATGCGATGTTCATAGACGAACGGACCGGTCTGTACGGATATTGTCACTGACAGGCTCAGTAGGGTGTCAGGATGAGTTCGCTCATCGACCTCCCTTTTGGTCAATACCTGGTAGCCCGTTACGTACAGCTAGTACCTCTGACGTGCTAGTGATTAAATCCACAGCCAAAGTATTGACGAGTCTTTAGAGTCCCCTACAGACAGTTTTCAAGTTTCGGGCGAAACGTTGTAGAGGCCGTATGATATATGGCAGGGTCCGATCATATACGTGCAGTAGTGCACGGATCATGATCGGGCGGATCATACTAGTGGACTTTGGTTTAAGCCGGATCCTACTATTAGATTTGTTGGATTACTTTAGTCTCATCGCATTCGCATTCAGTCGGAATGTGGATACAGGTATGTATATATAGGTGAGGGGTATCCTTGTGATCCGTCACGAGTTTACTTTAGATATTGTCGTATCTTTTTATTATTGTAAACATTTGGGTTAATGTTTACAAATGGAAATTGTGAGCTTAAGCCATCATTTTGTGCATTAAATGATACATATACTTCATAGGTGACTCATGGTATCGTTTCTTATTTGATGGATTTGAGTGTTGAAATGAGAAGGAGAGAGAGGGGCTGCCATATGATAATGTTTTGTCTTGTATTTTTGATCTCACACTCTCACTCTCATTATCAACACAACATATAAGAAAAAGAAAAGGGGACTTCTTCTTCTTCCTCTTCTTCTTCTTCCTCTAGCCCACAACCTCCATTAATGGCTTCATCTTCAACCTCCATCCATGCCATGGATGCAAGAGACAAAGTGATGACACACATTCTCTACTTCATCTTGGACACGTCGTCTAGTGAATTTCGTGCCCGAGTTGCTTCGGATGAAGCGAGAGCCCGTAAAAAGACTCGAAGATGTGGTGCCCTTTCTGACGAGGAGATCGAGACCGAAGATGCCGCGAGGAGCTTGGGATGGTAGCCAAAGACCGAAGGACATGGATCGATCGGTATAGCTTTCCAACCCTTTCTCTAGTAGCTAGTTGTAGGTTAATGGTTCGATCCGTGTTTTAAGCATACGATAGCGCCGGTTTCAAGTTTTTGAAAAAGTTTTCGTTTCCACATTTTGGCCTCGGATAGAGGGCCGGGGCGCTACCGTAGACTTACATGGTATCAGAGACACGCCATTTACCTTTACTAGATTGCTCTAACGTGTTTAGAACTTCGATCGGACGATATTTCCAAAAACCGCATTTCCAATTCTGCAGTTTCTGTCGAAATTTTTTTGTGCTCTAAAATTTTTCCAATTCTACATGTTATAGACCTCATATCGACACGACTTATCGAGCTATTGGGGTCTGACGTTTACCACCCCTAGGCGAGATATGCGACATATCAGACGATCAGACCGGACTGTACGGTAGTGTTACTGGTTGGATTCACAGGAGTATGAGCGGGCTTGCTCGTCGATCTTCTGATCGCTCAATACCCGGGTGGCCGTTACGTTTAGCAGACTGCTTGCGACTTGTGGATGTTTGATATGATCATCATCTGCTGCCGGCGTATTGACGAGTCTTTAGAGTCCTACACAGAGGTTTCCTGGCTCAAGCGAAACGAAATAGGAGCGCATATGAGATATGTGCGGGACCGAGAATAATGCGTGTATGTGATACCGTATTCCATTCTCGCGATGAATGTATCGAATGGTTGTATGCGATATAACCTAGTTATCGATTCAAGCGTTGATTCGATAAGCCGATACATTGTATACTAGTCGGTTGTGTGCGACATGACCGGATCATTGAATCAAGTGTTGATTTAATGATTTAATGTATAATTATATATTTGATATATTACTTTGCATTAACTAGTATCGGTTCACTTTAAATGGATTTTCTCACTCGGATGTGCGCATTGCATATGCGATATGATTTTGTGCACTTGCTTGTATCATGTTTGATGATACATGCCTTTTGGTTAAGTGTAAAGAATTAAACCTTGGTTAATGAAATGGTTAGGGTTTACTATTTCCTTATTCATTTATTTATCTATTTATTCTTTTTGGAAAATGATTTGCATAAAGATTAAATGGTGGCTTTCTTTGTTGTTTTCATGAAGCTTCATGAACACTTTGACTAAGTGACCATTTTGTCTCTAGCTTGACCCTAACCATTCCTTTAACCATGATTGATTCTCTACACATTACCATGGTTAAAGATTATGATAAGTATTCTTTTATTTTATATTTTCTAATAACTTATCATAACATTTACCTTCTTCTTCTTCATTTCTTGAAGTGAAGAAAGCTTGCCTCCATCAATGGCAAGTGATGAAAAAGAGTGTGAAATCCAATTCTAAAGTCTACCCACTTCCTATTTCTTCATCCTCTACCTCTTGCCAAGTAGTAGAGTGTGTTTTCTTCACAAGTTTCTTGACTTGGTGAAGTCGGAGCTTGATTTAGCGATGCCTCGACGTAGATCATCTTCGGCATGGACATCGATGACCTAGCCCGTCCATTCTCCGATGAAGCCGACGCTAGAGCCCGGGACTTGTTATGGACAGCGAGGAGACTTCATTGCGGAGCTATGGAGGTGGAGAACCGGATCTACAAAGGTTGTATTTCCGTATCTCTTAGTTAAGTGTTAACTAGTTTACTTTTCGCCTAGATTTCTAGCCAACGATCCGTAGTTTAGGATTTCTCGGCACGTAATTTTTGAAATTGGCATGGTTGATGCCTTGTGAGACCTCACTAGAGTGCCTAGGAACCCTACACATACAAATAATATTACATCAATTTACATATTACAAGAATTGAAAGATAAACAAAACTCTCATCTCACAATTCCCCCCGGCTATTCATCCGTGACAATCCAACGAATTCATATACACATACCATCAATATCACAGATCAGAGATATGTATAACCCCCACTAATCGACGTATAGCAATTAGCAGACGTTCAATACATATATAACAATACAGATACAACCCATTAGTCAAAGTCTACAGAAAATCGACCAAAATACGGATTTGTAACCACCCCAAAAACAAACTTGTTCTCTGGAAATTCTGGGCAGAAACAAACTATCTCAAAAATCACAAAATACCATCAGAAACAAACTGCAGGAGAAACGATCCACGGCCGAGTCAACTCGGCCGCGGATCCGTGGCAGAAGCAAGCTTCTGCCGCGGAACCGCGGTGAGTCGGTCGGTTCGCTGGATCGTTTTTCTTGCCTGTTCATAAAAAAGCCTGAGCCAATTTTTAAGACAAGATTTATTATTTTTAGAGCAGAAAAAAAAATCGGCAGAAACTAGGGTTTTCCGGGGTGTTTTGCTGTTTTTTTGTTCGGTCGATATTCTAAATACTTTGCTAACATGCTAGGGTGTGTTTAGTTAGGCTCTAATACCACTGTAAGTCCACGTTACCTCTCCCGGTTCTTTCGGGCTTGCGGAAACGGTTAAAAAATGATTTTTAGGGTTTAGGTAACATGGACTACAAAAACGGATCTTGGCTAAACTACACACTAGCAACTAACAAGAGAGTTATCTACTCGGTTAGGGGTTATACCTAAACTTGAACTCCTTCTTCTTGGACTCTTTGTAGTGGTCGGATGGTGCTTTCCTCGTTGCCTTCTCTTGTCGAAGATGGATTCACCTGAGGGTGTCTACCTTGAGCTACTTCCTCGAACTTTGAGAAAACTAAAGTCTCCGGCTTGCTAGACCTTCAACCTTAGGATGAGTAGAGAGTGGCTTTGGGTGTTTTATCTCCAAGGAGAGGTTTCTCAACTCATGAGAATGATTCTCCTTGAACTAGAGGAGGAGGAAGATGAAAGGAGGAGAGAGAATGGTTATGATAGAATGTGATGGTTTTTTACAACCATAACAATATAAGTGATTTATCAAATTAATAAAATTAATCAAAATGAAAAAGTTGATGGAAGGTTTGATGAGACTATTATCATTTCACATTAAATGGTTTTTGCTAGAATCAAAGAGCATCTTTGATGTGTAATGATGATAGTCAATGTTTCAACCATGGTCAACTAGTCAACCTTGGTCAACAAGTCAACAAACCCAACCATGACACAATTTCATTTAATTAATATTATTAATTGATATATCACAAATTCATTAGGGTTTGGAAAAAGACGACTGTCAACTGTGCATACGCACCCGTTCCAAAACCCTAATGAAAAACCTCTTCCTCCGCCTCAATCAACTGTGCATACACACCCGCATTCGTGTTCCGAGGAACATGAATACTATGAGATAAAACAAACCCCAAAACATATACTAGGATCTGGCTCAAACTAGAGCCCGCTAGTAATGTCTGTCCGGATGCCAAACGTGCACAAGTGCGCGGATGTGAACGAACCCTGTCGCAAAACCATGCGACCTATACTCTGTTTTGCCCAAAGGCGAATAACCCTCTGTGTGGGACTTTAAAGAATCGACACTACGCTGGCAGTGGTTTTAACTACAGACCGCAAGCGGCACTAGCTGTACGTAACGGTCCCCAGGTAGATGCCGATAAGAAGACTGACGAGGTAAACCCATCTGAACTCCTACTGAGCCTGTATGTGACAATCTCCGTACAGTCCGGTCTGTTCGTCTAAGAACATCGCATGGCGGGCCTAGGGGGCGGTAAACGTCAGTCCCCTACTAGCGGTACAAGTCGTGTCGGAGTGTAGCCCAGAACACCTGAGATAACACTGGAAACCTACCAGTCTATCTCGCTTGCCCTGGCCAGGGACTTTGTGTAATGGCTCTCCTAGACACAGCGCGATATCAACCCCCAATACCGGGAGAGACGAATCCTGTCTAACCGTCACTGCCTCCAAGTGCTTCAGGACTGCACCCAAAAACTACCTGTTTGCACGACTCCTTTGAGCCGTGGTAGGGTAGTAATCAAAGTACAGTGGGAACACACTCGAGGCGAAGTGACAGTGTCAAGTCAACGGACTAAGCTGTACTCATGTCACCTGGGAACTGATAACCGACGATAGGTATAATACCAACCAACAGTTCCCGACGAGTCCTGTCCAGTGTACTCGAAACCTAACGAGCACCCGCATACTATCTCAAGTACGACGTACTGACGGCTGTGGGACAGACCGTCTTCCAAGCTGGGATAAGAAGCGCATGCGCTAGTCTACTCCGGAGTATCGACGCCCTATCTCGATAGTCCTGCGACTAGGGACCTGCATAAGGATGTGCTTATAGATTACCCAGCCCCCACGAGTGTGACTGCCATCACAACGCTGGTAATCAAGCAAAGATCCTAAGGGCTCCACTAATGTGTAAAGGCGATATGCTAAAAGAAACACATGCACACATTAAAGCAGAAACAAACCAAGTAGCATACTACCATTTTGAGCAAGAATGTCAATACAAGGTGAGTATCCTAAGCTTCCATCAAGTAATATACAATCCAGTATGATACAGTAATGGCCTCTAGGGCATATACACTAATAAGTTTCTGTTGAATTTTTCTGAGGCTCTAAAATTTTTTTAAACAGTTGCAGATTGTTACATGGGATGTAATATGAACACCAGAGAAAAACGAGTCCAAACCTCCGGATTTGACCCGACGGAGACCATGAAATGACCAGCCTGGCCGGTTTTCTTGACTTGGTTTGGCTTCATTTTTCTTGGGTGTTCCAGTCTGTGGGGTTTGGTGTTTCAGGTATTGTTTGTTTTTACTAAGATTGCATGTGATGTTATTTTTCTGTAAAGGCAATTCGGAATGTTTCGTAGTTGTAATTTTAACATCGTTTCGGGTAACTTAGACGATGTTAAAAAGTTTGAACGAACATCAAACACCACCTCAAGATTGCTCTCTAGAAATTTTTCAAAAGTTGGAATTTTTGGGTTTAAAATGATCAGAAAATTGTGCAGGGTATTGTGTGGACCCTCAAGAAAAATGAACCCCTAACTCGACCTAACCACCGCGGAACCGCGGCCAAAAGGTGCTTTTAACGACGGTTCCGCGGCACCGTTGGTGAGGCTTGGGACATGCTCTCTTGTGCTGGTTCGTAAGTTCTTGTGGCACTTCTTGGAATTTTTGAATCTAACTCAAGTGTTCATTCCTCTGAGAATTTTGGGTGGTTGATCGATCGATCGAAAAGTTTAACATCGCCTAGTTTTTATGAATGTGATACAATATTTGTAATCTACACTAATTAGTTTTGTGAAAATTGATTAGTTGCTTGTAAATTTAACATTTCGGTCTCGGTAGGAATCGGGAATCTTGTTGAATTACCCGATTTCTTTTGAAAATGGGTTTTCATAGATGAGACCCAAATGTAAGATTTACAATGGTAGGCATGAAATCCGAAATATGAGATATTCCGGGTTTATGATGTCTAAGATATGTGTCGATTCTAATTATTGTAGTTTGACATTTTCTTTTCTGCGACCGTAAGTGTAATATGTGGTGTATTGCCGATTTCGTTGCTATACGTCAACGACAATTGGGATACGTATATTTACTTACATTGATGACATGTGATGTTATGTGTTGCAGGGATATGTTATATTGGATCATCGTGTTTGAATAGCTGGGGGTTTTTGCATGAGATGAGAGTTTTTCATTTTCATTCATGTAAAAACTTGTATGTAATATTCTTTTATTAGGGCACTTCCAGGTTGAGAATGATTTCACCATTGATATATATTATTTACTTTTCCGCATTAGGATAGACCCAAGATGGGGAGCACAAGTAACCAGGTTCAAGAGTCCAGTGGGAGAACATCTCGAGGAGTCGAGACCGGGTCTCCTAACTCTAGAATTGGTAGGGTCGCTTGCCGCTCTCGTAGGGGTCTAGGGATGTGGGTTTGGCTATTCATCACGACCGTGGAATCCGTGTTTTTTACTGGCTTAACTTAAAACACGGAATTCCTAGAATATCCAATATTTCATATGTGGACTTCTGCTGCTGATATTCTGTGATGTGATCACTTTTTATGATAAGACGAATGTTGTTATTATATATATGATATATAATAAACGTTGCTTATGTTTTGCACCCGCGCCAATCCCGCCCCGCTATGCCTTTAGTTAAGTAACCTAACGGTGCATAACGGGACACTGTGGCGAATGCGGATGATATAAGCGTACGTTCTATTTTTGTTTCTTTATCTATGATGCTTAGAAAGCATAAATTATGGGACTTCATTAATGAGATTAATGAAAGGAATGAAACCTAATGATGTTGTGGAATCAAATTTTCATAACTGGTAGCTCTAGTTCTTGCATTGCATAGTGGTGTTCCTTGATGAATATCCAGCACCACATTCGATGAGGAAAGAGCCGAGATCCTTTCACTGGGAATGACCTCTTTAGCAAAAGCTAGCAGATGCTTCACCCACTTGGTTTATTTTGAAAAAACTCAATTTTAGAAGCGGAAATTAAACCACTTCTTTTTCTAAATCACTCGATTCTACATTGATATCAAGTTCATTATGCAAAAGGATTTCTTAAAAACCTGTCGGAGCCCTCAATCATTTCAGATAAGTGCTACTTAGTTTTCGTGCTACGTTTGTTGACTATATTAAAGCCTAGTGTGCGGTAGCTAATTAGTGCTTATCTGCTAAAGCATGTGATGCGATTGGATTAGGGTAGTCGTACGACTTTGTTGACTATGTTAAGGGTCGTACGGGTGGGTTTAATTCAATCAGGAAATGACGGGTTGAACTTGGCTAGCGCTTATAATTTGTTGACTATGTTAAGGTCATAAGTTGCTAGGGGCAAAATATTATTGGGAATTTCAAGTGTTGAAATTTGCAATGAGATTGCATAATTCCTAAGAGATAGTTGGATCCCAATACCAGCTGCGAGTAAGAGTTACTCCTGGGAGAGTTTCACACATCAAAATTAGCCGATCAAGTAGGTGTATAGAAAGGTGTTAACGGGGTTACGCCCCTAGGAAAATGAGGTTTATTTGAATTAGGTCCATGCGAAAGCACGGACAACCTCCCTCAAAGTACCGACCCTGGCATGGTCGAAAGATTGGCGAAATTGTAGGGTGTAATTAATGCCGGCTAGTCTTACCTTTTAGGGTGTGAAGGAAGATTTGATAAAAACAGTGGGAGCCATCCTAATTAGATAAGATAATAACCAATCCAATCTTGCAAGAGCATATGCTAAGTGTTTTCTTCTCTCTCTCTCTCCAGGTAGCGACCATGTCAGGCCTTAATCAAGGTAATAATATGAATGTATTGACCGAACCCGCTTGTTATACTGAGCAGGGGAACGCTGGTTCCGCTCTATCTTATAATTGTTATAAATCCGAGCAGGAAACAGGGGAATATTCAGATTCCCACGCCACCCAAACGAGGAATGAGCATGCTGATGCATCTTCTTCGGGTATGTTAGTTACCGAGAATTGCTTCTCAGTACACTCTATGTCCTGGGTATTAGATATCGGATCGGGATCCCACATATGTAATATGTTACGTGGGCTAAAGAAAGGTAGAGAACTGGGAATAGGTGATCATTCTGTAAGAGTAGAGAATGGTGCAAATATTGCAGCCAAAGCTGTTGGCGAATATCACCTTGTATTACCAAATGGTAATACATTGATTCTGAACGAATGTTATTATATACCGAACCTGATATGCAATATTATATCAGTTTCTTTATTAAGTAAAGAAGGATATAATTTTGTATTGCAGGATAGTGTTATGAACATTTTTCTGAATCAAAAGTTGATTGGATCAGGCTCGTTAAGTAATGGCATATACGTTCTAAATCAAACCACAATTGTCAACATACAGAACACACATAAGAGGAAAAGTTCAGAGATGAACGAATCCTACTTGTGGCATTGTAGACTAGGTCATATCAATGAGACACAGCTAGCTAAGTTATATAAGGATGGATATTTGAATCTGTTCGAATTTTCATCTTATGAAACTTGCCAGTCATGTCTCAAAGGCAAGATGACCAAAACTCCATTTACTGAACACGGACAAAGAGCTACTGAACTCTTGGGACTAATACATAGTGATATATGCGGTCCCATGTCTACACATGCCAGGAATGGTTCCTCATACTTCATTACATTCACTGACGATCTCTCAAGATTCGGGCATGTGTTCCTGTTGAAATACAAGTCTGAATCTTTTGAGAAATTCAAAGAATATAAGCATGAAGTTGAGAATCAGACGGGTAAAAATATTAAAATCCTTCGATCTGATCGAGGATGAGAATACTTGAGCACGGAGTTCCTGGATTATCTAAAAGAGAATGAGATTCTCTCTCAGCTTACTCCTCCATATACACCACAGCACAGCAGTGTATCGGAGCGGAGGAATCGCACCCTATTAGATATGGTGCACACTATGATGAGTACTGCTGAGTTGCATGTTTCCTTTTGGGGTTATGCGCTTGAGACAGCTACATACCTATTGAATCAAGTTCCATCTAAATCAGTGCCTACAATACCATATGAGATATGGAGTGGAAAGAGACCGTATCTTAAACGAGTTAAGATATGGGGTTTTCCGGCCTATGTCAAAAGACGAAATCCGGACAAACTCGAGGCACGATCAGTTCTTTGCAAGTTTGTGGGATATCCAAAGAATTCACAAGGATATATATTCTACCACGCTGAGGAACAAAAGGTGTTTGTTTCTCAATATACCACCTTTTTAGAAAAGGAATTTCTTGTAAAAGAAATTAGTGGCAAAGAGGTAGAGCTGGAAGAAGTTCCAACCTAACAAACTACAACTGATGATTTAATGGAAACAGAAGATTCGGTAGTTCCCAATGAACCTCAGCCTCTCCGCCGATCTAGTAGGGTTCCTCATCCATCTGAGAGATATTACGGTTTTCTCATTGATCGTGGGAGCGAGGATTGCATCATGAAACAAGATGACCCAACTAGCTTCGAGCAGGCCATCACAAGTGGAAACTCTATGAAATGGCTGGATGCAATGCGATCTAAGATGGAATCCATGTACACCAACAAAGTATGGACTTTGGAAGATACTCCAGAAGGGGTAAAACCCATCGGGAGCAAATGGATCTTCAAGAAAAACTTGGTGTAGATGGAAAAGTTGGGACTTTCAAACCTAGACTTGTAGCAAAAGGTTTCCGTCAACGACCAGATGTGGATTGTGATGAAACTGTTGGATATATATGCCCTAGAGGCCTTCATTATATAGGATGCTAGGGATATGTATGTATAGGACAATCTTCCTCGATATGATAATACGCTATTTGGTTTGTCTTTATCTTAGCATGTGATATATTTTACTTTGTATTTCATATATTGTGTACATGTTGATAAAGCCCGTAGGATATTTTCCTGACTACCAGCGTTGTGATGGCAGTCATACTTGTAGGAGCTGGGTGGTCAATAGGCACATCCTTAAATGTCCCTGGTCGTTGAAGTATTGAGGCTGGGCACCGATACTCAAGAGTAGACTAGTGTATACATATCTAGACCTTGACGAGGGGCGATGGATTGGTCCCGCAGCCATTGGTGATGTGCACCTAAGATTGTATATAGATGCTCACTGGGTGTGAGTTCACCGGACAAGACTCGCTGAGGACTGACTAGATGGTATTATACCTAGCGTCAGATAGCAATTCTCTGGTGACATGTGTGTAGATAGTCTGTCGACCTGAGGTCGTCATTTGTCTCTTATGAGTTCCCACTGTGCTTTGATTACTATCCTACCACGGCTCAAAGGAGTCGTGCAAACAGGTTTTAGTTGGGTACAGTCCTGAGCCATTTGGAGGCAGTGAGCGACTGTTGGGGATTAGTCTCTCTCGGTATAGGGAGTCGATATTGCACAGTGATCGGTTGGTCATTACCACAAGTCCCTGGCCAGGGCTGATTGAGAATTACTGGTGGACGAACCTGTAGATTCTCGGATGGTCTTGAGCTACACTGAAACGACTTGTACGGTTATTAGGGGTCTGACGTTTTCCACCCCGTAGACCTTACATGTGATACTCTCATACGAACAGACCGGACTGCATGGATATTGTCACGGACAGGCTCAGTAGGGGTTTCGGACGAGTTTGCTCTTCGGCCTTCTTTTCGACATATACCTGGGTTGTCGTTACGTACAGCTAGTGCCACTAACGGACTTGTGGTTAAACCCACTGCCAGCGTACTGTCGAGTCCTTAGATTCCCACACAGAGGTTTTCCCTGGATCAGGCGAGACGATGTAGAGGCCGTATGGTCTTACGGCAGGGTTTCGATCTCATACGTGTACTGGCTACACGAATGATGTTCGGACAGATAATATTAGTGGGCTTTGATTTAAGCCGGATCCTAGTATTATACTATTAGATTATACTTGTCTCTGTGTATCCGTATTTTTCGGAATACGGATACGGGTATGTATATACAGTGAGGGCATTTTTGTAATTTTACAAGAATGAGCTTCTAGAAGGAGACACCTTATTATAGATTTATCCATTTTTGATAAAGGATTAATAAGGTGGAAATTAGGAGATATTTGAGGAATGGGTTGCAAGCATGGCTTTGTATATTGTTTATTCATTTAGGTTTCCTATTTAAGCATTGTTGCATTTCTTGTGAGTTTTTTATTCCATGCTTGAATTATTGGAAATTGACTTAGTCATTCTCACACCCATTTATCAACATCATTCTCACATTATAATTCTCTCTTCTAGGTTTCCTCTCCTCCTCCCTCAAGCTCATCCCATCACATGAGTTGTGAATCAATGAGCATTGTGACAAATTAATCCAATATATCTTCTCAACTTCTACTTAGTAGTCTTCCTTAGCAAGTTGGATCACTAAGTTACCTCATTTAAGCTTGGAGCTTGACCATAGACCCTTGGGTGGATCTTTCTTCGGCACAAAGGAGACCTGCAATCAAGTTCATTTGAAGCTTGGGAGGAGCCAAAGAAAGGAGATCACAAAGAACCACTTGAAGCCCCGAAAGACTTGACACGAGGGTATAACACCTTAACCGAGATAACACCTTAACCGAGTAGTTAACACCCTCTTGTTATTTATTTATTGCTAGTTAAGGTTTAATCAAGATCCTAAAGTGGATAATGTCTATGTTGCAAAGCCAAACATGATCTTTTGATGTGAGAAAAATCGTTTTTGATGTATTCCGCCTCCCAGCGAACACGTGGGGTGTACTACATAGACTTACACTCGTATCAGAGCCTAATTAAACCCTAGCTAACAGATTAAACGAAGTATGAAACTACGAAACCGAAATATCTCCGAAACTACGAAACATGAATCCAAGTTTCTGTCGATTTTTGCAGAGCCCAAAATTTTTTTTAAGCAATTGCAGAGTGCTCATTTACTTGTGAAATGAACACAAAACAAAAACGAGGCAATTCCACTTGAAACTGGCCGGCCACAACCCCAAAATTTCCGAGCTCACCGGTTCAAAAGTGTGGGATTACGTCGAATTTTGTTCTGTGTTCTTGTCTCTTGGATTTAGTGTTTCAGGTGTTGTTTGATTTTGACTGCACTGTTAACGTTTTACTGGGGCAATCTCGAAGTGTCTCAAAGTCGTAGTTTTAGTGTCGTTTAAGTTTCAGTTATTATCTGTTATAATATATGTGTTTTGAAACACCCGCTAATAGCTATACGTCGATTAGTGGGGGTTGCACATATCTGTGATGTTGGTTTGTGTATATGAACTTTATTGGATCTTCGATGATGAATAGCCGGGGGATGTCAGCTGAGTGTTTTTCTTTTCTTTCATTCAATGTAATTTGTAAAAGTGATGTAATATTATTTTGCGGGGCACATCCGGGTTGAGGTTGTAGCCACCATTGTACTATTTTCTTTTACTATTTTTGCTCCTAGGATAGACCCAAGGAGGGGTGCACAAACTACCGGGTTCTTTGAAGTGCCGAATGGCCTACTCACTTTGTTGAGGGAGGTTGCTTCACTTCGGATATTTGGCGGGTAGTTTGCCGCACCCGTAGGGGTCTAAGGTGGGGTTTTGGTTATTCATCACGACCGTGGAATCCATCTTTCGTTATGGGCTTAAACGAAGCACGGAATTCCTCGTATATCCAATATGTTCATCTGTAATCTGGAATGCCTATTAATGCATGAGAAAAATGTGCATATCCATATATGATATTTAGTAGGCGTTGCTTATGTTTTGCACCCGCGCTAGTCCATTCCCCGCTCTGTCGTTAGTTAAGTAACCTAACGGGTGATGACGGGCCCCGTGGCGAATGCGGATGGCATAAGCGTACGTTGTATTTTCGTATCTTTCTGCAATGGTAGGATTAATTAATGGGACAACTTTAATTCATTAATGCAATGAAAACAAACCTAAGCTAAATCGTTTGAACAATTTCAAAACCACTCGGTTTTCTTTAAAAAACTAAATTTTAAATGCGGAGCCTAAACCACTCCTTTTAAAACGCTATCATGGTTCCTTCGGTTATATCAAGTTCATTACGTTAACGGTTTCGCCAAAAACCAGCCGTAGCCCTCCGTCGTTTCAAATAAACAACACATCGTATTCATGCTATGTTTGTTGGCTTATGTCAAGGCGTAGTGAATGGTAGCAATGCGTTGCTTATTTGTTGCATAGATAGATGCATTAGTTTAGGGCAGTCGTACAGCCTTGTTGGCCTTCGTCAAGGGCGAGTATGGATGGGTCTAAATTAATCAGGACAACGACGGGTAGAACTTGACTTGCATCTTATGATTTGTTGGCCTTCGTCAAGGTCATAAGAGCTTGGGGTAAAATTCATATCGAGAGTTTCAAACATAAAGGAAACTTGCAGATTTAGCATACCTTCTGGAGTGTGGTAACTAGAGTGGCTTCCATCTAGGTCATCATACAATGATAGTTGGATCCCGATCCTACTGATGAGTAGGATTACTCTCGGGAAAATTTCTCACTTAACAATCAATGCTATAAACCAAGTAGGTGTCTAGAACGGTGTTAGTGGGGCTATGCCTCTAGGGAAAAGAGGTTATATAATTAAGGAACTTCGCGAAAGCGTTGGAAAACCTCCCTCGAAGTACCGACACTAGCCTAGCTGAAAAGTTAAGCAAGTATTGTGACGTGCGATTAATCCTGACTAATTCTTCTTTTTAGGATTTGAAGAAGAATTTGAGGAAACAGTGGGAGCCATCCTGTTTAGATAAACTAATAACCAATCTAAACTTGCAAGAGAATATGTTGAGTGTTTCTTTTCTCTCTCTCTGACAGCTACCATGACATGACTAAAACTATTACTTGAAAAAATACACTGACTGGGCCAAACTATAAAGATTGGCTGAGGAACGTCAACATTGCACTGACTTATGACAAAGTTGCTTATGTCACCACCTCTACTGCTCCCCTGTCCGAGGACCAGATTCCTCAGTTGCGGACAAAGAGGTCCGCGAAACTTGGGATCTGGACTGTAAGAAAGCTAAGTGTATCGTGCTGGGGTCCATGAATAATGAACTCCAGAAATAGCATGAAAGTATGGATATTAAATCCATTTTTCTCCATTGCAAGGAATTGTATGGAGATCACTCTCGTATCGCAAGATATGAGACCTCAAGAAAACTATTCCAGATGAGGTTAGCTCCAGGATCACCTGTAGGAGAGCACGTCCTAAAAATGATCAGCCTCATTGAAGAACTCACAAACCTGGGATGCGTGCTCGAAAATGAGTTATACATTGACTTTATTTTACAGTCTCTTCCACACACTTTCTATCAGTTCGTGCTGAACTTCAACATGCATGAAATGGAAGCTGATCTTCCAAAGCTCATCAACATGTTGAGGGTAGCAGAGACCTCCTTGAAAAAGGAGAAGACACCCATTCTGTATGTTGGCCAATCATTCTCTTCTAAATCCAAAACGAAAGCTAAGGGGAAGAAGAAGATTAACGCCACCAAACCGAAAGGTGAGGTTAAGAAGGTGCACGGAACGAACAAGGCGGGGGGAGTAAGAGCGGACAAGAGTGAGTGCTATTATTGTCACAGAAGGGGCACTGGAAAAAGGATTGCATGGCTTTTAAAGCCAAGGACATGAAGCAAGCTGTTGCTTCTGCTTCAGGTGTGTTTGTAATCGAAAACTGTTTTTCAGTAAACTCTACATCATAGGTACTTGATACCGGCTCTAGTTCTCACATCTGTAATTCTTTGCAGGCTCTGAGAAACCGTAGAGCACTGAAGGCAGGTGATATGACCCTCCGGGTTGGCAATGGAACAAACGTAGATGCTGTTGCAGTGGGGGGATATCACCTGGGTTGACTAGTGCGCACATATTGGTGTTGTAGAGCTATTTTTGTATTCCCAGTATACTATGTAATATTATATCAGTATCTTTATTGTCTAATGAAGGATATAATTTTGCACTTGAAAGAAATGTCATGAACATTCTCCTAAATCAAGAAATGATTGGGTTTGGCACACTGGAAAACGACATATACATACTTAATGAACCTCAAGTTTTCAATATCCAAAACACACTTAAAAGAAAGGCTCCAGATTTAAACCAAGCATTCCTATGGTATTGTAGACTTGGTCATATAAATGAAAAAGGTTGACTAAATTGCATAAAAATGGATATTTAGATCCGTTTGAATATTAATCATATGCTGTTGGATATAGTGTCCTCAGAGTCAATTATTGGATCACAGGCACGTGATTGCAATGATTGAGGGAGGACCTATACTGGTAGGACAGTCTTACTCAAGATGATAGTATGCTATCTGGTTTATCTTTATCATCGTGTACTGCTTTAGGTGACCTTACAGGTCACTATTGCACGTTGATAGAGCCCATAGGATTCTTGCTTGACGGCCAGCAGTATGATGGCGATCATATACGTGGGAGCTGGGGTCTATAAGCACATCCTTAAAGTGGTCCCTAGTCGTAGGAGTTTCGAGACTGGGCATCGATACTCCATTAGTAGACTAGTGTATACAGTGGAGACCCCGACGAGGGGCGGTGGCCTATCTCACAAGCCATTGGTGTCAGTTGGATTACCTAAGATGTATACAGGTGCTCATTGGGTTATGAGTACACCGGACAGGACTCGCCGGGAACATACTAGTTGGTATTATACCTGACGTCAGATAGCAGTTCCCTGGTGACATGTGTATAGGTTAGTTCATCGACCTAAGATCGTCATTTGTCTCGTGTGAGTTCCCACTGTGCTTTGATTACTACCCTACCACGGCTCAAAGGAGTCGTGCAAACAGGTTTTAGTTGGGTACAGTCCCGAGCAACATGGAGACAGTGAGCGGATCGGCAGGGGTTTCTTCTCTTACGGTATTGGGGGTGAGATCGCGCTGTGTCTAGGAGAGCCATTACACGAAGTCCTTGGCCAAGGCAGGAGATTGACTGGTAGGTATTCCAGTAGTATCTCAGGGTGTTCTGGGCTACACTCCGACACGACTTGTACCGCTTTTGGATGTCTGACTTTTACCAACCCGCTAGGCCCGCCATGCGATGTTCATAGACGAACGGACCGGTCTGTACGGATATTGTCACTGACAGGCTCAGTAGGGTGTCAGGATGAGTTCGCTCATCGACCTCCCTTTTGGTCAATACCTGGTAGCCCGTTACGTACAGCTAGTACCTCTGACGTGCTAGTGATTAAATCCACAGCCAAAGTATTGACGAGTCTTTAGAGTCCCCTACAGACAGTTTTCAAGTTTCGGGCGAAACGTTGTAGAGGCCGTATGATATATGGCAGGGTCCGATCATATACGTGCAGTAGTGCACGGATCATGATCGGGCGGATCATACTAGTGGACTTTGGTTTAAGCCGGATCCTACTATTAGATTTGTTGGATTACTTTAGTCTCATCGCATTCGCATTCAGTCGGAATGTGGATACAGGTATGTATATATAGGTGAGGGGTATCCTTGTGATCCGTCACGAGTTTACTTTAGATATTGTCGTATCTTTTTATTATTGTAAACATTTGGGTTAATGTTTACAAATGGAAATTGTGAGCTTAAGCCATCATTTTGTGCATTAAATGATACATATACTTCATAGGTGACTCATGGTATCGTTTCTTATGCATATGTCACTTTATTTGATGGATTTGAGTGTTGAAATGAGAAGGAGAGAGAGGGGCTGCCATATGATAATGTTTTGTCTTGTATTTTTGATCTCACACTCTCACTCTCATTATCAACACAACATATAAGAAAAAGAAAAGGGGACTTCTTCTTCTTCCTCTTCTTCTTCTTCCTCTAGCCCACAACCTCCATTAATGGCTTCATCTTCAACCTCCATCCATGCCATGGATGCAAGAGACAAAGTGATGACACACATTCTCTACTTCATCTTGGACACGTCGTCTAGTGAATTTCGTGCCCGAGTTGCTTCGGATGAAGCGAGAGCCCGTAAAAAGACTCGAAGATGTGGTGCCCTTTCTGACGAGGAGATCGAGACCGAAGATGCCGCGAGGAGCTTGGGATGGTAGCCAAAGACCGAAGGACATGGATCGATCGGTATAGCTTTCCAACCCTTTCTCTAGTAGCTAGTTGTAGGTTAATGGTTCGATCCGTGTTTTAAGCATACGATAGCGCCGGTTTCAAGTTTTTGAAAAAGTTTTCGTTTCCACATTTTGGCCTCGGATAGAGGGCCGGGGCGCTACCGTAGACTTACATGGTATCAGAGACACGCCATTTACCTTTACTAGATTGCTCTAACGTGTTTAGAACTTCGATCGGACGATATTTCCAAAAACCGCATTTCCAATTCTGCAGTTTCTGTCGAAATTTTTTTGTGCTCTAAAATTTTTTTTTGGGTATGTCAGAAAATCAGGCAGGGTTTTTAAAGAGAACTGTAGAAATTTGGTAGGACGATCCCACATGAACGCCGCGGAACCGTGGCCTTACCCTCCTTTTGGCCGCGGTTCCGCCGCCATTCTGGGGCTTCATCTCACAAACTTTCTTCAGGTGGTCTCTGACTTAGAAATGGGGTTTCTGGTAATTTTATTTTTGGCCCAGATTATTTTGAGTACTGGGTATTGTACTTGGGGACCACTTCGGGAAATTTTGTCGATCGAAAATTTTAAACATGTTAGTTCATAGTATTTACATTATATCTACGACCGTGAATGTCATTTGATCGGTAAATCTTGTCTAATTGCTATAGTTCTTTTAGACGGATTTGCGAACGTGACATTCACGTTGATGTTCTGTGTTGTGCTGTGATGTTGCGGATTTGTCGTGGTGGATAGCCTGGATGCAATGGTAGTACAGTTTGGTTGTATTTGTACATTTGATATTGCGGGGCGAGCATCCGACATGTGGACTGCCGTCACTGCTTGTTTGTATATTTTTCTTGTGAGGCACGACCGGGCTGAGGTCGATGTACCCGTTGTATATATTTTACTTTCTGTACTAGGATTACCCCGCGGAGGGGTGCACGGATAGCCGGGTTCTAGAGGGCAATGGGCCCGCATCTCATAGCTTTGCGACGGAGGGGGCTTCACTCTAGAATTGGCGGGCTATTCGCCACACTTGTAGGGGGTACAGGTTGATCCAAGGAGGGGTGCTCAAGTTACCGGATTCCATGAAGTGCTGGGTGGTCCATACACTTTGTTGAAGGGGGCTGCCTCGCTTCAGGTTTTGGCGGGTAACTTGCTCCGCCCGTAGGGGTCTAGGATTTCATTGCACAAGCTATCTACACGACCAGGGGAACGTCGGGTTTCAGTAGCGGCTCTATGAAACCCGAGGATCCCAGATTATCTGTATTGTTCTGTGATGCTTATTACATTTCTGTGATATTGCATTTTATCACGCCTTGAGCGAATATTATATATTGATATATATACCAGTAGATGTTGTATATGTTTTACACCCGTGCTAGTCCAGTTCCCGCTCTGTCGTTAGTTAAGTAACCTAATGGGTGATGACGGGACTCAGTGGCGAATGCGGATGGCATATACGTACATCGTATTTTTGTTTTTTTGTGGTGTGATCAATTGATGGGACTGCATTGATTCGGATCAATGCAAGCTAAACAGACCTATTCTGATGTTGTTGGAACATTTTTCAAAAAAATCTGCTATTGCAAGGACGTTCTCTTTTGTTTTGCACAGTGGTATTCGGTTATGAATATCCAGCACCTCAGTCGACGAGGCAAGGACCGAGATCCCTTCACCGGGAGTGACCCCTTGGACAGAAGTCTGCGTCAGGGTAATAACTTCACTATAGCCGATTACTTTTTACTTTGCATCATGGTATTCAGTTGGAATATCCTGCACCTCATTTTACGGGGAAAGAGCCGAGATCCCTTCATCGGGAATAACCTCTTTAGCAAAGGTTTTCGCCACTATATTTTTATAAAAAGCTATGCAGTTCCTTCAATGATATCAAGTTCATTACGTTAAAGGTTTTTCGCCAAAAACCAGTCGTAGCCCTCCGTCATTTCTTACGGGTATTACTTAGTATTCGTGCTGCGTTTGTTGACCTAGTCAAGACGTAGTGTTCGGTAGCTAAGTGGTGCTTATTTGTTGCATAAATGGGATTGGTTAGGACAGTCGTGCGGCCTTGTTGACCTAGTCAAGGGCACGTAGGGTGGGTTTAATGCAATCCAGAATAATGACGGGTTGAACTTGACTAGTGGTTTATGGTTTGTTGACCTAGTCAAGGTCATAAGCCGCTTGGGGTAAAAATCACATCGGGAGTTTCTAAAGAAACTGAAACTTGCCAGATATGCGCATACTTTCTGGAGTATGATAACGTGAGTGGATTCCATCACGTTATCATGAGATGATAGTTGGATCCCGATTCCCACTGATGAGTTGGTTTATTCCTCGGGTGATCCCGACTAATTCTTCTTTTAGGTTTGGAGGAGAATTTGAGATTACAGAGGGAGGTTTCCTGATTAGATAAAGTGATAACCATTCTGATCTAGGTTAGAGTGCACGCTGAGTGTTTCTTTTCTCTCTCTCTCTTTGGCAGCGACCATGACCCGACCCTAGACTATGACTCAGTGACCAAGTTAACCGAACTTTCTTAAAATACTGGCTTTTGAATTGTCAGAGTTGCACACCTTATTGCCACTCCTACTTTTACCCTTTTCTCTAGAACACCCCGTATTACTACGAACATCCACTTCCATTGGATAAAACCATCGTATGGTTATATACAAACTCGAAGGAACTTGTTCCAGATTCGAGGATGGTTTCTAGTTCTGGAGAAAATGAATAGGACTATTCAGTTGTCTTTTCCTTTTACCTTCTCTCAGGTTGCGAGTGCTCCTTGGATTAGGACAGTACACCTATTACGCTTATTGGATAGTCTTCTTCCAAACCATAGGCAGGTGCCGAACGGTAGGGAATGAAGAAAACCAATTAGCCTAACGATGATGTACAGAAGGTATTAAGTAAAGACAAATAAAGGGATTAGTAAGAGGGCAAAGTAAATTGCGTCTGCTATTCACAACCAAACCAAGTATTTCATCACCACTCCCAATTCACCTTTGAATTTCTCCGGAACACCCCATATCACTACGAAGATCCACAGTTATTTGGATACTCCATCGTATGGTTATATACGAACTCGAAGGAACTTGTTCCAGTTCGGGGATGGATTCTGGTTCAGGAGAAATAGGAATAAGGTTTTATTCAGTTGTCTTTTATCTTCACCTTCTCTCAGGTTGCGAGTGCTCCTAGGATTAGGAGAGTACACCCATTATGCTTATTGGATAGTCTTCTTCCAAACCATAGGCTGGTGCCGAACAGTAGGGAAGGAAGAAAACCATTTAGCATAAAGGGCTGTACAGAAGGTAATGCCTAAAGACATATAAAGGGATTTGGAGAGATGGCAAAGAAATATACGGTTACAGTTGTGAATCTGATAATGGAAGAGGCATTACTAGGAATACCCGGATACCCCTTTGAAATATTTACATGTTTCAGTTTCACTGTGTATTGTTAAAAGAAAACTGATTTCCCAATTAGTCCTTGCTCCAGGGTATGTATTTACCAGGTTTGATTCTCACATCTGTATGGTTTTACAGATGATGAGTGGGAGTAAGTTATTAGGAATTGGGTGATCATCCTCATTATATCGGGATTCATTGTAATTGGTGATATTTGAGGAAATCGCCTGGGTTGTTTGCCGGACGGCAAATATTTGGTTTTGAATATCCGTTGTTATGCACCAATTTTAAATTGATATATCTGTACGTTTATTTTTATAAAGTGAGATATAACTTTTTGAAATTATGTCTGTGACATTTACCTATATCAGTGGATGGTTAGGTAAGGAGCATTAAACAGCGGTGTAATTCTTCTTAACCATAAGTACAGTTTTCAACCTACGACACACAGGGAATGAGTTATTAGACTCAAAGGACTTATACAGAGTATTGTATGTTGTCCAATGTCCATGAGGACAGAGGGGTTTGGTACTCGTACTATATTCTGTTTACTTGTGTCTTCTCTAGTTCTTAGACATGTGTTTCGTAGAAATGCAAGGTCTAAGTTTTGAGAAGTTATAGGTATAAGAATAAAGTAGAGAACCAGATGTTGCAAGTATCAGGATTCTTCAAGGTGATCGAAAATGTAGATACTTGTGTATGGTATTCAGCTAATAGTAATGATTAAGAGAACTTGCTTCTCTTTCAGGTTACTCATATCTGGATGTATTCCTAAGTTGAGTAATGCTGATCGGCCTCTCTCCATTTAGTTGACATGCACTGGAGACAGCTGCATGATTTGAATTTGGTTCCAATTAAATCAGTGCCTCTGTTTCTATATTGGATATAGAATAGTTCATATATTAACAATGTTAAGGTACGGGGAGTTGTCCGGCTTATGCTTAAAACCAGACTCTGGATAACTCAAGGCACGTTTCTGTAATGGCTGTTTGTGGGTTAACCCGGGCTATGACGAGGGTTGACTTTCTACCATCTGGAAGATCAATAGTGATATTGTTCTTGACTCGCCATAGTTTTAGTAAAATGGATTTTTTCAGAAAACAGTAGTGGGAGTATGGTAGAACTGGAAGTGATTCCAGAACCGCAAACGATTACTGAAAATTTAACAGGACCTAAAGATTCAATCTGGATTGACATTCCAGTGGCCACTCCGCAGATATGGTGGGTAACCTCAGGCACTCGAGAGGTACTTCGGTATGCTCAAGGACGGTGACAGGAAGGTTCTTGTTTACCCAGACTTGCCATTGTTGTTGTTCCAGACTGTGAGACCCGGCAGGAGGATAAGTATAGCGTCATTCTAAACTAGCTCTAGAAGTGTACGTGTATATGACTCTGCCAGAGGGTTGTCGTAGTCAGTGGGAGCAGCGGAAGGATTGGTGGACAAGTAGTTTATGTCTATTTATGGACTAAAGCAGATATAGCGGAGATAGATCATCTATTTCTGATGTGATAGCCATAGGTTTGACTTCATCAGAATAGGGGATGGATCTGTTAAGAAAGTAGTAGGGTGTGATGTCCTGGTATTTGAATGACATACACAGAGTAGGAAGAGAAATTCTTATACTACGGTCGGTTATACGTTGGTTGTCACACAGTGGTTTCTCCACAAAGAACATGGTTTTTATATCAGATATTATGGTTACTAGATCTATGGTTTTAGATCTAGATTTGGGTAGTTTCCCAATCTGGGTACTTAGACAACATTCTACAGGTATTTTAGAATGGACGACTCCTGACATGGTAGTGTACCTGCAGGTGATGGAGTCACCCTCTCTAAAGGTGTCTTAAAGACTAAAGGGGAGAGGGATGTGCATGATTGGCAGATCACTTGCTTAGGCAATTGAGTCAATCATGAGATGTCAAGTACTACACCAGATGTTGTTTTTGCACAAGATGCAATAATTTGTGATATTAATCCTATCCTGGAGAAACGTTCGGAAGCAGTTTTAGAACATAAGTGGATGTTCTAGGGAAATAATAACGGCAGCCTCCTTCGGGAGGCAGTTATCATTCCAGGCTTCCAAGATGACCTGGATGACAGAGTGGCTGTTAGAGTTATAGTTTTCCCTCTGACGAGGGGAAGTATTTTGGACAGGTGGTCCAAGCGGATACTGAGGGAGGTGTGGCGCAAGATACTGATTAAGTTCGGTTGATGATACAGTCTAAGAAGTTTGGATTTGGAGTTCATTTATGAACTAGGTCCCATCAGATATCCAAACATATTCTAAGATAGGTATTGCTCATTTCGGGAGATGGCTTTCTCCGCGAACTTGAGATAAAGAGAGACATAGAAAGAAACATCAGGGCGGATCCACTCACTGAGGCTATTCCTCGAACGCAATAATTTCGCAAACGGGCTTTGTGAGACTGATTAGTAAAGGAGTTGGGTGTTCGGTATCACACGGTCTGTGAGTATGCGACATCGCAATAATTAGCCTTGAGTGCAAGTGGGAGATTGTTGGATATAGTGCCCTCAGAGTCAATTATTGGATCACAGGCACGTGATTGCAATGATTGAGGGAGGACCTATACCGGTAGGACAGTCTTACTCGAGATGATAGTATGCTATCCGGTTTATCTTTATCATCGTGTACTGCTTTAGGTGACCTTACGAGTCGCTATTACACGTTGATAGAGCCCCTAGGATTCTTGCTTGACTACCAGCAGTATGAGGGCGATCATATACGTGGGAGCTGGGGTCTATAAGCACATCCTTAAAGTGGTCCCTAGTCATAGGAGTTTCGAGACTGGGCATCGATACTCCATTAGTAGACTGGTGTATACAGTCAAGACCCCGACGAGGGGCGGTGGCCGGTCTCATAAGCCATTGGTGTCAGTTGGATCACCTAAGATGTATACAGGAGCTCATTGGGTTATGAGTACACCGGACATGACTCGCCGGGAACATGCTAGTTGGTATTATACCTGACGTCAGATAGCAGTTCCCTGGTGACATGTGTACAGGTTAGTTCATCGACCTGAGATCATCATTTGTCTTGTGTGAGTTCCCACTGTGCTTTGATTACTACCCTACCACGGCTCAAAGGAGTCATGCAAACAGGTTTTAGTTGGGTACAGTCCCGAGCCACATGGAGGCAGTGAGCGGATCGGCAGGGGTTTCGTCTCTCCCAGTATTGGGGGTGAGATCGCGCTATGTCCAGGAGAGCCATTACACGAAGTCCTTGGCCAAGGCAGGAGATTTACTGGTAGGTATTCCAGTAGTATCTCAGGGTGTTCTGGGCTACACTCCGACACGACTTGTACCGCTTTTGGGGGTCTGACTTTTACCAACCCCCTAGGCCCGCCATGCGATGTTCATAGACGAACGGACCGGACTGTACGGATATTGTCACTGACAGGCTCAGCAGGGTGTCAGGATGAGTTCGCTCATCGACCTCCTTTTTGGTCAATACCTGGTAGCCCGTTACGTACAGCTAATACCTCTGACGTGCTAGTGGTTAAATCCACAGCCAAAATATTGACGAGTCTTTAGAGTCCCCCACAGACAGTTTTCAAGTTTCGGGCGAAACGTTGTAGAGGCCGTATGATATATGGCAGGGTCCGATCATATACGTGCAGTAGTGCAGGGATCATGATCGGGCGGATCATACTAGTGGGCTTTGGTTTAAGCCGGATCCTAGTATTAGATTTGTTGGATTACTTTAGTCTCATCGCATTCGCATTCAATCGGAATGCGGATGCAGGTATGTATATACAGGTGAGGGTATCCTTGTGATCCGTCACGAGTTTACTTTAGATGTTGCCGTTTATTTTTATTGTTGTAAAAATTTGGGTTAATGTTTACAAATGGAAATTGTGAGCTTAAGCCATCATTTTGTGCAATAAATGATACATGTACTTCATAGGTGACTCATGGTATCATTTCTTGTGCATATGTCACTTTATTTGATGGATTTGAGTGTTGAAATGAGAAGGAGAGAGAGAGGGGCTGCCATATGATAATTTTTGGTCTTGTATTTTTGATCTCACACTCTCACTCTCATTATCAACACAACATATAAGAAAAAGAAAAGGGGTCTTCTTCTTCTTCCTCTAGCTCACAACCTCCATTAATGGCTTCATCTTCAACCTCCATCCATGCCATGGATGCAAGAGACAAAGTGATGACACACATTCTCTACTTCATCTTGGACACGTCGGCTAGCGAACTTCGTGCCCGAGTTGCTTCGGATGAAGCGGGAGCCCGTAAAAAGACTTGATGATGTGGTGCCCTTTCCGACGAGGAGATCGAGACCGGAGATGCCGCGAGAAGTTTGGGATGGTGGCCAAAGACCGAAGGACACAGATCGATCGTTATAGCTTTCCAACCCTTTCTCTAGTAGCTAGTTATAGGTTAATGGTTCGATCCGGGTTTTAAGCATACGATAGTGCCGATTTCAAGTTTTTGAAAAAGTTTTCGTTTCCGCATTTTAGCCTCGGATAGAGGGACGGGGCGCTGCCGTAGACTTACATATGCAACTTGTCAATCATGTATCAAAGGGAAGATGACCAAATCTCCGTTCACAGGACACGGAGAAAGAGCCATGGAGCACTTGGGACTTGTACACAGCGATGTATGTGGTCCGATGTCTACACATACATGAAGCGGTCACTCCTACTTCATAACTTTTACTGATGATTTCTCAAGGTATGGACGTGTGTTCTTAATGAAGTATAAATCCGAGGCCTTTAAGAAATTTAAGGAGTATAAAAATGAAGTGGAGAAACAGACTGGTAAAAGCATCAAGACGCTTCGATCTGATCGAGGTGGAGAATACTTAAGTACCAGTTTCCTTGAATGCTTAAAAGAGAATGGAATTCTCTCTCAGCTTACTCCTCCATATACACTTCAGCATAATGGTGTATCAGAAAGGAGGAATCACACGCTACTTGATATGGTGTGTTCAATGATGAGTAGTGCTGAGTTGCCACTTTCCATCTGTGGTTTTGCGTTAGAATCAGCTGCATACCTATTGAATAGAGTTCTGACTAAGTCTGTGCCTACCACTCCATATGAAATGTGGAGTGGGAAGAGACCATATCTCAAGTATCTCAAGATATGGGGATGTCAGCATTTGTTAAAAAGCAGAATCCGGACAAGCTCGAGGCACGATCGGTTTTGTGCAAGTTTGTGGGATACCCCAATCATTCAAGGGGATATCTTTTATATCACACTGAAGAACAAAAGGTGTTTGTCGCTCGCCACATTGTCTTCTTAGAGAGCGAATTTCTTGCAAAAGAAATTAGTGGGAATGCGGTAGAACTGGAAGAAATTCCAGAACCCCAAACTACTGCCGAGGACTTAGTAGAACCTCAGGTTTCAATAGAGCCCGACGAACCAACGCCACTCTGCAAATCTAGTAAGCTTTCTCCTCCTCCTGAGAGATACTATGGGTTTCTTGTAGATGGGGATTGAGAGGATTGCATTATCGATGATAATGAGCCTACTAATTTTCAGCAGGCTATCACGAGTAAAGATTCGGTAAAGTGGCTGGATGCTATGAGATCCAAAATGGAATCCATGTACACCAATAAAGTATGGACTTTGGATGTTTCTCCTTCTTGGGTGAAACCAGTTGGATGCAAATGGATCTTCAAAAAGAAGATTGGTGCATTAGAACCAATGGAAACCTACAAAGGTAAACTCGTTGCAAAAGGTTTTCGTCAAAGACCAGGATTGGACTATGATGAAACCTTTTCTCCAGTAGCTATGCTTAAATCCATTCGGATCCTGCTTTCCATTGCTGCCTTCCATGACTATGAAATCTGGCAGATGGACGTAAAAACAGCTTTTTTAAATGGACATTTATAAGAAAATGTTTACATGGATCAACCAGAAAGTTTCTTAGACAATGGGAGCAGCGGAAAGGTGTGCAAGCTGCTTAAATCCATTTATGGATTAAAGCAAGCATCGCAGAGTTGGAACATCTGCTTTGATGAGGCGGTCAGAGAATTTGACTTTATCAAAAATATAGATGAACCATGCATTTATAGGAAGATTGTAGAAGGAGCAGTAGTCTTCCTCGTACTGTACGTTCACAACATACTCCTGATAGGGAATGATATCCCTATGCTACAATCAGTAAAGCTCTTCTTGTCACAGAAATTCTCCATGAAAGACTTGGGAGATGCCTCCTACATTCTGGGGATTAATATCTATTGTGATAGATCCAAAAGAATGTTGGGACTTTCAAAGTCTAGGTACATCGACACTATACTAAAGATATATAGTATGGAAATTCCAAGCGCGGTAATTTACCCACTTGTCACGGAATCACCCTCTCCAAAGAGATGTCTCCAAAGACTGATGAAGAGAGGGCTTGCATGGGCATTATACCCTACGATTCGGCTATAGGATTTATAATGTATGCAATGTTATGTACCAGACCAGATATAGCTTACGCACTTAGTATGGTAAGCAGGTATCAGTCTGACCCAAGTGAGAAGCATTGGAAAGTGGTAAAGAACGTTCTCAAGTGTAAGTGCACGGCGGCGCCCAGGACTCCATCCCGAGGCCAAAATGCGGAAGCGGTGATTTACAATAACTTTTCAAACCGGCACCACCGCGCACTATAAACCCGGATCGTGCCATTAAACTAGTCCTAGCTAACTACAAGATGGGGAAGAGAGATATACCGAGCGATCCGTGTCCTCCGGTCTTCTCGCCGTCGTCCCGATCTCCCGCGGAATGTCCGGTCTCCACCTCCTCACCAGAAGGGCACCACGTCGCCTGCTTCTTTTACTGGCTCCCACCTCTATACCGAGGCAACTCGGGCACGAAGTTGGTGAGCCGACGTGCCCAAGGTTTGCTGTAGAATGTGTGTAGAACTCATGTCTCATTTTGGGGTAGTGGAGTTGCCATAATGTGGAGGAAATGAGAAGTGGAATTTTGTGGTGAACTTGGGATTTTTAACAAGCATCAAGAGAACTAAAAATCCCCAAACAAAATTTTTGCCCACCCCTTTCTCTTTGGCCGGCCAAAACAAAATGGAGAGAGTGAGCATGAGGGAGTGAGTCTCACAAGAATAATACAAGAGAGAGAGAGAAAATGTGATGATGAAAAACAATGATCACAAAGCAAGAACCTCACTCCACCAACCAATCAACAACCATGATTGCTTCAAAGGTCAAGCCATCATGAAAGAAGAAGAAGTCAAATGGTCAAGGGATGGTGCAACCATCATGACACAAGAATATGCAAAGACCCCCTTCCATATAGCTTATTTGCACAAATGCAAATAAGCCCTCCTCCACCAATCTTCGGCCAATGAAAGATACAAAGAAATATGGCCGAAACGGAAAGCAAACTGGCAACTCCAGAAAACTGGTCCCGTAATAAATTACAGGAAAACCCCGATACTGTGTATACACACCCACATCTGTATTCCAACCGAATACAAATGCAATGAGACAAAATCTACACTGTACTATACTAGGATCCGGCTTAAACCAAAGCCGGCTAGTATTATCCGTCCGATCCTGATTCTTGCAATACCGCACGTATCTGATCGAACCCTGCCATATCTCCATACGGCCTCTACAGCGTTTCGCCCGAAAACTTGAGCAACTGAATGTGGGGGACTCTAAAGACTCGTCAATACTATGGCTGTGGATTTAACCACTAGCACGTCAGAGGTATTAGCCATACGTGACGGGGTACCAGCTATTGACCAAAAGGGACGTCTGTGAGCGAACTCAGCCTGACACCCTACTGAGCCTATCAGTGACAATATCCATACAGTCCGGTCCGTTCGCCTATGAGCATCGCATGGCGGGCCTAGGGGGTTGGTAAAAGTCAGACCCCCAAAAGCGGTACGTGTCAGAGATCAGCCTAGAACACCCTGAGATACAACTGGAATATCTACCAGTAAATCTCCTGCCTTGGCCAAGGATTTTTTATGTTCTGGCTCTCCTAGACACAGCGCGACCTCACCCCCAATACCGAGAGAGACGAACCCCTGAAGATCCGCTCACTGCCTCCATGTTGCTCGGGACTGTACCCAACTAAAACCTGTTTGCACGTCTCCTTTGAGCGTGGTAGGGTAGTAATCAAAGTACAGTGGGAACTCACACGAGACAAATGACGATCCTCAGGTCGATGAACTAACCTGTACACATGTCACCAGGGAACTGCTATCTGACGTCAGGTATAAGACCAACTAGCATGTTCCCGGCGAGTCCTGTCCGGTGTACTCATAACCCAATGAGCACCTGTATACATCTTAGGTGAACCAACTGACACCAGTGGCTTGTGAGACCGGCCACCGCCCCTCGTCGGGGTCTCGACTGTATACACTAGTCTACTCTGGAGTATCGATGCCCTGTCTCGAAACTCCCACGACTAGGGACCTTTTAAGGATCTGCTTATAGACTACCGGCTCCCACGTATATGATCGCCATCATACTGCTGGCAGTCAAGCAAGAATCCTAGGGGCTCTATCAACGTGTAATAGCGACCTGTCTGGTCACCTAAAGCAGTACACGATGATAAAGATAAACCAGATAGCATACTATCATCTTGAGTAAGACTGTCCTACCGGGATAGGTCCTCCCTCAATCATTGCAATCACGTGCCTGTGATCCAATAATTGACTCTGAGGGCACTATCTCCAACATCAAGTACCTGAGAAGGACTAAGGAGATGTTCTTGGTTTACGGTAGTCAGGACCTCCAGGTCGAGGCTTTTACCGACTCCAGCTTCCAAAGTGACAAAGATGACTTTAAATCTGTCTTGGGTTTTGTGTTTACCCTCAATGGAGATGCGGTATGTTGGAAGAGTTCCAAACAGGATACCGTCGCAGACTCAACGATGGAAGCTGAGTATATAGCTACTAACGATGCGGCGAAACAAGCTGTCTGGATAAAGAAGTTCATCTCTGAACTTCAGGTGGTTCCGTACATTGCCAATCCAATACCTTTATATTATGATAACAATGGGCTGTAGCATTAGTGAAGGAACCAAGGTCCCATCAAAAATCCAGGCATATCTTGAGACGGTATCACCTGATCAGGGAGATCGTGGATCGCTGGGAGATCGAGGTGCGGAGAGTGGACACAAAAGACAACACAGCAGATCCATTCACCAAGGCCATCCCTCAAGTCCAGTTCGAGAGGTTGTTTGAGATGTTGGCTATGCGGTATGCCAGCAACTGGATCTAGTATAGACAGTTGGTACTCATTGCACCAATTACAGGCCTTAGTGCAAGTGGGAGATTGTTGGATATATATGCCCTAGAGGCCTTCATTGTATAGGATGCTAGGGATATGTATGTACAGGACAATCTTGCTTGATATGATAGTACACTATTTGGTTTGTCTTTATGTTAACATGTGATATATTTTACTTTGTATTTCATATATTGTGTACATGTTGATAATGCCTGTAGGATATTTGCCTGACTACTAGCGTTGTGATGGCAGTCATACTTATGGGAGCTGGGTGGTCAATAGGCACATCCTTAAATGTCCCTGGTCGTAGGAGTATTGAGACTGTGCATCGATACTCCAGAGTAGACTAGTGTATACATATCTAGACCCTGACGAGGGGCGGTGGATTGGTCCCGCAGCCATTGGTGATGTGCACCTAATATTGTATACAGATGCTCACTGGGTGTGAGTTCACCGGACAGGACTCGCCGATGACTGACTAGATGGTATTATACCTAGCGTCAGATAGCAGTTCTATGGTGACATGTGTGCAGATAGTCTGTCGACCTGAGGTCGTCATTTGTCTCATGTGAGTTCCCACTGTGCTTTGATTACTACCCTACCATGGCTCAAAGAAGTCATGCAAACAGGTTTTAGTTGGGTACAGTCCCGAGTCATATGGAGGCAGTGAGCGACTGTTGGGGATTCGTCTCTCCCGGTATAGGGAGTCGATATCGCATAGTGATCGGTTGGTCATTACCATAAGTCCCTGGCCAGGGCTGATTGAGAATTACTGGTGGACGAACCAGTAGATTCTCGGATGGTCTTGAGCCACACTAACACGACTGGTACGGTTATTAGGGTTCTGACGTTTTCCACCCCCAAACCTTACATGCGATACTCTCGGACGGACAGACCAGACTGCACGGATGTTGTCACGGACAGGCTCAGTAGGGGTTTCAGACGAGTTCGCTCGTCGGCCTTCTTTTCGACATGTACCTGGGTTGCCGTTACGTACATGTAGTGCTACTGACGGACTTGTGGCTAAACCCACTGCCAGCGTACAGTTGAGTCTTTAGAGCCCCACACAGAGGTTTTCCCTGGATCAGGCGAGACGATGTAGAGGCTGTATGGTCTTACGGCAGGGTTTCGATCGCATACGTGTACTGGCTACACGAATGATGTTCGGACATATAATACTAGTGGGCTTTGGTTTAAGCCGGATCCTAGTATTATACTATTGGATTATACTTGCCTCTGTGTATCCATATTTTTTGGAATACGGATACCGATATGTATATACAGTGAGGGCATTCTTGTAATTTTACAAGAATGAGCTTCTAGAAGGAGACATCTCATTATAGATTTATCCTTTTTTGATAAAGGATTAATGAGGTGGAAATTAGGAGATATTTGAGGAATGGGTTGCAAGCATGGCTTTGTATATTGTTTATTCATTTGGGTTTCCTATTCAAGCATGGTTGCATTTCTTGTGAGATTTTTATTCCATGCTTGAATTATTGGAAATTGACTTAGTCATTCTCACACCCATTTCTCAACATCATTCTCATATTATCATTCTCTCTCCTAGGTTTCCTCTCCTCCTCCCTCAAGCTCATCCCATCACATGAATTGTGAATTAATGAGCATTGAGACAAATTAATCCAATATATCTTCTCTACTTCTACTTAGTAGTCTTCCTTAGCAAGTTGGATCACTAAGTTACCTAATTTTAGGTTGGAGCTTGACCATAGACCCTCGGGTGGATCTTTCTTCAGCACAAAGGAGACCGGCAACCGAGTTCATTTTAAGCTTTGGAGGAGCCAAAGAAAGGAGATCACAAAGAACCACTTGAAGACTCGAAGGACTTGACACGAGGGTATAACACGTTAACCGAGTAGTTAACACCCTCTTGTTATTTATTTATTTCTAGTTAAGGTTTAATCAAGATCCTAAATTGGATAAAGTCTATGTTGCAAAGCCAAACATGATCTTTTGATGTGAGAAAAATATTTTTTGATGTATTCTGCCTCCCCGCGAACACGTGGGGTGTGCTACATAGACTTACAGAAACCTTTTCTCCAGTGGCTATGCTTAAGTCCATTCGGGTCCTACTTGCCATCGTTGCATACCATGACTATGAAATCTGCCAGATGGTCGTCATGACCGCTTTTCTAAATGGTGATTTAGAAGAGAGCGTGTACATGACACAGCCAGGAGGCTTCGTAGACAGTGGGAGCAGCGGAAAGGTGTGCAAGCTGCTTAAATCAATCTACGGGTTAAAGCAGGCATCGCGGATTTAGAACATCTGTTTTGATGTAGCAGTCAAAGAGTTTGACTTCGTCAAAAACGTAGATGAACCTTGTATATACAAGAAGGTGGCAGACAGTAAGGTCGTCTTCCTCGTATTGTACATGGATAACATAATCTTGATAGGAAATGATGTTCCTATGCTGCACTCGGTCAAGCTCTTCTTATCACAAAGATTCTCCATGAAGGATCTGGGTGATGCCTCCTACATCCTGGGCATAAAGATCTATAGAGATAGATCTAAACGGATACTGAGATTGTCCCAATCCAGGTACATTGACACCATACTAAAGAGGTTTAGTATAGAGGATTCCAAGCGTAGGAATTTACCCACAATCTCAGGAATCACTCTGTCCAAAGATATGTCCCCTAAGACTGATTTGGAGAGGGATCGCATGCAAGGTATACCCTATGCTTCGGCAGTCGGGTCTATCATGTATGCGATGTTATGTACCCGGCCGGATGTAGCGTACGCACTGGGTGTTATAAGCAGGTATCAATCAGATCCTAGGGAGAATCACTGGACAGATGTGAAGAACATTCTTAAATACTTGAGCATGACTAAAGAAATGTTCTTGGTGTTTGGTAACGGTGAACTCCAAGTGGAGTCCTTTGCCGACTCGAGCTTCCAGAGTGATAAGGATGACTCTAAGTCGGTATCGGCTTTTGTCTTCACCCTCAATGGAGGGGCGGTTTGTTGGAAGAGTTCCAAGCAAGAAACCGTGGCAGACTCGACGATGGAGGATGAATACATCGCTGCCAACGATGCTGCCAAAGAGGCTCTCTGGATGAAGAAGTTCATAACCGAACTTGGTGTGGTTCCATCCATCGAGCATCCAATACCTTTGTATTGTGATAACAATGGAGCGGTGGCTTTGGCCAAGGAACCCAGGCCCCATCAGCGATCCAGGCATATTCTGAGACGGTATCACCTAATACGGGAGATAGTTGATCGCCAGGAGATCGAGGTCAAGAGAGTTGACATGAAGAATAACACGGCGGATCCACTCATGAAGGCCATACCCCAGATACAATTTGAGAGAATCTTCGGGATGTTGGGTATGAGATACTACAACAACTGGCCTTAGTGCAGGTGGGAGATTGTTAATTGTATGTATGCCCAAGAGGCATTACTGTACATGATTGTATGTTATAGTGGATGCTTGGACATATATAGAGAGGACTTTCTTGCTCGACAAGATAGTATGCTATCTGGTTGCTCTTTATCTTAACATGTAGACTTGTATTATGATACTGTTTTTCTCTCACATGTTGATAAAGCCCTTAGGATGTATACTTGACTACCAGGATTCTGATGCAGATCATACTAGTGGGGCCAGGATAGTCCATAAGTTCATCCTTTAATTCTTCCTAGTCGAGGGTGCATCGAGGCGGGGCATCGATATTCCGGAGTAGACTAGCGTACGCTTCTTGACCTATATGATGGGCGATGGATGATCCCACATCCATTGGTGTTTGACATCAAAGATGGTGTACGGGTGCTCAGTGGAGACTGGGTACACTGAACAGGACTCGCCGAGAACTCCTAGATGGTATTATACCTAACGTCATATAGCAGTTCTCTGGTGACACTGGTATAGGTTATTCTGTAGACCCGAGATCGTCATAGAGTCTTGTGTGATTTCCACTGTGCTTTGATTTCCACCTTACCACGTTCAAGAGAGCATGCAAAACGGTGGGTTTTGGGTACAGTCCCGAGTCACATGGAGGCAATGAGCGATAGGAGGGGTTTCGTCTCTCTTGGTATTGGGGTTGATGTTGCGCAGTGCTCGATTGGCCATAACACAAAGTCCCTGGCCAAGGCTGATATGGAGATTTACTGGTAAGTGTTATCAATAGTTTCTCGACCCATTATGAGCCTCACATCTGCATGACTTATCAAGTTACTGGGGTCTGACGTTTACCACCCGTAAACTAGATATGCGACATATCAGACGAAGAGACCGGACTGTACCGTAGTGTTACTTATTAGATTCACAGGAGTATGAATGAGCTTGCTTGTTGATTTTCTGATCGCTCAATACCCGGGTAGCCGTTACGTCCAGCTAGTATCGTTGACGGCTTATGGGTGGCTGATATGATCATCACCTACTGCCGGCATATTGATGAGTCTTTAGAGTCCTATACAGAGGTTTCCTGGCTCAGGCGAAACGAAGTAGGAGCACATATGTGATGTGCAGGACCGAGATTAAAATGCGTATGTGATACCATATTCTAATCTCGCGATATGTGATATCGGTCGGTTATATGTGATATAGCTGGGTTATCGAATCAAGTGTTGATTCGATAAGTTGATAAATGATATTAGTCGGTTATATGTTATATAGCTGGATTATTAAATCAAGTGTTGATTTAATAATTTAATGTATAATTATATATTTGATATATTAACATATATTAACTAATATTAGCTCACTTAAGAATTTATTTATCTCACTTATACATTTAATTTATATGTGATATATGTTAATGTATTTATTTCTTGTGTCATGTTTGATGATACATACTTCATGGGTGTATGAGACTCACACCATTCCATAGATAATTAAGGGGTTATTATTTATTTAAAGTAATTCAAAATTAGTTGGAAATTAAGCATGGTTGGAAGCTTGGAGAAGCTTGTGGTAACCATTGACTTAGTCCACTAATTTTGTTTTACTCTAGATATTTATTAACCTAACCATTATCTTTTAGCCATGGTTTAGTCTCTACATGAGTTATATATGATATTCCTCACCCATGGTTGACATTCTACACTTGAGTTCATTTTCTTCATCTCCTCCATTGCTCTCTAGCTTCAAGTGAGATGATAAAAGAATGAGAGAAAAATAATTTTAAAGTGAGCAAAATTCCTACTTCATCAATCTATACTAGACTAGCCATTTAGTGTAGGTTGTTTGCTTCACTAATCCCCAATTAGTGAACAGGTAGCTTGAGCTAGAGTCTCCTCGACGTAGATCGTCTTCGGCCTCGATGACTTCAAGCAAGCTCGTTCATTTCGACTAGTGGAGCCTAACGAGAGTCCGGGAGACCACTACTTGGAGCCAAGGGACTACTACACGGAGCTTTAGAAGTGAAGGACCGGTCTACAAAGGTTGTATTCCTCATTCACGTAGTGTAAAGTAGTTTACATGTTAGATAAACCCTAATATTCTAGTTAGATCCTCGTTATGGGTTGCTTAGCACTCTAGATTTTTTAAAATTGCATGCTTGATGCCTTAGAAAATGTAGCGAGGGTGCTAAGGAACCTTTAACCACCATCATCATCGTCCTCGCCGCCTACTCGATCAACTACACAACCAATCTCCTCTCAAAAACCTCTCGCCTGAACCCATTACCTACGTCTCCATCATACCCTGACATCTTCCTCCAGCCACCAACCCCACTGTTGCCGCCAATCTTCTTCTTCTTCTTGATATCGAGAGCCAGCACCCATCTCGCCGTAGACCCTAGCACCTCGTCTCCATCGCCTCATCATCGCTAAATTCCTTGGTTGCACCTACCCGAGCTATAACCTGATCCGAACCCAACACATCATCAGAGCTAAGCACCAAGTTGAGTTTGCATCATGTTGCTTTTGTGACCGTCGTCTCCATTATTCCGTTCACGGGTTTGTTTTGCACTGTTCGGGTTCGGGTCCGCATTCGGCGAGACAAATGCAAGTTTATAACTTGCTACATGCTAGTTACTTATATATATATATATTTAGATTGTCGTAAATTATTATCAATATACAGTTTTATATAGATAATCCATATTTTATTACTTAGTTAACACTAGTACTTGTATGGTTACAGTTTATAAAGTTATGCAAACTCACATCTATAACTAGAACCTATACAAACTATTCTAGTTGATTAATCGAAGAGTATGAATTAATACAGTTTAATTTTTAATAATTAATAATCGTAAAACGCTATTGTAAATACGGTTAGATATATATTTTTAACAAGTAATAATGGATACATCAATTTCGTTACAACTAGATAACCGTGACAACTATAATCATGCTATTTATTATGATTTATTTGTGCAAGTAAATACTTCACCTGTTACTTCACCTGTTTAGAACACAATACCGGACATGCTTGCAACATGCTATCTTGCAACTGCTATTGATATAGTGGTTATACCTGTTACATGTGATATTTACCGATGCCAACATGTCACGACCCGAAATAGCACGTGACTGGCACTTGAATCATGTGAAGTCTATACGACCACACCTAATTCAAGTAAGCCAAAAGCCCAGAAATCTAAACCATTTAAAAGAAGAAGTAATGGAAAACTTGTTTTAAAGCAAGCGGTTTAACAAAATAAATGGCATTAAACATTTAAAAGCAACATCATATTTTCCCAAAAATTTCGGCAGAGTCTCCTTTGTAAATACTGGCCCCAAACGGGTACAACACATGAAATACATAGTAATGAAATAAGGTATACCCAAGCGGGAGCTTGCTCTTCGCCAATTGGCGGAAACAACCACGCAAACAATATAATATACAACGCCGAAGGGCAATGATCAAAACTCCGAATAAAACCAATAGCCTCATGAAAACCAGAGAAAGAATCATAATAATACAAGCGCGCAACTCTAAGGTCGAAAAAATATACACCGGTCTTCTAAATCTATCAATAATACAAGTCTGGTTGATGGAGTTTACTAGATACAACTGAATGTAAATAAAGTACAATGGTTCTCTCGATGCAAGTGAACCCACCTATCAAAGCAATCACCTGGAAGGAAGCAGTGTGCTAGCAAGCCGCAACAAAACCTGTACGGCAAAACCTGCAAGAAACTGTGGCACAACGTGGGTGAGTTGGCAACTCGTGTGTCACGACCCGAAATTGGCACGTGACGGCCCTTAAACTACGCAACGTCTACAGGCGTAACGCAATTTAAGTAAGCCGAAAACCCAGCAATCTAAACCATCAAAAGTAGTAAGTGATAATAGCATTTTCAAAACTTTTGAAATCTCAAACCAAATTCTTTAAAGTCCAACTTTACTTTCTTAAAAATTTTGGCAGCGCCTCCTTTGTAAAAACTAACCCCAAAAATGGGTACAACATAAATATAAAGTAAAGCATCCCCAACGGGAGCAAATCCATGCCCAACGGCGGAAAAAAAAACCACCACAACAGATATACGACACCGTAGCGAAGAAATAAAAGACGATATAAGTAAAAACTGCATAAAAGATATCCAAGTCACCAAAATATACAATATCGTCCTTACATCAAGTCTCTAAGTCATACACATGAAAGTGGTAGATGGAGAGTACAGGATACAAAGAGTACACAATAAGAAACATCGGATAACCGCAAACCCACCTATAGCAAAACTGCACGCAGTCAGCCGAAGCGGTATTCGCTGCGAAAGATGATACGAAAGATGAAAAGCCTGCCGCGACTACGCTGAGGGACTACCTGTAAAACACTGTGGCACAACGGGGTTGAGTTGCCAACTCGTGAATAGTAAATAATATATGAAGGTAATCGCAAGTATGCATGTACAGCGCGAATCTAATACATGCAAGCGGAGAGCAATAAATGGTCATATGTATTCAACAGTCATGAAAGGTACTCTAGCAGGTACAACTAATACATGAAACAATGATATGACGATATATATATGCAACAGTCATGAAAGGTACTCTATCAGGTACTACTAATACATGAAGCAATGCATATAACATAAATGAGGAGTATGGAATAAAACATGTCATTCTCACGGACTCCTGACCTCGTGACAGGACCAACATCCATCAAGACAAACTAAATCTCAAATTTCCTCAAATCAGCCCCCAAATTGGCTCTCATATCCTGTAAGTCTCATATATCCTGAATGTACAATATCAAGTACATCCCATATATCCTGAACGTACAATATCAAGTAAACCTCATATATCCTGAATGTACAGTATCAAGTAAATCTCATATATCCTGAATGTACAATATCGAGTATATCTCATATATCCAATATCCAGTATCGAGTAAGTTTCATATAAAGTGAGTGTCCAACATCGACACCCAAAAATATCATGAAACAAGTGTCTAGCATCGACACATAAATACTGGACTATCAGCTGCTGTCACCACGACTGGCCCCCTGATAGGTACGTATTATACGCTATCCGAAACTCGAGTGCCTAGCTCTGACACTCGAAATCCGACGTATCCATACGTACATGACCCCGGCCTGTATCCCCACGATACCCGTCGAGTCAAAGGTACTGTCACCGGTAGGTATGGTTCCCCTGTCAAGCCTCATCGTCATGGTTCGTCGAAAAACCTTTCTCGCCCCGAGATACCTCCGGGCCGCACCATTTACCTGCACACGGCCCACTGCATTCCTCACGTCGGGTATATATATCACCAACTCAGAACCGAGAAATCTCATGGTGGATGATGAAATATCATATCAAGAGAAACCGGGTTTTTCAAATAATGCATAATTTCATGAAACTACCACGGTCCTCAAATCCAGAAAACATCAAGTAATGAATAAGTATAAATGCATGAATCAATACACATATATTAGCGTCCCATTCCACTAATACATGTAGATAGGCATATATAACAGCGTCCCATTCCACTGTTATATATACTTAGGAGTAAGAATATCAGAGAACATAATACGAAATCCATGGATGTAATATATGCAACATGAAACAGTAATATGAGCATATAAAGGAAAAACCGCTATTTAACTGCAACAAGTTAATATATATATTATGCGGTTCCTAATTTCCTCCAAGTCCAAACAACATCAAATAAATGTGAACATGTAGCTATAGCCAGGTATGTGTAACCATGTCGATATAGCAAGATATAAGTATCTACCTATCAATTATGATGTAATACTCTCCAAGTATATGTGTAAGTAGGTATGCAAGCTGTACATGTACATATGTCTCATATGTGTATATACTGTAAGTGCACGGCGGCGCCCCGGCCGTCAATCCGACGGCCAAATGCGGAAGCGGTGATAAACTTTAATTTTCTTGAACTGGCAAACCGCCGCGCACTAATACCCGGATCGAACCACTAACTAGTCCTAGCTATCTACAAGAAAGGGAATAGAGATATACCGACGATCCAAGTCCTCCGGTCTTCTCGTCATAGTCCCGATCTCCTGCGGAATGTCCCGTCTCCTCCTCGTCGCCGGAAGTGCACTATATCGCCTACTTCTTTTACGGGCTCCCACCTTAATGCCGAGGCAACTCGGGCACGAAGCCGGCTACTCGATGTGCCCAAGATTTGCTGTAGAATATGGTGTAGAGAAGAAGTCTCATTTGGGGTTGTAGGAATTGCCTTTTTGGTGGAGGGAAGATACAAGAACTATGTGGAGGAACTTTGGGGATTTTGGAACATGAAATGAACCAAAAACCCCACTCCAAAAATGTTGGACAGCCCCCTTTCATGCTTGGGCCGGCCATCTTGGTGAGGGGAGGAATGAATGGAGAGTGAGAAATGAGAGGCCATCCAATAATCCAATGGAGAGAGAGAGAAGTCTATCATGCAAAAGGAAATGATCACTCAAACAAAACTACACTCCACCAACCTCACCCCTCATCATCATCAACAACCATGATGACATCCAAAGTCAAGCAATCATGAAAAAGGAAAGTCAAGTGATGGTGCTCATCATGAAAACCATTATGATAAACAAAGATGCAAAGACCCCCTCCACAACCACTTATTTGCAACAATGCAAATAAGCCCTCCTCCACCAATCTTCGGCCAATGAACGGAACAATGAAAATCGGCCGAAACGAAAAGCAAACTGGCAACTCCAGAAAACTGGTCCCGTAAAAAATTACAGGAAAACCTCGATACTGTGCATACACACCCGCATCTGTATTTCGACCGAAATACAGATGCAATGAGACAAAATCTACACTGTACTATACTAGGATCCGGCTTAAACCAAAACCGGCTAGTAATATCCGTTCGATCCTGATCCGTGCAATACCGCACGTATCTGATCGAACCCTGCCATATATCCATACGGCCTATAGTACAAACTGTCCGATCCTGATCCGCGCAATACCGCACGTATCTGATCGGACCTTGCCATATCTCCATACGGCCTCTACAACCTTTCGCCCGAAAGCTGAGTAACAGAATGTGGGGGACTCTAAAGACTCGTCAACACCTTGGTTGTGGATTTAACCACTAGCACGTTAGAGGTATAAGCCAATACATAACGGGCTACCAGGTATTGACCAAAAGGGACGTCTGTGAGCGAACTCAGCCTGACAACCCTACTGAGCCTGTCAGTGACAATATCCGTACAGTCTGGTCCGTTCGTCTATGAGCATCGCATGGCGGGCCTAGGGGGTTGGTAAAAGTCAGACCCCCAAAAGCGGTACAAGTCGTGTCGGAGTGTAGCCCAGAACACCCTGAGATACTACTGGAATACCTACCAGTAAATCTCCTTGCCTCGGCCGAGGGCTTCGTGTAATGGCTCTCCTAGACACAGCACGACCTCACCCCCAATACCGGGAGAGACGAACCCCTGAAGATACGCTCACTGCCTCCATGTGGCTCGGGACTGCACCCAACTAAAACCTGTTTGCACGACTCCTTTGAGCCGTGGTAGGGTAGTAATCAAAGTACAGTGGGAACTCACACGAGACAAATGACGATCCCCAGGTCGATGAACTAACCTGCACACATGTCACCAGGGAACTGCCATCTGACGTCTGGTATATGACCAACTAGCATGTTCCCGGCGAGTCCTGTCCGGTGTACTCATAACCCAATGAGCACCTGTATACATCTTAGGTGATCCAACTGACACCAGTGGCTTGTGAGACCGGCCACCGCCCCTCGTCGGGGTCTCGACTGTATACACTAGTCTACTCTGGAGTATCGATGCCCTGTCTCGAAACTCTCACGACTAGGGACCTTTTAAGGATGTGCTTATAGACCCCCAGCTCCCACTTATATGATCGCCCTCATACTGCTGGTGGTCAAGCAAGAATCCTAGGGGCTCTATCAACGTGTAATAGCAACTTGTCAGGTCACCTAAAACAGTACACGATGATAAAGGTAAACCAGATAGCATACTATCATCTCGAGTAAGACTGTCCTACCGGGATAGGTCCTCCATCAATCATTGCAATCACGTACCTGTGACCTAATAATTGACTCTGAGGGCACTATCTCCAACAATCTCCCACTTGCACTCAAGGCTAATTATTGCGATGTCGCATACTCACAGCCCGTGTGATACCGAACACCCAACTCCTCTACTAGTCAGTCTCACAAAGCTCGTTTGCGAAACTATTGCGTTCGAGGAATAGCCTTAGTGAGTGGATCCGCTTTGTTGTTTGTTTCCATGTCTCTCTATATCTCAAGTTCGCGGAGAAAACCCATCTCCCGAAATGAGCAATACCTGTCTTAGAATGTGTCTGGATGTCTGATGGGACATAGCTCATAAATGAACTCCAAATCCAAACTTCTTAGACTGTATCGTCAACTGAACTTAATCAGTATCCTGCGCCATGCCACCCTCAGTATTGCCTTGGACCACCTGTCCAAAATACTGCCCCTCATCAGAAGGAAAAACTATAACTCTGACAACCTCCTTGTCGTCCATGTCACCTTGGAAGCCTGGAATGATAACTGTCTCCCGAATGAGGCTGTCGTTATCATATCCTTAAAACATCCACTTATGTTCTATAACTGCTTCCGACTGCTTCCCCAGGATTGGATTAATATCAACTTATTGCATCTAGTGCAAGAACAACATCTGGTGTGGTACTTGACATCTCATGATTGACTCAATTGCCTAAGCAAGTGATCTGCCAATCATGTACATCCCTCTCTACTTTAGTCTATAAGACACCTTTAGAGAGGGTGACTCCATTATCTGCAGGTACACTAACGTGCCAGGAGTCGTCCATTCTAAATACTCTTAGAATGCTGTCTAAGTACCCTGATTGGGAAACCACCCAAATCCAGATCTAAAACCATTGATCTAGTAACCAGTATGTCTGATATAATGTCCAAATCCCATGTGGAGAAACCACTGTGTGACGACCAAAGTATAACCGATCGTAGTATAGGAGTTTCTTTTCCTACTCTGTGTATGTCATCCAAATACCAGGACATCACACCCTACTACCTTCTCAACAGATCCATCCCCTATTCTGATGAAGTCAAACCCATGACTGTCACGTCAGAAATAGATGATCTATCTCCGCTACATCTGCTTTAGTCTATAAATAGACATAAGCTACCTGTCCACCAATGCTTCCGCTGCTCCCACTGACTACGACAACCCTCTGGCAGAGTCATATAGACGTACACTTCTAAAACTAGTTTTAGAACGACGCTATACTCATCCTCCCGCCGGGTCTCGCAGCCTGGAACAACAGCAATGGTAATTGTGGGTAAACAAGAACTTCCCTGTCACCGTCCTTGAGGTTACCGGAGTACCTCTCGGGTGCCTGAAGTTACCCACCTTATCTGCGGAGTGGCCAATGGAATGTCAATCCATATTGAATCTTTAGGTTCCTTATCAAATCTTCAGTAATCGTTTGTGGTTCTGGAATCACTTCCAGTTCTACCATACTCCCACTACTGTTTTCTGAAAAAATCCATTTTTGATAAAACTGTGGCGAGTCTAGAACAATAATGCTATTGCTCATCCAGATGGTAGAAAGTCAACCCGCGTCATAGCCTGGGTCAACCCACAAACAGCCATTACAGAAACGTGCCTTGAGTTATCCAGAGTCTGGTTTTAATCATAAGCTGGACAACTTCCCGTACCTTAACAACGTTAAGATACGAACTGTTCTATATCCCATATAGGACCAGAGGCACTGATTTAATTGAACCAGATCCAAATCATGCAACTGTCTCCAGTGCATGTCAACCAAATGGAGAGAGGCCGATCAGCGTTACTCAACTTAGGAATACTTCCAATTATGAGTAACCTGAAAGAGAAGCAAGTTCTCTTAACCATTACTATCAACTGAATACCATTCATAAGTATCTACATCTTCGATCTCCTTGAAGAATCCCGATACTTGGAACACCTGGTTCTCTACTTTATTCAAATACCTATAACTTCTCAAAATTCGGACCCTGTGTTTCCACGAAACACCTGTCTAAAAACTAGAGAAGTCATAAGTAAACCGAACATAGTACGAGGACCAACCCCTCTGTCCTGATGGACCCTGGACAACATACAATACTCTGTATAAGTCCCTTGAGTCTGATAACTCATTCACTGTGTGTCGTAGGTTGAAAACTGTACTTATGGTTAAGAAGAATTACACCGCTGCTTAATGCTCCTTACCTAACCATCCACTGATATAGGTAAATGTCGTAGACATAATTTCATAAAGGTATATCTCACTCTATGAAAATAGACGTACAGATATATCAATTTGAAATTGGTGCATAACAGCGGATATTCAAAACCAAATATTTGCCGACCGGCAAACTACCCAGGTGACTTCCTCAAATATCACCGATTACAACGAATCCCTGATATAATGAGGATAATCACCCAATTCCCAATAACTTACTCCCACTCATCATCTGTAAAACCATACAGATGTGAGAATCGTACCTGGTAAATACATACCCTGGAGTAAGTATCTAATCGGGAAATCAGTTATCCTTTAACATTACACAGTGAAACTGAAACATTGAAATGTTCCGATGGGGTATTCTGGTATTCCTAGTAATGCCTCTTCCAGATTCACGACTGTAACCGTATAATTCTTTGCCACCTCTCCAAATCCCTTCATATGTCTTTAGTCTTTACCTTCTGCACACCCCTTTAGGCCAAATGGTTTTCTTCCTTCCCTACCGTTCGGCACCAGCCTATGGTTTGGAAGAAGACTATCCAATAAGCATAATGGGTGTACTGTCCCAATCCTAGGAACACTCGCAATGAGAGAGGGTGAAGATAAAAGACAACCGAATAAACCTTATTCCTATTTCTCCTGAACCAGAATCCATCCCCGAACTGGAACAAGTTCCTTTCGAGTTCGTATATAACCATACGATGGAGTATCCAATAAACTGTGGATCTTCGTAGTGATACGGAGTGTCCTGGAGAAATACAAAGGTGATTTTAGGATTGGCGAAGGAATACTTGGTTTGGTCGTGAATATCTGTTGCAATTTACTTTGCCCTCTTACTAATCCCTTTCTTTGTCTTAACTTAATACCTTCTGTACACCATCGTTATGCTAATTGGTTTTCTTCATTCCCTACCAGTCGGCACCAGCCTATGGTTTGGAAGAAGACTATCCAATTTGCGTAATAGGTGTACTATCTCCTAAACCAAGGAGTACTCGCAACTTGAGAGAAGGTAAAAGGAAAAGACAACTGAATAATCCTATCCGTTTTCTCCAGAACCTGAAACCATCCTCGAATAAATTCCTTCGAGTTCGTATCTAACCATACGATGGTTTTGTCCAATGGAAGTGGACGTTCGTAGCAACACGGGGTGTCCTGGAGAAAAGGGTAAAAGTAGGAGTGGCAATGAGGTTTGCAACTCTGACAATCCAAAAGCCAGTGTTAAGAAGGTTCGGTTAAATTGGTCTCTGAGTCATAGTCTTTAGGGTCGGGTCAATGGTCGCTGCCAGAGAGAGAGAGAGAAAAGAAACACTCAGCGTGCACTCTAACCTAGATCAGAATGGTTACCAATTTATCTAATCTGGAATCCTCCCACTGTACCTCAAATTCTCCTCCAAACTTGAAAGAAGAATTAGTCGGAGTCACCCGAGGAGTAAACTAACTCATCAGTGGGAATCGGGATCCAACTCTCATCGCATGACAACGTGACGGAATCCGCTCACGGTGTCACACTCCAGAAGGTATGCGCATATCTGGCAAGTTTCAGTTCTTTTGAAACTCCCGATGAGATTTCTGCCCCATGCTCTTATGACCTTGGCGTGAGGTCAAAATATCATAAGTCACATGTCAAGTTCTACCCATCATTATCCAGGTTAATTTGAATCCACCCGTACATACCCTTGACGTAGGCCAAAATAGTAGTACGACTGTCCCAAACCAACGCATCTATCTATGCAACAGATAAATACCCGGCAGCTACCAAACACTATGCCTTGGCGTGAGGTCAAAATACATAGCTTGAATACTACCGAATATTTAACTGAAATGATGGAGGGCTACGAATGGTTTCTGGCGAAAACCTTTAACGTAAAGAACTTGATATCGTTGAAGGAACTGATAGCTTTTTAAAAATATAGTGACGAAAACCTTCGCTAAAGAGGTCACTCCCGGTGAAGGGATCTCGGCTCTTTCCCCGTAGAATGAGGTGCAGCATATTCCAACTGAATACCACGATGCAAAGCAAAAGTAATCGGCTATAGTGAAGTCATTGCCCTGACGCAAACTTTTGTCCAAGGGGTCACTCTCGGTGAAGGGATCTCGGCCCTTGCCTCGTCGACTGAGGAGCAGGATATTCTAAATGAATACCGCGATGCAAAACAAAAGTGAACGTCCTTGCAATAACAGCCTTTTGAAAAGTGTTCCAACAACATCAGATTAGGTTTGTTTTAACTTGCATTGATCCAAATCAACGCAGTCCCATCAATTGATCACACCACAAAGAACGAAAATATACTGATGTACGTATATGCCATCCGCATTCGCCACTGGGTCCCGTCATTACCCGTTAGGTTAGCTAACTAACGACAGAGCGGGGACTGGACTAGCGCGGATGCAAAACATATACAACATCTATTAATATATATACCAATATATTATATTTCGCTCAAGGCGTGAATAAAATGCAACATCACAGATATGTACAGCATCACAGAAACAATACAGATATCTGGGATCCCCGGGTTTCACAGAGCCGCTGAAACCCGACGTTCCCCTGGTCGTGTGGATAGCCTGTGCAAAGAAATCCTAGACCCCTACGGGCGCGGCAAGTCACCCGCCAAAACCTGAAGCGAGGCAGCCCCCTTCAGCTCCGTGAATGGACCACCAAGCACTTCACGGAATCCGGTAACTTAGGCACCCCTCCTGGGTCAACCTGTACCCCCTACGAGTGCGGCGAATAGCCTGTCAATCCTAGAGTGAAGCCCCCTCCGTCTCAATGCCATGAGATGCGGGCGTGTTGCCCTCTAGAACCCGGCTATCCGTGCACCCCTCCGCGGGGCAATCCTAGTACAGAAAGTAAAATATACATACAACGGGTACATCGACCGCAACCTGGTCGTGCCCCAAAAAAATAATACAATCAGGCAGTGACGGCAGTCCACATGTCGGACGCTCGCCCCGCAATATCAAATATACATAATACAACCACAACTGTACTAGCATTGCATCCAGGCTATCCCCCACGACCGATCCGCAACATCACAGCAAAAACAGAACATCAACGTGAAAGTCACGTTCGCAAATCCGTCTAACCGGGCTATAGCAGTTAGACCGGATTTACCGATCAAGTGACATTCACGGTCGCAGATATAATGTAAATACTGTGAAATAATGTGTTTAAAATATCCGATCAATCAAAAATTAACAAGTGGGACCCCAAGCAATACTGTAGCACTCACAGAAATTCTGGGCCCAATTTTAATATTCCAAAACCCCTAAAATCTCCCCAGAAGCCCACTGTAAAAACCCAACCCACTGATTCCTCCATACTGCGGTGGAACCGCGGCCACAAGTGGGTTTTGGCCGCGGTTCCGCGCTCTGGTTAGAAGATCAGTGCCTCGAATTTGTACAGTAGTCTTACAATTTCTAGTACATCAATATTTTACAACCTGAAAAAATTTTGGGGACTGAAAAAATTCAACAGAAAACTGATGTGAAGCAATACGGGTTTTGGAACATTCGATCGATCGGAACTGAAAAACACATTACACAAAGCTAGACTAAGTTAATGGCGAGGCTCTGATACCACTGTAAGTGCACGGCGGCGCCCCGGCCGTCAATCCGACGGCCAAATGCGGAAGCGGTGATAAACTTTAATTTTCTTGAACTGGCAAACCGCCGCGCACTAATACCCGGATCGAACCACTAACTAGTCCTAGCTATCTACAAGAAAGGGAATAGAGATATACCGACGATCCAAGTCCTCCGGTCTTCTCGTCATAGTCCCGATCTCCTGCGGAATGTCCCGTCTCCTCCTCGTCGCCGGAAGTGCACCACATCGCCTACTTCTTTTACGGGCTCCCACCTCAATGCCGAGGCAACTCGGGCACGAAGCCGGCTACTCGACGTGCCCAAGATTTGCTGTAGAATATGGTGTAGAGAAGAAGTCTCATTTGGGGTTGTAGGAATTGCCTTTTTGGTGGAGGGAAGATAAAAGAACTATGTGGAGGAACTTTGGGGATTTTGGAACATGAAATGAACCAAAAACCCCACTCCAAAAATGTTGGACAGCCCCCTTTCATGCTTGGGCCGGCCATCTTGGTGAGGGGAGGAATGAATGGAGAGTGAGAAATGAGAGGCCATCCAATAATCCAATGGAGAGAGAGAGAAGTCTATCATGCAAAAGGAAATGATCACTCAAACAAAACTACACTCCACCAACCTCACCCCTCATCATCATCAACAACCATGATGACATCCAAAGTCAAGCAATCATGAAAAAGGAAAGTCAAGTGATGGTGCTCATCATGAAAACCATTATGATAAAACAAAGATGCAAAGACCCCCTCCACAACCACTTATTTGCAACAATGCAAATAAGCCCTCCTCCACCAATCTTCGGCCAATGAACGGAACAATGAAAATCGGCCGAAACGAAAAGCAAACTGGCAACTCCAGAAAACTGGTCCCGTAAAAAATTACAGGAAAACCCCGATACTGTGCATACACACCCGCATCTGTATTTCGACCGAAATACAGATGCAATGAGACAAAATCTACACTGTACTATACTAGGATCCGGCTTAAACCAAAACCGGCTAGTAATATCCGTTCGATCCTGATCCGTGCAATACCGCACGTATCTGATCGAACCCTGCCATATATCCATACGGCCTATAGTACAAACTGTCCGATCCTGATCCGCGCAATACCGCACGTATCTGATCGGACCTTGCCATATCTCCATACGGCCTCTACAACCTTTCGCCCGAAAGCTGAGTAACAGAATGTGGGGGACTCTAAAGACTCATCAACACCTTGGTTGTGGATTTAACCACTAGCACGTTAGAGGTATAAGCCAATACATAACGGGCTACCAGGTATTGACCAAAAGGGACGTCTGTGAGCGAACTCAGCCTGACAACCCTACTGAGCCTGTCAGTGACAATATCCGTACAGTCCGGTCCGTTCGTCTATGAGCATCGCATGGCGGGCCTAGGGGGTTGGTAAAAGTCAGACCCCCAAAAGCGGTACAAGTCGTGTCGGAGTGTAGCCCAGAACACCCTAAGATACTACTGGAATACCTACCAGTAAATCTCCTTGCCTCGGCCGAGGGCTTCGTGTAATGGCTCTCCTAGACACAGCACGACCTCACCCCCAATACCGGGAGAGACGAACCCCTGAAGATACGCTCACTGCCTCCATGTGGCTCGGGACTGCACCCAACTAAAACCTGTTTGCACGACTCCTTTGAGCCGTGGTAGGGTAGTAATCAAAGTACAGTGGGAACTCACACGAGACAAATGACGATCCCCAGGTCGTTGAACTAACCTGCACACATGTCACCAGGGAACTGCCATCTGACGTCTGGTATATGACCAACTAGCATGTTCCCGGCGAGTCCTGTCCGGTGTACTCATAACCCAATGAGCACCTGTATACATCTTAGGTGATCCAACTGACACCAGTGGCTTGTGAGACCGGCCATCGCCCCTCGTCGGGGTCTCGACTGTATACACTAGTCTACTCTGGAGTATCGATGCCCTGTCTCGAAACTCTCACGACTAGGGACCTTTTAAGGACGTGCTTATAGACCTCCAGCTCCCACTTATATGATCGCCCTCATACTGCTGGTGGTCAAGCAAGAATCCTAGGGGCTCTATCAACGTGTAATAGCAACTTGTCAGGTCACCTAAAGCAGTACACGATGATAAAGGTAAACCAGATAGCATACTATCATCTCGAGTAAGACTGTCCTACCGGGATAGGTCCTCCATCAATCATTGCAATCACGTACCTGTGACCTAATAATTGACTCTGAGGGCACTATCTCCAACATATACCTGTCACCAATGGTACGATACCACATGGGTATATAGGTAACTAGCATGTTAGCATGGCAAGGTATACTAGCTATCATATGCGCCAACGCATAAGAATCAATGACCCCACGTCATTGACAAAACAGTACCACATAGGTATGCGTAGCCCTAACTAGGTAAGTGAGTATACATGTAAGTATGTATACACGGTATACATGTAAGTATGTGGGTATAGCAAGGCATATGTGTAAGCATGTAGGTACACAGGTATGCTACTATCATATGTGCCAAGGAAATGAGGATCATGTCTCAATGTCGCTAAACAATACAATATCACATATGTATAGGTGTTGTGCGTGTCATGGAATTTATTGACGGTGTGTGTGTAGCATACAACGTGAAACATGAACCGTCAATAATAGTGTTGTGTCTCATTAATACTAAGTCCATACACAAGGAAATGAGATAAGCAATAAAGGTATACATGCACAATCAATATCCGTATACATCTAACTAATAGCCTTGTCATTTGATCTAGCCCAGAAGCATAACACCATGCGGGCGATCCCCCTATAGATGTTAAATCTACTCACCAACCATCCTGGCTAAGTAAATCCAACCACTCGCTTTCCCCTGTTCGCAGCACCCGAAGTCCCCGCCTGCGGTCCTGAAAGCATATAACAATATAACAAGTGTATATTAGCAATCGATCAATAACACGTACCAACTACGTTTGACCGACGCACCAACTCCAAACATACTCTCAAGTATTCGTCAAGTGGCTATCGCGCGTAGCGACACTACGAAGCCAACTCAAGAGCAAAAGCTACACAAAGACACGAACGACATCGGCACGACCCTATCTAGGAACGCAAAGCGACACAACTACCAAGCCTAGACCCTGATCGTACCGATCGCGCATTCAAAACACAATAATAAACGTGGAATCTAATATAAATAACGTCGCAACGTCAAAAGAAACCCACGCCTAAACTTACCGAAATCTAGTAAGCAACATATCATTTTAGCACAAAACTATAACTTTTTACCAAAACTATAATTTGCAAACATCACAATATAGTAAGGTTAAACCATTTAAACCTTTACTATAATTTTAAATCTCACTTAATTAGGATTAGTAAAAGTTTAGTTTGCTAATTAGCTTAATTATCCGATTAGAAAAATATCATTTAACAAATTAGCAACTTGGTTTAGTTTTCATTTGTCTAAAATTATCAACTGTAGGGTTCCTAGGCACACTAGGGAGGTCTCACAAGCCATCAACCATGGCAATTTCAAAATTTACGGTGCCGGGAAACCCTAAACAACGGATCGTTTGCTAGAAAACTAGGCGAAAAAAGCTAACTAGTTAACACTTAACTACAAGATACGGAAATACAACCTTTGTAGATCCGGTGCTCCACCTCCATAGCTCCGCAACGAAGTCGTCTCCGCTGTCCAAAACAAATCCGGGCTCTAGAGTCGGCTTCGTCGGAGAAAAAGTGAGCTAGGTCGTCGATGTCCATGCCGAAGATGATCTACGTCGAGGCATCGAAAGATCAAGCTCCACCTTCACCAAGTCATGAAAACTTATGAAGGAAACACACTCTACTACTTGGCAAGAGGTAGAGGATGAAGAAATAGGAAGTGGGTAGACTTTAGAATTGGATTTCTCACTCTTAATCATCAATCACCATTGATGGACTTAGGTTTTCTTCACTTGAAAAATGAAGAAGAAGAAGAATGTTATTATGATAAGAATAATAAAAATGAGAAAAGAAATTCATTCTTATCATAATGAAACCATGGTAAAGTGTAGAGAGCTAATCATGGTTAAAGGAATGGTTAGGGTCAAACTAGAGACAAAATGGTCACTTAGTCAAAAGATCAAGAAGCTTCAACTAGAATCCAAAATTAGCAACCATTTCATTTCATTTTCTTTTATTCATTTATCATAAATAAATGGATAATTAAATAAGATAAATGAATAACTAATAATAAACCCTAACCATCATCTTAACCTTTGTTTAATTCTATACACTTAACCAAAAACCATGTATCATCAAACATGATACAAACATGTGCACAAAATCATATCGCATATTTAATGCGCACATCCGAGCGAGAAAATCCATTTAAAGTGAACCGATACTAGTTAATGCAAAGTAATATATCAAATATATAATTATGCATTAAATCATTAAATCAACACTTGATTCAATGATCCGGTCATGTCGCACAAAACCGACAGGTATCATTAGTAACAACTTATCGAATTAACACTTGATCCGATAACCCGGCTATATCGCATATAACCGATCAATGTCACATCGCGAGAATCGAATACAGTATCACATACCGTATTATTCTCGGTCCCGCACATATCTCATATGCGCTCCTATTTCGTTTCGCTTGAGCCAGGAAACCTCTGTGTAGGACTCTAAAGACTCGTCAATACGCCGGCAGCAGATGATGATCATATCAAACATCCACAAGCCGCAAGCGGTCTGCTAAACGTAACGGCCACCCGGGTATTGAGCGATCTGAAGATCGACGAGCAAGCCCGCTCACACTCCAGTGAATCCAACCAGTAACACTACCGTACAGTCCGGTCTGATCGTCTGATATGTCGCATATCCTGCCTAGGGGTGGTAAACGTCAGACCCCAATAGCTCGATAAGTCGTGTCGATATGAGGTCTATAACAATTCGAGAAACTACTGGTAACACTTACCAGTAAATCTCAGCAACCCTGGCCAGGGATTTCCTGTTATAGCCAATCGAACACAGCGCAACATCAACTCCCTATACCGGGAGAGACGAATCCCCTCCTATCGCTCATTGCCTCCATGTGACTCGGGACTGTACCCAAAAACCACCGTTTTGCACGCCCTCTTGGACGTGGTAAGATGGAAATCAAAGCACAGTGGGAACCACACGAGACTCTATGACGATCTCGGGTCAACAGACTACTCTGTACCAGTGTCACCAGAGAACTGTCATCTGACGTGAGGTATAATACCATCCGGGAGTTCTCGGCGAGTTCGTCCAGTGTACCCAGTCTCTACTGAGCACCCGTATATCATCTCTGATGTCAAACACCAATGGATATGGGATCATCCATCGCCTATCTGTATGGGTCGAGAAGGTATACGCTAGTCTACTCTGGTATATCGATGCCCCGTCTCGATACACCCACGACTAGGGACTTTGAAGGATGTACTTATGGACTACCATGTCCCCACTAGTATGATCCGCATCATAGTCCAGGTAGTCAAGCACACATCCTAAGGGCTTTACCAATCATGTAACAGAGAGACAATGAGTATACACGTTAAGGTAAAGTTCAACCAGATAGCATACTATCATGTCGAGCAAGAAAGTCCTCCCTATATACGTCCTAGCATCCACTACAATGTACATCATATGTACAGTAATGGCCTCTAGGGCATACATATAACTAACAATCTCCCACTTGCACTAGGGCCATCTGTAGCAGTGGTTGTAGTATCTCATACTCAACCATCCCATAAAAGTCTCTCTCTGGGAACAGGCCTTTGTGAGTGGATCCGCTGTGTTGTCCTCTGAGTCTACTCTCCTAACCTCGATCTCCCTGGAGATCAACCATCTCCATGATCAAGTGATACTGCCTTAGAATATGTCTGGATCACTGATGGGACGGACGTTCCTTGGCATAAGCCACAACTCCATTGTCACACAATGGGAGGAACAAAGTTCATCTCATGAACCAATATACACCCAGACAGCCACTTTGGTAGCATCTTAAGTAGCGATGTATCCAGCCTTTATCGTCTAGTATGTCACGGTATCTAGTTTGGAACTCTTCCAACATACCGTCCCTTTGCAGAGGGTAAAGACAATGCCTGTGACTGACACTCAGTCGTCTTTATCACCCTGGAACCCTTCCAGTGATTCTCCTCAGGATCGGTTGATACTGTCTCACTACAACTAGTGAGAATCCTAACATCCATTTAGATCTATCTTATAGATCCAAAAACCCAGGATTTAGGAGGTATCACTTTGATCCTATGTGGAGAATCATTGTGATAAGCGGAGATTGATCGAGCGTAGCATAGGAAACTCTTTCCCTATCAAGAGTATGTCATCCACGTACCCTACGAGGATCATCACTATACTCCCTACTACCTTTTTGTTTATACAAGGTTCATCTACCATTTTGATGATGTCAACTTCTTTGACTAACTCATCGAAACAGATGTTCCAACTCCGCGATGCCTGCTTTATCCTATAAAGCATCTTGCACACGTTTCCGCTGCTCCCACTGTCTACGAGGCCCTCTGGCTGTGTACTTATAGACGCACTCTTCTAAAACAACATTTAGAAAAGCAGTCATGACACCCAACCACCAGATATCGTAGTCATGGTATGTAGCCGTGGCAAGTAGGATCTGGATGGACTTAAGCATAGCTACTTGAAAAGGTTTCATCATTATCCACGCCTGGTCAATGACGAAAACCTTTAACAAGTCTAGCTTTGAAAGTCTCAACTTTTCCATCTACACCAAGTAATCTTCTCAAGATATACTTGCTCCTGATGGGGATTTAACCCTTCAGATATAGCAACCAAAGTCCATACTTTGTTGGTGTATAAGGATTCCATCTCAGATCGCTAAACATCCAGCCATTCTTACAGAGTCTCACTCCTGATGGCCAGCTCGAAACTAGTTGGGTCATCATCTCATGATGCAATCCTCGCTCCCACTGTCATAGAGAAAACGAAGTATCTCTCAGGTGGGTGAGGAACCCTACTAGATCGGCGGAGAGGCTGAGGTTCGTTGGAATCTACTGAATCCTTTGGTTCTTTCAAATCATCTGCTGTAGTTTGTATAGCTGGAACATTTCCAGTTCTACATAACAGACTTTGCCTCGAGCTTGTCCGGATTTTGCTTTTCAGACATAGGCCGGACAACCCCAAATCTTAACTAACTTAAGAAATGGGCTCTTCCTTTTCCATATCACATATGAAGTGGTAGGCAACTGATTTGATTCGAACCTATTCAATAGGTATGCAACTTCGTAAGTGCATAACTCCCAAAAAGGAAATAGGTAACTCAGTAGTACTCATTATAGAGCACACCTTATCACATAGGGTGTGATTGCTCCATCCCGATATACCATCGTGCTATGGTGTATACGGAGGAGTAATGCTGAGAGAGAATCTCATTCTCCTTTAGAATAGACCAGGATTTCCGTGCACAAGTATTCTCCTCCCTGATCTCATCATAGGACATAATACTTATACCCGTATTTTGGTTCTCTACTTCTAAATCATATTCTGTGAATATCTCAAAAGGTTCGGACTTGTGTTTCAACAGGAACATATGTCTGAATCTTGAGAGATTATCAGAGAATGTAATGAAGTACAAAGAACTGGTCTTGGCATATGTAGACAGGGGACCTTTATACATCAACATGTATCATCCCAAGAGTTCACTAACTCTTTCTCTGTTTCCAGTAAACGGAGCTATGGTCATCTTATCTTTGTGACATGACTGGCGAGTTTCACAAGATGTAAATTCAAACTGATTTAAATATACATCTTTATGTAACTCTAGCTAGTCGGGTTTCACAAGAATTCGTTCATTTCTGAACTCTTCCTCTTGTGTGTGATCCATATACTAAGAACTGTAGTTTGATTTAGAACATCAATGCTTTTAGATAACGTGCCTGAACCGATCAACTTTTGATATAGGAAATGTTCAAAACATTATCCAACAATACAAAATTATATCCTTTCTTTACTAATAAAGAGACTGATATGATTTTGTATATCAGGTTCGGTATCTAATAACATTCGTTCAGAATCAATGTATTGGTAATACAGGGTGACAGTGACCAACAGACTTGGCTGCAACACTTGCCCCGTTTTCTGCCTCATGAAACTTATCACCCGTTCTCAGTTCTCTACCTTTCTGTAGCCCTATGTAACATATTACATATCTGGGATCCTGATCTGGTATCACATACCCAGGACGTAAAGGATACTGAGAAACAGTTCTCTGTAATGAACACACCCGAAGATGATGCATCAGCATGCACTCTCTTCGTTTGGGCGGCACGGGAATTCTGGTAATCCCCAATTTCCTGTTCTGTCTTATAACAATTATAAGTTGGAGCGGGACCAACGTTCCCCAGCTCAGTATAACAAGCGGGTTCGGTCAATAATCCGTATTATTATCTTGATTAAGGCGTGATATGGTCGCTACCTGGAGAGAGAGAGAAGAAAACACTCAGCGTGCGCTCTGTCAAGAATAGATTGGTTATTATTTTATCTAATCAGGATGGCTCCCACTGCTTTTTATCAAATCTTCCTTCAAACCCTAAAAGGAAAGACTAGCCGGGATTAATTACACACTACCAAGTTCGCCAATCTTTCAGCCAGGCCAGTGTCGGTACTTTGAGGGAGGTCCCCCGTGCTTTCGCACGAACCTAATTAATGTAAACCTCATTTTCCCAGAGGCGTAACCTCGTTAACACCTTTCTAGACACCTACTTGATCGGCTAATTGTAATGTATAAAACTCTCCCAGGAGTAACTCTTACTCGCAGCGGGTATCGGGATCCAACTATCTCATAGAAGGTATGCAATCTCATTGCAAATCTCAACACTTGAAATTCCCGATAATATTTTGCCCCATGCGATCTATGACCTTGACTGAGTCAACAAACCATAGACCGCAAGTAAAGTTCAACCCGTCATTTCTCGATTGAATTAAACCCACCCGCACGACCCTTGACTGAGTCAACAAGGCCGCACGACTACCCTAATCCAATCGCATCATATGCTTTGCAGGTAAGCAATAATCAGCTACCGCACACTACGCCTTGACTGAGTCAACAAACGCAGCACGAATACTAACTATTACCTATCTGAAATGACGGAGGGCTACGACAGGTTTTTAAGAAAACTTTTTGCGTAATGAACTTTATATCGTTGTAGAATCAAATGAATTTGAAATGGAGTGCTTTTGAGGCTTTTCTAGTTTTGCTAAAGGAGTCACTCCCGGTGAAGGGATCGTCGGTCCTTTCCTCGTCGAATGAGGTGCGGGATATATCATATATATCACTGTGCAAAGCAAAAACTCTTAAAAGCAATCAAAAGACAAACCGAGTGTGTAGCATCTGCCAGTTATTGCTAAAGGAGTCACTCCCGGTGAAGGGATCTCGGTCCTTTCCTTATCGAATAAGGTGCAGGATATATCATATATACCTCTGTGCAAAGCAAGAACTGTAGCTACCTGTTTTATTTTGAAATTCGATTCTACAACATCTTAGATTTCTTTTAATTCATTAATCACATTAATGAAGTCCCATCATTTAAGTACCTAAACATCACAGATAAATACGACGTACACTTATGCCATCCGCATTCGCCTCGATGTCCCCTCGTGCACCGTTAGGTTAGGTAACTAACGGCAGAGCAGGGCAGGGCTAGCGCGGGTGTAAAACATAAGTAACGCCTATATAATATATCATATATACTATATACTATATCTATCACAGAACATCACATGATCACATCACAGATATCGCAGCAGAAGAAACATATGAAATATTGGATATACTAGGACGTCCGTGTTTTTAATACGAGCCAGTATAAAACACGGATTCCACGGTCGCGATGAATAGCCAAACCCACACCCCTAGACCCCTACGAGAGCGACAAGCAACCCTACCAATTCTGGAGTTAGGAGACCCGGACTCGACTCCTCGAGTTGGTCTCCCACTGGACTCCAGAACCCGGTTACTTATGCTCCCCTCCTTGGGTCTATCCTAGTGCGGAAAAGTAAATAATATACAATAACAGGTGACATCTTCCGCAACCTGGAAGTGCCCCAATAAAAGAATATTACATACAAGTTTTTACATGAATGAAAATGGAAAAACACTCATCTCACATAAAAACCCCCGGCTATTCAAACACGACGATCCAATATAACATATCCAGCAACACATAACATCACATGTCATCAACGTAAGTAAATATGCGCATCCCAATTGTTGTTGACATATAGCAACGAAACCGGCGATATCACATATTACACTTACGGTCACAGAAAAGAAAGTGTAAAACTACAACAGTTGGAATCCGCAACCTCCTCAGACATCGCATGCCTGACCAAATGAATTACTTAGACATCGCATGCCTAACAATTATAAACCCTGCATTTTAGTCTCATTATCGAAAACACTTTTCAATATCGAGTCGGGCAATTCAACAAGATTCCCGACATCCAGATCGAATGCTCGTCGCAAACTTTAGTAGGCGGCTGCACCCCCGATACCGTCGACGAAGTGCACCAAGGCGGAACACCGCTACCGCGAGCACCCGGAGGGATGCTTTCGGCGACGGGGTTCTCCTACAGTCACTTGGTCGGGGCTATGGAGTGAGGCTGTCTATTAAGTTTACCCGGCGAGTATCCGCGTACGCTACGTGATTGCGACGGACTTTTGATCACATCAAAATTCCGTGGCAACCGATCAAGTGAGACTAAAGTGCTACGTTTATAACATTCATTTAGTTATCACATAACTTTTGTGAATTCCAATTGTTGTATCACGTTCCAGATAAATAGAAAATGTTAAACTTTCCGATCGAACATTCTAACACCCAAGTTTTCCCGATACAGATCAACACATGAAACTAGTCTAACAACATTCAGTTCGTACCTCAGTACCAACGGTCCAGCCGTAGAAGGGTCAAGCCAACGCCTCACATGTGGCACGCCGTACTGCCCCAAACCCGAAGGTTCAAAGGGCAGTTCAAGACGGTCACATAATCGAGTTAAGGTTTGTTGTCTTCTAGAGGGTCCATCGAGTTACTTGCACTACTTAGAACGTCGTTAAACTACGGAAAAATCCAACACTTGAAAATTTCCCGACAGGGGAAAAATTGGGTATTTATATCCGGTCGAACTTTTTAACATATTCTAAAATTTATCCGGAAAGCCAAATAGACAAAATTTGATACCCCGATCGAAACACCGAATCCCCAAATCAATCCCAGAAAATACAACTCTGGAAACAGTATTAAAAATTCCCAGAAAATCCAGAATAAAATAATAAGAGTTACTGTGCAAATAGTGGAGGATGACGTCATCAAGGTGCGGCGGAACCGCCGCAGAATGCAGGCATCTGCCGCGCTTCCGCCGCGAGATTTACTGTTCATCCAAAAATATTTACATGGTAATTCTTATTTTTCCCTGCTGAATTTTTTAGCAATTTTTAATATGGAAAAACCCACGTTTTACGAAATCGTCCAGAGAGCATATTGCCGGGTGGGTTTCGGGTTCGTTCGGGCTTCAAATTCCGTCTAGACTTCGCCTAAAGCTCTAGCTAGGCTCTGATACCACTGTAGGGTTCCTAGGCACACTAGGGAGGTCTCACAAGCCATCAACCATGGCAATTTCAAAATTTACGGTGCCGGGAAACCCTAAACAACGGATCGTTTGCTAGAAAACTAGGCGAAAAAAGCTAACTAGTTAACACTTAACTACAAGATACGGAAATACAACCTTTGTAGATCCGGTGCTCCACCTCCATAGCTCCGCAACGAAGTCGTCTCCGCTGTCCAAAACAAATCCGGGCTCTAGAGTCGGCTTCGTCGGAGAAAAAGTGAGCTAGGTCGTCGATGTCCATGCCGAAGATGATCTACGTCGAGGCATCGAAAGATCAAGCTCCACCTTCACCAAGTCATGAAAACTTATGAAGGAAACACACTCTACTACTTGGCAAGAGGTAGAGGATGAAGAAATAGGAAGTGGGTAGACTTTAGAATTGGATTTCTCACTCTTAATCATCAATCACCATTGATGGACTTAGGTTTTCTTCACTTGAAAAATGAAGAAGAAGAAGAATGTTATTATGATAAGAATAATAAAAATGAGAAAAGAAATTCATTCTTATCATAATGAAACCATGGTAAAGTGTAGAGAGCTAATCATGGTTAAAGGAATGGTTAGGGTCAAACTAGAGACAAAATGGTCACTTAGTCAAAAGATCAAGAAGCTTCAACTAGAATCCAAAATTAGCAACCATTTCATTTCATTTTCTTTTATTCATTTATCATAAATAAATGGATAATTAAATAAGATAAATGAATAACTAATAATAAACCCTAACCATCATCTTAACCTTTGTTTAATTCTATACACTTAACCAAAAACCATGTATCATCAAACATGATACAAACATGTGCACAAAATCATATCGCATATTTAATGCGCACATCCGAGCGAGAAAATCCATTTAAAGTGAACCGATACTAGTTAATGCAAAGTAATATATCAAATATATAATTATGCATTAAATCATTAAATCAACACTTGATTCAATGATCCGGTCATGTCGCACATAACCGACAGGTATCATTAGTAACAACTTATCGAATCAACACTTGATCCGATAACCCGGCTATATCGCATATAACCGATCAATGTCACATCGCGAGAATCGAATACAGTATCACATACCGTATTATTCTCGGTCCCTCACATATCTCATATGCGCTCCTATTTCGTTTCGCTTGAGCCAGGAAACCTCTGTGTAGGACTCTAAAGACTCGTCAATACGCCGGCAGCAGATGATGATCATATCAAACATCCACAAGCCGCAAGCGGTCTGCTAAACGTAACGGCCACCCGGGTATTGAGCGATCTGAAGATCAACGAGCAAGCCCGCTCACACTCCAGTGAATCCAACCAGTAACACTACCGTACAGTCCGGTCTGATCGTCTGATATGTCGCATATCCCGCCTAGGGGTGGTAAACGTCAGACCCCAATAGCTCGATAAGTCGTGTCGATATGAGGTCTATAACAATTCGAGAAACTACTGGTAACACTTACCAGTAAATCTCAGCAACCCTGGCCAGGGATTTCCTGTTATAGCCAATCGAACACAGCGCAACATCAACTCCCTATACCGGGAGAGACGAATCCCCTCCTATCGCTCATTGCCTCCATGTGACTCGGGACTGTACCCAAAAACCACCGTTTTGCACGCCCTCTTGGACGTGGTAAGATGGAAATCAAAGCACAGTGGGGACCACACGAGACTCTATGACGATCTCGGGTCAACAGACTACTCTGTACCAGTGTCACCAGAGAACTGCCATCTGACGTGAGGTATAATACCATCCGGGAGTTCTCGGCGAGTCCGTCCAGTGTACCCAGTCTCTACTGAGCACCCGTATATCATCTCTGATGTCAAACACCAATGGATATGGGATCATCCATCGCCCATCTGTATGGGTCGAGAAGGTATACGCTAGTCTACTCTGGTATATCGATGCCCCGTCTCGATACACCCACGACTAGGGACTTTGAAGGATGTACTTATAGACTACCATGTCCCCACTAGTATGATCTGCATCATAGTCCAGGTAGTCAAGCACACATCCTAAGGGCTTTACCAATCATGTAACAGAGAGACAATGAGTATACACGTTAAGGTAAAGTTCAACCAGATAGCATACTATCATGTCGAGCAAGAAAGTCCTCCCTATATACGTCCTAACATCCACTACAATGTACATCATATGTACAGTAATGGCCTCTAGGGCATACATATAACTAACATCAACTAACTATTTCACTAATCAAAACCCTAATTTAATTAACAAAACTCTTACTAGAAATTCTAAATATGAATTTAAAAGATTTAATTAAACACCATATATGCTAGCTTAATGTATTGAAACAACAAAAAGAGTTTAGGATTAGGGTTTATACCTCCACAAAAAATTTAAAAAAAATCAGGTTGCTAGCCGACAAGTCCAAGATTGAAGTAGAGAGAATGTTGAATAGTTTGCCTCAAGACACCCAACGAATCGGGCGAAGGTTAAAGAAATTGCCCTTTTTGAGTGATGAAATGATCTTGGAATTTACAATGAATCAAATTCCTTACCCAAGAAAATGGGCTCGGCCAAATGGGGGGCTGAAATTGCTCTCGGCCATAAGCATGGGGGGGTGAGCACAAGTAAAGATGTGGTGACCATAAACCAAATATCAACACTAAAGATCAACAAGAAATATCCTTAAGTGGACAAGATCAATTAAATGCACAAGTGACTCATAAATCATACCATGCTCAATAAATGCTACCAACCATGACTCACCAAAAGAAAAGAAGCCCCCACCTCATCAAGAAGGTTCGGCCCCAACAAAAGGAATGATATTTTGGCCAAAAAAAAAGAATGCACAAACATTAACTAATAATTAAATGCATAAATAACAACTTAAAATAATAATTTAATTAGGGAAAAATTCTATGTGAACCAAAACTTCCAATTGACCCTCAAAGCCCGCGCACTAGCTTTATTCTAGCTAAACTAGGTGCCGACAAGTCTATACAGAAGTTTGATCACAATCGGGTTAAAACGGAAAACACCGACTATTTTACCCTAAAAACGGAAAATTTGCAAAACGATTTCTAAAACATTACAATCTTCCCCCCTTAAAGAAATTCGATCCTCGAATTTAAAATTCTCACTAAGCGTACCTTCAAAGAGATGAGTACAAAACTCCCAAATGTCCCTCGCAGCCTCCTAAGTGATCACCTCACTATACGGCTACGCCAAAGAAAACTCTCCATAGATGGCAAGACCCTTGACCGAAGTTCCTCCACCTGCTGATCCACTAACACTATCGGCTGCTGGTGACTGAAAAGATCGCGTCCAAGCTAAATGTTTGATGCTAAATCATGTGGGAAAGGTCATGAAGGTATCTGCAAAGTATCGACATAAGGAAAACAAGTGAATACTCAATAATCTGGGCGGAAGTTCCATATTATAGGCAATAGAACTAACTCACTCAAGGATCTCAAAGGACCAACAATCTGGGACTAAGCTTCCCAAACTCAACACGCCATTTCATCAGAAAAATCCTTAGGAATACTTGATCTCCCACTGCGAAATCAAGTCTGCGACCATCACAGTCGGCATAAAACTTCTGTCTACACTGGGCAGCTCTCATCCTGACCTGAATCAACTGGATCATTTCCGTAGTCTCATGACTAGCTGGGGTCCAAAATCCTACTCTCGCAGAGTCAGAAAAATAGACTGGCGATCGACACGACCTACCAAACAAAACCTAAAGGTTGCCAATTGGAATGTCTCCTATTAACAGCTATCGAAGGAGAACCCTATCAATGGCAAGTGACGATCCCAACTGCCGACAACAATTAGTACGCACGCAAAAGCATATCCTCCAGAGTCTGTATAGCCCGCTCTCACAAACCATCGTCCTGCGGATGGAAAAAGCGGAGCTAAAGCTCAACCAGTATCCAAGGCTTCCTGAAGCTTCTGCCAAAGACAGCAAGCGAAAAGGGTGCCTCAATTGGATACTACGCATGAAGGAACTCCGTGCAAACAAAAAAACTTAACAAAGAACAACTGAGCAAACTGAGTATAACCGGACAACAAACACCCAAATGGAGTCACACCTTGTCTAGACCTGGGTAGACACCACAACGAAATTCATGGAGATCCGCTCCCATTCCCACTCCGGAACGGTTAAAGATTGCAACTCTCCAGCTGGTCTCAGATGCTCAACCTTAGCTCATTGTTAGTGTATATGCCCTAGAGGCCATTACTGTATCATACTAGTTTGTATATTACTTAATGGAAGCTTGGGATATTCACCGTTGTAATAACATTCTTGCTCAAAATAGTAGTATGCTACTTGGTTTGCTTCTACTTCAATATGTACATATGTTTCTTTTAACATATCACATATGTATATTAGTAGAGCCCTTAGGATCTATGCTTGATTACCAGTGTTGTGATGGCAGTCACACTAGTGGGGGCTGGATAATCTACAAGCATATCCTTATACAGGTCCCTAGTCGCGGGATTATCGATACAGGGCATCGATACTCCAAAGTAGACTAGTGTATACGCTTCCCTTCCCAGCGTGGGAGATGGTCTGTCCCACAGCCATCGGTACGTCGTACTGGAGATAGTATGCAGGTGCTCATTAGGTTGTGAGTTACACCGGATGGACTCATTGGGAACTGCTGGTTGGTAGTATACCTATCGTCAGATAGCAGTACCCAGGTGACATGAGTACAGCTTAGCCCGTTGACTTGACACTGCTGCTTCGCCTCAAGTGTGTTCCCACTGTTCTTAGATTACTACCCTACCACGGCTCTACTGAGTCATGCAAACAGGTAGTAGTTGGGTGCAGTCCCGAAGCACTTGGAGGCAGTGGCGATTAGATAGGATTCGTCTCTCCCGGTATTGGGGGTTGATATCGCGCTGTGTTCGGAACGCCATTACACATAGTCCCTGGCCAGGGCAAGCGAGATTTACTGGTAGGTACTCCAGTAGTTTCTCGGGTGTATTAGACCGTACTCTGATATGACTTATACCGCTATTAAGTGTTTGACGTTTACCTCCCCCTTAGGCCTGATATGCGATACTCTTAGACCGACAGGACGGACTGTACGGAGATTGTCACATACAGACTCAGTAAGAGTTCGGATGAGTTATGCTCATCGGCTTTCTTATCGACAATACCTGGGGACCGTTACGTACAACTAGTACCGCTTGCGGCCTGTGGTTAAACCCACTGCCAGCGTAGAGTCGAGTCTCTAGAGTCCCACACATAGCGTTTCCCTGCATTGGGCAAAACGTGTAGATATCGTATAGTTTTACGAAAGGGTTCGATCACGTGAGTACACTCGTGCACGCACGATGAGTCGGACGGACAATACTAGTGGGCTTTGGTTTAAGCCGGATCCTAGTATTGTACTGATGGATTGTAGTCTTCGGTATTCATATTTTTCGGAATACGAATACAGGTATGTATATACGGACGAGGGGCGTTTTCGTAATTTGTACAAAATGTATTTGTAGATGGCATAACCTAATTGTATTAATCATTTAGTTTTAAATAATTAATATATTTTAGGTAATTAAGAAATGATTTGTATTATGCATGAATAAGGACTTGGGTTTTAAGGACACTTGTTGGTCAATTGACCCATGAGTCATTTGTTTGACCTTTGAATCTATTTTCTATTGTTGAATTAGTTTTTCTAATTCATAATAAAGTAGAATTCAGATTAGAACAAGAGAGAGAAAACCCTAACCTTCTTCATCTCTTAGCTCATATCATTTCTTTCACCATCTTCAATTCCCTCAAGCTCAAGAACACTCATGAGTATCCTTGAGCTAAAATAAACTCCTCAATCCATCTACATAATCTACACACCCTATATCATTTGGTTTAGCAAACTACTTGATCTAGCTTCTTTGGTTTATAAGAAAAGCTTGGTGCACAAACGGTCGGGTGGATCATCTAGGATTCGAGCAAGCCGACGAGGAGATGACATCCGTACCACTTCGAGGAGTTCGTGCAGGTGAGGAGGACAGCGAGATAAGGAGAAGAAGGACCAGGTTTCTTAAGGTATATTTTCTGTACATGGTTTATACCTCTTTTGATTTTGCTAGATACGGTTTAGATTACGATCAAGGCTTAAAGTCGGTGTTATGATGCTAAAATTATCGTTTATTACACCTTCCGTCTCCCCGCTGTTCCGCGGGGTACATAGCATCGACTTACAGTGGTATTAGAGCCAACTAAACCTAATCTAGCAGTTTAGTAAGTAGTAGAATTTCGATCGTCGGAAAAACTGGAAAACTAAATACCGAAAACCCCAGTTTCTGTCGATTTTTAAAACTGTCTGTAAAATTATTTCAGTATCATGAAAAATACAAGCTGGGTTTTCTAAGATTACACAAGAAATTTGAGCCTCTGAATCGCCATGACTAGCCGCGGATCCGCGGCTGAATCGCTCTTCTGTGGCGGATCCGCGGCCGAGTCATGGCCGATTCAACTCGGATTTGTTTTATAATATCTTAATTTTGGTATTATGATTTCTGGAATATTTGGTTTCTACCCAGTATGTTTCTGAGTGCTGGTTTGCATTTAGGGTAGATACGGAAAATATGTTTCGATCGAATTCCTATTGTACTTAGCTAATTGGTTCTTCTGTATTGTTATATGTGTTTTAAACGTCGACTAATTGCTATACGACGGTTAGTCGAGGTTGCACATATCTGCTAGTTTTTGTATATAAACATTTTCTGATTGTCGATGATGAATAGCCGGGGATATGAGATGAGCATTTTTTTTATCTTTCATTCATGTAAATTGTAAAATTGATGTAATATTATTTCGCGGGGCACATCCGGGTTGAGGTTGTATCCACCGTTGTATTATTTTCTTTTTACTGTTTTCTGCTCCTAGGATAGACCCAAGATGGGGTACACAAACTACCGGGTTCTTTGAAGTGCCGAGTGGCCTACACACTTTGCTGAGGGGGGCTGCTTCACTTCTGGAATTTGGCGAGTAGTTTGCCATACCCGTAAGGGTCTGGTGTGGGGTTTGGCTATTCATCGTGACCGTGGGATCCGTTCTTCGTTGCAGGCTTAAGCGAAATGCGGCATTCCTAGCATATCTGAAATGTTTATCTGTGACTGGAATGATTATTATTGCATGAAATGATTGTAATATATATATATATATATGGTATATAGTAGGCGTCACTTATGTTTTACATCCGCGCTAGCCCAGCCCCTGCTCTGTCGTTAGTTATGTAACCTAACGGGTGATGACGGGGCCCCGTGGCGAATGCGGATGGCATAAGAGAACGTGATTTTTTTTTTCAATTCTCTCTATAATGATAGGAGTAAATGATGGGACTGCATTATATAAATGCAAAGAAAACAAACCAAAGTTGAATCGTTGGAACAATTTCAAAACCACTCGGTTTTTTCCAAAACAGCAAAACTTTTAAAATACGGAGCTTAAACCGCTCTTTTTAAAAGCTATCAGGTTCCTTCGATTATATCAAGTTCACTACGTTCACGGTTTCGCCAAAACCATTCGTAGCCCTCCGTCATTTCTGTTAAATATTCAGTAGTATTCAAACTATGTATTTTGACCATCATCAAGGCACGGTGATTGGTAGCCGCTAAATATTTATCTGTTGCATAGATAGATGTGTTGGTTTGGGACAGTCGTACTGCCATTTTGGCCTTCGTCAAGGATATGTACGGGTGGGTTCAAATTAACTAGGGTAATGACGGGTAGAACTTGACATGTGACTTATGATATGTTGGCCTTCGTCAAGGTCATAAGAGCATAGGGCAAAAATCCACATCGGGAGTTTCTAAAGAAACCGAAACTTGCTAGGGTTGCATACCATTTGGAGTGTGAAAACTTTGGTAGGATTCCTTCAGCTTTATCACAAAATGACAATTGTATCCCGATCCTACTGTGAGTATATGCTACTCCTCGGGAGATTTTTCACTAAACGATCAATGCTATAAAGCAAGTAGGTGTCTGGAACGGTGTTAGCAGGGCTACGCCTCCAGGGAAAAGAGGTTTTGTAATTAATGAACTTCGTGAAAGCGTTGAAAAACCTCCCTCGAAGTACCAACACTAGCATGGCTGAACGGTTAAACAAGAATTGTATGGTGAGATTAATCCTGACTAATTTCTCTTTTCTGGTTTGAGGAGGGATTCGAGAAACAGTGGGAGCCATCCTGTTTAGATAAACTAAAAACCATTCTAAACTTGCAAGAGCATCATGCTAAAGTGTTTCTTCTCTCTCTCCTAATTGCAGTGACCAAACATGACGGGCCTTAAGTTGCTATTAGATAAAAACATGTTGATAGGACCAAACTATAAAGATTGGTTCAGGAATGTCAAAATGGCAATCACTTATGACAAGTTGGGCTATGTTCTTACTACAAAATCCCCCGCCATCCTAGGTCCAGATTCCAGTGTCCCGGACAGGGAAATCCATAAGACCTGGGAGATTGACTGCGAGAAGGCCAAGTGCCTTGTGCTTGCCTCTATGGACAATGAACATCAGAGGAGGCACGAGAATATGGACCTAGAATCCATATTTCTCCATACTAAGGAACTATATGGAGAGCAATCCCGTATCGCAAGATACGAGACCTCCAAAAAGCTATTTTCAGCGAGGTTGGCCGTAGGATCATCTGTAGCGGAACACGTACTTAAGATGATTGGCTACATTAAGGAGCTCGCGGACCTCGGGACCACATTAGAGAACGAGCTCTACACTGACTTGATTCTCCAGTCCCTTTCTTCCACCTATGCCCAGTTTATCCTGACCTTCAACATTCAAGGAAAAGAAGTTGAACTTCCGGAACTTCTCAATATGTTGAGGAGTGCAGAGGGCACCTTACAGAAAGTAGGAGAAACACCCGCTTTGTTTGTTGGAGGAGCTTCCTCTTCTAAGTCCAAGGCAAAAGCCAAAGAAAAGAAGAAGAAGGCCCCCACCAAACCAAGGGACGGTGTTGGTAAGGTGGAAGCTAAGGGAAAAGCAAAGGTAATGGGACAGACTATGGGAAAGGAAGAATTCTTTTTGTAACACCTGAGTTTAGGGTTAGTGGTAATTGTGTGTTAATGTGGGGTTTTTGGTAAAAAGTTTACCAAAACGGGTTTTTAGTGATTTATCTGGTTTTATGGTTATTTTAGTGGAATTTTATCTCGACCGCACACACTTGTGCACGTTAACTAGGGTTAAGACTAGGGTTGCCATATATTTGAGCTTGTGGGTTAACCATGTTTAAGTTAACCATGGTGGGTTAGGCCCTTGGTTAAGATAATTGAGTTGTTTTGAGCTAATTAGGTTAATTAAAGGTTTTTGGTTTTGACCAAGGGTGTTTAGGGTGTAGGTTGACTTGTTTGAGAGAGAGAGAGAGATGTGATGTGTGTCATGATAGTTTTTTTTTGTAAGAGGAAGAATGATGACTTTAAGGATGTGTCACCTCCATTTTCATTTCACAACTTTTAGTATACCCATCACCCCCTCACTCAAGCTCACATCAGCCCAAAAATTAGGTTTTCAGCCACAAAAACAACTTCTTCAGCCCAAACTTCAGCCATGCATCAGTATCAGCAACAGTACATCAGCTCCTAACAACATCATCAATATCAGCTACCTAACCCCTTAGCTCAGCAGCTACTACACCCACAGCAGCAACACCTCACCATATCAACAAAATAAACATCAGCTTAGCCACCAAGAACAGCACATCAGCCCATGTACATCAGCCTGTACATAAGCTGTTACATCAGCTTCAGCCTTCTTCAAAACATCATCAGCAGCAGCTGCTACAACAACCCCAATTCTTTACATAACCCTTCCATACAAACACACAACACTTCACCACCCCCAAACAGCCACAAACACAACCCCTGCTGCTGCTATTGCATCAAAAAAAGAAGAAGAGAAGAAGTAAAACAACAGCCAATACACACCAGCTACATGCCACCAGCACCACAACACCAACACAACCCCAACAACAACAGCAGCAACAGCAACTAACACCCTGAATGCAGCAGTAGCCTCAGCCATCAACCACACACACCAGCTACACAACTTCAGCCCAACACTACACCACCTCAGCCCAACAAAACATCAACACAAACACCCCAAACCTGCTTCAGCATCAGCTTTGGAACTACAGCTGCACCATTTCAGCACTGCAGCACTCTCCTTCCTCTTCTTCTCCTTCTCCTCCTTTGAGAGGTTCCTTGGGGGTATAATTCCTAAACTCTCTACATGTTGCTTAGATTATGTGTTTGTTTAGCTAGTTTAGTGATTTAATAGAGTTTTAGTGCTATAATTATGTCGTGATGTTAGATCTAGTTACATTAGAGTGCTTGTAGCTTAATGAACCCTTTTATGTGTTAGTTAGTCTGTTTTAGCCTAGTAGTGTCGTTAAAATTAGATAGATAACATTAAATTGCTAAAATTATGGTTATCTAGCTTAGTTGGTGTTTATTGCATGCTTTAGTGGTAATTTTGGGTGAATTAAGAGAATTTTGGCTAAGAAATGGTTGTGATGGTTAGAGTAGTCCTAGTAGGTGCTGTTGAGACTAGAACATCCAAGTTTGGTCCCAGATTTCACAAAGACACCCGATTTATCCGACTTGGTGTAATTTAGCAGTTTTAGCGACTTTTTAGCCTCTGTAGATTCTGCTGTTGACCTGAGCCCTTAAAAATAAAATTGTAAAGACTGTAGCATGTGAGACTACTAGGGACACACACACAGAGCACGGGGACCCACCTCACCTTTGAGGCCGCAGGTTTAATCGTTCTGGCCGCAAATTGCGGCCAGAGTAGGGGGTAGGGTGTTGGATTTTTGGGTGTAGGGTCATGCTGGGTAGCTTAGTCTGTTGGTACCTGCAACTTTTTAAGTTAGGCCCAGAGGAAAAATCTGGTGCTATAAACGTGTTTTCGATGTTTTAAGTCTTGTGCGACACGCGCGTGATACGCGTGGTTCTGTGGCGCGCTGCGCGACACAGCGCGTCGGAATAGGTTCTGGTGGGTTTATGCGCGTCGCGACGCGTCGTGTGCACGCGCGTTTAGTTTCACGCACGCGTCCCTTTTTATCGATATATCATGTTTTGCAGGATTTTTCCTTATATGGTGACTTTTGTAAATTCTAGGTTCGCCGGCGGAGACTTCGAGCGCAGCGGAGAAGGGAAAGCAGGTGGTCGGACACACCTAACACGGGATAATGGGTGAGTAGATTTAACATCTACGGGGGACGATCGTTTGGATGGCGCGAGTCGCCCGTTAGATTTATTAAACTTGTAAATAGTAAACTTGATATTATTGTGACATTAGAATAATAATACTTACATGATATTTGCTGCAGTTAGACCCATATGTTATACCCTTATACGCAAACTCATTTATAGGACACATGCACCATTACCATGTTTTTATATGCAGCATGAGCACTATTCATATGGACACACACCCCTGGTAATTGCTATATCACGACACTAGATAACTATAAATCTGAAACATGTTAATTGCTTAAACCTGTGCTATTGCAATAAATATTTAAAATGAAATCATAAAAATTGCTATTCTCGTGCATATGTATTATTATTATATCATTTTCTCATGCCTAGTATAAATCATACATTGTAAATTGATACCATAGGCATCCATTATCATTGACATATGCATCCATGATGATTTCATGAGATTTATGATATTTCTGGATTTCGGGGAAAGCCGCAAGATTTCAAACTTATAACCTTCTAAAATATAAAAGTTGCGGTTTTCTAGTGATGTAAAGTGTCGTTCACCATGAGTTTGCTGTGGTTTTCGAGACCCGTTTCGAGGAGGTGGATGAATCGTCTCGGGTACATGGTGGGCCCGGTACGGTACCCCGGGGCAAGAAGATCGCAGGAGATGGCGTTGAGCCTGGCAGGGGACGGATTACCTACCGGTGACTTCATTTGGCACGGCGGATATCCAGAGGATACCGACCGTGGCCGCTAGATTGAGATATGGATATTTGACATGGATCAGCCGGATGGTTGAGGCCAGAGATACTTGACATGGATATATGAGATTTAGACAGCTTTGAGGTGTCGTTGCTGGACACGGATTTTATTGATTTCATGGATATTATGCTGATGTTTAAAAAGGAGTTTTCAAAACAAAGGAAGGAACAATTCTTATACCTACATGATGAGATCTTGCGTTGACTCACATAGCATACATACATGATAGTATATTCATGTGGCATACATACCTGTTATTACATCCATGTGACATGCATACTTGTTAGTACACTGATGATGCATACATACCTGCTAGTACATGTAGCCATACCTGTTTTAAGGATGCTAGGATACTTGTGTGCATGCATACGATAGCCTTAGTAGATGTTATTTATTACTCACGAGCTGGCTACTCACCCCCGTTGTGCCACAGCTTTTCTGCAGGTCCGTTCTGTCAGCACTGTAGCGGCGGACACTTTTGCCTCCTTTGCTCTTTTTGCCTGGACTCGAGGCTTTTGCTCATAGGTGGGTTGTTATCATTTTGTACCCCCCTTATATATATGTTCATTGTACCTAGAGTACTCCATCTACTACTATTATTTCAGCTGTACCAGTTTATTTGGATTACTGTATATTGACCTAGAGACGAGGTTGTGAGACTTGTGGATTATATGTTATGCTTGGGGTCGAGCTCACCTGAGTCGACATATTATTTTTACTTGTGCTTTCATGCTTACTTATGCACATTGTATTTTACATTGCGTGGGATTTGTGACCGCCTTGAGGGGAAGAGCTAGCTCCCGCTTGGGGTTGCTATATTTCTGTTATTCACTTGTATTCCTGTTGTATCCGTTGGAGGACTATTTTACAAGAAGATTTGGCCGGAAATTTGGGATAAAGGGAAGTTGTTTTAATAAAAAGAGACTTGATATGACTTAATGAAACAAGTGCTTAAATAAAAATGGTTTTTCCTTCACTCTAATTCTTAATTGGGTTTTGATTTCTGGGCTTCGGCTTACTTATCTTACGGACGCCTTGAGACGTTTCGTAACTTAAGTGCCGGTCACATTCCGTTATCTGCGGGTCGTGACAAAGTTGGTATCAGAGCGATAGGTTTCACCTTTCCGAGTGTAGGATGACCCTTAGCAGATGGAGTAAGTGACTTAAGCAGGGTAGCGTAGCGTACGTATGTCCGTGGCATACTTGCGATACGGTACTCCGCCTAAGTGACTTTAGGATATACTTGCTTGAAATTCCTTCCTCAATTCCGTGTATCCTATGGTTCTATTGCACCGTTCTTATTGTCCTGTTTCCTGTACCAGTCACTATGCCGTAGAGGGCTACCAGAGCACAGAGGGCTGCCGCCCGAGACGAGATTCGAGCTGGCTCGTCCGAGACTAAGACTGAGCAGGGTGGTATGCCTACGCCGCAGGGACAGACTGATCCGCCTTCCCCCGGCCGTATGGATAGGCTTGAGTCCGGTATAGAGGAGCTGCGACAGATGATGGGGAGTATGCAGCAGCTACGTCAGATGGTAGGATCCTTAGTTGCGGCAGGTCGTGCACCGAGGCCGGAGGACGTACCTACTACATCCCAGACTACTATGATACCTGCTCCTACTACTACCACCGTGACCATCCCGGTTTCGCTACAGGAGTTCATGTGGCTGAGACCTCCAGTCTTTACGGGTACCGATGCAGGAGAGGACCCACAGACGTTCCTTGACAGTTTGGCCAGGATCTGCCGCTCGTTGAGTTGTTCTGATGACCGATGGGCAGAGCTGGCGAGTTTCCGACTAGAGGGCCTTGCACAGATATGGTGGGAGTCAGTTCTGAGAGGTCAAGCTACAGGTCTACCGCCCATGACTTAGACCGAGTTTACAGCAGTCTTTCTAGCTCGTTTCCTTCCGGAGAGCGTTCGTGACGCCAGAGCTCGTAGCTTTGAGGCCTTGATCAAGACACCAGGAATGACGGTGTCTGAGTATGATGTCCAGTTTACACAGTTGTCCCGATATGCTCCGTATATGGTGGATACCGAAGCGAAGAGGGTGAAGAGGTTCATACAGGGACTGAATGCCCAGCTATTTCTTGCCATTGGCGCCCAGCACTTCGATACCTATTCGGCGGCTATGGATACGGCATTGCGGATGGAGGCACGTATTTCAGCGACTTCGGCCGTTCCCGGGCCGAAGAGGATTCGTACCGGCACGCCAGATCAGAGGCAGCATGCCAGATTCTTTCTGAGAGATAGGGTCGGCAGAGGGTTTGGACGAGGTCAGCTGTATGGTTCGTATCCACAGGAACAGCAGGTATCGCCAGGATGTTTTGGGTGCGGGAGTCTGCACCATCGTATCAGAGACTGCCCGGTGAGACGACAGAGAGTGGCGACAGTTCCGCATGTGACCCTACCACCATCACCGCCCCCTCCTCAGAGAGCTCTACTTCCTGCCACAGGCGATGCTCTACGCCAGTTAGGTGCACCCAGAGGCCGTGGACGCGGCAGACCGATCCAGAGAGGACGAGGAGGCAGAGGCCGAGGCCGAGGTCAGCCTGCTATTGGAGGAGGTCAGGCCCGAGTGTTTGCGTTGACACCCCAGGATGCGTAGGCATCCAATGCTGTCATGACAGGTACCCTATCAGTATGTTCTGTTGATGCACACGTGTTGTTTGATCCTGGATCCACGCATTCGTACGTTTCCACACACTTCGTGCCGAGTTTGGGTAGAGATTCTGGTTTGCTTGATCAGCCGCTTGTTGTGACCACTCCTGTGGGAGAGTCATTTGTTGCTAGGCACGTGTTCCGATCCTGTACCGTCCGTATTGGCGAGCGAGAGCTGCCTGTCGACTTGATCCTTCTTGAGATGTTGGACTTCGACGTTCTTTTGGGCATGGATTGGTTAGCCACGTGCTACGCGTCTGTGGACTGCCGCGAGAAGACAGTTAGATTTTGTTTTCCCGGCGAGTCGGCTTTTGTTGTGCAGGGGGACCGTGGTGCCGCCCCTCACATATTGATTTCTTCTTTCCGCGCTGATCAGCTGTTGAGAAAGGGATGTCGGGGATTTCTGGCTTATGTTTGCGATACTAGGGCTATAGATGTTCCATTGGACCAGGTTCCGATTGCCTGCGAGTTCCCTGATGTTTTCCCTGATGAGCTGCCAGGACTGCCGCCTGAGCGCGATGTCGAGTTCTGTATTGATTTGATTCCCGGCTCGGGGCCTATTTCTATACCGCCTTATCGGATGGCCCCGGCGGAGCTTAGAGAGTTGAAGGTTCAGTTGTAAGATTTGTTAGATAAGGGACTTATTCGACCCAGTGTTTCTCCATGGGGTGCTCCGGTCCTGTTTGACAAGAAGAAAGACGGAAGTTTGCGCTTATGTATCGACTACCGCCAGCTGAACAAGGTTACCGTGCGGAACAGATACCCGTTGCCACGCATTGATGATTTGTTCGATCAGCTTCAGGGTGCAGGTTATTTTTCGAGGATCGACTTGCGATCAGGATACCATCAGCTGCGAGTCCGACAGGAGGATATACCGAAGACAGCTTTCCGTACACGCTATGGCCACTATGAGTTTCTGGTGATGTCGTTCGGACTCACCAACACCCCAGCAGCATTCATGGATTTGATGAACCGCGTATTCAGGCCGTATCTCGACTTGTTCATCATAGTGTTCATTGATGATATTTTGGTGTATTCCCGGAGCCGACAGGAGCACGAGCAGCATTTGCGGATTACTTTGCAGACCTTGAGGGAGCACCGGCTTTTTGCAAAATTTTCCAAGTGTGCATTCTGGTTGGACAACGTTGGTTTCTTGGGTCACGTGATTACGAGAGATGGCATATGTATGGACCCGAAGAAGATTGAGGCCATTCAGCAGTGGCCCAAACCGACATCGGCCACGGAGATCCGTAGTTTTCTAGGCCTGGCGGGCTACTACAGGCGATTCGTTCAGGATTTCTCCCGTATTGCTGCACCTTTGACCGGTTTGACCTGGAAGGGAGTTCCCTTCGTTTGGACGGAGGAGTGCGAGCACAGTTTTCAGCAGCTACGGACTTGTTTGACTACGGCGCCAGTATTATCATTGCCTTCAGGATCAGGCGGATTCGTGGTTTATTGTGACGCTTCGCGGGTGGGGCTAGGATGCGTTTTGATGCAGCATGACATGGTGATCGCGTATGCTTCGCGACAATTGAAGAAACATGAACAGAACTACCCCACTCATGATTTGGAGATGGTTGCAGTGGTCTTTGCACTTAAGATCTGGTGATATTACCTCTACGGCGAGTCGTGCCAAATATTCACTGACCACAAGAGCTTAAAGTATATATTTCAGCAACGAGACCTGATCCTCAGACAGCGTCGTTGGATGGAGCTAGTGAAAGACTATGACTGTGAGATCTTGTACCACCCGGGCAAGGCGAATGTAGTGGCGGATGCTTTGAGCAGGAGGCCCGGGGGTAGTCTATCTTGTTTGCACGCAGTGCAGAGGCAGTCGTCAGCAGATTGGCAGATTTTATGCGACAGCCGAGTTGAGTTCGAGTTCACTCCGACAGGGGGACAGCTTACGCATGTTCGTGCACGTCCGCAGTTACTTGACCGCATTCGAGAGGCACAGCCTAGTGATGACCGACTTTCAGCGATCATGGAGCAGATTAGGCAGGGCAGAGATTCCAAGTTCGTGATTGACTATTAGGGAGTACTACGATTCGGGACTCGATTGTGCGTACCAGATTCGGAGGGACTGCGACGTGAGATTCTTGAGGAGGCGCATAGATCTACATACAACGTTCATCCAGGTTCCACCAAGATGTACCGTGATTTGAGAGATGTCTATTGGTGGGACGGGATGAAGAGGGATGTCACTGACTTCGTATCGAGATGCCTGACTTGTCAGCAAGTCAAGGCCGAGCACCAGAGGCCAGCAGGAGAGTTGCAGCCTTTGCCCATTCCGGAGTAGAAATGGGAGCAGATTTCGATGGACTTCGTTGTGGGTCTACCCAGGACCAGTCGAGGGTACGACTCCATTTGGGTGATCGTGGATCGATTGACAAAAGCGGCTCACTTCCTGCCAGTGAAGACCACTTTCAGTTTTGCTCAGTATGCCCAGATTTACATCGACGAGATCGTGCGGTTACATGGCGTACCGACTTGTATAGTATCAGATCGAGGCACCCAGTTTACCAGCCGACTATGGCAGAGACTTCAGGAGGCATTGGGCACCCGTTTGAGCTTCAGCACAACATTTCATCCGCAGACTGACGGGCAGTCAGAGCGAACTATTCAGACTCTCGAGGACATGCTCAGAGCGTGCGTTTTGGACTTTGGCGGTAGCTGGGATCGTCATTTACCTTTAGTGGAGTTCTCCTAGAACAACAGCTTCCAGGATACTATCCAGATGGCACCTTTCGAGGCCTTGTATGGGAGGAGATGCAGATCGCCCGTCTGTTGGACTGAGCTGAGCGAGAGCAGTATTTTTGGGCCGCAGATCGTGCAGGAGATGACCGAGAAAGTGCAGTTGATTCGAGACCGGATGAGAGCAGCTCAGAGCAGGCAGAAATCGTATGCAGACAGGCGCCGTCGCAGATTAGAGTTCACGGTTGGCGATCATGTTTTTCTGAGGGTCTCTCCAATGAAGGGCGTGATGCGATTTGGGCGAAAGGGAAAGCTTAGCCCTAGATTCGTAGGTCCTTTCGAGATTCTCGAGCACATCGGCGCTGTTGCATATCGTTTGGCTCTTCCACCCAGCTTTTCAGATATCCACCCCATCTTCCACGTGTCGATGCTGTTGGATATATGTATGCCCTAGAGGCCATTATGTGATAGTGGATGTATCTATACATGTATATATATTCAGTTTGCATTCTTGCTCGACATGATAGTATGCTATCTGGTTTTTCTTTATCTGACATGTTGATTTGATCATGCTTTTATTCATTCATACATGCTGATAAAGCCCTAAGGATATCGGCTTGACTACTCTGATTATGATGGAGATCATACTAGTGGGACATCTGTAGTCTATAAGCATATCCTGGAACGTCCCTAGTCGTAGGTATATCGAGACGGGGCATTGATATACCAGAGTAGACTAGCGTATATGATACTAGACCCATACGATGGGCGATGGATGTTCCCACATTCATCGATGTTTGACATCGAGATCATATACGGGTGCTCAGTGGTGACTGGGTACACTGGACGGACTCACCGAGAACTCCTATATGGAATTATATCTATCGTCGGATAGCAGTTCTCAGGTGACACTGGTACAGGTTAGTCTGTAGACCCGAGATCGTCATGGAGTCTTGTGTGTTCTCCCACTGCACTTTGATTGCCACCCTACCACGGCTCTACTGAGTCGTGCAAACAGGTGGCCGTTGGGTACAGTCCCGAGACATACGAAGACGATGAGCGATAGGAGGGGTTTCGTCTCTCCCGGTATTGGGAGTTGATGCTGTGCAGTGCCCGACTGGTTATAACAGCAAGTCCCTGTCCAGGGCTGCTGAGATTTGCTGATAAGTGTTATCAGTAGTTTCTCGATCTGTTATAGACCATTCATCGACACGACTTATTGAGTTATTGGGGTCGACGTCACCATCCCTAGGCTCGACATGCAGCATATCTGACGAAGAGACCGGACTGTACGGTAGTGTTGCCGGATGGCTCGACGGGAGTTGTAACAGGTTCGCTTGTTGTCTTCTGATCGCTCAATACCCGGGTGGCCGTTACGTTTAGCTGACCGCTTGCGGCTTGAGGGTACTTGATATGATCATTACCCTCTGCCGGCGTATTGACGAGTCTTAGAGTCCCACAAAGGAGTTTCTCAGTCCAGGCGAAACGTTGTGGTGCGCGTATGCGATATGCGCATGCACCCGATTGAAATGTGCGTATATGATACTGTACATTGATCGGGCGGCTTGCTTTTGGTAGGGTCATATGTGATATGGCCGGATTGATAAATCAAGAGTTGATTTATCATTTAACCAATAGTTTTTTCTCACTTGAAAACCTTTTCAAGGATGATGGATGTGTGCATGCATGTGTGTTTATCTTTCTTTCTTTCATGCTAGTTTCTTGCACATATGGATGTGCATACATACACACATACATACAACCATCCATCATGGTTGTTAGCATATGGAAATGGTGGCAATGCAAGACTCACACCATAGATTATTTAATGGATTATTATTTGATTATGGATTTAAAAAGAAAATGAAAAGGAAAGGATAATTATGCTAGTTTCTACATGCTTCTTCTAACCTAACCATGCTCACCTACCACTAAACCATGGTTATCCTTTCCTTTATCATTCTAAACCCAAGTTAAATTAATCATCTATCATTTAATCATGGTTGGAGTCAAGAAGGAATAAATATATATAGTGATATTTATTTCTTTCACAAGCTTAACCTTATGGTTATCATTTTACCTCTTGAAAAGAAATAGCCACCATTTTCATCCTCCTTCATCTTCTCCTCTCTAGTTTTTTCTAGTGAGTCAAACACAATCAAAGAAAGGTTTTTGAAGTGAGATCCAAAGCCACAACAACATTCTACACAAGCTTAGCCGTTTTGTTTAGAGTGTTATCTTCGGTTTGACGAAGTAGCGAGCTTGGACGGAGATCTCCGCGGTGGATCGTCGTGGACAAAAGGGGAGTTCAAGAGGACCTCGATTCAACACCCAAGACACCAAGGAGTCTTGCAAAGGGGAGCTACAAAGGTTGTAGCCTTCAAACCCTAGTCTTTACTAGCTTAAAGTTTTTATAACCCTAATTTTCTAGGATCTATCCTTTGCATGTTAGTTTAGCACCTTAAAAATTAAAACTTTGGGTCATGTGATGCTTCAAAACTCTTCATAGGGTGCTATAATAACCTTACATTGGTATCAGAGCCGACCGAGAACATTAGGCGACGTTTTTACGAAGTGAAAACCCCGATCGGACAAAAATACCGTATTTTTGGATGCTCTCTGGACATTTTCTAAATTTTGACATTTTGCAGAATTAAAAATATGTAAAAAATACAGCAGGAAAATTTAAGAGTTACGGTACAAAATTGGTTCAGTGAACAGTGATTTTAGCCGCGGAAACGCGGCCTAAGCTTGCTTAGGCCGCGGTTCCGCGGCTGTACATATGAATTGATGGATATATTTTGCACAGTAATTCTTGGTTCTGCATGTATAAATTTTTGGGTATTTTTAAACTGTATAAAGTTTTGAAAAATTCTGGAGATGTTTTTGGATTCATCGATTCGATCGGGACTTTCATTTCGTAGCATTTCCGGGTAAATTAGAAAGTATTGAAGTGTTTGAACGAGTATCATTTACTCACTATTCACGGGGTTTAAATAGTTTGGAAATACGTGCAAGTCTTTTTGCGGTGGTCCCTCTAGAAGACAACAAACCTTAACTCGATTATATGACCGTCTCGAACTGCCCTTTGAACCCTAGGGTTTGGGGCAGTACGGCGTGCCACATGTGAGGCGTTGGCTTGACCCTTCTACAGCTGGACCGCCGCTACTGTGCCACACTCCGGATCTTTTGAACCCTGCTCAAGTGTTGAGCTTTAGTGAATCTTGGGTGCTTGAATATTCGTTCGAAAACTTTAATACTGTCTGTTTATCTGGAATGTGATACAATATGTGGAATTCATATAGTGTAGGCATGAAATACGAAATATGTGATATTTCGCATTTATGATGTCTAAAGAGAATCTGGATTCCAAATATTGTAGTTTTACACTTTCTTTTCTGTGACCGTAAGTGTAGTATGTTAGATATCGCCGGTTTCGTTGCTATACATCAACGACAATCGGGGTACGCATACTTACTTACGTTGATGATATGTGATATTATGTGTTGCTGAGATATGATGTGCAGGATCGTCGCGATCGAATAGCCGGGGGGTTTTTTGTGAGATGAGAGTTTTATATTTTCATTCATGTAAATTCAAATGTAATGTAATATTCTTTTATTTGGGGCACTTCCAGGTTGCGGTTGTGTCACCAGTGTTGTATATTATTTACTTTTCCGCATTAGGATGGACCCAAGGAGGGGAGCACAGGTGACCGGGTTCTGGGGTTCAGTGGGAGGCCATCTCGAGGAGTCGAGACCGGGTCTCCTAAACTCCAGGATTGGTAGGGTCACTTGCCGCTCTCGTAGGGGTCCAGGGTGTGGGCTTGGCTATTCATCGCGACTGTGGAATCCGTATTTTCTATTCTGGCTAAATACTAAATACGGACGTCCTAGGATATCCCACGTTATATCTATGTTTCTGCTGCCTGTGTTCTGTGATATCTGAGACGAATGACATATTATATATATGATATATAGTAGACGTTGCTTATGTTTTACACCCGCGCGAGTCCCGTCCCGGTATGCCGTTAGTTAAGTAACCTAACGGTGCATAACGGAACATTGCGGCGAATGCGGATGGCATAAGCGTACGTGTTATTTTCGTTTCTTTTCTGTGATTGGCTTAAGGACTTAAATGATGGGATTACATTAATGTGATTAATGTAAAGAAAATAAACCTAAAAGATGTTGTAGAATCGGATTTAAAAACGACTCGGCTATTTATGAAAAAGCTACTTTTCAAAACTGCGGAGCTTAAGCCACTCTTTTTGAAAACTGTTTGATTCTACAACGATATCAAGTTCAAAGCGTTAAAGATTTTCTTAAAAATCATTCGCAACCCTCCGTCATTTTAGGAAGTAGAGTACTTAGTATTCGTGCTACGTTTGTTGACTTTAGTTAAGGCGTAGTGTACGGTAGCTAAGTGATATCTTCCTACAATGCATATGATGCAGATTAATTAGGACATTCATGCGACTTTGTTGACCATAGTTAAGGGTCATATGGGTGGGTCTAATTGATCAAGAAATGACGGGTAGAACTTGACTGGTACTTATGATTTGTTGACCATAGTTAAGGTCATAAGTACTAGGGGTAAAAATTACATCGGGAATTTCAAGTGTTGAAATTTGCAATGAGATTGCATACCTTCCATATGATGGTTGGATCCCGATCCCACTGTGGGCAATAGTTGCTCCTAGGAGAGTTTTACAGTTTACAATTAGCTAACTCATTAGGTGTCTAGAAAGGTGTTAACGGGGCTCCGCCTCTGGGAAAACGAGGTTTACTCTAATTAGGTCCGTGCGAAAGCACGGGGAACCTCCCTCAAAGTACCGACACTGGCCTGGCTGAACGGTTAGCGAAGTTGTAGACTGTAATTAATCCTGGCTAGTTTTTCTTTTTAAGGTTTGAAAGAAAACTTGATAAAAAGCAGTGGGAAACATCGATTAGACAAGATAATAAACCAATCTAATCTGTGCAAGAGCTTTCGCTGAGTGTATTCTTTTCTCTCTCTTAATGGCAGATACCAATGACTGGACTTAAGCTTCTACTAGATAAGAACAAACTGAATGGGACCAACTATAAAGACTGGCTAAGGAATCTGAAAATCGCCTTGACCTATGATAAAGTATCATATGTCCTCACGGCTTCAGCCCCGCCCGTCCCTGGTCCAAAATCCTCAGTTGCGGACATTGAAGTCCGCAAGACATGGGACGCTGACTGTGCCACGGCCACATGCCTCGCGCTTGCATCGATGGACAATACACATCAAAAGCAGCATGAGGACATGGATATTCACGGTATATTGCTCCATACAAAGGAGTTGTATGGGGAGCAATCCCGCGTATTACGATACGAAGCATCAAGGAAACTGTTTCAGATGCGAATGGCCCCTGGCACACCAGTAGGAGGCCATGTATTGAAGATGATAGCTCTTATAGAAGAGCTTGAGGACCTGGGATGGACAATAGACAATGAACAATATATAGATATTATTCTGCAGTCCCTCCCCTCCACCTTTGCTCAGTTCATAGTGAACTTCAACATGCATGGCATGGAGAAGGACCTCCCTGAACTCCTTAATATGTTAAGGAGTGCAGAAAGCACTATGAAGTCAGCAAAGACTCCCGTTATGACCATTGGACAGTCTTCTTCTTCTCGCCCAAAAGCTAAGGCCAAGGGAAAGAAAAAGAAGAAACCCACTAATCCTAAGGGCGGAGTCAAAAAGGTGAAGGGAAAGGGAAAGTCCACGGCTGGAGACCCAGGGAAAGGCGAGTGTTTTCATTGCCACAAGACAGGACATTGGAAGCGCAATTGCACGGAGTACCTAAGTCTCAAGAAGAAGCATGGTGATGCTTCTGCTTCAGGTGCGTTTGTGACTGAAAACTGTTTTTCTATAAACTCTGCTTCCTGGGTATTGGATACCGGTTCAGGTTCTCACATTTGCAATTCTATGCAGGGGCTAAGAAATAGCAAGGTTTTGAAGACAGGTGACCATACTCTCCGCGTTGGAAATGGTTCCAATGTACATACAGTCGCAGTGGGAGAGTATCACTTGGGGTTACCGTCTGGATGTATTTTGATTTTGAATCCATGTTATTTTGTACCTGATATGCTATGTAATATAATATCCGTTTCTTTGTTGGACAATGAAGGGTATAATTTTGTATTGCAAAACAATGTTATGAACATTCACCTGAATCAAATGTTGGTTGGGTATGGTACACTTAATAACGGAATATATGTCCTAAATCAACACACAGTTTTCAGTATACAACACAATAATAAAAGAAAACTTTCAGAATTAAATGAAGCTTTTCTTTGGCACTGTAGACTTGGTCATATTAACGAAACAAGACTAAACAAGTTACACAAAGATGGATATTTAAATCCTTTTGAATATAAATCTTATGCGACTTGCCAGTCTTGTATCAAGGGTAAAATGACCAAAACTCCGTTTACAGGACACGGAGAAAGAGCTACTCAGCTCCTGGGCCTCATACATAGTGATGTATGTGGGCCTATGTCTACACAGGCTAGAGGCGGTTTTTCATACTTCATTACATTCACTGACGATTTCTCAAGATTCGGTCATGTATTTTTATTAAAGCACAAGTCCGACGCTTTCGAGAAATTCATTGAATATAAACAAGAAGTAGAAAAACAAACCGGCTTGAGTATTAAGATGCTTCGATCAGATCGAGGTGGAGAGTATCTCAGTACAGAATTTGCAAACTTCCTAAAAGAGAATGGGATTCTCTCTCAGCTCATTCCGCCTTACACACCACAGCACAACGGTGTGTCAGAACGACGGAATAGGACCCTATTAGATATGGTCCGGTCCATGATGAGTGACGCTGAGTTACCAGTCTCGTTTTGGGGGCATGCGTTGGAGACTGCAGCGTTTCTGCTAAACAGGGTTCCGACCAAAGCCGTGTCTACCACGCCATATGAGATATGGAATGGGAAGAGACCATCTCTTAAGAGAATTAAGATTTGGGGTTGCCCGGCCTATGTTAAAAAGCAGAATCCGGACAAACTCGAGACACGGTCAGTCATGTGTAACTTTGTGGGATATCCAAAGAATTCTTATGGATATCTGTTCTACCACAAAGAGGAACAAAAGGTGTTTGTTTCTCAGTATACCACATTCTTGGAAAAAGAGTTTTTCACAGATAAAGATGATGGCAAGGTAGTAGATCTGGAAGAGGTTCTGGAGACACAAACTACAAATGACGATTTGGTTGAACCGGCTTTTGCAACAGAAACTGAAGAACCTCGGCCACTCCGTAGGTCTGGTAGGACTTCTCGCCCACCGGAGAGGTACTACGGTTTCCTCATTGATGGTGACAGAGAAGACTGTATCATGGAAGATGATGATCCTACCAGTTTTCAGCAAGCTATCACGAGTGGTGACTCTGTGAAGTGGCTGGATGCCATGAGATCCGAAATGGAGTCTATGTACACCAACAAAGTATGGACTTTGGACGTTGTACCCCCTGGGGTAAAACCTGTAGGGTGCAAATGGATCTTTAAAAGAAAGATTGGTGTGGATGGGCAAGTAGAGACCTATAAGGCAAGACTTGTGGCAAAAGGTTTTCGTCAAAGACCAGGTTTGGACTATGACGAAACTTTTTCGCCCGTAGACATGCTTAAATCCATTCGGATCCTACTTGCTATTGCTGCTCACTACGACTATGAAATCTGGCAGATGGACGTTAAAACAGCATTTCTGAATGGAGATTTAGAAGAAAGCGTTTATATGGATCAGCCAGAGGGCTTCATTGACAGTGGGAGCAGCGAGAAAGCATGTAGATTGCTTAAATCCATATATGGGTTAAAGCAGGCATCTCGGAGTTGGAACATCTGTTTCGATGATGTTATCAAAGAGTTTGATTTCATCAAAAATCCAGATGAACCTTGTGTTTATAGGAAGGCTGTAGGAAGAGCTGTCACATTCCTCGTATTGTACGTGGATGACATTCTTCTGATAGGAAATGATATTCCTATGCTACAGTCGGTCAAATCATTCTTATCACTAAGGTTCTCCATGAAGGACCTGGGTGATGCCACATACATCCTGGGCATAAGGATCTATAGGGATAGATCCAAAAAGTTATTGGGACTGTCCCAAACCAGGTACATCAACTCCATCCTAAAGAGGTTTAGTATGGAAGACTCCAAGCGGGGTGCCTTACCCGCTTGCCATGGAGTCACTCTCTCCAAGGATTCTTGTCCAAAGACCGATGAAGAGAGAGCTCGCATGAGCATTATACCTTATGCTTCGGCAGTAGGATCAATAATGTATGCGATGTTATGTACACGCCCAGATGTAGCTTATGCACTTAGTGTTGTAAGCAGGTATCAATCCAACCCAGGGGAGAACCACTGGACAGCTGTGAAGAACATTCTTAAGTACTTACGAAGGACTAAAGAATTGTTCTTGGTGTATGGTAATAAAGATCTCCAAATGGAGGCCTTTACCGATTCGAGCTTCCAGAGCGATAAGGATGACAGCAAATCTATCTCAGGGTTTGTATTTACCCTCAATGGAGGGGCGGTAAGTTGGAAGAGTTCCAAACAAGATACCGTTGCAGACTCTACGATGGAAGCTGAGTACATTGCTGCAAATGATGCCGCCAAGGAAGCCGTCTGGATGAAGAAGTTCGTCTCGGAGCTAGGAGTAGTTCCAACCATTATTGATCCAATACCTTTGTATTGTGACAATAATGGGGCAATGGCGTTAGCCAAGGAGCCCAGATCCCATCAGCGGTCCAGACATATCCTGAGGCGCTTTCATTTGATCCGGGAGATTGTAGATCGCCGCGAGATCGAGATTAAGAGAGTTGACACAAAGAACAACGCCGCGGATCCACTCACCAAGGGCCTCCCTCAGCCACAGCATGAGCGACTTTTTGAGATGTTGGGTATGAGATACGCCAATAACTGGCCTTAGTGCAAGTGGGAGATTGTTCGATATATGTATGCCCTAGAGGCCATTATGTGATAGTGGATGTATCTATACATGTATATATATTCAGTTTGCATTCTTGCTCGACATGATAGTATGCTATCTGGTTCTTCTTTATCTGACATGTTGATTTGATCATGCTTTTATTCATTCATACATGCTGATAAAGCCCTAAGGATATCGGCTTGACTACTCTGATTATGATGGAGATCATACTAGTGGGACATCTGTAGTCTATAAGCATATCCTGGAACGTCCCTAGTCGTAGGTATATCGAGACGGGGCATTGATATACCAGAGTAGACTAGCGTATGTGATACTAGACCCATACGATGGGCGATGGATGTTCCCACATTCATCGATGTTTGACATCGAGATCATATACGGGTGCTCAGTAGTGACTGGGTACACTGGACGGACTCACCGAGAACTCCTATATGGAATTATATCTATCGTCGGATAGCAGTTCTCAGGTGACACTGGTACAGGTTAGTCTGTAGACCCGAGATCGTCATGGAGTCTTGTGTGTTCTCCCACTGCACTTTGATTGCCACCCTACCACGGCTCTACTGAGTCGTGCAAACAGGTGGCCGTTGGGTACAGTCCCGAGACATACGAAGACGATGAGCGATAGGAGGGGTTTCTTCTCTCCCGGTATTGGGAGTTGATGCTGTGCAGTGCCCGACTGGTTATAACAGCAAGTCCCTGGCCAGGGCTGCTGAGATTTGCTGATAAGTGTTATCAGTAATTTCTCGATCTGTTATAGACCATTCATCGACACGACTTATTGAGTTATTGGGGTCGACGTCACCATCCCTAGGCTCGACATGCAGCATATCTGACGAAGAGACCGGACTGTACGGTAGTGTTGCCGGATGGCTCGACGGGAGTTGTAACAGGTTCGCTTGTTGTCTTCTGATCGCTCAATATCCGGGTGGCCGTTACGTTTAGCTGACCGCTTGCGGCTTGAGGGTACTTGATATGATCATTACCCTCTGCCGGCGTATTGACGAGTCTTAGAGTCCCACAAAGGAGTTGCTCAGTCCAGGCGAAACGTTGTGGTGCGCGTATGCGATATGCGCATGCACCCGATTGAAATGTGCGTATATGATACTGTACATTGATCGGGCGGCTTGCTTTTGGTAGGGTCATATGTGATATGGCCGGATTGATAAATCAAGAGTTGATTTATCATTTAACCATTAGTTTTTTCTCACTTGAAAACCTTTTCAAGGATGATGGATGTGTGCATGCATGTGTGTTTATCTTTCTTTCTTTCATGCTAGTTTCTTGCACATATGGATGTGCATACATACACACATACATACAACCATCCATCATGGTTGTTAGCATATGGAAATGGTGGCAATGCAAGACTCACACCATAGATTATTTAATGTATTATTATTTGATTATGGATTTAAAAAGAAAATGAAAAGGAAAGGATAATTATGCTAGTTTCTACATGCTTCTTCTAACCTAACCATGCTCACCTACCACTAAACCATGGTTATCCTTTCCTTTATCATTCTAAACCCAAGTTAAATTAATCATCTATCATTTAATCATGGTTGGAGTCAAGAAGGAATAAATATATATAGTGATATTTATTTCTTTCACAAGCTTAACCTTATGGTTATCATTTTACCTCTTGAAAAGAAATAGCCACCATTTTCATCCTCCTTCATCTTCTCCTCTCTAGTTTTTTCTAGTGAGTCAAACACAATCAAAGAAAGGTTTTTGAAGTGAGATCCAAAGCCACAACAACATTCTATACAAGCTTAGCCGTTTTGTTTAGAGTGTTATCTTCGGTTTGACGAAGTAGCGAGCTTGGACGGAGATCTCCGCGGTGGATCGTCGTGGACAAAAGGGGAGTTCAAGAGGACCTCGATTCAACACCCAAGACACCAAGGAGTCTTGCAAAGGGGAGCTACAAAGGTTGTAGCCTTCAAACCCTAGTCTTTACTAGCTTAAAGTTTTTATAACCCTAATTTTCTAGGATCTATCCTTTGCATGTTAGTTTAGCACCTTAAAAATTAAAACTTTGGGTCATGTGATGCTTCAAAACTCTTCATAGGGTGCTATACTAACCTTACAGATGCTACGCAGATATCTTCATGACCCTTCCCACACGATTCAGCATCAGACCGTTCAGCTTGAGCCTGACCTTTCGTTCACCGTGCAGCCAGTTGAGATATTAGATCGGAAGGTGAAGAAACTTCGATCAAAGGTCCTGCCGTCGGTGAGGGTTCTTTGGCACAGCCCGAATGGTGAGGAGATCACTTGGGAGGTCGAGGGAGAGATGCGGAAGAAATTCCCTCATCTTTTTGAAGGTACGTGTAGTTGCATATTTTAAAATTCGGGGACGAATTTTCTTAAGGGGGGAAGACTGTAACACCTGAGTTTAGGGTTAGTGGTAATTGTGTGTTAATGTGGGGTTTTTGGTAAAAAGTTTACCAAAACGGGTTTTTAGTGATTTATCTGGTTTTATGGTTATTTTAGTGGAATTTTATCTCGACCGCACACACTTGTGCATGTTAACTAGGGTTAAGACTAGGGTTGCCATATATTTGAGCTTGTGGGTTAACCATGGTTAAGTTAACCATGGTGGGTTAGGCCCTTGTCTAAGATAATTGAGTTGTTTCGAGCTAATTAGGTTAATTAAAGGTTTTTGGTTTTGACCAAGGGTGTTTAGGGTGTAGGTTGACTTGCTTGAGAGAGAGAGAGAGATGTGATGTGTGTCATGATAGTTTTTTTTTGTTTGTAAGAGGAAGAATGATGACTTTAAGGATGTGTCACCTCCATTTTCATTTCACAACTTTTAGAATACCCATCACCCTTTCACTCAAGCTCACATCAGCTCAAAAATTAGATTTTCAGCCACCAAAACAACTTCTTCAGCCCAAACTTCAGCCATGCATCAGTATCAGCAGCAGCACATCAGCTCCCAACAACATCATCAATATCAGCTACCTAACCCCTTAGCTCAGCAGCTACTACACCCACAACAGCAACACCTCACCATATCAACAAAATAAACATCAGCTTAGCCACCAAGAACAGCACATCAACCCCTGTACATCAGCCTGTACATAAGCTGTTACATCAGCTTCAGCCTTCTTCAAAACAACATCAGCAGCAGCTGCTACAACAGCCCCAACTCTTTACATAACCCTTCCATACAAACACACAACACTTCACCATCCCAAACAGCCACAAACACAACCCCTGCTGCTGCTACTGCATCAAAAAAAGAAGAAGAGAAGAAGTAAAACAACAGCCAATACAAACCAGCTACATGCCACCAGCACCACAACACCAACACAACCCCAACAACAACAGCAGCAACAGCAACTAACACCCTGAATGCAGCAGTAGCCTCAGCCATCAACCACACACACCAGCTACACAACCTCAGCCCAACAAAACATCAACACAAATACCCCAAACCTGCTTCAACATCAGCTTTGGAACTGCAGCTGCACCATTTCAGCACTGCAGCACTCTCCTTCCTCTTCTTCTCCTTCTCCTCGTTTGAGAGGTTCCTTGGGGGTATAATTCCTAAACTCTCTCCATGTTGCTTAGATTATGTGTTTGTTTAGCTAGTTTAGTGTTTTAATAGAGTTTTAGTGCTATAATTATGTCGTGATGTTAGATCTAGTTACATTAGAGTGCTTGTAGCTTAATGAACCCTTTTAGGTGTTAGTTAGTCTGTTTTAGCCTAGTAGTGTCGTTAAAATTAGATAGATAACATTAAATTGCTAAAATTATGGTTATCTAGCTTAGTTGGTGTTTATTACATGCTTTAGTGGTAATTTTGGGTGAATTAAGAGAATTTTGGCTAAGAAATGGTTGTGATGGTTAGAGTAGCCCTAGTAGGTGCTGTTGAGACTAGAACACCCAAGTTTGGTCCCAGATTTCACAAAGACACCCGATTTATCCGATTTGGTGTAATTTAGCAGTTTTAGCGACTTTTTAGCCTCTGTAGATTCTGCTATTGACCTGAGCCCTTAAAAATAAAATTGTGAAGACTGTAGCATGGTGAGACTACTAGGGACACACACACAGAGCACGGGGACCCACCTCACCTTTGAGGCCGCCGGTTTAATCGTTCTGGCCGCAAATTGCGGCCAGAGTAGGGGGTAGGGTGTTGGATTTTTGGGTGTAGGGTCATGCTGGGTAGCTTAGTCTGTTGGTACCTGCAACTTTTTAAGTTAGGCCCAGAGGAAAAATCTGGAGCTATAAACGTGTTTTCGATGTTTTAAGTCTTGTGTGACAAGCACGTGATACGCGTGGTTCTGTGGCGCGCTGCGCGACACAGCGCGTCGGAGTAGGTTCTGGTGGGTTTATGCGCATCGCGACGTGTCGTGTGCACGTGCGTTTAGTTTCACGCACGCGTCCCTTTTTATCGATATATCGTGTTTTGCAGGATTTTTCCTTATATGGTGACTTTTGTAAATTCTAGGTTCGCCGGCGGAGACTTCGAGCGCAGCGGATAAGGGAAAGCAGGTGGTCGGACACACCCAGCACGGGATCATGGGTGAGTAGATTTAACATCTACGGGGGACGATCGTTTGGATGGCGCGAGTCGCCCGTTAGATTTATTAAACTTGTAAATAGTAAACTTGATATTACTTGTGACATTAGAATAATAATACTTGCATGATATTTGCTGCAGTTAGACCCATATGTTATACCCATATACGCAAACTCATTTGTAGGACACATGCACCATTACCATGTTTTTATATGCAGCACGAGCACTATTCATATGGACACACACCCCTGGTAATTGCTATGTCACGACACTAGATAACTATAAATCTGAAACATGTTAATTGCTGAAACATGTTAATTGCAATAAATATTTAAAATGAAATCATAAAAATTTCTATTCTCGTGCATATGTATTATTGTTATATCATTTGCTCATGCCTAGTATAAATCATACATTGTAAATTGATACCATAGGCATCCATTATCATTGACATATGCATCCATGATGATTTCATGAGATTTATGATATTTCTGGATTTCGGGGAAAGCCGCAAGATTTCAAACTTATAACCTTCTAAAATATAAAAGTTGCGGTTTTCTAGTAATGTAAAGTGTCGTCCACCATGAGTTTGCTGTGGTTTTCGAGACCCATTTCGAAGAGGTGGATGAACCGTCTCGGGTACATGGTGGGCCCGGTACGGTACCCCGGGGCAAGAAGATCGCAGGAGATGGCGTTGAGCCTGGCAGGGGATGGATTACCTACCGGTGACTTCATTTGGCACGGCGGATATCCAGAGGATACCGACCGTGGCCGCTAGATTGAGATATGGATATTTGACATGGATCAGCCGGATGGTTGAGGCCAGAGATACTTGACATGGATATATGAGATTTAGACAGCTTTGAGGTGTCGTTGCTGGACACGGATTTTATTGATTTCATGGATATTATGCTGATGTTTAAAAAGGAGTTTTCAAAACAAAAGAAGGAACAATTCTTATACCTACATGATGAGATCTTGCGTTGACTCACATAGCATACATACATGATAGTATATTCATGTGGCATACATACCTGTTATTACATCCATGTGACATGCATACTTGTTAGTACACTGATGATGCATACATACCTGCTAGTACATGTAGTCATACCTGTTTTAAGGATGCTAGGATACTTGTGTGCATGAATACGATAGCCTTAGTAGATGTTATTTATTACTCACGAGCTGGCAACTCACCCCCGTTGTGCCACAGCTTTTCTGCAGGTCCGTTCCGTCAGCACTGTAGCGGCGGACACTTTTGCCTCCTTTGCTCTTTTTGCCTGGACTCGAGGCTTTTGCTCATAGGTGGGTTGTTATCATTTTGTACCCCCTTGTATATATGTTCATTGTACCTAGATTACTCCATCTACTACTACTATTTCAGCTGTACCAGTTTATTTGGATTACTGTATATTGACCTAGAGACGAGGTTGTGAGACTTGTGGATTATATGTTATGCTTGGGGTCGAGCTCACCTGAGTCGACATATTATTTTTACTTGTGCTTTCATGCTTACTTATGCACATTGTATTTTACATTGCGTGGGATTTGTGACCGCCTTGAGGCGAAGAGCTAGCTCCCGCTTGGGGATGCCATATTTCTGTTATTCACTTGTATTCCTGTTGTATCCGTTGGGGGACTATTTTACAAGAAGATTTTGCCGGAAATTTGGGAAAAAGGAAAGTTGTTTTAATAAAAAGAGACTTGATATGACTTAATGAAACAAGTGCTTAAATAAAAATGGTTTTTCCTTCACTCTAATTCTTAATTGGGTTTTGATTTCTGGGCTTCGGCTTACTTATCTTACGGACGCCTTGAGACGTTTCGTAACTTAAGTGCCGGTCACGTTCCGTACTCTGCGGGTCGTGGCACTTTTATTGTCACAAGAAAGGCCACTGGAAGAAAGATTGCAGGGCTTGGGAAGGCCAAGAACCAGGACCCGAAGCAAGTTGTGGCTTCGGCTTCAGGTGTATATGTTATTGAAAACTGTCTGTCAATCAACTCTACTTCCTGGGTATTGGATACCGGATCTGGATCTCATATCTGTAATTCTTTGCAGGCACTGAGAAAGCGTAGAGCTTTGAAGGCAGGTGATATAACCCTCAGAGTTATAAATAGAGCAAGCATGGATGCTGAGTCCGTGGGGGACTATCACTTAGGGTTGACAGATGGACACGTTTTGGTTTTGCGCAACTGTTATTTTGTACCCAGTTCGACTTGTAATATCATATCTGTATCTTTAATGTCTAAAGAAGGTTATGATTTTGCATTTGTAAGAAATGTTGTTAACATTCACCTTAATCATGTTTTGATTGGGTCGGGTACATTAAGGAACGGTATATACATATTAATCCAACCGCAGATTTTCAATATCCAGAATACACACAAAAGAAAGTCTCCAGAAATTAATCATACTTTCTTATGGCATTGTAGACTGGGTCACATCAATGAAACACGGTTGACTAAGTTGCATAAAGAAGGATATTTGGATCCGTTCGAATATCAATCTTATGCAACTTGTCAATCTTCTCTAAAAGGAAAGATGACAAAAACTCCATTCACTGGACAAGGAGTAAGAGCAAGCGAGCTCTTGGGACTCATACACAACGACGTGTGTGGTCCGATGTCTACACATGCACGAAGCGGTTATTCTTACTTCATTACTTTTACAGATGATCTCTCAAGGTACGGACATGTCTTCCTGATGAAGCATAAATCCGAAGCTTTTGAGAAATTCCGGGAATATAAGAATGAAGTGGAAAAATAAACCGGCAAAAGTATCAAGACACTGAGATCTGATCGAGGTGGTAAATACTTGACTGCCGAGTTCCTGGATTACATAAAATAAAATGGAATTCTCTCTCAGCTTACTACTTGATACACTCCACAACACAACGGTGTATCGGAAAGACGGAACCGAACCCTATTGGATATGGTACGTTCCATGAAGAGTAACGTTGAGTTACTGCGATCTTTCTGGGGCTATGCACTAGAATCAGCTGCATATCTTTTAAACAAGGTTCCTACCAAGACTGTGCCTACCACACCATATCAGATATGGAGTGGGAAGAAACCCTATCTTCTATATCTGAAGATATGGGGATGTCCGGCTTTTGTCAAAAAGCAGCATGCGGACAAACTCGAGGCACGCTCAGTACTGTGTAAGTTTGTGGGATACCCAAAAAACTCCAGGGGGTATCTTTTCTATCACGCAGAGGAACAAAAGGTTTTTGTTTCTCGTCATGCCCACTTTCTAGAACCCCAGTTCTTGGAAAAGGAAACTAGTGGGAGCGCAATAGAACTGGAAGAAATTCCAAAACCACAAGCTATTACTGAAAGCTTGGCGGAACCAGAAGTTTCAAAAGAACAGGACATTCCCGCACCTCTCCGCAGGAGTAGTAGGCTATCTCATCCGCCTGAGAGATACTACGGTTTTCTCATAGACAGGGATAGAAAGGATTGCATCATTGATAATGATGAGCCTACTAACTTCCAGCAAGCCATTCAGAGCAGAGACTCAGTAAAATGGCTAGATGCAATGCGGACCGAAATGGAGTCTATGTACACTAACAATGTATGGACTTTGGACTTTGCTCCAGAAGGGGTAAAACCCGTTGCTGCAAATGGATCTTCAAAAAGAAGATTGGTGTAGATGGACAGGTTGAAACCTATAAGGCTAGACTTGTTGCAAAAGGTTATCGTCAAAAACCTGGTTTGGACTATGATGAAACTTTTTCTCCAGTGGCTATGCACAAATCCATTCGGATTATTCTTGCTAATGTTGTCTTCTACGATTATGAAATCTGGCAGATGGACGTAAAGACGGCTTTTCTAAATGGACATTTGGAAGAGTGCGTCTATATGGATCAGCCAGAAGGTTTTAATCATAGTGGGAGCAGCGAGAAAGTGTGCAAGCTGCTTAAGTCTATTTATGGGCTAAAGCAGGTATCGCGGAGTTGGAACATCTGTTTTGATGAAACAGTCAAAGAATTCGACTTTATCAAAAATCCAGATGAACCATGCTTATATAGTAATATTGTAGGGAGAATTGCTGTGTTCCTCGTATTATACGTAGACGACATTCTTAGGAAATGACATTCCTACCCTACAATTTGTCAAAAGATTCTTATCACAAAGATTCTCTATGAAGGACTTGGGTGATGCCTCTTATATACTGAGGATCCGGATATATCGTGATAGATCAAAGAGGATGTTGGGACTTTCTCAATCCAGGTACATCGACACCATACTGAAAAGATTCAGTATGGAAGATTCCAAACGCGGTAACCTATCGGTTTGTCATGGAGTCACCCTTTCCAAAGAGATGTCTCCCAAGACTGATTTGGAAAGGGATCGCATGTCTATTATATCCTACGCTTCTGCAGTAGGCTCTATAATGTATGCGATGTTATGTACCAGACCAGATGTAGCTTATGCACTAAGCGTGGTAAGCCGGTATCAGTCAGACCCAGGTGAGAACCATTGGATAGCGGTAAAGAACATTCTCAAGTACCTGAGAAAGACTAAGGATATGTTCTTGGTTTATGGCAGAAAAGACCTCCAAATCGAGGCTTTTGCTGACTCCAGCTTCCAGAGCGATAAGGATGACTCCAAGTCCATATCGGGTTATGTCTTCACCCTCAATGGAGGGGCGGTATGTTGGAAGAGTTTCAAACAGGATACCGTTGCTGACTCAAGTAAGGAAGCGGAGTATATTGCTGCTTCTGACGCCGCTAAAGAAGCAGTCTGGATGAGAAAGTTCTTGACAGATCTTCAGGTGGTTCCGTCCATTGTTGGTCCAATACCTCTGTATTGTGACAACAATGGGGCTATAGCTTTAGCAAAGGAACCCAGGTCCCATCAAAAGTCCAAACACATCTTGAGGCTGTATCACCTGATCAGGGAGATCGTGGATCGCCGGGAGATCGAGGTTCGGAGAGTTGCTATAGAAGATAACACTGCAGATCCATTCACAAAGGCTATTTCTCAGACGCAGTTCGAGAGGCTATTCGAGATGATAGGTCTACGATATGCCAGTACATGGCCCTAGTGCAAGTGGAAGATTGTTAGTGTATATGCCCTAGAGGCCATTACTGTATCATACTAGTTTGTATATTACTTAATGGAAGCTTGGGATATTCACAGTTGTAATAACATTCTTGCTCAAAATAGTAGTATGTTACTTGGTTTGCTTCTACTTCAATATGTATATATGTTTCTTTTAACATATCACCTATGCATATTACTAGAGCCCTTACAATCTATGCTTGATTATAAGCGTTGTGATGGCAGTCACACTAGTGGGGGCTGGGTAATCTACAAGCACATCCTTATGTAGGTCCCTAGTTGCGGGATTATCGATACAGGGCATCGATACTCCAGAGTAGACTAGTGTATACGCTTCCCTTCCCAGCCGGGGAGATGGTCTGTCCCACAGCCATCGGTACGTCGTACTGGAGATAGTATGCAGGTGCTCATTAGGTTGTGAGTTACACCGAATGGACTCATTGGGAACTGCTGGTTGGTAGTATACCTATCGTCAGATAGCAGTACCCAGGTGACATGAGTACAGCTTAGTCCGTTGACTTAACACTGCTGCTTCACCTAAGTGTGTTCCCACCGTTCTTAGATTACTACCCTACCACAGCTCTACTGAGTCGTGTAAACAGGTTGTAGTTGGGTGCAGTCCCGAAGCACTTGGAGGCAGTGGCGGTTAGATAGGATTCGTCTCTCCCGGTATTGGGGGTTGATATCGTGCTATGTTCGGAACGCCATTACACATAGTCCCTGGCCAGGGCAAGCGAGATTTACTGGTAGGTACTCCACTAGTTTCTCAGGGTGTATTGGACCGTACTCCAACATGACTTATACCGCTATTAGGGGTTTGACGTTTACCTCCCCCTTAGGCCAGATATGCGATACTCTTAAACGGACAGACCGGACTGTACGAAGATTGTCACATACAGACTCGGTAGGAGTTCGGATGAGTTATGCTCATCGGCTTTCTTATCGACAATATCTGGGGACCGTTACGTACAGCTAGTGCCGCTTGCGGCCTGTGGTTAAACCGACTGCCAGCGTAAAGTCGAGTCTCTAGAGTCCCACAAAGAGCGTTTCCCTGCATCGGGCAAAACGTGTAGATATCGTATGGTTTTACGAAAGGGTTCGATCACGTGCGTACACTCATGCACGCACGATGAGTCAGACGGACAATACTAGTGGGCTTTGGTTTAAGCCGGATCCTAGTATTGTACTTGTTGCGCCACGGCAGCGCCCCGGCCGTCTACTCGAGGCCAAAATGCGGAATCAAAAATTTTCTTAACTTTAAACTGGCGCTACCGCGGACAATAAAACCCGGATCGTAACCATTAACCTAATCCTAGCTAAACAAGAGAAAGGTAGAGAGTTATACCAAGCGATCCGTGTCCTTCGGTCTTCGTCTCCACTCCGATCTCCCGCGGAATCTCCGTCCATCACCTCCTCGTCGGAAAGGGCACCACATAGCCGATTTCTTTTACGGGCTCCTATCTCTGGACCGAGGCAACTCGGACGCGAAGTTGGCTAGCCGACGCGTCCAAGATTTGCTGTAGGTGTAGTGTAGAACTTGTCTCTTTTTGGGTTTAGTGTAGTTGCCATAATATGATGGAGGTATGAAGAACTTTGGAGAGAGCTAGAATTTGTGTAGCAAGAGAAAATGAGAGATGAATAATTTCCCTCATCCAAATGAACCTCTCTCATCCTCTCCCCTCAAAATGTGGCCGGCCCCTCTTGAATAATGGTGGAGGAAAATTGCAAGCAAATGCAAGTGGAGAAAAGAATATGAATAATGATAAAAATAAGTCACACCAACCTCTCATCCAAATCTTTTCATTTCCGTTCTCAATAAATGCAAGGAATCTCATGATGAGAGAACACTCATGATGCCTCACATATGCAATAAAACCCCTCCATAATAAGTTATTTTCACTCTTGCAAATAACCCCCTCCAACGGAAAGTCCGGCCGCGAAGGAACAAAGGGAAACTTGCCGGAACGGAATGCAAACTGGCAACTTCAGAAAACTGATCCAACCCCGCTACTGCAAATACATGCCCGCATTTGTATTTCCACTGAACACAAATGCAAAGAGACAAAACTATACTACCTAATAGTAGTATTCGGCTTAAGCCAAAGCCGGATAGTAAAAACCGTCCGATCACGATCCGTGCAATACCGCACGTATCTGATCGAACCCTGCCATATCTCCATACGGCCTCTACAGTGTTTCGCCCGAAACTTGAGTAACTGTGTGTGGTGGACTCTAAAGACTCGTCAATACTATGGCTGTGGATTTAACCACTACCATGTCAGAGGTATTAGCCATACGTGACGGGCTACCAGCTATTGACCAAAAGGGACGTCGATGAGCGAACTCATCCTGACACCCTACTGAGCCTGTCAGTGACAATATCCGTACAGTCCGGTCTGTTCGTCTATGAGTATCGCATGGCGGACTTAGGAGGTTGGTAAAAGTCAGACCCCCAAAAGTGGTACAAGTCGTGTCGGAGTGTAGCCTAGAACACCCTGAGATACTACTGGAATACCTACCAGTAAATCTCCTGCCTCGGCCGAGGGCTTTGTGTAATGGCTCTCCTAGACACAGCGCGACCTCACCCGCAATACCGGGAGAGACGAACCTCTGCAGATCCGCTCACTGCCTCCATGTGGCTCGGGACTGTTCCCAACTAAAACCTGTTTGCACGACTCCTTTGAGCCGTGGTAGGGTAGTAATCAAAGCACAGTGGGAACTCACACGAGACAAATGATGATCTCAGGTCGATGAACTAACCTGTACACATGTCACCACGGAACTGCTATCTGACGTCTGGTATAATCCCAACTAGCAGGTTCCCGGCGAGTCCTGTCCGGTGTACTCATAACCCAATGAGCACCTGTATACATCTTAGGTGAACCAACTGACACCAGTGGCTTGTGAGACCGGCCACCGCCCCTCGTCGGGGTCTCGACTGTATACACTAGTCTACTCTGGAGAATCGATGCCCTGTCTCGAAACTCCCACGACTAGGGACCTTTTAAGGATGTGCTTATAGACTCCAGCTCTCACGTATATGATCGCCCTCATACTGCTGGTAGTCAAGCAAGAATCCTAGGGGCTCTATCAACGTGTAATAGCGACTCGTAAGGTCACCTAAAGCAGTACACGATGATAAAGATAAACCGGATAGCATACTATCATCTCGAGTAAGACTGTCCTACCGTTATAGGTCCTCCCTCAATCATTGCAATCACGTGCCTGTGATCCAATAATTGACTCTGAGGGCACTATATCCAACAATCTCCCACTTGCACTCAAGGCTAATTATTGCGATGTCGCATACTCACAGCCCGTGTGATACTGAACACCCAACTCCTCTACTAGTCAGTCTCACAAAGCTCGTTTGCGAAACTATTTCGTTCGAGGAATAGCCTCAGTGAGTGGATCCGCTTTGATGTTTCTTTCTATGTTTCTCTATATCTCAAGTTCGCGGAGAAAGCCATCTCCCGAAATGAGCAATACCTGTCTTAGAATGTGTCTGGATGTCTGATGGGACCTAGCTCATAAATGAACTCCAAATCCAAACTTCTTAGACTGTATCGTCAACTGAACTTAATCAGTATCCTGCGCCATGCCTCCCTCAGTATCCGCCTGGACCACCTGTCCAAAATACTGCTCCTCGTCAGAGGGTAAACTAAAACTCTGACGGCCACTCTGCCGTCCAGGTCACCTTGGAAGCTTGGAATGATAACTGTTTCCTAAAGGAGGCTGTCGTTATCATATCCCTAGAACATCCACTTATGTTCTAAAACTGCTTCCGACTGTTTCTCCAGGATTGGATCAATATCAACTTATTGCATCTACTGCAAAAACAATATCTGGTGTGGTACTTGACATCTCATGATTGACTCAATTGCCTAAGCAAGTGATCTGCCAATCATGCACATCCCTCTCCTCTTTAGTCTATAAGACACCTTTAGAGAGGGTGACTCCATCACCTGCAGGTATACTACCATGCCAGGAGTCGTCCATTCTAAATACTCATAGAATGCTGTCTAAGTACCCAGATTGGGAAACCGCCCAAATCTAGATCTAAAACCATAGATCTAGTAACCAGAATGTCTTGACATTATATCTAAGTCCCATGTGGAGAAACCACTGTGTGACAACCAAAGTATAACCGACCGTAGTATAGGAATATCACTTCCTACTCTGTGTATGCCATCCAAATACCAGGACATTACACCCTACTACCTTCTTAACAGATCCATCCCCTATTCTGATGAAGTCAAACCTATGACTTCACATCATAAATAGATGATCTATCTCCGCTATATCTGCTTTAGTCTATAAATAGACATAAGCTACCTGTCCACCAATGCTTCCGCTGCTCCCACTGACCATGACAACCCTCTGGCAGAGTCATATACACGGACACTTCTAAAGCTAGTTTAGAACGACGCTATACTCATCCTCCTGCCGGGTCTCACAATCTGGAACAACAGCAATGGCAAGTCTGGGTAAACAAGAACCTCCCTGCCACTGTCCCTGAGCATACCGAAGTACCTCTCGGGTGCCTGAGGTTACCCACCATATCTGCGGAGTGGCCAATGGAATGTCAAACCAGATTGAATGTTTAGGTTCTTATCAAATCTTCAGTAATCGTTTGCGGTTCTGGAATCACTTCCAGTTCTACCATACTCCCACTACTGCTTTCTGAAAAAATCCATTTTTGTTAAAACTGTGGCGAGTCAAGAACAACATCACTATTGATCTTCCAGATGGTAGAAAATTAACCCTCGTCATAGCCCGGGTCAACCCACAAACAGCGATTACAGAAACGTGCCTTGAGTTATCCGGAGTCTGGTTTTAAGCATAAGCCGGACAACTCCCCGTATCTTAACAATGTCAAGATATGAACTGTTCTATATCCAACAGAGGCACTGATTTAATTGAACCAGATTCAAATCATGCAGCTGTCACCAGTGCATGTCAACTAAATGGAAGGAGGCCGATCAGCGTTACTCAACTTAGGAATGCTTCCAATTATGAGTAACCTGAAAGAGAAGCTAGTTCTCATTACTATCAACTGAATACCATACACAAGTATCTACATTTTCGATCACCTTGAAGAATCCCGATACTTGCAATACCTGGTTCTCTACTCTATTCTTATACCAATAACTCCTCAAAACTCAGACCCTGTGTTTCTACGAAACACATGTCTAAGAACTAGAGAAGTTAAAAGTAAACAGAATATAGTACGAGGACCAACCCCTCTGTCCTAATGGACACTGGACAATATACAATACTCTGTATAAGTCCCTGAGTCTAACAACTCATTCACTGTGTGTCGTAGGTTGAAAACTGTACTATGGTTATGAAGAATTACACCGCTGTTCAATGCTCCTTACCTAACCATCCACTGATATAGGTAAATGTCATAGACATAATTTCAAAAAGGTATATCTCACTCTATAAAAATAGACGTACAGATATATCAATTTGAAATTGGTGCACAACAACGGATATTCAAAACCAAATATTTGCCGTCCGGCAAACAACCCAGGTGACTTCCTCAAATATCACCAATTACAACGAATTCCGATATAATGAGGATGATCACCCAATTCCCAATAACTTACTCCCACTCATCATCTATAAAACCATACAGATGAGAGATCAAACCTGGTAAATACATACCCTGGAGCAAGTGTCTAATTAGGAAATCAGTTTTCTTTTAACAGTACACAGTGAAACTGAAACATTAAAATGTTTTGATGGGGTATCTGGGTATTCCTAGTAATGCCTCTTCCATTATCCAGATTCACAACTGTAACCGTATATTTCTTTGCCACCTCTCCAAATCCCTTTATATGTCTTTAGTCATTACCTTCTGCACACCCCTTTAGGCCAAATGGTTTTCTTCCTTCCCTACCGTTCGGCACCAGCCTATGGTTTGGAAGAAGACTATCCAATAAGCATAATGGGTGTACTGTCCTAATCCTAGAAGCACTCACAATGCGAGAGAAGGTGAAGATAAAAGACAACCGAATAAACCTTATTCCTATTTCTCCTGAACCAGGATCCATCCCCGAACTGGAACAAGTTCCTTTCGAGTTCGTATATAACCATACGATGGATTATCCAATAAACTGTGGATCTTCATAGTGATACGGAGTGTCCTGGAGAAATACAAAGGTGAAGTGGGAGTGGTAACGAAATACTTGGTTTGGTTGTGAATAGCAGTCGCAATTTACTTTGCCCTCCTTCTAATCCCTTTCTTTGTCTTAACTTAATACCTTCTGTACACCGTTTAGGCTAATTGGTTTTCTTCATTCCCTACCGGTCGGCACCTGCCTAGGGTTTGGAATAAGACTATCCAATTTACGTAATAGGTGTACTATCTCCTAAACCAAGGAGTACTCGCAACCTGAGAGAAGGTAAAAGGAAAAGACAACTGAATAGTCCTATTCGTTTTCTCCAAAACCAGAAACCATCCTCGAATAAATCCCTTCGAGTTCGTATATAACCATACGATGGTTTTGTCCAATGGAAGTGGACGTTCATAGTAATACGGGGTGTTCTGGAGAAAAGGGTAAAAGTAGGAGTGGCAATGAGGTCTGCAACTCTGACAATCTAAAAGCCAGTGTTAAAGAAGGTTCGGTCAACTTGGTCACTGAGTCATAGTCTAGGGTCGGGTCAAAGGTCGCTGCCAAAGAGAGAGAGAAAAGAAATATTCAGCGTGCACTCTAACCTAGATCAGAATGGTTATCATTTTATCTAATCAGGAAACCTCCCACTGTAACGTCAAATTCTTCTCCAAACCTGAACGAAGAATTAGCCGGGATCACCCGAGGAGTAAACCAACTCATCACGGGAATCGGGATCTAACTATCATTGCATGATAACGTGACGGAATCCACTCACGTCACCACACTCCAGAAGGTATGCGCATGCCTGACAAGTTTCAGTTTCTTTAGAAACTCCTGACGTAATTTTTACCCCTAGGACCCAAGTGACCTTGACACAGTCAACAAATCAAAGAGCCCTAGTTAAGTTCAACCCGTCATTATCCTGGATTGCATTAAACCCACCCGTACAAGCCCTTGACACAGTCAACAAGGCCGCACGACTGTCCTAACCAATCCCATTAATATGCCACAAACAAACACTACTTAGCTACCGCACACTACGCCTTGACACAGTCAACAAACGCAGCACGAATACTAAGTAATACTTGTAAGAAACGACGGAGGGCTATGACTGGTTTTTGGCGAAAAACCTTTAACGTAATGAACTTGATATCGTTGAAGGAACCGCATAACCTTTTATAAAAATATAGTGACGAAAACCTTTGCTAAAGAGGTCACTCCCGGTGAAGGGATCTCGGCTCTTTCCCCGTAGGATGGGGTGCAGGATATTCCAACTGAATACCACGATGGAAAGCAAAAGTAATCGGCTATAGTGAAGTTATTGCCCTGACGCAAACTTCTATCCAAGGGGTCACTCCCGGTGAAGGGATCTCGGCCCTTGCCTCGTCGACTAAGGAGCAGGATATTCCAACTAAATACCACTGTGCAAAACAAAAGACAACGCCCTTGCAATAACAGCTTTTTGAAAAATGTTCCAACAACATCAGAATAGGTTTGTTTATCTTGCATTGATCCGAATCAACGTGGTCCCATCAATTGATCACACCAATAAAGAACGAAAATAATGACGTACGTATATGCCATCCGCATTCGCCACTGGGTCCCGTCATCACCCGTTAGGTTAGCTAACTAACGACAGAGCGGGGACTGGACTAGCGCGGATGCAAAACATATACAACATCTACTAGTATATATATAATATATAATTTTCGCTCAAGGCGTGATAAAATGCAACATCACAGAAATGTAACCAGCATCACAGAACAATACAGATATCTGGGATCCCCGGGTTTCATAGAGCCGCTACTGAAACCCGACGTTCCCCTGGTCGTGTGGATAGCCTGTGCAAAGAAAATCCTAGACCCCTACGGGCGCGGCAAGTTACCCGCCAAAACCTGAAGCGAGGCAGCCCCCTTCAACAACGTGAATGGACCACCCAGCACTTCACGGAATCCGGTAACTTGGGCACCCCTCCTGGGTCAACCTGTACCCCCTACGAGTGCGGCGAATAGCCCTGCCAATTCTAGAGTAAAGCCCCCTCCGTCTCAATGCCATGAGATGCTGGCTCGTTGCCCTCTAGAACCCGGCTATTCGTGCACCCCTCCGCGGGGCAATCCTAGTACAGAAAGTAAAATATACATACAACGGGTACATCGACCGCAACCTGGTCATGCCCCAAAAGAATAATACAAACAGGCAGTGACGGCAGTCCACATGTCGGACGCTCGTCCCGCAATATCAAATGTACATATAAAATAAAACTGTACTAACATTGCATCCAGGCTATCCCCCACGACCAATCCGCAACATCACAGCACAAACATAGAACATCAACGTGAATGCCACGTTCGCAAATCCGTCTAACCGGGCTATAGCAGTTAGACAGGATTTACCGATCAAGTGACATTCACGGTCGCAGATTTAATGTAAATACTGTGAACTAATGTGTTTAAAACATCTGATCGATCAAAATTTTACCAAGTGGGCCCCAAGCATTACTGTAGCACATAAAGAAATTCTGGGCCCAAAAAGAATATACCAAAACCCCTATTTTCAGCCCAAAAGCCCACTGCAAAAAATTGGTGAAGTGAAGACTCAATACTGCGGCGGAACCGCGGCCAAATAGGGGTTACGGCCGTGGTTCCGCGGTCGTATGGAGGGATCACACTACCAAATTTTCACAGTGTTCTTATAATTCCATGTACATCATTCTGCAACAACCTGAAAAAAATTTTGAGCTAAAATAATTTCGACAGAAAACACATGGAATGAAAATGCGGTTTTGGGATAAATGTTCGATCGAAGTTTTAAACACACTAGACCAAGCTAGACAAGGTTAATGGCGTGGCTCTGATACCATGTTGCGCCACGGCAGCGCCCCGGCCGTCTACTCGAGGCCAAAATGCGGAATCAAAAATTTTCTTAACTTTAAACTGGCGCTACCGCGGACAATAAAACCCCGATCGTAACCATTAACCTAATCCTAGCTAAACAAGAGAAAGGTAGAGAGTTATACCAAGCGATCCGTGTCCTTCGGTATTCGTCTCCACTCCGATCTCCCGCGGAATCTCCGTCCGTCACCTCCTCGTCGGAAAGGGCACCACGTAGCCGATTTCTTTTACGGGCTCCCACCTCTGGACCGAGGCAACTCGGGCGCGAAGTTGGCTAGCCGACGCATCCAAGATTTGCTGTAGGTGTAGTGTAGAACTTGTCTCTTTTGGGGTTTAGTGTAGTTTCCATAATATGATGGAGGTATGAAGAACTTTGGAGAGAGCTAAAATTTGTGTAGCAAGAGAAAATGAGAGATGAATAATTTCCCTCATCCAAATGAACCTCTCTCATCCTCTCCCCTCAAAATGTGGCCGGCCCCTCTTGAAGAATGGTGGAGGAAAATTGCAAGCAAATGCAAGTGGAGAAAAGAATATGAATAATGATAAAAATAAGTCACACCAACCTCTCATCCAAATCTTTTCATTTCCGTTCTCAATAAATGCAAGGAATGACCCAAAAGGAATCTCATGATGAGAGAACACTCATGATGCCTCACATATGCAAGAAAACCCCTCCATAATAAGTTATTTGCACTCTTGCAAATAACCCCCTCCAACGGAAAGTCCGGCCGCGAAGGAACAAAGGGAAACTGGCCGGAACGGAATGCAAACTGGCAACTTCAGAAAACTGATCCCATAATAAATTACAGGAAAACCCCGCTACTGCAAATACATGCCCGCATTTGTATTCCCACTGAATACAAATGCAAAGAGACAAAACTATACTACCTAATACTAGGATTCGGCTTAAGCCAAAGCCGGCTAGTAAAAACCGTCCGATCACGATCCGTGCAATACCGCACGTATCTGATCGAACCCTGCCATATCTCCATACGGCCTCTACAGCGTTTCGCCCGAAACTTGAGTAACTGTGTGTTGTGGACTCTAAAGACTCGTCAATACTATGGCTGTGGATTTAACCACTAGCACGTCAGAGGTATTAGCCATACTTGACGGGCTACCAGCTATTGACCAAAAGGGACGTCGATGAGCGAACTCATCTTGACACCCTACTGAGCCTGTCAGTGACAATATCCGTACAGTCCGGTCCGTTCGTCTATGAGTATCGCATGGCGGGCCTAGGGGGTTGGTAAAAGTCAGACCCCCAAAAGCGGTACAAGTCGTGTCGGAGTGTAGCCCAGAACACCCTGAGATACTACTGGAATACCTACCAGTAAATCTCCTGCCTCGGCCGAGGGCTTTGTGTAATGGCTCTCCTAGACACAGCGCGACCTCACCCCCAATACCGGGAGAGACGAACCCCTGCAGATCCGCTCACTGCCTCCATGTGGCTCGGGACTGTACCCAACTAAAACCTGTTTGCACGACTCCTTTGAGCCTGGTAGGGTAGTAATCAAAGCACAGTGGGAACTCACACGAGACAAATGACGATCTCAGGTCGATGAACTAACCTGTACACATGTCACTACGGAACTGCTATCTGACGTCTGGTATAATCCCAACTAGCAGGTTCCCGGCGAGTCCTGTCCGGTGTACTCATAACCCAATGAGCACCTGTATACATCTTAGGTGAACCAACTGACACCAGTGGCTTGTGAGACCGGCCACCGCCCCTCGTCGGGGTCTCGACTGTATACACTAGTCTACTCTGGAGAATCGATGCCCTGTCTCGAAACTCCCACGACTAGGGACCTTTTAAGGATGTGCTTATAGACTCCAGCTCTCACGTATATGATCGCCCTCATACTGCTGGTAGTCAAGCAAGAATCCTAGGGGCTCTATCAACGTGTAATAGCGACTCGTAAGGTCACCTAAAGCAGTTCACGATGATAAAGATAAACCAGATAGCATAATATCATCTCGAGTAAGACTGTCCTACCGGTATAGGTCCTCCCTCAATCATTGCAATCACGTGCCTGTGATCCAATAATTGACTCTGAGGGCACTATATCCAACAGTACTGATGGATTGTAGACTTCGGTATTCGTATTTTTCGGAATACGAATACATGTATGTATATACGGATGAAGGGCGTTTTCGTAATTTGTACAAAATGTATTTGTAGATGGCATAACCTAATTGTATTAATCATTTAGTTTTAAATAATTAATATATTTTAGGTAATTAAGAAATGATGTGTATTATGCATGAATAAGGACTTGGGTTTTAAGGACACATGTTGGTCAATTGACCCATGAGTCATTTGTTTGACCTTTGAATCTATTTTCTTTTGTTGAATTAGCTTTTCTAATTCATAATATAGTAGAATTTAGATTAGAACAAGAGAGAGAAAACCCTAACCTTCTTCATCTCTTAGCTCATATCATTTCTTTCACCATCTTCAATTCCCTCAAGCTCAAGAACACTCATGAGTTGAGTAGCCTTGAGCTAAAATAGACTCCTCAATCCATCTACATCATCTACACACCCGAGATCATTTGGTTTAGCAAACTACTTGATCTAGTTTCCTTGGTTTAGAAGAAAAGCTTGGTGCACAAACGGTCGGGTGGATCATCTAGGATTCGAGCAAGCCGACGAGGAGACGACATCCATACCACTTCGAGGAGTTCGTGCAGGTGAGGAGGACAGCGAGATAAGGAGAAGAAGGACCAGGTTTCTTGAGGTATATTTTCTGTACATAGTTTATACCTCTTTTGATTTTGCTAGATACGGTTTAGATTACGATCAAGGCTAAAAGTCGGTGTTATGATGCTAAAATTATCTTTTATTGCACCTTCCGCCTCCCCGCGGTTCCGCGGGGTGCATAGCATCGACTTACACTCACAACAAGACAGACAGCTCGAAACGAAATCCGAAACTTCACTCTTCAACCCTGCCCACCTGTAACTATCTTACAAGTCACGTTACATCTTGGTGGCACTTGGGGTGAACACAGAAAGCTGACTGATGTGCCTGCCCTGGAACCTCGCATCTCTACCTATCAGTATCAGGTACACACTAACGAGTCCGGAACGTAGCACACCCTGGTCACAAATCAAGGACTCCGAATCTTTACCCTGCCGAACATGCTCAAGTATCACAGACAACGAGCATCGGTGGGCTGTGCCTCACGAAAACGATTAAGTAAAAGTAGACGGGCACAGACATGAGCAAGCTATTTCCCCCTTTAGAAGAGGTGAACCTAGCTATACTCCATAAACATACATGAACTGTAACTCTGCAGAAGACTGTCTCTGAACTGCGCACAACTGGAACAAGCTAACCCCGGGCCTACGACTCCAGCATCCGCTACCACAATCGCCATGCCACGGGTAACGAAGATATCACAAACTCAATCCTTCACAAGCTCCATCCAATGGCGCTATCTTAACAATCAAAACCCGCTGCAGGAAGATGTACATTAAGCTCTGGTGGTCCATGAAAATCTGACATGACTCTCCGAACAAGTAGTATCTCCAAATCTCTAGCGCACAACCATCGTGGCCATCTCCAGGTCATGAGTGGGATATCCTGCTCGTACTTCCTCCAACTGTCGGGAAGCAAAAGTGATAACTCTAAAATGCCTCATCAACGCAAAATCGAGCCCCACTCGTGAAACATCACTGTAAACAACAAAGTCGCCCGATCCAGAAGCAAAGAAAGAACTGGTGCAGTTGTCAACCGGGTCTTCAACTGCCGAAAACTCTGCACGCATGCCTCAGTCCAAGAAAAGGAACCTCCTTCCCAGTCAGTCCAGTCAACGGTGCAGCGATACAAAAGCAATCCTGCACGAAACGGCGGTAAAAACCTGCTAAGCCCAAAAATCTGCGGACCTCTGTCCCGGATATAAGTATGGGCCAAAGCTGTACGGCCTCGATCTCCCTCGGGTCCGTACGAAAACCGTCTCCCGTAACCACATGACCTAGGAAGACAACACAATCAAGCCTGAGGGAACACTCCAAGAATTTAGCAAACCGCTGGGGCTCTCCCGATGTCTGCAAAGAAAATCCTCAAGTGCTGCTCAAGTTCCTCACGACACATCGGAATAGACCAGAATGTCATCACTAACACAACAATAAACTGGTCGAGGAACGGCCTGAAGAAATCTGGTTCATCACATCCACGACTGCTGCTAGGGCATTGGTGAGTCCAACAACACCACCAAAACACATACTACCCGTAGCACGCACAAAAGCAGTCTTCGGACTGTCATCACTCCAAACTCGCAACCAATGATGACCTGATCCCAAACAAACTTAGAAAACGTCTCGCACTCTAGAGCAAGTCGTACAAATCGTCAATGCGAGGTAAAGGATACCTATCCGCACCATAACTTGGTTCAATTGATGATCAATCAACACACAACCTCAAACTATCGTTTTTCTCCCTGACGAACAGAATAGGAGCTCCATAAAGAGAACACTTGGACGTACAAGTCCCCCTATCTAGCAACTCTGCAGCAGATCCTTCAGCTCCCTAAGCTCCGCCGGCTCATCTGGAACAAAGTCGGAAACTCCCGCACGATGGAAAACCGGTCCAATAAACCCACTGTGGCTCCAGCATCACGAATGCAAGCCAAGAATCCTCGACATCTTCTCCTCAAATGCCGATAAAAGAAAAAGGTTGAATTCAAGCTGTGATGGGTGGCACCACTGTCCCCCTGCACAACGAGAACTGACTCGCCGGGAAACAAATCCTGACTGTTTCATCACGGCAGTCCACAGACGCATAGCACATAGCTAACCAGTCCGTGCCCAGGAGAACGTCAAATCCAATATCTCTAGAAGGATCAAAACGACGGATGAATCTCTATCTCCTATCCGATTGGCACATGACTGAAATACGTGTCGCGCAACAAAAGAATCGCTGACAGAAATTAACACAACAACGGCTGATCTAGCATACATAACTCTCGGCCCAACCATGGCACAAAGTGTGTAAAACAAACAAGTGCATAGATCCCGAACTAAACAAACCTACGAATCAAAAGAACATACAAATTTTGAATACCTGAAAACTCAGCATTGGACGCCCGCGCATCCCAATGAGTAGAAGCAAACTCTTGTGTCTGCCCTCTACCCGCAACTGACAGAATTCTTCCTCTGCCAACCCGTCCTCTCGAAAAAAAACCTCCGCATCCTCGACCTCTCTGGACATGGGTCTGACGCGGTACTAAGGAACAATCCCTGATGAAGTGATGAAGGCTCCCGCACCAGAAACATCCACGCGACGACTGCTGACCCTCCTGGGGATGAGAGCTGAGCGACTGTGCTCGTCCTAAGCCTCTGCTACTCCCGCGACGGTCATCAAATCTGTCTCGGCAACTGAATCTCTGTCTTGGGGATGACACACCTGTACTAGCCCTCCTTGGTCCTTGAACTCCCAAAGTCTCTGGAATACGTGCCTTGTCAACTAGGGCTGCATCCACTGGTGATGTGTAAGTGACGAAAAACTGTGTACTGACCGCAAGGAACAACTGGGTAACAAGGGTGGCAACCTCCTGTCTTTGCGCTCTACTGGCCTCAACCGAAGACCTCATCGTCTGGCGCAAGTCCTGCATCTCAGCCTCAAGCCTAGCGATACGATCTATCGAAGGCGGATCCATCTGCTCCTGTACAGCGAGCGTACCATCCTGGTCAATCCTCGTCCCACAGGAGTCAACTCTGACCTCAGCTTTTGCTGCACCGCTTTGAGTCCTCATAGTCATCGACGGAAAAGGCTATACATGGAAATAGGATTTGATATGAACACGGAAATCGAATCACAAGGATGTATCATCAAGGAAGGAATTTCAAGCAATTTATACTTAGGTCACTTTAGGCGGAGTACCGCGATCGTGAGTATGTCGCGAACATACACACGCTACGTCACTCTGCTTAAGCTACCTACTCCATCATACCAAGGTCATCTGACACTCCGAAAGGTAAAACCTGGCGCTCTGATACCAACTTTTTCATGACCCAAAATTGGCATGTAACGGCGTGCGCCTAAAAACTGGCAGGGCAAGAACATCCGTTCGCCTCCCGCTCACGGCCTGTCGTCCTCTGTCTCTGGGTCCTTATCTTCTCTGTGAATCACCAATCCCGCAATCCATCGGCTCATCGGCCCTGTCAGGTGTGCTAACGGGGACGATTCGTTCTGGCACTTCTCTGGTCATCTCTCGGTCAATCATCATGACCACTCGGAAAGCAGCACGTCACTGGCGTCGGCCTCTGGCGCTCTAAATGCACGTGACACAGCTGATCCTGGGTGTAAATCTCATTGCAGCAGTGTCCTGGAAGGAATCCTGCTCAAGGTCTCTTCCGATCTTGCCTACGCCGAACTGTACAGAGGCTGGTACTCTTACATAATCTTTTCTCGTTTTCTGGACATCTGCGTGTTCCGCTCACATTTCCTCGGAAACTGGACGTATCCCAACGCCTCTGTAAGCATACAGGTCTCTGATCTCGACGGGGAGTAATGACAGCTTGTCGGCATCTCGTACGAACCTCTGGTTCCACTTATCTTTAACGGCATCCACTATGACGTCACGCCATGCTATCTGCGCACTGCAACTGTTCTCGGCCATGGTCAATCCAAAGTCTCCCATACGGACTCGAAGTCACGAACTCAGTATCTTCATCACTCGGTAGAAGATATCTGGCCGAACACGTCCTCGGGAACTCGTCCCAACCATCGGAGGAATACTCAATACTCGTCCGTTCTAGATCAATTCACAATGCCTCTGGGTGAGGTCCTCTATCCAAAGCTGGTCAGCTTACTGATCTCTTATCACATGGTATCCGTACGACGTCAAACTTTTCGATCGAGTTATCAAGGTCCCAAAATTTCCCGAAGGCTCAACACCTGAGCACAGTCTAAAAATATCTGGTACATATCACAGCACCTCTGGACCAGCCGTAGAAGGGCAAACCCAAGCCTCACTGATGGCACCACTAAACTGCCATAAACCTTAAGGTTCAAAGCGGTTCTATGGTCATCATGTCGAGTTAGGGTTTCATTCTTCTAGAGGGTCCACAGAATTACCTGCATGTTCCTCCGAACACTTTAAACTTGGGAAAATGGGTTTCTGACACTCGTCCGAACTTTTTAGCCAACATTTGAATACCCTTCATCTGCATGCTAAACAATGCCTCAATCCTCCAGGAACGGCGATACATCGGCGGTCATCTCTGGATCGGTCTGCTCTAGGTCTGAGTAAGATTCTCTCCACACTGGAAATCTTCAACTCAACTGGGCCTGCGTCGGCACATCAATCCGACAAATCACCTTCGTCTCTCAAATCGTGATAGACTAGCTATCATCTGTCCCATTTCTGCCTGGAAGCTCCGGCGATCTTAGCTCGTAAGCTCCGGAAGCGACATCCCATCATCTCAGCAACAGCTGGGTCATCTGTCTGCACGGTAAGCGACATCAAAATCTCTGAGGTATGCTGTACATCAATAGTCTTTTCGCAACTGACAGCTCTAACAGTGGCCCTATCATCCGGTGTAAAACCAAGCACTCGCCTCCATAAGAGGCCACAACATAACACTACATCGAGACGCTCTCATGTCACCAGAAACACAATGGTCAGTCCTCGTATCAGACGATCTCGTCCAGACCGTAACACTAGCAGCAGCTCAAACTACGCTCAAACTATGGTGACAGGAACCTCAATCGAGTATCGAAGAAAGCAGATCAACGGCATGAGAGGAAATGACAGATCCAGAATGGATACATGATCATAAGAAGGAACAGCATTAGTGAAGGTATGATCATGGAACTAATAGAATCGAGGATCTCCAATGGATGTATAATCATGGGTGCGAAGAGAATAATAGATCTCAAAAATATGTACATCCTAAGGTTTCTTAAGTGGAGTATCGTATCGTAAATATGCCGCAGAACATACGTACGGTACGTCACTCTACTCAAGCTACCTAATCCATCAATCAAGGTCAGCCTATGAAACGAAAGTTTGGGTCTAATACCCCCCGTTCAAGTCTAAGTTCCGTAAGGTCAAGCCTAGGTTCCAAAATACATACCCGCCCTAGACTCCGCATAGTCAAACATAGACTTGAACAAGGTTAAACGTAGCGCTCTGATACCAACTTTGTCATGACCCGAAATATTAGCTCGTGACCAGCACTTAAATCACGCAACGTCTAAAGGCGTAAAGGAATTCAAGTAAGCTGAAACCCAGAAACCTAAACCTTTTAAGAAAATAAAGGAGGTGAGGTTTTGAAATAAGGGTATAATGAAATCAAGTTTTCTTAATGCATAGAAAAGGAACATGAATGATGCAAGTGAAATTTCTAGTTTGAAAACATGTTTTGTCTTTTTAAAACTTTTGGCAGCACCTCCTTTGTATATTTTGATCCAAAACCACAAATACATAATAAGAATAATGGCATCCCCAAGCGGGAGCTAGCTCGTCGCCAAACGGCGGATCACAACCATGCAAGACAATATAAATAAGTATACGACGCCCAACGACGAAGTTCACCACAAACGAGAAGTAAATGAGCAAGATATCAAACCACAAGTAGCGAACAACCCCTCGCTCTAAGTCTCGCAACCACAATCTCACTAAGTCTCATTACTTATACAATTTACTAATTTTGATTGATGGAGTTTACTAGATACAATAAGAAATATAATACAAGAGTGGGTACGATACAAATGTCCCACCTACCACTGCAAAATACCCGACTGCAACTGTGTGCCAGCGAAGCCGCTACTGATCCAAGCGGTCGACCTGCAAGAACTGTGGCACAACGGCGGTGAGTTGCCAACTCGTGAGTAGAAAAATATCAACAGATAGAAATCGAATAAACAACGACTCCTAGGTCAACTATATTATAAATGTAATACTATGATATCTAGGGTGACCGGGTCTGTACATGTGCCAACAAGGTAGTCAATACCTATATGCATGTGTATAACATCCTACAGTATAGTCAATGCATGTATGCAAGTGGGTCTCGTCCGCCCATATAATCAAAGTATGTATGCATGTGGATCTCGTCCGCCCATATAATCAATGTATGTATGCATGTGGATATCGTCCACTCATATAATCAATATATGTATGCATGTGGATCTCGTCCTCCCATATAATCAATGTATGTATGCATGTGGATCTCATCCACTCATATAATCAAAGTATGTATGCATGTGGATCTCGTCCACGTGTCAACCACTGACACAACAACGTCATGCATGTAAATATCATAAAAGCATATGCATGGAAATGTGAGGATATAAATCAACATGTGTCCCTCGCGACACCTCAAAATCATGGAACCTAAGTTCCAGCATCGACACTCGAAACATCATGAAAACCGTGCCTAGCATCGACACGTAAATCCTCTTATATCTCAGGCGCCGCATCCTCAGATCGGCCCTCAGACGCCGCACACCCTGGTAGGCCCTCATATCAATCTCGCTACTCCGGCCGGTATCCTCCGGATAACCGCCGAGTCTAAATACTATCACCGGTAGGTAGTGCTCTCCTGCCGGGCTCACCGTCTAACATATACGAGTCTTCTTGCCCCGGGGTACCTCACCGGGTCCACCATGTACCCGCAGACGATGCCTACCGCTCCTTGAATCGGGTTTCACAAGCCACCTGATTGAAACGATTTCCGATTGTGTATGTTTAGAAAATGTATAGAAATCACAACCAAAAATTATTTGACCGCAATCAATAATGGTGTCGAATGTAGCGCGTTAGTAAGTGCGGATCGTCCACAGGGAAAGTATAATAGTTCGTGTTTCGAATTAGATGAGTCGAAATTTTAGGGAAAAGAAAAGAAAACAATTCATGATTTATAAAATTGCATTTCAAGAAAGAGAAAATATCTAGATCTAATAAAGCATTAAAATCAAGAAGTGATAATTTGGGATGATTTCCAACCAACAATCAAGATTCGAAGTGTAGCTCGTAGGAGTAGATCGGATCTATAGATGTGATGAGATCTAAAGATTTCATGTTCTTATCCATTAACGAATTGATACTAGATCAATGATAATTCATCGAGGTTAAGGATCTTGCGAAGAAGCTAGGGTTTCCTCGTCTTATCATTTATCCTTTCGATGAATCTCATTCAAATTCTAGCTTCTGGTTAATCAAATGATCAATCGTTGTTCCCTAGTTTTGAGTGAACACAATCAAGAAAGGATCATCCCGAAACTAGGTCATCGATCATTTGATTCACAAGAATTTACAATCGTTATAGCATTTAAGAATTGTAAAAAGATCTAAATCATCATCATTCTATTGATCGTCACAACTCCTATACGAGCGGAGTTTACTCAAATATCATAATAACAAACGCAATCACAAATTGAGATCGAATCATAATGTTGAATCAAAAGATAAGCAAGATATAGAAATTTCACCTTTATTTATCGACAAATTTCGTTACAACTCTTTTGAAATTTACAAAAGGAAGGAACTAGATCGTCGATTTCGGTTTCGCTCGGCTCCTTGAGTCGCGGATCGGCTTGGATCTCTTGCTCCGATGGAATCCGGCGTCACTTTCCAAAGGTTGAAGGCTCTCTTGCTTGAATGGTACTCGGGATCTTGATCTTGATTTTGAATTGGAATTAGGGTTAGGGTTTGAGGCACAAGTTGTGTCACTCAACTTGTGGGTAGAAGATGATGGGTGATTCTTGAACAACCTCAACCCTAGATCTAGGCTCCTTTTTATAGACTCCAAAACCTTAGATCTAGGATTTGAATTTTGAATTTTCCCTCCAAAAGTTTGTTAAGAGAGCCTTCTAGAAATAGTTTGTTAAGCCGAGCCTTCTAGATGCGCCACGTGGAGCTTCTGGGGTCTTCTGGAAGCTTTGGCCGTTAGAGGTAAGCACGTGGCAAAATTGGGAGCTTTGATCACTTAATAAGGCCGCGGATCCGCGGCGCCAAGGGGGTTTGGGCCGCGGATCCGCGGTCCTTTGAGGGCCCCATTGCTTGATTCTTCTTCTATGGACTTGGGTTGATATTTGGGCTCTTGTCTGATATTTTAAATTTTATTTGGCCTTCTGTATCACTACCAGATCTTACATCTTGGAGTTGGCGTATCTTTTATCAGCTCTTTTCCCAATTTTGGGCTTTGCTTCTGGAATTTCCTGCATTAAACCCCAAGACAAGAGTTGCGCAATACAAGGATGATGCGATGCCATGAAACACATTCAATTTCCCTTAAAGTGCCGGTTTAAAAGTCTAACACATGCAATCTGGTATTTCAGAGTTGTTTTGCTAATATGTGCAATACAAATACCGAACACTTCTATATGAGTGCAAATGATAGGGAAATTGCCGTGTTAAAAATGCAGAATTTTCGACTGATCAAATTCCCCCAAACTTATTTTCGATCGTCTCGATCGAACTGTTTTATTAAAAAGAGAAGGAGAAAATAAAGAAAGAGAAAAGCACACTTTCGTAGGCAACACGATTGCACTGAGCACGTGCAACAAGCCTTTAAACCTCTAGGTGTCCCTAGTAGGAGGAGTGTTGTCTCCTGAGGGTTTTCAATGGATTGCACCCACAAAATCCAATAATAAAAGGAAGATCATGAATATTACATTTAAAGACAAGAATTTTAAAAGAAAAGCCTTGAAAATTAGGGTTTCCAACTAAGCTAGGTTTTCGGTTGTCATGAGCCCTATCTTAATGGTCATGAAAAGATGTCAGAAATCACGTCTTCCCTCAATAAAACATCGTCTTATTCTTCATTCCTATCTTTCTTCCAAACATCGATTATATCACCCTGCATGTGTGTAAAGGACATCCCTACACCCGGAGAATTCAATTCAAGTTATCATACTCTTGCCCATCAGCCTCAGTACTTTTTGATTAATGAATATTTAAATGAATTTGCTCACACACTTTCATGCGACCGTTAATACTTCTTGAGGTACTAACCGACCGATTACTCTTGTGCTTGCTTATTTGGTGTATTTTCCTCGTCTTGCACCACCTAAGGCTTAGCAGTGACTCCCAGACCAGTTGGCCTTAGGGCACTAGGTGAAGAGGCACCCTCGCTATATATTTTTTATTGCCCTTGGAGATAACAAAACTAGTGTCCATTTTTCTCACCACTTTATATTTTATTCATTTTTTCCCCTTCCTACATCGGCTTTAAGACAAGAGCATTTCAAGGTATCCTCTACTATCCCGGGCTTCAAGACGTGTGTAAGTGCGAATAGCAGGGTATCAACGTTCAAAATGTTTGGCTTCCAGAATAAAAACTATTTTTCAGACTTATTTTTATCCTCAGATTAGTGACTTCCTTCATCTTACTAACCCTTGGGACAACGACTCATAACTATTTATTACTAGTTCGTTTAAGAAAACTTCTAATTTTCTTAGTTTTCTTAAATTGTTCTAATCTCATGAATGTAATTTTTCACTATCTAAACTTTTATTATCTTATTTATATAAAAAAAATATTTTTATCTTTTGAAATTTTTTAAATTTTTATAGATTTTAAAAATGTTTTGTGCTTATGCAAAGTATGATGCAAATGATGCGAAAATAAGCACAAACCTCCCCCAAACTTGTTTTCAATAGTGTCCTCACTGTTGCCATCAGCTAAAGCTCGAAAATCCTGTAAGCCTGGGAGGAAATTTATTAATGGGGGCAAAATATTTAAGTAAAGATCCTCCCCCAAACTTATTTTTGGCTTACATTTTGTAAAAATTTTCTTTTCAAGAACAAGAAAACATGCCCCCCCAAACTTGAGTTATGCAATGTTAATCTTTGAAAATCACATGAGGGGGTCAAAAATCATTGGTCGATGCCAAGCTTTGCAAAGACCGAACGTTAACACCAACCATTCAAAATTTTTATCAATGCAGTGCTCTGGTTTGTGGAAGAATAAGTGGGGAAAGGGTAAGGGGTGGAATAGAACGTGTGTGCGTCTCATTTTGGAGAGACGATGCAGTGAATGTGATGGATTACTCGCATTCTTTTTACAGTTCAGAAGAAGGGGTGGAGGTTCAATTTCATTGATTGGGAGATGATTCATCTCAATACCCGTGTCATTCAAAAATGCGAGTTCATCAGCGAAAATCTTCTCAAAAGTTCCATCAATACCCCCGAAGAATAATGTCATCACAAAGTGCGGGGTGATCTTCAGACTCCAAGAACGGTTTATAATCAGTGTTAGTTGTTGACCCGGACATCTCGGTGGAAGAGTCCGTATGTGTAAGATATATAGTTAGGTCAAACAACAACATATGAAAAGAGTCAAGATCGGTATCATGAGGATCGTCAAATTCGCTGCTGTCGACATTCATTAAGTCGACAGAACAGACCTGAGCAGTAGGTTCAGAGGGTACACTTCCCAACTTGTAAATGTTCAATTCTATTGACCTATTCCCGAAAGATAGGGTCATAGAACCATTACGACAGTTGATGATAGCGTTGGAAGTGGCCAAAAAGGGGCGACCTAAAATCACCGGAATTTGATTCCGTGGGTTCGCTACAGGCTGTGTATCAATTACAATAAAGTCCACAGGGAATATAAATTCCCCGATTTTTATTAACACATCCTCCAGTTCACCCCTAGGTTTGGTGATTGATCGGTCAGCCATCTGGAGAGTGCAATTGGCTGGTTTCAACTCTCCGATCTCTAACTGCTCATAGACTGAGAAAGGAAGCAGGTTAACACTTGCGCCCAAGTCTAGTAGAGCACGGTTAATGTGTTTTTCCCCAATAGAAATGGAAATAGTAGGATATCCAGGATCCTTACGTTTCCTCGCTAATTGTTGGGGGAAAGCCGTGTCTACCATCTTTGCCATGAATATCTTCTTGGGCACTTGAGTCATCCCCTTCCTAGTGCACAAGTTCTTAAGAGTTTTCGCATAGGACGGAACTTGTTGGATAGCATCTAGGAGAGGGATGTTGATGTTAACTTGCTTAAAAATGTCCATAATCTTCTCCATATGTGGACTCGGTGTGTTTGCCCTTAACCGATTAGGATAAGGTACTTTAGCAATAAGCGCTGGGTCCATCATAGGAGAAGGAAGTGTATGTGGACCCGATCCCATAATAGAAGTGCGGATTGTCCGTGGAGGAGTAGAAGAGGTGGGCTGAGGTGGCGAGCCTTTTGGGAAACGAAGAATAGGCTCGCAAGAAGGTGGTGGGGTAGAAGAACTGGGGTTAGAATTAGAAGTAGAGGTGGAAGGAAAGGTCTCAGCTGGGGTATTATTGATTGATTTATCAGTGTCATCAATCTCTTCCCCAACGTGATTGTCAAGTACTCCTCCCAGATCTCAACGTGATTGCATCCACATGATGTGAATAGCCAGGATTGGGTAAAGGTTGAGCTGGAAGTTTCCCTTTCTCTCTTGCACTCATTTGAGCTTTTAAGCGTGCAATTTCTTCTTCCATCGATTTAATAGTCTCGCTTTGGGACGCAGAGTTTCTCTTTATGTCATCGACGGAAGTTTTTATTGTCAAAAGCAAGTTCATGAATGAAGAGGATTCATCTGAACCGGTCAACTGCAAAGGATTAGACGGTGCAGGTGTGTTGACCGAATTTTGGAAATCTTGTGCGTGAAAGGGGTGCTGACTCAATTGTGGTTGCTGTTGTGGTGGAGGAGCCCTTTGGAATTTACTCGGATTTGGAACCGTGTTTTGAGTTTGTGATTGGTTCAAAGCAAAGTTATTGTAATTCCTCCCACCCTGATTATAAGTGGAAGAAAATGGATCGTTTCTAGGTCTTTGTTGGAAAGCAGCATTGGTATGCTCATGACCTTGAAACAGAGAATTTCGTGGACATTCTTCTGTCAAATGAGAAGGATCAGAACAACATCCACATACAGTTTTGGAGAGTGGCATTTGATTTAGGGCGGCAGCTAAAAATTTGTTTTCCATAGCGTCAAATTTCTTGTGTAAAGCTGAAATTTCAGCTCTAATTCCTATGGAAATATCATTGCCATCCCTAGACGATTGACTCACACCCTCCCACTGTAAAGATTTTTCAGCGAAATCTTCTAGGAATTTCCAGGCTTCTCCATCATCTTTGGTCATAAAGTTGCCTTGACACATGGATTCAAGGGTCTGTCTTGTGTTAGGATTAATGCCTTCATATATGATACGGCACAGATCCCATCTGGGGATTCCGTGATGTGGACATTGGACTAACAGATCCTTGAAGCGTTCAAGATATTGTGAAAATGGTTCATTTGGAAGTTGGGTGAATTGATTTATTTCGCTACGGACTCGAGCTGTCTTATGATGTGGGTAGAATTTCTTAAGGAATGCTTTGACGAATTCTTCCCAATTTGAAATGGAATGTGCGGTAGTATTATACAGCCACTTCTCGGCTATATCGCACAAGGTGAATGGGAGAAGACGAAGACGCATAGCATCCATAGAAAGCTGTGAGGTATCCATCATTGCGCATACATTTTCGAATTTCGTGATAAACACGTATGCGTCCTCAGACTCGAGACCGTGAAATTTTGGTAGAAGGTTGATGTATTGGGGTTTAATCTGAAAATTTTCCCCGTTGGCTGGTGGAATGGAAAGACAGGTGGAAAGGGGACCTCGTGTAGGATAGCATCTCTCTTGGAGAGAGATGCGGGGTGGATTCTACGCACCAACGGACGGCGGCAGAGTAGTGGTAAAGAAGTTCGATGGAGACGGATCCATCGATGTGGGTGTGGTGGTGGGTAAAGAAAAGGTAAATGTAGAAATACCTACTTTTGGCTCAATCAGGGGAACGCGGACTTAACGGGCACTAGAATCCCGTGTCCAGCCTATCTTGCACTAAAAAGGGTTAGTACAAGTGGCAGCGTGAAAATATAATTAGGGGAAATGATGAATGCGGTGTTTGCTTTGAAAAATGGACGGATTTTTCAAAAAATGATGCGAGCACAACAAATGCAACAAGCAATACCCTAAAATCTAGTGGTCACCTAGGTCAGGCTCTAGACCGCTCCTAACTACCAAAAGACAAGTCGCAGGATCAATCCTCTACTGCCTCTTTGTCTCCCCTATGGCCAGGTAAGTGCCAGGTAAGTGGGAAGGTACTCCACTACGTAAGTAGTGGGCCTAATTAATAACCACTAGGCTTAGACACACTTGCCTTAGACACCACAAAAGAAACGCAGATAAGCAATGAATTACCCATGGCCTTCTCTTGTCCTAAGTGAGCGCGACGGTCCTTAGAGTCATCTCTAGATCTTTTTTAGTTAATGAGGGTAAATGCGAATGCAAGTTTGTGATTTTTGGGGCTTAGGAAGGGTAATGAACTCCCCACCTAATCTGGATTTGGTCGTGCCCCTTAATTTCCGTATTAATATGCAAACAACCAAGAATCAAAAACACGCACAATTTATTTTTTCTTTTGCGGCGCTGCGATTTATTTGCAAAGAAACCTGCACAAAATGTTAATTGGAGCAGATTTTGAGAGAGATAAGAAAGTTAGGAAGTTACAGAGGAGTTTTGGCGCAGTGATGACGTAAGCATGCGGCGGTTCCGCCGCGGGAGCTCGATATTGCCGCGGAAGCGCGGTCCTCTGGTGGGATCACCGCCACAAAACTTTTCAGTGAGCTTCTGTTGACTCCCTCAGCTCTCTGGAAATTTCATAAAAAAATTTCTCCAACTCCAATGATTCCAGATTTCCTCGCAACAAATCACAACAACTCGTATTAGTGTTTGCGCGAATTTTGATCTAAAAATTTAGATAGAATAAACTTTTCAACTCAAATTTCAAAATACGAACAATTAGCGCACTATCCCCGGCAACGACGCCATTTGATTGAAACGATTTCCGATTGTGTATGTTTAGAAAATGTATAGAAATCACAACCAAAAATTATTTCACCGCAATCAATAACGGTGTCGAATGTAGCGCGTTAGTAAGTGCGGATCGTCCACAGGGAAAGTGTAATAGTTCGTGTTTCGAATTAGATGAGTCGAAACTTTAGGGAAAAGAAAAGAAAACAATTCATGATTTATAAAATTGCATTTCAAGAAAGAGAAAATATCTAGATCTAAGAAAGCATTAAAATCAAGAAGTGATAATTTGGGATGATTTCTAACCAACAATCAAGATTCGAAGTGTAGCTCGCAGGAGTAGATCGGATCTATAGATGTGATGAGATCTAAAGATTTCATGTTCTTATCCATTAACGAATTGGTACTAGATCGATGATAATTCATCGAGGTTAAGGATCTTGCGAAGAAGATAGGGTTTCCTCGTCTTATCCTTTATCCTTTCGATGAATCTCATTCAAATTCTAGCTTCTAGTTAATCAAATGATCAATCGTTGTTCCCTAGTTTTGAGTGAACACAATCAAGAAAGGATCATCCCGAAACTAGGTCATCGATCATTTGATTCACAAGAATTTACAATCGTTATAGGATTTAAGAATTGTAAAAAGATCTAAATCATCATCATTCTATTGATCGTCACAACTCCTATACAAGCGGAGTTTACTCAAACATCATAATAACAAACGCAATCACAAATTGAGATCGAATCATAATGTTGAATCAAAAGATAAGCAAGATATAGAAATTTCACCTTTATTTATCGACAAATTTCATTACAACTCTTTTGAAATTTACAAAAGGAAGGAACTAGATCGTCGATTTCGGCTTCGCTCGGCTCCTTCAGTCGCCGATCGGCTTGGATCTCTTGCTCCGATGGAATCCGGCGTCGCTTTCCAAAGGTTGAAGGGTCTCTTGCTTGAATGGTACTCGGGATCTTGATCTTGATTTTGAATTGGAATTAGGGTTAGGGTTTGACGCACAAGTTGTGTCACTCAACTTGTCGGTAGAAGATGATGGGTGATTCTTGAACAATCTCAAACCTAGATCTAGGCTCCTTTTTATAGACTCCAAAACCCTAGATCTAGGATTTGAATTTTCCCTCCAAAATTTTGTTAAGAGAGCCTTCTAGAAATAGTTTGTTAAGCCGAGCCTTCTAAATGCGCCACGTGGAGCTTCTGGGGTCTTCTGGAAGCTTTGGCCGTTAGAGGTAAGCATGTGGCAAAATTGGGAGCTTTGATCACTTAATAAGGCCGCGGATCCGCGGCGCCAAGGGGGTTTGGGACGCGGATCCGCGGTTTTTTGAGGGCCCCATTGCTTGATTCTTCTTCTATGGACTTGGGCTGATATTTGGGCTCTTGTCTGATATTTTAAATTTTATTTGGCCTTCTGTATCACTACCAGATCTTACATCTTGGAGTTGGCGTATCTTTTATCAGCTCTTTTCCCAATTTTGGGCTTTGCTTCTGGAATTTCCTGCATTAAACCCCAGGACAAGAGTTGTGCAATACAAGGATGATGCGATGCCATGAAACACAGTCAATTTCCCTTAAAGTGCCGGTTTAAAAGTCTAACACATGCAATCTGGTATTTCAGAGATGTTTTGCTAATATGTGCAATATAAATACCGAACACTTCTATATGAGTGCAAATAATAGGGAAATTGCCGTGTTAAAAATGCAGAATTTTCGACTGATCACCACTCTCAGAACCGAGAAAACACATGGTGGACGCACTGAAATATCATATCAAGAGAAACCGGGTTTTTAAAACAATACATGCTTTCTTTTGAAATAGCCACGGTTCTCAAATCCAGAAATCTCATGAAAACAGCATATCTCAATGTGTAAAAGCGTAAAGCATGATGTATGCGACATATAACAGAAATATAAGCATATCAATATATCATGCAACCTGGAACAGTGATATGACATATTAAGGAAAAACCGCTCTTTTAAATGACTCCAGTTTTTAAAATATATCATGCGGTTCCCAATTTCCAAATAAAATCAGTTATCTATGTAGGTACAATATGTATATGCGCAAGTATAGATGTACCAATGAATGTGTGCACCAATATGGATGTACAAATGTGTATATCCGCAAGTATAGATGTATCAATGTATATGTGCACCAATATGGATATACAAATGTATATATCCGCAAGTATGGATGTATCAATGTATATGTGCACCAATATGGATATACAATATGTATGTGCGCAAATATGAATATATCAATGTATATGTGCGCCGATGTAGATATACAATGTGTATGTGCGCAAGTATGAATATATCAATGTATATGTGCACTAATGTGGATATTGTTAGTGTATATGCCCTAGAGGCCATTACTGTATCATACTAGTTTGTATATTACTTAATGGAAGCTTAGGATATTCACAGTTGAATAGACAATCTTGCTCAAAATGGTAGTATGCTACTTGGTTTGTTTCTACTTTAATATGTGCATGTGTTTCTTTTAGCATATTGCTTATACATATTAGTAGAGCCCTTAGGATCTTTGCTTGATTACCAGCGTTGTGATGGCAGTCACACTCGTGGGGGCTGGGTAATCCACAAGCACATCCTTATACAGATCCCTAGTCATAGGACTATCGAGACAGGGTATCGATACTCCGGAGTAGACTAGCGTATGCGCTTCTCATCCCAGCTGGGGAGACGGTCTATCCCACAGCCGTCAGTACGTCGTACTTGAGATAGTATGCGGGTGCTCGTTAGGTTACGAGTACACTGGACACGACTCGTCGGGAACTGATTGGTTGGTACTATACCTATCGTCAGTTATCAGTTCCCAGGTGATATGAGTACAGCTTAGTCCGCTGACTTGACACTGTCACTTCGCCTCGAGTGTGTTCCCACTGTACTTTGATTACTACCCTACCACGGCTCAAAGGAGTCATGCAAACTGGTAGTAGTTGGGTGCAGTCCCGAAGCACTTGGAGGCAGTGACGGTTAGAAAGGATCGTCTCTCCCGGTATTGGGAGTTGATATCGCGCTGTGTTTAGGAGAGCCATTACACAAGTAGTCCCTGGCCAGGGCAAGCGAGATATACTGGTAGGTTTCCAGTGTTATCTCAGGGTGTTCTGGGCTACACTCCGACACGACTTGTACCGCTATTAGGGGACTGACGTTTACCGCCCCCTAGGCCCGCCATGCGATATTCTCAGACGAACAGACCAGACTGTACGGAGACTGTCACATTCAGGCTCAGTAGGAGTTCAGATGGGTTTCCCCTCGTCCGTCTTCTTATCGGCATCTACCTGGGGCCGTTACGCACAGCTAGTGTCGCTTGCGGTCTGTGGTTAAACCCACTGCCAGCGTAGTGTCGAGTCTTTAGAGTGCCACACAGAGAGCTATTCGCCTTTAGGCAAAAGAGTTGAGGTCGCATGGTTTTGCGACTGGGTTCGGTCACATCCGCGCACTTGTGCACGTTTAGTGACCGGGCAGTTATTACTAGCGGGCTTTGGTTTATGCCAGATCTTAGTATACGTTTTGGGATTGGTTTTATCTCAGTTGTATTCGTGTTCCCCGGAACGCGGATGCGGTTGTGTATGCACAATTGACAGAGACAGAGGCAGAGGATTCTCATTAAGGTTGTTGACTGTTGACTTTTGCTTAACCCTAATGAGAATTAGAATTATGATTAACAATAATATTAATTAAGTATTATGGTGACATGGTTAGGGTTGAAGGGTTGACCTTGTTGACTTGTTGACTTTTGTTGACCGGTTGACTAGGTTGGACTTGTTGACCACCATCATGACAATGGCTATCATTTGTTTGCATTGACTTGTGCTTGCTTGATGGTTCACAAATTGCATTTAATGCAAGAAATGATATTGTCATTTGTCATGATAACAACCATCACATTATACTCAATTATTATTACTTGTTATCATAATTTTTTGGATTATGAGAGCTTTGATGGCAAAAGACTTATTCATTCTTTCATTTTGCTTTCTCTCTCTTGCTCAAGCTCTCTCCCTCTTCCTCTTGCTCTCTCTCTAGCTCAAGGCAACTCCCTCTCATGAGTTGAGAAATATTGCCTTAGAGATAAAAGAAAACCCATATCACTTCTCTACTCATCCTAATTCACAAGGTTTAGCAAACCAAGTGTTCTAGTTTCTTCAAGTTCGAAGTAGAAGCCAAAAGGTAGAAGCTTTCGGGTGGATCCATCTTCGGCGCGAGGAGACGACTAGGTGAGGCCGATCCGTACACCGCAAAGAGTTGAAGACGAAGGAGTTCAAGAAAGGTATAACCCCTTACCGAGTAGGTAAAACTCCTAGTTAGGTTGTTAGGTAGTTGTTTAACAAAGATCCGTATTTTGAGTCCATGTTACCACCCTAGCAAAAATCGTTTTTGACCATTTCCGCAACCCCAAAGAACCGGGGAAGGGTAGCATGGACTTACAGTGGTATCAGAGCCTAGTTAAACACTATCTAACATGTTAGCAAAGTAACTAGTAGTTCGATCGGAGAAAAAGTCGCGAAACACACCCGAAAAATCAAGTTTCTGTCGATTCTGTATTCTGTTCAAAAAATAATAAATCTTGCACCAAAAATCGACTCAGGCTTTTTAAAATACACCCAAGAAAACAGGTCCACTGACTCGGTCAAAGCGCCGCGGAACCGCGGCAGGAGCATGCTCCCGCCGCGGATCCGCTGCCGAGTTGACTCGGTCGTGGCACTGTTTTCCTGCAGTGTGTTTCTGGGGTTGTTTTGGGATTTTTACAATATGTTTTTTCTGCCCAGATTTTCCAGAAAGCGAAATTTGTTTTTGGGGCTTAAAAATCCGTATTTTGATCGAACTTCTAAAGACTTAAGCTAACGGGTTTATATCTGTGATGTGATATATGTATTGAACGTCTGCTAATCGCTATACGTCGATTAGTGGGGGTTATACATATCTGTGATCTGTAATGTTGATGGTATGTGTATATGAATTCATTGGATTGTCGCGGGTGAATAGCCGGGGGGTTGTGAGATGAAAGTTTTCTTTTCTTTCAATTCATGTAATTTGTAATCGATGTAATATTATTTATTTGGCCACACAACCGGGGTGAGGTTGTAGCCGTCATTGTATAATTTCTTTTACTGTTTTTGCTCCTAGGATAGACCCATGGAGGGGGTGCACAAACTACCGGGTATCTCGAAGTGCCGAGTGGCCTACTCACGTCGTTGAGGGAGGTTGCTTCGCTTCGGGTATTTGGCGGGTAGTTTGCCGCACCCGTAGGGGTCTAGGGTGGGGTATTGGCTATTCACCGTGACTGTGTAATCCGCTTTTCGTTACAGGCTCGTACGAATTGCGGATTCCTAGTATATCCAATGTGTTCATGTGTGATCTGGAATGGGTATCATTGCAATATATCTATATATGATATCTATTTAGGCGTTGCTTATGTTTTGCATCCGCGCTAGTCCAGCCCCCGCTCTGTCGTTAGTTAAGTAACCTAACGGGTAATGACGGGGCCCCGTGGCGAATGCGGATGGCATAAGCGTACGTCATATTTTGGTTGTTTTCTGCACTGGTAGGATTAAATGATGGGACGCATTAAAATTAATGCAAGAAAATAAACCAAAGTAAAGTCATTGGAACACTTTCAAAACCACTCGGTTCTTTTCAAAAACCAACTTTTAAATGCGGAGCTTGAGCCACTCCTTTTAAAAGCTATCTCGTTCCATCGATTATATCAAGTTCACTACGTTCACGGTTTCGCCAAAACCATTCGTAGCCCTCCGTCATTTCACATGGATAGTCAATAGTATTCAAGCTATGTTTGTTGGCCAAAGTCAAGGCATAGTGATTGGTAGCTATTGGGTATTCATGTGCAGCATAGATAGATGCGTTGGTTTGGGACAATCGTATTGCCTTGTTGACCAAAGTCAAGGGTAGGTACGGGTAGGTTCAAATTAACCTGGAGAATGACGGGTATAACTTGACATGTGACTTATGATTTGTTGGCCAAAGTCAAGGTCATAAGAGCATGGGGCAAAAATCCACATCGGGAGTTTCAAAAGAACCTAAAACTTGCTAGCGCTGCATACCATTTGGAGTGTGATGATTCTGGTAGGATTCCTTCAGTTTTGTCACGCGATGATATTTGGATCCCGATCCTACTGTAAGTATATGCTACTCCTCGGGAAATTTCTCTGTTAGGTTTACCTAGCACCCTATGAGAGGTTTGGAAGCATCACATGTCACAAAGATTAAATTTTTAGAGTGCTAAGTGAACACACAAAGAATCAATCCTAGAAAATTAGGGTTTCATAACATTAAACCACACCACAAGTAACAAAGGCTAGGGTTTTGAGAGTACAACCTTTGTAGCTGTTAGTGTATATGCCCTAGAGGCCATTACTGTATCATACTAGTTTGTATATTACTTAATGGAAGCTTGGGATATTCACAGTTGTATATACAATCTTGCTCGAAATGGTAGTATGCTACTTGGTTTGTCTCTGCTTTAATATGTGCATGTGTTTCTTTTAGCATATTGCTGGTATACATATTAGTAGAGCCCTTAGGATCTTTGCTTGATTACCAGCGTTGTGATGGCGCTCGCACTCGTGGGAGCTGGGTAATCTATAAGCACATCCTTATACAGGTCCCTGGTCGTTGGACTATCGAGACAGGGCATCGATACTCCGGAGTAGACTAGCGTATGCGCTTCTCATCCCAGTGTGGGAGACGGTCTGTCCCACAGCCGTTAGTACGTCGTACTTGGGATAGTATGCGGGTGCTCGTTAGGTTACGAGTACACTGGACAGGACTCGTCGGGAACTGTTGGTTGGTAATATACCTATCGTCAGTTATCAGTTCCCAGGTGACATGAGTACAGCTTAGTCCGTTGACTTGACACTGCCACTTCGCCTCGAGTGTGTTCCCACTGCACTTTGATTACTACCTTACCACGGCTCAAAGGAGTCGTGCAAACAGATAGTTTTTGGGTGCAGTCCCGAAGCACTTGGAGGCAGTGACGGTTAGACAGGATTCGTCTCTCCCGGTATTGGGGGTTGACATCGCGCTGTGTCCAGGAGAGCCATTACACGAGTAGTCCCTGGCCAGGGCAAGCGAGATATACTGGTAGGTTTCCAGTATTATCTCAGGGTGTTCTGGGCTACACTCCGACACGACTTGTACCGCTATTAGGGGACTGACGTTCACCGCCCCCTAGGCCCGCCATGCGATGTATCAGACGAACAGACCGGACTGTACGGAGACTGTCACATACAGGCTCAGTAGGAGTGCAGATGGGGTTCACCTCGTCAGTCTTCTTATCGACATCTACCTGGGGACCGTTACGTACAGCTAGTGCCGCTTGCGGTCTGTGGTTAAACCCACTGCCAGCGTAGTGTCGAGTCTTTAGAGTCCCACACAGAGAGCTATTCGCCTTTAGGCAAAATGAGTAGAGGTCGCATGGTTTTGCGACAGGGTTCGTTCGCATCCGCGCACTTGTGCACGTTTGCTGTCCGGACAGTTTATACTAGCGGGCTTTGGTTTAAGCCGGATCCTAGTATATGATTTGAGATTGGTTTTTCTCAGTGTATTCGTGTTCCTCGGATCACGAATGCGGGTGCGTATGCACAGTTGCTTGAGATTGGGGGAGAGGACCTTGTTTAGGGTTAATGGCTATTGTCATTTTATTAACCCTATTGCTTTTGTGTGTATTATAGTTAATTGATAATTAGCTTAATAGTTGTGCATGGTTGTTGTTGTTGACAATTTGACTTCATTGACTTGTTGACCAAGGTTGACACTTTGACCATCATCATTTCTTTTGGAAGATGCTCTTTGATCTTTGCAAAATTGAAATGATAATGGTCATGTCATGATTTACCATGACAATTTTCAAGCTAATTATTGAATTAAAATAATGCACACATATTAGTGAGAATGGCTCACTAATAATTGATTCTCTCATATCATTTCTCTCTCTTGTTCATCCTCTCCCTCAAGCTCTCTCCCTCTCATGTGTTGAGAAACAAAAAGCTTGAGAAAAACCTTCACTTGATCTTCTCTACTCTCTTCTAGGGTTCAAGTCTTAGCATTTCTTGCACTCTAGTTACTCCTAGCTTGGAGTTGAAGCTAAAGGTCGAGGCTTTCGGGTGGATCCTTCTTTGACGGGAGAAGACAAGCAAGGTGACCTCTTTCTACCATTCCAAGGAGCAAGGAGAGAAGGACTTTGAGCTCAAGGTATAACCTTTCCATCACTTAGCTACTTTGTAGTTAGCTTTAGCAAGTTTATGTTTAGCAAAGATCCTTAAAGCTTAGTCCATGTTGCCTATAGTTGATAAAAATCCAATTTTTATTATGTTTTCCGCCTCCCCGTAAGCACCGGGGTGGGCAACGTGGACTTACAGTGGTATCAGAGCCTAACTAAACCTAAACTAGCTAAGTAGTTAGGTGTAACGAAGTTTCAAAACCGGAAAATCGAAAAACCAAACTCGCAAAACCCTAAGTTTCTGTTAAATTTTTTTCTGGTCAAAATAAAATTTGTTATACACCAAAAATTATCTCAGGGTTTTGTTATGAACACCACCAAAAACGAGACAGAGAGTCGACCAAATGGGCGCGGATCCGCGGCGCTAGGAAGCTATTGCGCCGCGCATCCGCGGCCGTCTAGTCTCTTCTCTGCCTCGATTTTGGTGCAGTGTGTTTCTGTGTTGATTTTGGGATTTTTAGGATATGTTATATGCACCCAGATTTTCCAGAACTAAAATTTTCTTTTGGGGGCCTATAAATCCGTATTTTTCGGAACTTCACTACACTTTAACTATATCGGTTATATCTGTGATGCTTGTATGTATTGAACGTCGGCTAATCGCTATAAGTCGATTAGTCGGGGTTATACATCTCTGTGATCTGTGATTGTTATTGGTTTGTGGATATGAATGGATTGGATTGTCGCGGGTGAATAGCCGGGGTGGATGTGAGATGAGCGTTATTTTTCTTTCATTCATTTGTAACATGTAAATTGATGTAATAATATTATTTGTATGGCCGCACAACCGGGTCGGGGTTGTAGCCGTCATTGTATAATTCTTTTTACTGTTTTTGCTCCTAGGATAGACCCATGGAGGGGGTGCACAAACTAACGGGTATCTCGAAGTGCCGAGTGGCCTACTCACGGTGGTGAGGGAGGTTGCTTCGCTTTGGGTGCTTGGCGGGTAGTTTGCCGCACCCGTAAGGGTCTTGGGTGGGGTATTGGCTATTCACCGCGACCGTGTAATCCGCTTTACGTTGCAGGCTCGAACGCATTGCGGATTCCTAGTATATCCAATGTATTCATCTGTGATCTGTAATGTCTATCATTGCTATATATTTATATATAATAACTATTTAGGCGTTGCTTATGTTTTACAGCCGCGCTAGCCCAGCCCCCGCTCTGTCGTTAGTTAAGGAACCTAACGGGTGATGACGGGGCCCCGTGGCGAATGCGAATGGCATAAGCGTACGTCATATTTTGGTTGTTTTCTGCAATGGTAGGATTAAATGATGGGACGCATTAAAAGAACTAATGCAAGAAATAAACCAAGTAAAAGTCGATTGGAACATTTTGAAAACCACTCGGTTCTTTTCAAAACTAAACTTTTAAACGCGGAGCTTGAACCACTCCTTTTAAAAGCTATCTCGTTCCATCGATTATATCAAGTTCACTACGTTCACGGTTTCGCCAAAACCATCCGTAGCCCTCCATCATTTCGGATAAATATTCGGCAGTATTCAAGCTATGTATTTTGACCTCACGCCAAGGCATAGTGATTGGTAGCTGCCGGATATTTATCCGTTGCATAGATAGAATGCGTTGATTTGAGACAGTCGTACTGCCGTTTTGGCCTACGTCAAGGGTGGGTACGGGTGGGTTCAAATTAACCAGGATAATGATGGGAAGAACTTGACATGTGACTTATGACATTTTGACCTCACGCCAAGGTCATAAGAGCATGGGGCAAAAATCCACATCGGGAGTTTCATAAGTACTGAAACTTGCTAGCGTTGCATACCATTTGGAGTGTGATAATTCTGGTAGGATTCCTTCGGTTTTATCACGCGATGATATTTGGATCCCGATCCTACTATGAGTATATGCTACTCCTCAGGAAAACTCTCACTTAACGATCAATGCTATAAACCTAGTAGGTGCCTAGAAAGGTGTTAGCGGGGCTACGCCCACAGGGAAAAGAGCTTACTTAATTAAGGAACTTCGCGAAAGCGTTGGAAAACCTCCCTCGAAGTACCGACACTGGCCTGGCTGAACGGTTAAGCAAGTATTGTACGGTGAGAATGATCCCGGCTAATCCTTTCTTTACGGTTTGAGAAGGGATTCGAGAGACAGTGGGAGCCATCCAGTTTAGACAAACTAAAAACCACTCTAAACTTGCAAGAGCATCATGCTAAAGTGTTTCTTTTCTCTCTCCTAATTGCAGCGACCATTCAAGATGACCGGACTTAAGTTACTATTAGATAAAAATATATTGACAGGGCCAAACTACAAAGATTGGCTCAGGAATGTCAAGATGGCTATCACTTATGACAAGATGGGGTATATACTTACCACCAAAGCTCCCCCTGTCCCAGGTCCCACCTCCAGCGTCGCGGATGTAGAAATCCGTAAGACATGGGAGATAGATTGCGCGAGGGCCAAATGCCTCGTACTAGCCTCGATGGACAACGACCATCAGAGGAGGCACGAGAATATGGACCTAGAGTCCATATTTCTCCATACAAAAGAACTGTATGGAGAGCAGTCTCGTATCGCAAGATACGAAGTGTCGAAGAAGCTTTTTTCGGCAAGGTTGGCCGTCGGATCATCGGTAGCGGACCACGTGCTTAAGATGATCGGCTACATAGAGGAGCTCGCGGACCTTGGGACCACGTTGGAGAATGAACTCTATACTGATTTGATTCTCCAGTCCCTTCCTTCCACTTACGCCCAGTTCATTCTTAACTTCAACATGCAAGGAAAGGAGGTTGAACTTGCCGAACTTCTGAACATGTTGAGGACTGCTGAGGGCACCCTACAGAAGGGTAGGGAGACATCCACTTTGTTTGTAGGAGGATCTTCCTCTTCTAGGCCCAGGGCGAAAGCCAAGGGCAAGAAGAAGAAAGCCCCCGCCAAACCAAGAGGCGGTGTCGGTAAAGTGGATACGAAGGGAAAGGGTAAAGCAACAAAGGTAGCGGGGAAGCTGGTGGGGAAGGAAGAATGCTTCTATTGTCACAAAAGTGGTCACTGGAAACAAGATTGCAAGGCTTGGAAAGCCAGAACACAGGATTTGAAGCGAGTTGCAGCTTCAGCTTCAGGTGTGTATGTTATTGAAAACTGTCTATCAATAAACTCTACATCCTGGGTATTGGATACCGGATCAGGATCTCATATCTGTAATTCTTTGCAGGCGTTGAGAAAGCGTAGAGTTTTGAAGGCAGGTGACATGACCCTCAGAGTTGCGAACGGTGCTAGCATGGATGCTGAGGCCGTCGGGGACTATCACCTGGGATTATCAGATGGACACTTTTTGGTTTTGCGTAGTTGTTACTATGTACCAAATGCAACCTGTAATATCATTTCTGTATCTTTATTATCTAAAGAAGGTTATGAATTTGCATTTGTAAGTAATGTAGTGAACATTCACCTTAATCAAGTTTTGATTGGGTCAGGTACATTGAACAACGGTATATACGTTTTAAACCAACCACAGGTTTTCAATATCCAGAATACACACAAAAGAAAGTCTCCAGAAATTAATAAAACTTTCTTATGGCATTGTAGACTGGGTCACATCAATGAGAGAAGATTGACTAAGTTACATACTGAAGGATATTTAGATCCGTTCGAATATCAATCGTATGCAACTTGTCAATCCTGTCTCAAAGGAAAGATGACAAAGGCTCCGTTTTCTGGACACGGAGAAAGAGCGAGCGAGCTCTTGGGACTCGTACACAGCGACGTGTGCGGTCCAATGTCTACACATGCGCGAAGCGGTTTTTCTTACTTCATAACTTTTACGGATGATTTCTCAAGATTCGGACATGTCTTCTTAATGAAGCATAAATCCGAAGCTTTTGATAAGTTCCAGAAATATAAGAATGAAGTAGAAAAACAAACAGGCAAAGTATCAAGATCCTAAGATCGGATCGAGGAGGAGAATACATAAGTGCCGAATTCCTGAATTACTTAAAAGAGAATGGAATTCTCTCTCAGCTTACTCCTCCATACACTCCGCAACATAACGGTGTATCGGAGAGACGGAACCGAACCCTATTGGATATGGTACGGTCCATGATGAGTAACGCTGAGTTACCGCGATCATTCTGGGGATATGCGCTAGAAACAGCTGCATATCTTTTGAACCGTGTTCCCACTAAGACTGTGCCTACCACACCATATGAGTTATGGAGTGGGAAGAAACCCTATCTTCAATACTTGAAGATTTGGGGATGTCCAGCTTATGTCAAAAAGCAGCATACGGACAAGCTCGAGGCACGCTCAGTACTGTGCAAGTTTGTGGGATACCCAAAGAACTCCAGGGGGTATCTTTTCTATTACGCAGAGGAACAAAAAGTCCTTGTTTCTCGTAATGCCCATTTTCTGGAACATCAATTTTTAGAAAAAGAAATAAGTGGGAGCGCAATAGAACTGGAAGAAATTCCAGAACCACAAACTATTACTGAAAGCTTAGTGGAACCAGAAGGTTCAAAAGAACAGGACATTCCTACGCCACTCCCCAGGAGTAGTAGGCAGTCTCATCCGCCCGAGAGGTACTACAGTTTTCTCATTGACGGGGATAGAGAGGACTGCATCATAGATTGTGATGAGCCTACTAGCTTCCAGCAGGCCATTCAGAGCGTCGACTCGGTAAAATGGCTGGATGCAATGCGGACCGAGATGGAGTCCATGTACACCAACAAAGTATGGACGTTGGACATTGCTCCAGACGGGGTAAAACCCGTAGGATGCAAGTGGATCTTCAAAAGGAAGATTGGTGTAGATGGACAGGTTGAGACCTATAAAGCTAGACTAGTAGCAAAGGGTTTTCGTCAGCGACCTGGTTTGGACTATGACGAAACCTTTTCTCCAGTAGCTATGCTGAAATCCATTCGGATCCTTCTTGCCATCGCTGCTTTCCACGATTATGAGATTTGGCAGATGGACGTAAAGACAGCTTTTCTAAATGGTCATTTAGAGGAGTGTGTCTATATGGACCAGCCAGAGGGTTTCATTCAGGGTGGGAGCAGCGGAAAGGTGTGCAAGTTGCTCAAGTCCATTTATGGACTCAAGCAGGCATCGCGGAGTTGGAACATCTGTTTTGATGAGACAGTCAAAGAATTTGGCTTTATCAAAAATCCAGATGAACCATGCATCTATTGTAGATTTGTAGCGAGAACTGTAGTATTCCTCGTTTTATACGTGGATGACATTCTCTTAATAGGAAATGACATTCCTATGCTACAATCTGTCAAGGGGTTCTTGTCACACAGGTTCTCCATGAAAGACCTGGGTGATGCCTCATACATTCTGGGTATCCGGATCTACCGTGACAGATCCAAGAGGATATTTGGACTCTCGCAGTCCAGGTACATCGACACCATACTGAAGAGATTCAGTATAGAAGATTCCAAGCGCGGTAATCTACCGGCTTGTCACGGGATCACCCTCTCCAAAGAGATGTCTCCCAAGACTGATTTGGAGAGGGATCGCATGTCTATTATACCCTACGCTTCTGCGGTAGGCTCTATAATGTATGCGATGTTGTGTACCAGACCGGATGTGGCTTATGCACTGAGTGTGGTAAGCAGGTATCAGTCAAACCCTGGGGAGAAACATTGGATAGCAGTAAAGAACATTCTCAAGTACCTGAGAAGGACTAAGGAGATGTTCTTGGTGTATGGAGGAAAAGACCTGCAGATTGAGGCCTTTGCTGACTCCAGCTTCCAGAGTGACAAGGATGATTCTAAGTCCATGTCGGGTTTTGTCTTTACCCTCAATGGAGGGGCGGTGTGTTGGAAGAGCTTTAAACAGGAAACCGTTGCTGACTCGACTATGGAAGCAGAATACATCGCTGCATCTGATGCCGCAAAAGAAGCTGTCTGGATGAGGAAGTTCTTGAAAGAACTTCAGGTGGTTCCGTCCATTGTTGACCCAATACCTCTGTATTGCGACAACAACGGGGCTATAGCTTTAGCGAAGGAACCCAGGTCCCATCAGAAATCCAGACACATCTTAAGGCGGTATCACCTGATCAGGGAGATCGTGGATCGCCAGGAGATCGAGGTCCGGAGAGTTGCATCAGAGGATAACACAACAGATCCATTCACCAAGGCCTTGCCCCAGACTCAGTTCAAGCGGCTGATCGAGATGATAGGTCTTCGATACGCCAGTACATGGCCTTAGTGCAAGTGGGAGATTGTTAGTGTATATGCCCTAGAGGCCATTACTGTATCATACTAGTTTGTATATTACTTAATGGAAGCTTGGGATATTCACAGTTGTATATACAATCTTGCTCGAAATGGTAGTATGCTACTTGGTTTGTCTCTGCTTTAATATGTGCATGTGTTTCTTTTAGCATATTGCTGGTATACATATTAGTAGAGCCCTTAGGATCTTTGCTTGATTACCAGCGTTGTGATGGCGCTCGCACTCGTGGGAGCTGGGTAATCTATAAGCACATCCTTATACAGGTCCCTGGTCGTTGGACTATCGAGACAGGGCATCGATACTCCGGAGTAGACTAGCGTATGCGCTTCTCATCCCAGTGTGGGAGACGGTCTGTCCCACAGCCGTTAGTACGTCGTACTTGGGATAGTATGCGGGTGCTCGTTAGGTTACGAGTACACTGGACAGGACTCGTCGGGAACTGTTGATTGGTAATATACCTATCGTCAGTTATCAGTTCCCAGGTGACATGAGTACAGCTTAATCCGTTGACTTGACACTGCCACTTCGCCTCGAGTGTGTTCCCACTGTTCTTTGATTACTACCTTACCACGGCTCAAAGGAGTCATGCAAACAGGTAGTAGTTGGGTGCAGTCCAGAAGCACTTGGAGGCAGTGACGGTTAGACAGGATTCGTCTCTCCCGGTATTGGGGGTTGACATCGCGCTGTGTCCAGGAGAGCCATTACACGAGTAGTCCCTGGCCAGGGCAAGCGAGATATACTGGTAGGTTTCCAGTGTTATCTCAGGGTGTTCTGGGCTACACTCCGACACGACTTGTACCGCTATTAGGGGACTGACGTTCACCATCCCCCTAGGCCCGCCATGCGATGTATCAGACGAACAGACCGGACTGTACGGAGACTGTCACATACAGGCTCAGTAGGAGTGCAGATGGGGTTCACCTCGTCAGTCTTCTTATCGACATCTACCTGGGGACCGTTACATACAGCTAGTGCCGCTTGCGGTCTGTGGTTAAACCCACTGCCAGCGTAGTGTCGAGTCTTTAGAGTCCCACACAGAGAGCTATTCGCCTTTAGGCAAAATGAGTAGAGGTCGCATGGTTTTACGACAGGGTTCGTTCGCATCCGCGCACTTGTGCACGTTTGCTGTCCGGACAGTTTATACTAGCGGGCTTTGGTTTAAGCCGGATCCTAGTATATGATTTGAGATTGGTTTTTCTCAGTGTATTCGTGTTCCTCGGATCACGAATGCGGGTGCGTATGCACAGTTGCTTGAGATTGGGGGAGAGGACCTTGTTTAGGGTTAATGGCTATTGTCATTTTATTAACCCTATTGCTTTTGTGTGTATTATAGTTAATTGATAATTAGCTTAATAGTTGTGCATGGTTGTTGTTGTTGACAATTTGACTTCATTGACTTGTTGACCAAGGTTGACACTTTGACCATCATCATTTCTTTTGGAAGATGCTCTTTGATCTTTGCAAAATTGAAATGATAATGGTCATGTCATGATTTACCATGACAATTTTCAAGCTAATTATTGAATTAAAATAATGCACACATATTAGTGAGAATGGCTCACTAATAATTGATTCTCTCATATCATTTCTCTCTCTTGTTCATCCTCTCCCTCAAGCTCTCTCCCTCTCATGTGTTGAGAAACAAAAAGCTTGAGAAAAACCTTCACTTGATCTTCTCTACTCTCTTCTAGGGTTCAAGTCTTAGCATTTCTTGCACTCTAGTTACTCCTAGCTTGGAGTTGAAGCTAAAGGTCGAGGCTTTCGGGTGGATCCTTCTTTGACGGGAGAAGACAAGCAAGGTGACCTCTTTCTACCATTCCAAGGAGCAAGGAGAGAAGGACTTTGAGCTCAAGGTATAACCTTTCCATCACTTAGCTACTTTGTAGTTAGCTTTAGCAAGTTTATGTTTAGCAAAGATCCTTAAAGCTTAGTCCATGTTGCCTATAGTTGATAAAAATCCAATTTTTATTATGTTTTCCGCCTCCCCGTAAGCACCGGGGTGGGCAACGTGGACTTACAGTAGCTCCCTATGCTAGACTCCTTGGCCACTTGAGAGTTGGAAAACGGTTAGCTTGAGGTCTTCTAGCGTCCACGACGATCCACCCGAAGCTCCTTTGTCCAAGTTTGCAACTTCACTTTATCAAGAGAAAGAAATGAAGCTAACACTCTAAACAAGTGGGCAAGACTTGTGTAGAATGGTGTTGTGGTTCTTTTTCTCACTTCAAAATCCTATCTTGTTAAGTATTTTGCTCACTTGAAAGATCTAGAGAGCAAAAGAGCAAGGTTGAAGAAGATGATGGCTTTTTAAGAAGAAGAGAAAAAGATAATCTCATAAAAGAAAATAGAAAATATATGTATATATATTTTTCACTTCTCATCTCAAACCATGGTTAAATGATAAAGATATTATTTAATTTGAGTTAAAACATAAAAGGAAAGTTAATCCATGGTTAAAAGTAGGTGAGCATAGTTAGGTCAAAGAAGAGTGTAGAAACAAACCATGAATTATCCTTTCCTTTTTCATTTTGTTTTAACACAAATAGAAATAATTATCCATATAAATAACCAAGGTGTGAGTCTTATATTGCCACCATTATCTATGTATATACAACCATGATAGAATGATATATGTATGCATGTGTGCATGCACATCCATATGTGTATGAACAAGAATGAATGCATACATGCATGCACACATCCAAGAAAGGATTTCTAGTGAGAAGCTAATGGTTAAATGATAAATCAACACTTGATTTATCAACCCGGTCATATCACATACAACCTGACCAAAAGCAAGCCGCCCGATTAATATACGGTATCTCATACGCGCATTTTAACCGGGTACATGCGCATATCGCATACGCGCACCACAACGTTTCTCCTGGACTAGGTAACTCCTTTGTGGGACTCTAAGACTCGTCAATACGCCGGCAGTGGGTGATGATCATATCAAGCACCCCCAAGCCGCAAGCGGTCAGCTAAACGTAACGGCCACCCGGGTATTGAGCGATCAGAAGAAAACAAGCGAACCTGCTACAACTCCCGTCGAGCCAACTGGCAACACTACCCGTGCAGTCCGGTCTCCTCGTCTGATATGTCGCATATCAAGTCTAGGGGTGGTAAACGTCAGACCCCAATAACCGATAAGTTGTGCCGATGTGAGGCTCATAACGGGTCGAGAAACTACTGGTAACACTTACCCGTAAATCTCAGCAACCCTGGCCAGGGATTTCCAGTTATAGCCAATCGAACACTGCGCAACATCAACCCCCAATACCGGGAGAGACGAAACCCCTCCTATCGCTCATTGCCTCCATGTGACTCGGGACTGTACCCAAAAACCACCGTTTTGCACGCCCTCATGGACGTGGTAAGGTGGAAATCAAAGCACAGTGGGAATCACACAAGACTCTATGACGATCTCGGGTCTACAGACTAACCTGCACAAGTGTCACCAGAGAACTGCCATCTGACGTGAGGTATAATACCATCTGGGAGTTCTCGGCGAGTCCGTCCAGTGTACCCAGTCTCCACTGAGCACTCGTATACCATCTCTGATGTCAAACACCAATGGATATGGGATCATCCATCGCCCATCTCATGGGTCGAGAAGCGTATACGCTAGTCTACACTGGTATATCGATGTCCTGTCTCGATACACCCACGATTAGGGACCTTGAAGGATGTACTTATGGACTACCATGTCCCCACTAGTGTGATCCGCATCATAGTCCAGGTAGTCAAGTACACATCCTAAGGGCTTTACCAACATGTAACTTTAAGACAGTATAAAGAGACAAGTACACATGTTAAGATAAAGAGTAACTAGATAGCATACTATCATATCGAGCAAGAAAGTCATCTCTATATATGTCCAAGCATCCAATATAATATATATCATCTGTACAATACTGGCCTCTAGGGCATACATACAACTAACAATCTCCCACTTGCACTAGGGCCAGCTGCTGTAGTATCGCATACCGAGCATCCCGAAGAGTCTCTCAAACTGTATCTGGGGAATGGCCTTCATGAGTGGATCCGCTGTGTTGTTCTTCGTGTCAACCCTCCTGACCTCGATCTCCCGGCGATCAACTATCTCCCGGATCAGGTGATACCGCCTCAGAATATGCCTGGATCGCTGATGGGACCTGGGTTCCTTGGCCAAAGCCACCGCTCCATTGTTATCACAATACAAAGGTATTGGATGCTCAATGGATGGAACCACTCCAAGTTCAGTAATGAACTTCTTGATCCAGACAGCCTCTTTGGTAGCATCGTTGGCAGCGATGTATTCAGCCTCCATCGTCGAGTCTGCCATGGTTTCCTGCTTGGAACTCTTCCAGCTAACCGCCCCTCCGTAAAGGGTAAAGACAAATCCCGAATGCGACTTAGAGTCGTCCTTATCACTCTGAAAGCCTGAATCGGTAAAGGACTCCACCTGGAGTTCTCCGTTACCATACACCAAGAGCATCTCCTTAGTCCTTCGTAAGTACTTGAGAATGCTCTTCACAGCTGTCCAGTGACTCTCTCCAGGATCAGCTTGATACCTACTCACTACACTTAGTGAGTATGCTACATCGGGTCTGGTACATAGCATCGCGTACATGATAGAGCCTACAGCCGAAGCATAGGGTATCCCTTGCATGCGAGCTCTCTCCAAATCAGTCTTGGGAGACATCTCTTTGGAGAGAGTGACACCAGAGATCGTGGGTAAGTTCCCACGCTTGGATTCTTCCATACTAAACCTCTTTAGTATGGTGTCAATGTTCCTGGATTGGGACAATCCCAAAATCCGTTTAGATCTATCTCTATAGATCTTAATCCCCAATATGCAGGAGGCATCACCAAGATCTTTCATTGAGAATCTTTGTGATAAGAAGAGCTTGACTGATTGCAACATAGGAATGTCATTTCCTATCAAGAGTATGTCGTCCACGTACAATACGAGGAAGACAATCTTACTCTCTGCCACCTTCTTATAGATACAAGGTTCATCTACGTTTTTGACGAAATCAAACTCTTTGATAACGACGTCAAAGCAGATGTTCCAACTCTGCGATACTTGCTTTAATCCATAAATGGATTTAAGCAGCTTGCACACCTTTCCGCTGCTCCCACTATCTACGAAGCCCTCTGGCTGAGTCATGTACACGCACTCTTCTAAATCACCGTTTAGAAAGGCGGTCTTAACATCCATTTGTCAGATTTCGTAATCATGATATGCAGCGATGGCAAGCATGATCCGGATGGATTTAAGCATAGCCATTGGAGAAAAGGTTTCGTCATAGTCCACACCTGGTCTTTGCTGAAAACCCTTTGCAACAAGTCTAGCTTTGAAAGTCTCTACTTTCCCATCTACACCAAATTTTTTCTTGAAGATCCACTTGCTCCCAATGGGTTTTACCCTTTCAGGAGCATCTTCCAAAGTCTACACTTTGTTGGTGTACATGGATTCCATCTCGGACCGTATCGCATCCAGCCATTTCACTGAGTCCCCACTCGTGATGGCCTGCTCGAAGCTAGTTGGGTCATCATCCTCCATGATGCAATCCTCGCTCCCACCATCCATGAGAAAACCGTAGTATCTCTCAGGTTGGCGAGGAACCCTACTAGATCGGCGGAGAGGCTGAGGTTCGTTGGGAGCTACTGAATCCTCTGGTTCCACTAAATCTTCTGTTGTGGTTTGTACAGCTGGAACCTCTTCCAGTTCTACCTCAGAGCCACTAATCTCTTTTGCAAGAAATTCCTTTTCTGAAAAGGTGGCATGTTGAACAACAAACACTCTTTGTTCCTCACTGTGGTAGAAGATATACCCTCGCGAATGCTTGGGATATCCAACAAACTTACACAAAACAGACCCTGCCTCGAGTTTGTCCGGTTTTTGTCTTTTGACATAGGCCGGGTAACCCCATATCTTAATAAAATTAAGATATGGTCTCTTCCCCTCCCATATCTTATATGGGGTGGTAGGCACAGATTTGGTAGGAACCCTATTCAGTAGGTATGCTGCTGTCTCCAGTGCATATCCCCAGAAGGAAATAGGTAACTCAGCTGTGCTCATAATAGAGCGCACCATATCTAATAGGGTGCGGTTCCTCCGTTCTGATACACCGTTGTGCTGTGGTGTATATGGAGGAGTCAGCTGAGAGAGAATCCCATTCTCTTTTAGGAAGTCCAGGAATTCAATGCTCAAGTATTCACCTCCTCGATCAGATCGTAGGATTTTAATACTTTTTCCGGTTTGGTTCTAGACTTCTTGTTTATATTCTCTAAATTTCTCAAAAGCTTCTGATTTGTGTTTCATCAGGAACACATACCCGAACCTAGAGAGATCGTCAGTGAATGTAATGAAGTACGAAGAACCATCCCTGGCATGTGTAGACATGGGACCGCATACATCGCTATGCACCAGTCCCAAGAGTTCCGTAACTCTTTCTCCGTGTCCCGTAAACGGAGTTTTGGTCATCTTGCCTTTGAGACATGACTGGCAAGTGTCATAAGATGAAAATTCAAACGGATTCAATTATCCATCCTTTTGCAACTTAGCTAGTCGCGTCGCATTGATGTGACCCAGTCTACAATGCCACAAGAAGGATTCGTTCAGTTCTGAACTCTTCCTCTTGTGTGTGTTTGTTATGCTCAGAACTGTTGATTGATTTAGAACATAAATGCCATTGCACAACGTGCCTGATCCAACTAACTTTTGGTTACGGAAAATGTTCATAACATTATCCTGTAATACAAAATTATATCCCTCTTTACTCAATAAAGAAACCGATATAACGTTGCATATCAGGTTCGGCATGTAACAGCATTCGTTCAGAATCAATGTATTACCAGTTGGTAATACAAGGTGATATTCCCCGACGGTTTTAGCTGCAACAATTGCACCATTTCCAACTCTTATGTCTTTATCACCTTCTCCAAGTTCTCTACTATTCTTAAGCCCATGTAACTGATTACATATATGGGATCCTGACCCGGTATCCAATACCCAGGACGTAGAGGAAATGGAGAAACAGTTCTCTGTAACGAACACACCCGAAGAAAATGCATCATCATGTACTTTCTTCATTCGGGTGGCATGGGAATCCTGGTATTCCCCTATGTCCTGTTCAGTCCTATAACTCTTATAAGAAAGAACGGAACCAACGTTCCCCAGCACAGTATAACATGCGGGTTCAGTCAATACATCCATATTATTATCTTGATTAAGGCATGACATGGTCGCTACCTGGAGAGAGAGAGAAGAAAACACTTTAGCGTATACTCTTGTAAGATCAGATTGGTTATTATTTTATCTAATCAGGATGGCTCCCACTGTTTTTTATCAAATCTTCCTTCAAACCCTAAAAGGAAAGACTAGCCGGGATTAATTACACCTTACAATTTCGCCAATCTTTCAGCCAGGCCAGTGTCGGTACTTTGAGGGAGGTTCCCCGTGCTTTCGCACAGACCTAATTAAAGTAAACCTTATTTTTCCAGAGGCGTAACCCCGTTGACACCGTTCTAAACACCTACTTGATCGGCTAATTGTCCTGTGTAAAACTCTCCCAGGAGTAACAATTACTCGCAGTGGGTATCGGGATCCAACTATCTCATAGAAGGTATGCAATCTCATTGCAAATTTCAACACTTGAAACTCCCGATAATGTTTTGCCCCAAGCATCCCATGACCTTGACGGAGGTCAACAAACCACAGGGTGCAAGTCAAGTTCAACCCGTCATTTCTTGATTGAATCAAACCCACCCGCACGACCCTTGACGGAGGTCAACAAGGTCATACGACTACCCTAATCCAATCTGCATCATATGCAAAAGCAGATAAATACTAGTTAGCTACCGCACACTACGCCTTGACGGAGGTTAACAAACGTAGCACAAATACTAAGTAGGACTTATCTGAAATGACGGAGGGCTACGACAGGTTTTTCTGAAAACCTATTGCGTAATGAACTTGATATCGTTGTAGAATCATGTGAGTTTTGAAATGGAGTGATTTTGAGGCTTTTATTAGTTTTGCTAAAGAGGTCACTCCCGATGAAGGGATCTCGGCTCTTTCCTCATCGAATAAGGTGCGGGATATATCATATATATCACTGTGCAAAGCAAAACTCCAAAAGCAATCAAAAACCAAACCGAGTTTTGTAGCATCTGCCAGTTTTTCTAAAGTGGTCACTCCCGGTGAAGGGATCTCGGATCTTTCCCCATCGAATAAGGTGCAGGGTATATCATATATACCGCTATGCAAAGCAAGACTATAGCTACCCTTTTATTTGAAAATTTGATTCTACAACATCTTTTAGGTTTCTTTTCTTTCATTAATCACATTAATGAAGTCCCATCATTTAAGTCACCTAAACATCACAGATAAATACGACATACACTTATGCCATCCGCATTCGTCTCGATGTCCCCTCGTGCACCGTTAGGTTAGGTAACTAACGACAGAGCAGGGCAGGGCTAGTGCGGGTGTAAAACATAAGTAACGTCTATATAATATATCATATATACTATATACTGTATCCATCACAACATATCAAATGATCACATCACAGATATCGCAGTAGAAACATAGATATAATGTGGGATATACTAGGATGTCCGTATTTAGTAATTAGCCAACAATAGAAAATACGGACTGTAATTCCATATTGCGACCCCCGGTGCTTACGGGGAGGCGGAAACGGTATAAAATCAAAATTTTAACGCAAGAGGCAACATGGACTAAACTATGGTCGGGATCGTTGCCTAAACTAAAACTAGCAAACTATGCTAAAGAGAGTTAGCTACTCGGATGAAGATGGTTATACCTAGACTTGAACTCCTTCGTCTTCAAACTTTGTAGAGGTTGATGGTTCTCCTTTGTCGCCTTCTTCCGTCGAAGATGGATCCACCTCGAAGGCTCGACCTTTGGGCTCTTTCTCGTACTTGGAGTGAACTAGAATCGCCGGCTTGCTAGACCCTTGATCCTAGAGTGAGTAGAGAGTGTCTAAGGGTTGCTTTTGTTTTTCAAGAGAAGGATTCTCAACTCATGAGAAGGTTTCTCTTGACTAGAGGAAGAAGAAGATGAAGTGAGGAGAGAGAATGAGAATGATAGAATGAGCTATATTTTTTCTTTCTTGCAACCATAATGCAAAAGAAAAGAATTATCTAATAATAATAATTGAAAATGAGAATAGTTGATGGCAATTTGGAATGACCACAACCATGCTTCATTTAAAAATGTAAGCATAAATCAAGGAAGACTTTTGAAGCATGATGGTGGTCAACTTTCAACCATGGTCAACAAGTCAACCATGGTCAACAAGTCAACAAAATCAACCATAACAAAATTCTCATTTAATTACTATTATAAATAGATAATCCATAAATCCATTAGGGTTTGGAAAAAGATAACTGTCAACTGTGCATACGCACCCGTTCCGAAACCCTAATGAAATACCTCATCCTCCGCCTCAAGCAACTGTGCATACACACCTGCATTCTCGTTCCGAGGAACAAGAATACCAAGATATAAAAGCAACCCCAAATATATATACCAGTATCTGGCTCAAACCAGAGCCTGCCAGTATAATCCGTCCGGACTCCAAACGTGCACAAGTGCGCGGATGAGAACGAACCCTGTCGCAAAACCATGCGACCTCTACTCTGTTTTGCCCAGAGGCGAATACCCTCTGTGTGGGACTCTAAAGACTCGACACTACGCTGGCAGTGGGTTTAACCACAGACCGCAAGCGGCACTAGCTGTGCGTAACGGTCCCCAGGTAGATGCCGACAAGAAGGCTGACGAGGTGAAACCCCATCTGAACTCCTACTGAGTCTGAATGTGACAGTCTCCGTACAGTCCGGTCTGTTCGTCTGATACATCGCATGGCGGGCCTAGGGGGTGGTAAACGTCAGTCCCCCAATAGCGGTACAAGTCGTGCCGGAGCGAAGCCCAAAACACCCTGAGATAACACTGGAAACCTACCAGTATATCTCATTTGCCCTGGCCAGGGACTACTCGTGTAATGGCTCTCCTAGACACAGCGCGATGTCAACCCCCAATACCGGGAGAGACGAATCCTGTCTAACCGTCACTGCCTCCAAGTGCTTCGGGACTGCACCCAACTACCACCCGTTTGCACGACTCCTTTGAGCCGTGGTAGGGTAGTGATCAAAGTGCAGTGGGAACACACTTGAGGCGAAGTGCCAGTGTCAAGTCAGCGGACTAAGCTGTACTCATGTCACCTGGGAACTGATAACTGACGATAGGTATAATACCAACCTGTCAGTTCCCGACGAGTCCTGTCCAGTGTACTCGTAACCCAACGAGCACCCGTATACTATCTCCAGTACGACGTACTGATGGCTGTGGGACAGACCATCTCCCACACTGGGATGAGAAGCGCATACGCTAGTCTACTCCGGAGTATCGATGCCCTGTCTCGATAGTCCTGCGACTAGGGACCTGTATAAGGATGTGCCTATAGATTACCCAGCCCCCACTAGTGTGACTGCCATCACAACGCTGGTAATCAAGCAAAGATCCTAAGGGCTCCACTAATGCGTATAAGTGATATACTGAAATAAACACAAGTACACATTGAAGTAGAAACAAACCAAGTAGCATACTACTATTTTGAGCAAGATTGTATATACAAGGTGAATATCCCAAGCATCCATTAAGTAATATACAAACTAGTATGATACAGTAATGGCCTCTAGGGCATATACACTAACAATCTCCCACTTGCACTAAGGCCATGTACTGGCGTATCGAAGACCTATCATCTCGATCAGCCGCTCGAACTGAGTCTGGGGTAGGGCCTTGGTGAATGGATCTGCAGTGTTCTCTTCTGAAGCAACCCTCCGAACCTCGATCTCCTTGCGATCCACGATCTCCCTGATCAGGTGATACCGCCTCAAGATGTGCCTGGATCTCTGATGGGACCTGGGTTCCTTCGCTAAAGCTATAGCCCCGTTGTTGTCGCAATACAGAGGTATTGGGTCAACAATGGACGGAACCACCTGAAGTTCTTTCAAGAACTTCCTCATCCAGACAGCTTCTTTTGCGGCATCAGATGCAGCGATGTATTCCGCTTCCATCGTCGAGTCTGCAACGGTTTCCTGTTTGGAACTCTTCCAACACACCGCCCCTCCATTGAGGGTGAAGACAAAACCCGACATGGACTTGGAATCATCCTTGTCACTCTGGAAGCTGGAGTCAGCAAAGGCCTCGATCTGGAGGTCTTTTCCGCCATACACCAAGAACATCTCCTTAGTCCTCCTCAGGTACTTGAGAATGTTCTTTACTGCTATCCAGTGTTTCTCCCCAGGGTTAGACTGATACCGGCTTACCACACTCAGTGCATAAGCTACATCCGGTCTGGTACACAACATCGCATACATTATAGAGCCTACCGCAGAAGCGTAGGGTATAATAGACATGCGATCCCTCTCCAAATCAGTCTTGGGAGACATCTCTTTAGAGAGGGTGATCCCGTGACAAGCCGGTAGGTTACCGCGCTTGGAATCTTCCATACTGAATCTTTTCACTATGGTGTCGATGTACCTGGACTGAGAAAGTCCCAATATCCTCTTGGATCTATCACGATGGATCCGGATCCCCAGGATGTATGAGGCATCACCCAGGTCTTTCATGGAAAACCTTTGTGACAAGAACCCCTTGACAGATTGTAGCATAGGAATGTCATTTCCTATCAAGAGAATGTCATCCACGTATAAAACGAGGAATACTACAGTTCTCGCTACAAATCTACTATAGATGCATGGTTCATCTGGATTTTTGATAAAGCCAAATTCTTTGACTGTCTCATCAAAGCAGATGTTCCAACTCCGCGATGCCTGCTTTAGTCCATAGATGGACTTAAGCAACTTGCACACCTTTCCGCTGCTCCCACTCTGAATGAAACCCTCTGGCTGGTCCATATAGACACACTCCTCTAAATTTCCATTTAGAAAAGCTGTCTTTACGTCCATTTGCCAGATCTCATAATCGTGGAAGGCAGCAATGGCAAGAAGGATCCGAATGGATTTCAGCATGGCTACTGGAGAAAAGGTTTCGTCGTAGTCCAAGCCAGGTCTTTGACGAAAACCCTTTGCTACCAGCCTAGCTTTATAGGTCTCAACCTGTCCATCTACACCAATCTTCCTTTTGAAGATCCACTTGCATCCTACGGGTTTTACCCCGTCTGGAGCAATGTCCAACGTCCATACTTTGTTGGTGTACATGGACTCCATTTCGGTCCGCATTGCATCCAGCCATTTCACTGAGTCAACGCTCTGAACGGCCTGCTGGAAGCTAGTAGGCTCATCATAATCTATGATGCAATCCTCTCTATCCCCGTCTATGAGAAAACCGCAGTATCTCTCGGGCGGATGAGACTGCCTACTACTCCTGCGGAGCGGCGTAGGAATGTCCTGTTCTGTTGAACCCTCTGGTTCCACTAACCTTTCAGTAATAGTCTGTGGTTCTGGAATTTCTTCCAGTTCTACTGCGCTCCCACTAATCTCCTTTTCCAAGAACTGGTGTTCTAGAAAGTGGGCATTACGAGAAACAAGGACTTTTTGTTCCTCTGCGTAGTAGAAAAGATACCCCCTGGTGTTCTTTGGGTATCCCACAAACTTGCACAGTACTGAGCGTGCCTCGAGCTTGTCCGCATGCTGCTTTTTGACAAAAGCCGGACATCCCCAGATCTTCAGATATTGAAGATAGGGTTTCTTCCCACTCCACATTTCATATGGTGTGGAAGGCACAGTCTTAGTCGGAACTCGGTTCAAAAGGTACGCAGCTGATTCTAGCGCATACCCCCAGAATGATCGCGGTAACTCAGCGTTACTCATCATGGACCGCACCATATCCAATAGGGTGCGGTTCCGTCTCTCCGATACACCGTTATGTTGCGGGGTGTAAGGAGGAGTAAGCTGAGAGAGAATTCCGTTCTCTTTTAAATAGTCCAGGAATTCGGCACTTAAGTATTCTCCACCTCGATCCGATCTTAGAATCTTAATACTTTTGCCGGTCTGTTTCTCTACTTCATTCTTATACTCCTAGAATTTTCCAAAGGCCTCGGACTTATGTTTCATTAAGAAGACATAACCGTACCTTGAGAAGTCATCCGTAAAAGTAATGAAGTAAGAATGTCCGCTTCGGGCATGTGTAGACATTGGACCGCACACGTCACTGTGTACGAGTCCCAAGAGCTCGCTCGCTCTTACTCCATGTCCAGTAAACGGAGTCTTTGTCATCTTTCCCTTGAGACAGGATTGACAAGTGGCATACGATTGATATTCGAACGCATTCAAATACCCTTCTGTATGTAACTTCGTCAACCTTCTCTCATTGATGTGACCCAATCTACAATGCCATAAGAAAGTCTGATTTATTTCTGGAGACTTTCTTTTGTGTGTATTCTGGACATTAAAAATCTGTGGTTGGTTTAACACGTATATACCATTACTCAGAGTACCTGACCCAATCAATACTTGATTAAGGTGAATGTTTACAACATTACTTACAAACGCAAATTCATAACCTTCTTTAGAAACTAAAGATACAGAAATGATATTACAAGTTGCGTTGGGTACAAAAAAGCAATTACGCAAAACCAAAACATGTCCATCTGACATTCCCAGGTGATAGTCCCCCACGGCTTTAGCATCCATGCTAGCTCCGTTCGCAACTCTGAGGGTCATGTCACCTGCCTTCAAATCCCTACGGTTTCTCAACGCCTGCAAAGAATTACAGATATGAGATCCTGATCCGGTATCCAATACCCAGGAAGTAGAGTTTATTGAAAGACAGTTTTCAATAACATACACACCTGAAGCTGAAGCTGCAACCTGCTTCAATTCCTGTGTTCTGGCCTTCCAGGCCCTGCAATCATTCTTCCAGTGTCCTTTCTTATGACAAAAGAAGCATTCTTCCTTATCCACAAGCTTTCCCGCTATCTTTGTTGCTTTACCTTTTCCCTTCGTATCCACTTTACTAACACCGCCCCTTGGTTTGGCGGGGGCCTTCTTCTTCTTTCCCTTGGCTTTCGCCTTGGACCTAGAAGAAGATGATCCTCCTACAAACAAAGTGGATGTATCCCTACTTTTCTGTAGGGTGCCCTCTGCGCTCCTCAGCATGTTGAGGAGCTCTGATAGTTCAACCTCCTTTTCTTGTAGGTTGAAGTTCAGTATAAACTGGGCGTAAGTGGAAGGAAGGGACTGGAGAACTATATCCGTATATAGCTCACTCTCCAATGTGATCCCTAGGTCAGCGAGCTCCTCAATGTAGCCGATCATCTTTAGCACGTGCTCGGCTACTGATGATCCGACGGCCATTCTTGTCGAAAACAACTTTTTCGACGCTTCGTATCTTGCGATACGTGATTGCTCTCCATACAGTTCTTTTGTATGGAGCAATATGGACTCCATGTCCATATTCTCATGCCTCCTCTGATGTTCGTTGTCCATCGAGGCAAGCAGGAGGCACTTGGCCTTCGCGCTATCAATCTCCCAAGTCTTGCGGATTTCCTTATCCGCGACGCTGGAAGTTGGACCAGGGACAGGGGGAGCTTTGGTGGTAAGAAGATACCCCAGCTTGTCATAAGTGATTGCTATCTTGACATTCCTGAGCCAATCTTTGTAGTTTGGCCCTGTCAGTTTGTTTTTATCTAGGAGTAACTTAAGTCCAGTCATGTTGATTGGTCGCTGCAATTAGGAGAGAGAAGAAGAAACACTCAGCATGATGCTCTTGCAAGTTTAGAGTGGTTTTTAGTTTGTCTAAACAGGATGGCTCCCACTGTTTCTCGAATCCCTCCTCAAACCATAAAGGAAGAATTAGTCAGGATCAATCCCACCGTACAATACTTGCTTAACCGTTCAGCCAGGCCGGTATCGGTACTTCGAGGGAGGTTTTCCAACGCTTTCGCGAAGTTCCTTAATTAAAGAACCTCTTTTCCCTGGGGGCGTAACCCCGCTAACACCTTTCTAGGCACCTACTAGGTTTATAGCATTGATCGTTAAGTGAGAAATTTCCCGAGGAGTAGCATATACTCACAGTAGGATCGGGATCCAAATATCATTGTGTGACGAAAATGAAGGAATCCTACCATAATCATCACACTCCAAATGGTATGCAAATCTAGCAAGTTTCAGTACTTATGAAACTCCCGATGTGGATTTTTGCCCCATGCTCTTATGACCTTGGCGTGAGGTCAAAATGTCATAAGTCACATGTCAAGTTCGTCCCATCATTATCCAGGTTAATTTGAATCCACCCGTACATACCCTTGACGTAGGCCAAAATGGCAGTACGACTGTCTCAAACCAACGCATTCTATCTATGCAACAGATAAATATCCGGCAGCTACCAATCACTATGCCTTGGCGTGAGGTCAAAATACATAGCTTGAATACTACCGAATATTTAACTGAAATGATGGAGGGCTACGGATGGTTTTGGCGAAACCGTGAACGTAGTGAACTTGATTTAATCGATGGAACGAGATAGCTTTTAGAAGGAGTGGCTCAATCTCCGCATTTAAAAGTTAGTTTTGAAAAGAACCGAGTGGTTTTTCGAAAGTGTTCCATCGACTTAAACTTGGTTTATTATCTTGCATTAGTTCTTTTAATGCATGATATTCTTGCATTAGTACTTTTAATGCGTCCCATCATTTAATCCTACCATTGCAGAAAACAACCAAAATATGACGTACGCTTATGCCATTCGCATTCGCCACGGGGCCCCGTCATTACCCGTTAGGTTACTTAACTAACGACAGAGCGGGGGCTGGGCTAGCGCGTCTGTAAAACATAAGCAACGCCTAAATAGAAAGCAATGATAGACATTTCAGATCACAGATAAATACATTGGATATACTAGCAATCTGTAATTTGTACGAGCCTGTAACAAAAACAGATAACACGGTCGCGGTGAATAGCCAAATCCCCACCCAAGACCCCTACGGGTGCGGCAAACTACCCGCCAAGCCCTCGGTAGTTTGTGCACCCCTCCATGGGTCTATCCTAGGAGCAAAAACAGTAAAAAGAATTATACAATGACGGCTACAACCCCGACCCGGTTGTGCGGCCAAACAAATAATATAATTACATCAATTTACATTTACAATGAATTGCAAGAAAAGAAAACTCTCGTCTCACAACCCCCGGCTATTCACCCGCGACAATCCAACATATTTATATACACATTCCAGCACATTACAGATCATGTATAACCCCGACTTATCGTCTTATAGCGATTAGCCGACGTTCAATACATGCAAACATCACAGATATAACCATCATAGTCAAAGTGTAGTGAAGTTCGGAAAAAATACGGAATTATAGGACCCCAAAAGGAAATTTCTTTTCTGCAAAATCTGGGCACATATAATATATTTCAAAAATCCCAAAACCAACACACAAACACACTGCACGAAAAACGATGCAGAGAAGACACCAAGTCGCGGCGGTTCCGCGGCGGCTAAGAAGGATCACGCGGCGGAAGCGCGGCCCTTTAGGCGAATCACTGTATCGTTTTTCTTGGGTGTTCACAAAAAACCCTGAGCCGAATTTACAAGTGTAAAGTTTTTCATTTTGAGCAGAAAAAATTTCAACAGAAACTCAGTTTTTGTGATTTTCCGGTTTTGTGATTTTTTCGGTTCCGAACATCGTTACACTTCACTACCAAGCTAGTTTAAGTTTAGTTAGTCTCTGATACCACTGTAATTCCATATTGCGACCCCCGGTGCTTACGGGGAGGCGGAAACGGTATAAAATCAAAATTTTAACGCAAGAGGCAACATGGACTAAACTATGGTCGGGATCGTTGCCTAAACTAAAACTAGCAAACTATGCTAAAGAGAGTTAGCTACTCGGATGAAGATGGTTATACCTAGACTTGAACTCCTTCGTCTTCAAACTTTGTAGAGGTTGATGGTTCTCCTTTGTCGCCTTCTTCCGTCGAAGATGGATCCACCTCGAAGGCTCGACCTTTGGGCTCTTTCTCGTACTTGGAGTGAACTAGAATCGCCGGCTTGCTAGACCCTTGATCCTAGAGTGAGTAGAGAGTGTCTAAGGGTTGCTTTTGTTTTTCAAGAGAAGGATTCTCAACTCATGAGAAGGTTTCTCTTGACTAGAGGAAGAAGAAGATGAAGTGAGGAGAGAGAATGAGAATGATAGAATGAGCTATATTTTTTCTTTCTTGCAACCATAATGCAAAAGAAAAGAATTATCTAATAATAATAATTGAAAATGAGAATAGTTGATGGCAATTTGGAATGACCACAACCATGCTTCATTTAAAAATGTAAGCATAAATCAAGGAAGACTTTTGAAGCATGATGGTGGTCAACTTTCAACCATGGTCAACAAGTCAACAAAATCAACCATAACAAAATTCTCATTTAATTACTATTATAAATAGATAATCCATAAATCCATTAGGGTTTGGAAAAAGATAACTGTCAACTGTGCATACGCACCCGTTCCGAAACCCTAATGAAATACCTCATCCTCCGCCTCAAGCAACTGTGCATACACACCTGCATTCTCGTTCCGAGGAACAAGAATACCAAGATATAAAAGCAACCCCAAATATATATACCAGTATCTGGCTCAAACCAGAGCCTGCCAGTATAATCCGTCCGGACTCCAAACGTGCACAAGTGCGCGGATGAGAACGAACCCTGTCGCAAAACCATGCGACCTCTACTATGTTTTGCCCAGAGGCGAATACCCTCTGTGTGGGACTCTAAAGACTCGACACTACGCTGGCAGTGGGTTTAACCACAGACCGCAAGCGGCACTAGCTGTGCGTAACGGTCCCCAGGTAGATGCCGACAAGAAGGCTGACGAGGTGAAACCCCATCTGAACTCCTACTGAGTCTGAATGTGACAGTCTCCGTACAGTCCGGTCTGTTCGTCTGATACATCGCATGGCAGGCCTAGGGGGTGGTAAACGTCAGTCCCCCAATAGCGGTACAAGTCGTGCCGGAGCGAAGCCCAAAACACCCTGAGATAACACTGGAAACCTACCAGTATATCTCGTTTGCCCTGGCCAGGGACTACTCGTGTAATGTCTCTCCTAGACACAGCGCGATGTCAACCCCCAATACCGGGAGAGACGAATCCTGTCTAACCGTCACTGCCTCCAAGTGCTTCGGGACTGCACCCAACTACCACCCGTTTGCACGACTCCTTTGAGCCGTGGTAGGGTAGTGATCAAAGTGCAGTGGGAACACACTTGAGGCGAAGTGCCAGTGTCAAGTCAGCGGACTAAGCTGTACTCATGTCACCTGGGAACTGATAACTGACGATAGGTATAATACCAACCTGTCAGTTCCCGACGAGTCCTGTCCAGTGTACTCGTAACCCAACGAGCACCCGTATACTATCTCCAGTACGACGTACTGATGGCTGTGGGACAGACCATCTCCCACACTGGGATGAGAAGCGCATACGCTAGTCTACTCCGGAGTATCGATGCCCTGTCTCGATAGTCCTGCGACTAGGGACCTGTATAAGGATGTGCCTATAGATTACCCAGCCCCCACTAGTGTGACTGCCATCACAACGCTGGTAATCAAGAAAAAGATCCTAAGGGCTCCACTAATGCGTATAAGTGATATACTGAAATAAACACAAGTACACATTGAAGTAGAAACAAACCAAGTAGCATACTACTATTTTGAGCAAGATTGTATATACAAGGTGAATATCCCAAGCATCCATTAAGTAATATACAAACTAGTATGATACAGTAATGGCCTCTAGGGCATATACACTAACAGATTCCACAGTCGCGATAAATAGCCAAGCCCACACCCTGGACCCCTACGAGAGCAGCAAGTGACCCTTCCAATTCTGGAGTTTAGGAGACCCAGTCTCGACTCCTCGAGATGGCCTCCCACTGAACCCCAGAACCCGGTCACCTGTGCTCCCCTCCTTGGGTCCATCCTAATGCGGAAAAGTAAATAATATACAACACTGGTGGCATCAACCTCAACCCGGAAGTGCCCCAAATAAAAGAATATTACATTACATTTGAATTTTACATGAATGAAAAATAAAACTCTCATCTCACATAAAACCCCCCGGCTATTCGATCGCGACAATCCTGCACATCATATCTCAGCAACACATAATATCATATATCATCAACGTAAGTAAGTATGCGTACCCCAATTGTCGTTGATGTATAGCAACGAAACCGGCGATATCGACATACTACACTTACGGTCACAGAAAAGAAAGTGTAAAACTACAACATTTGGAATCCACATTCTCTTTAGACATCGTAAATGCGAAATATCACATACTTCGTATTTCATGCCTAACGATATGAATTCCACATATTGTATCACATTCCAGATAAATAGACAGTATTAAAGTTTTCGAACGAATGATAAAATTACCCAAAATTCCCTAAAGCTCAACACTTGAGCGGAGTTCAAAAACCTAGAGTGTGACACAATAGTAGCGGTCCAGCCGTAGAAGGGTCAAGCCAACGCCTCACATGTGGCACGCCGTACTGCCCCAAACCCTAAGGTTCAAAAGGCAGTTCAAGACGGTCACATAATCGAGTTAAGGTTTTTTGTCTTCTAGAGGGTCCACTACAAAACTTGCACATATTTCCGAATGATTTAAACCCCATGAAAAGTGAGCAAACGACACTCGTTCGAACAATTCAATACTTTCTAATTATCCGGAAAAACATGAAGTTAAAATTCCGATCGAATCAATGAACCCAAAACAATCTCCAGAACAAATAACACTTAAACCAGATTTAAAAATACCCAAAAATATACACAAGCAGGTAGTAAAAACACTGTACAAAAACGAGGCAGTGAGGCATCGTACGGCCGTGTAGCCGAGGCCTAAGCAAGCTTTGGCCGCGGTTCCGCGCTAGGGTTTACTGTTCACAGCTTCGTATTTCACAGTTTGTCTTAGATTTCCCTGCTGAATTTTTTGCATATTTTTAATTCTAGAAAATAACAGTTTTCAAAAAATGTCCAGAGAGTGTCCCGAAAAGCCGTATTTCGGTTCGATCGGAGTTTTTACTTCGCTAAGTGTCGCCTAATGTTCTGGGTCGGCTCTGATACCAATGTTAGGTTTACCTAGCACCCTATGAGAGGTTTGGAAGCATCACATGTCACAAATATTAAATTTTTAGAGTGCTAAGTGAACACACAAAGAATCAATCCTAGAAAATTAGGGTTTCATAACATTAAACCACACCACAAGTAACAAAGGCTAGGGTTTTGAGAGTACAACCTTTGTAGCTCCCTATGCTAGACTCCTTGGCCACTTGAGAGTTGGAAAACGGTTAGCTTGAGGTCTTCTAGCATCCACGACGATCCACCCGAAGCTCCTTTGTCCACGCTTGCAACTTCACTTTATCAAGAGAAAGAAATGAAGCTAACACTCTAAACAAGTGGGCAAGACTTGTGTAGAATGGTGTTGTAGTTCTTTTTCTCACTTCAAAATCCTATCTTGTTAAGTATTTTGCTCACTTGAAAGATCTAGAGAGCAAAAGAGCAAGGTTGAAGAAGATGATGGCTTTTTAAGAAGAAGAGAAAAAGATAATCTCATAAAAGAAAATAGAAAATATATGTATATATATTTTTCACTTCTCATCTTAAACCATGGTTAAATGATAAAGATATTATTTAATTTGAGTTAAAATATAAAAGGAAAGTTAATCCATGGTTAAAAGTAGGTGAGCATAGTTAGGTCAAAGAAGAGTAGAAACAAACCATGAATTATCCTTTCCTTTTTCATTTTGTTTTAACACAAATAGAAATAATTATCCATATAAATAACCAAGGTGTGAGTCTTATATTGCCACCATTTTCTATGTATATACAACCATGATAGAATGATGTATGTATGCATGTGTGCATGCACATCCATATGTGCATGAACAAGAATGAATGCATACATGCATGCATACATCCAAGAAAGGATTTCTAGTGAGAAGCTAATGGTTAAATGATAAATCAACACTTGATTTATCAACCCGGTCATATCACATACAACCTGACCAAAAGCAAGCCGCCCGATTAATATACGGTATCTCATACGCGCATTTTAACCGGGTCCATGCACATATCACATACGCGCACCACAACGTTTCGCCTGGACTAGGTAACTCCTTTGTGGGACTCTAAGACTCGTCAATACGCTGGCAGTGGGTGATGATCATATCAAGCACCCCCAAGCCGCAAGCGGTCAGCTAAACGTAACTACCACCCGGGTATTGAGCGATCAGAAGAAAACAAGCGAACCTGCTACAACTCCCGTCGAGCCAACCGGCAACACTACCCGTGCAGTCCGGTCTCCTCGTCTGATATGTCGCATATCAAGTCTAGGGGTGGTAAACGTCAGACCCCAATAACCGATAAGTTGTGCCGATGTGAGGCTCATAACGGGTCGAGAAACTACTGGTAACACATACCAGTAAATCTCTAATCAGCCCTGGCCAGGGACTTTCCTGTTACGGCCAATCGAGCACAGCGCAACATCAACCCCCAATACCGGGAGAGACGAAACCTCTCCTATCGCTCATTGCCTCCACGTGACTCGGGACTGTACCCAAAAACCACCGTTTTGCACGCCCTCATGGACGTGGTAAGATGGAAATCAAAGCACAGTGGGAATCACACAAGACTCTATGACGATCTCGGGTCTACAGACAAACCTGCACAAGTGTCACCAGAGAACTGCCATCTGACGTGAGGTATAATACCATCTGGGAGTTCTCGGCGAGTCCGTCCAGTGTACCCAGTCTCCACTGAGCACCCGTATACCATCTCTGATGTCAAACACCAATGGATATGGGATCATCCATCGCCTATCTCATGGGTCGAGAAGCGTATACGCTAGTCTACACTGGTATATCGATGCCCTGTCTCGATACACCCACGACTACGGACCTTGAAGGATGTACTTATGGACTACCATGTCCCCACTAGTATGATCTGCATCATAGTCCAGGTAGTCAAGTACACATCCTAAGGGCTTTACCAACATGTAACTTTAAGACAGTATAAAGAGACAAGTACACATGTTAAGATAAAGAGCAACCAGATAGCATACTATCATATCGAGCAAGAAAGTCATCTCTATATATGTCCAAGCATCCAATATAATATACATCATCTGTACAATACTGTCCTCTAGGGCATACATACAACTAACATTCTCACTTAACGATCAATGCTATAAACCAAGTAGGTGTCTAGAAAGGTGTTAGCGGGGCTACGCCCCCAGGAAAAAGAGGTTATTTAATTAAGGAACTTCGCGAAAGCGTTGGAAAACCTCCCTCGAAGTACCAACACTGGCCTGGCTGAACGGTTAAGCAAGTATTGGACGGTGAGATTGATCCCGACTAATTCTTCCTTTTTGCTTTGAGGAGGAATTCGAGAAACAGTGGGAGCCATCCTGTTTAGACAAACTAAAAACCACTCTAAACTTGCAAGAGCATCATGCTGAGTGTTTCTTCTCTCTCTCCTAATTGCAGCGACTAATCGTCATGACCGGACTTAAGTTACTTCTAGATAAAAACATACTGACAGGGCCAAACTACAAAGATTGGCTCAGGAATGTCAAAATGGCAATCACTTGCGACAAGCTGGGGTATCTTCTTACCACCAAAGCTCCCCTTGTCCCAGGTCCCACCTCCAGCGTCGTGGATAAGGAAATCCGTAAGACTTGGGAGATCGATTGCGCGAAGGCCAAGTGCCTCGTGCTTGCCTCTATGGACAATGAACATCAGAGGAGGCACGAGAATATGGACCTCGAATCCATATTTTTCCATACAAAAGAACTGTATGGAGAGCAATCTCGTATCGCCAGATACGAAGCGTCGAAAAAGCTGTTTTCGGCAAGGTTGGCCATCGGATCATCAGTAGCGGAACACGTGCTTAAGATGATTGGCTTTATTGAGGAGCTCGCGGACCTTGGGACCACGTTAGAGAACGAGCTCTATACGGACTTGATTCTCCAGTCCCTTCCTTCCACTTACGCCCAGTTTATCCTGAGCTTCAACTTACAAGGAAAAAAAGTTGAACTTCTCGAGCTCCTCAACATGCTGAGGAGTGCAAAGGGCACCCTACAGAAAGGTAGGGAAACATCCACTTTGTTTGTAGGAGGATCTTCCTCTTCTAAGTCCAAGGCGAAAGCCAAGGGAAAGAAGAAGAAAACCCCCGCCAAACCAAGGGGCGGTGTTAGTAAAGTGGATACGAAGGGAAAAGCAAAGGCAACAAAGATAGCAGGGCAGCTTGTGGGAAAGGAAGAATGCTTCTATTGTCATAAGAAGGGACACTGGAAGAAAGATTGCAGGGCTTGGAAGGCCAGAAACCAGGATCCGAAGCAAGTTGCGGCTTCGGCTTCAGGTGTGTATGTTATTGAAAACTGTCTTTCAATAAACTTTACTTCCTGGGTATTGGATACCGGATCAGGATCTCATATCTGTAATTCTTTGCAGGCACTGAGAAAGCGTAGGGTTTTGAAGGCAGGTGATATGACCCTCAGAGTTGCAAACGGAGCTGGCATGGATACTGAGTCCGTGGGGGACTATCACCTGGGATTGTCAGATGGACACGTTTTGGTTTTGCGTAATTGCTATTTTGTACCCAATGCAACATGTAATATCATTTCTGTATCTTTATTATCTAAAGAAGGTTATGAATTTGCATTTGTAAGCAATGTTGTAAACATTCACCTTAATCAAGTTCTGATTGGGTCAGGTACATTAAGCAATGGTATATACGTATTAAACCAACCACAGATTTTCAATGTCCAGAATACACACAAAAGAAAGTCTCTGGAAACAAATCAGGCTTTCTTATTGCATTGTAGACTAGGTCACATCAATGAGAGAAGGTTGACGAAGTTACATACAGAAGGATATTTGGATCCGTTCGAATATCAATCGTATGCAACTTGTCAATCCTGTCTCAAAGGAAAGATGACAAAGACTCCGTTCACTGGACACGGAGTAAGAGCGAGCGAGCTCTTGGGACTCGTACACAGCGACGTGTGCGGTCCAATGTCTACGCATGCGCGAAGCGGTTAATCTTACTTCATTACTTTTACGGATGACTTTTCAAGGTACGGATATATCTTCTTAATGAAACATAAATCCGAAGCCTTTGGAAAATTCCAGGAATATAAGAATGAAGTAGAAAAACAAACCGGCAAAAGTATTAAGATACTGAGATCTGATCGAGGTGGTGAATACTTGAGTACCGAGTTCCTGGATTACCTAAAAGAGAATGGAATTCTCTCTCAGCTTACTCCTCCATACACTCCGCAACATAACGGTGTATCGGAGAGACGGAACCGCACCCTATTGGATATGGTACGGTCCATGATGAGTAACGCTGAGTTACCGCGATCATTCTGGGGATATGCACTAGAATCAGCTGCATATCTTTTGAACCGAGTTCCAACTAAGACTGTGCCTACCACACCATATCAGATGTGGTGTGGGAAGAAACCCTATCTTAAGCACTTTAAGACATGGGGATGTCCAGCTTTTGTCAAAAAGCAGCATGCAGACAAACTCGAGGCACGCTCAGTACAGTGCAAGTTTGTAGGATATCCAAAGAACTCCAAGGGATATTTCTTCTATTGCAAAGAGGAACAAAAAGTTTTTGTTTCTCGTAATGCCCATTTTCTGGAACATCAATTTTTAGAAAAAGAAATAAGTGGGAGCGCAATAGAACTGGAAGAAATTCCAGAACCACAGACTATTACTGAAAGCTTAGTAGAACCAGAGGGTTCAAAAGAACAGGACATTCCTACGCCGCTCCGCAGGAGTAGTAGGCAGTCTCATCCGCCCGAGAGATACTACGGTTTTCTCATAGACGGGGATAGAGAGGATTGCATCATTAATTATGATGAGCCGACTAGCTTCCAGCAGGCCATTCAGAGCGTTGACTCGGTAAAATGGCTGGATGCAATGCGGACCGAAATGGAGTCCATGTACACCAACAAAGTATGGACGTTGGACGTTGCTCCAGATGGGGTAAAACCTGTAGGATGCTAGTGGATCTTCAAAAGGAAGATTGGTGTAGATGGACAGGTTGAGACCTCTAAAGCTAGACTTGTTGCAAAGGGTTTTCGTCAAAGCCCTGGTTTGGACTATGACGAAACCTTTTCTCCAGTAGCTATGCTGAAATCCATTCGGATCCTTCTTGCCATTGCTGCCTTCCACGATTATGAGATTTGGCAGATGGACGTAAAGACCGCTTTTCTAAATGGAAATTTAGAGGAGTGTGTCTATATGGACCAGCCAGAGGGTTTCATTAAGAGTAGGAGCAGCGGAAAGGTGTGCAAGTTGCTTAAGTCCATGTTAGTTGTATGTATGCCCTAGAGGCCAGTATTGTACAGATGATGTATATTATATTGGATGCTTGGACATATATAGAGATGACTTTCTTGCTCGATATGATAGTATGCTATCTGGTTACTCTTTATCTTAACATGTACACTTGTCTCTTTAAACTGTCTTATAGTTACATGTTGATAAAGCCCTTAGGAAGTGTACTTGACTACCTGGACTATGATGCAGATCATACTAGTGGGGACATGGTAGTCCATAAGTACATCCTTCAAGGTCCCTAGTCGTGGGTGTATCGAGACAGGGCATCGATATACCAGTGTAGACTAGCGTATACGCTTCTCGACCCATGAGATGGGCGATGGATGATCCCATATCCATTGGTGTTTGACATCAGAGATGGTATACGGGTGCTCAGTGGAGACTGGGTACACTGGATGGACTCGCCGAGAACTCCCAGATGGTATTATACCTCACGTCAGATGGCAGTTCTCAGGTGACACTTGTACAGGTTAGTCTGTAGACCCGAGATCGTCATAGAGTCTTATGTGATTCCCACTGTGCTTTGATCTCCACCTTACCACGTCCATGAGGGCGTGCAAAACGGTGGTCTTTGGGTACAGTCCCGAGTCACATGGAGGCAATGAGCGATAGGAGGGGTTTCGTCTCTCCCGGTATTGGGGGTTGATGTTGCGCTGTGCTCGATTGGCCGTAACAGGGAAGTCCCTTGCCAGGGCTGATCAGAATTTGCTGGTAAGTGTTACCAGTAGTTTCTCGACCCGTTATGAGCCTCACATCGGCATGACTTATCGGTTATTGGGGTCTGACGTATACCACCCCTAGACTTGATATGCGACATATCAGACGAACAGACCGGACTGTACGGTAAGTGTTACTGGTTGGATTCACAGGAGTGTGAGCGGGCTAGCTCGTTGATCTTCTGATCGCTCAATACCCGGATGGCCGTTACGTTTAGCAGACCGCTTGCGGCTTGTGGGTGCTTGATATGATCATCATCTGCTACCGGCGTATTGACGAGTCTTTAGAGTCCTACACAGAGGTTTCCTGGCTCAAGCGAAACGAAATAGGAGTGCATATGGGATATGTGCAGGACCGAGAATGATGCGTGTATGTGATACCGTATTCCATTCTCGCGATGGATGTATCGATTAGTTATATTCGATATAACCTAGATATCGAATCAAGGATTGATTCGATAAGCCGATACATAGGATACTAGTCGGTTATATGCGATATGACCGGATCGTTAAAACAAGTGTTGATTTAATGATTTAATGTATAATTATATATTTGATATATTACTTTGCATTAACTAGTATTGGTTCACTTTAAATGGATTTTCTCACTTGATGTGCAAGAAGTATATGTGATATACTTTTGTGCACATATTTGTATCATGTTTGATGATACTTGATCATATAGTTAAGTGTATAGAATTAAACCATGGTTAATTTGATAATTAGGGTTTTGCATATTCATTTATTTATTTGGAAATGATTTAGATAAGAATGGTGGCTTTATTTGTTTCTAGTTGAAGCTTCATGAAACTTTGACTTCTTAACCATTCTTGTCTTCATGCTTAACCCTAACCCATCCATGTAACCATGGTCTATTCTCTACACTCTACTACGGTTAGCTTATGATAAGTATTGGATTATTTTTCATTTTAATTCAACACTTATCATATTCTTTCTTCTTCTTCATCATCTTCTTCTTCAAGAAAGCTTGATGCCATCAATGGCAACTTGAGTTCTAAAGTGAGAAATCCAATTCCAAAGTGAACCCACCTCCTATTTCTTCACCCTCTACCTCTTGCCAAGTTGTTTTGGGTGTTTTCTTCATAAGTTTCACAAATTTGTGAAGTCGGAGCTTGAACTTGTGATGCCTCGACGTAGATCATCTTCGGCACGAAGCCGACGACCTAGTCCGCCCATTTCTCCGATCAAGCCGACGATTGAGTCCGGGATTCGAGATGGACAGCGAGAGGACGCCTACGTGGAGCCAAGGAAGTGGATATCTGGATCTACAAAGGTTGTAGCTTTTTATCTTTAGTTAAGTTGTTAACTAGATTCGTATTTCGCCTAAACTTCTAGTCAACGATCTAGTCTAGGGTTTCTCGGCACCGTAAAATTTAAAATTGGCATGGTTGATGCCTTGTGAGACTTCATTAGCGTGCCTAGGAACCCTACAGTGGTATCAGAGCCTAGCTAGAGCCTTAGACGAAGTCTAGACGATGTTTGAAACCCGATCGAACCGAAACCCTAAATGCCAAAATGCTCTCTAGAAATTTTCTAAAAATTTGGATTTTTGTCAATTAAAAATATGCAGAAAAATAAGCAGGGTGTTATTTGAATTACTGTGAAATACGAGGACCTGAATCGATTTTTCCACCGCGGAACCGCGGCACAAGCTAGGCATGTGCGGCGGTTCCGCGGCCGTACTGTCCCCTTGTCTGGTGATTTCTGCACAGTAACTCATATAATTTAATGCTATATTTTCTGGGTATTTTTATTGTGACTCTACAGTTGAGTGTTCTGGGGTTGTATTGGGAATCAACGATTCGATCGGATTATCAAATCTTGTCTATGTGGCTTTCCGGATAACTTTAGAATATGTTAAAAAGTTCGACCGGATATAAATACCCAACTTTTCCCCTGCCGGAAAATATCCAAGTGTTGGATTTTTGTGTGGTTTAAGGACGTTCTGAGTAGTGCAAGTAACGCGATGGTCTCTCTAGAAGACAACAAACCTTAACTCGATTATGTGACCGTCTTGAACTGCCCTTTGAACCTTCGGGTTTGGGGCAGTACGGCGTGCCACATGTGAGGCGTTGGCTTGACCCTTCTACGGCTGGACCGTTGGTACTGAGGCATGAAGTGAATGTCTTTGAACCTATTTCATGTGTTGGACGGTTTCGGGAAAACTTGGGTGTTCGAATGTTCGATCGGAAAGTTTAATATTTTCTATTTATCCGGAATGGGATACAATAATTGGAATTCACAAACAGTTATGAGATAACTGAATGAATGATATAAATCTAGCGGTTTAGTTTCATTTGATATTGAAAAGAGTTTTCGATAATGAGACTAAAATGCGGGGTTTATAACTGTTAGGCATGTGATGTCTAAGTATTTCATTTTGATTAGGCATGCGATGTCTAAAGAGGTTGCGGATTCCAATTGTTGTAGTTTTACACTTTCTTTTCTGTGACCGTAAGTGTAATATGTGATATCGCCGGTTTCGTTGCTATATGTCAACGACAATTGGGATGCGCATATTTACTTACGTTGATGACATGTGATGTTATGTGTTGCTGGATATGTTATATTGGATTGTCGTGTTTGAATAGCCGGGGTTTTTTATGTGAGATGAGTATTTTTCTTTTTCATTCATGTAAAAACTTGTATGTAATATTCTTTTATTTTGGGGCACTTCCAGGTTGCGGAAGATGTCACCTTTTTGTATATTATTTACTTTTCCGCATTAGGATAGACCTAAGGAGGGGAGCACAAGTAACCGGGTTCTAGGGTACAGTGGGAGACCAACTCGAGGAGTCGAGTCCGGGTCTCCTAACCCTAGAATTGGCAGGGTTGCTTGCCGCTCTCGTAGGGGTCTAGGGGTGTGGTATTGGCTATTCATCACGACCGTGGAATCCGTGTTTTATACTGGCTCGTATTGAAAATACGGACGTCCTAGTATATCCAATGTTTCATATGTTTCTTCTGCTGTGATCATGTGATGTTCTATGATAGATACTTTATATAGTATATATGATATATTATATAGACGTTACTTATGTTTTGCACCCGCACTAGCCCTGCCCTGCTCTGTCGTTAGTTACCTAACCTAACGGTGCATGAGAGGACATCGAGGCGAATGCGGATGGTATAAGTGTACGTCATATCTATCTGTGATGTTTAGGTATTTAAATGATGGGACTTCATTAATGTGATTAATGAAAGAAATGAAACCTAAGATGTTGTAGAATCAAATTTTAAATAAAACAGGTAGCTACAGTTCTTGCTTTGCATAGCGGTATATATGATATGCCCTGCACCTTATTCGATGAGGAAAGGACCGAGATCCCTTCACCGGGAGTGACTCCTTTAGCAATAACTGGCAGATGCTACACACTCGGTTTGTTTTTTGATTGCTTCTATAGTTTCTGCTTTGCACAGTGATATATATGATATATCCCGCACCTCATTCGACGAGGAAAGGGCCGACGATCCCTTCACCGGGAGTGACCCCTTTAGCAAAACTAGAAAAGCCTCGAAATCACTCCATTTCAAAACTTCATTTGATTCTACAACGATATCAAGTTCATTACGCAATAGGTTTTCAGAAAAACCTGTCGTAGCCCTCCGTCATTTCAGATAAGTACTACTTAGTATTCGTGCTACGGTAGTTTGGCATTCGTCAAGGCGTAGTGTACGGTAGCTAACTAGTATTTATCTGCTTATGCATATGATGCAGATTGGATTAGGGTATTCGTACGGCGTTGTTTGGCATTCGTCAAGGGTCGTGCGGGTGGGTTTAATTCAATCAAGAAATGTACGGGTTGAACTTGACTAGTGGACTATGGGTTATTTGGCATTCGTCAAGGTCATAGAACACTAGGGGTAAAATATTATCGGGAATTTCAAGTGTTGAAATTTGCAATGAGATTGCATACCTTCTATGAGATAGTTGGATCCCGATACCCACTGCGAGTAAGAGTTACTCCTGGGAGAGTTTTACACATTGCAATTAGCTGATCAAGTAGGTGTCTAGAAAGGTGTCAACGGGGTTACGCCTCTGGGAAAACGAGGTTTACATTAATTAGGTTCGTGCGAAAGCACGGGGGACCTCCCTCAAAGTACCGACACTGGCCTGGCTGAAAGATTGGCGAACTTGTAGTGTGTAATTAATCCCGGCTAGTCTTTCCTTTTAGGGTTTGAAGGAAGATTTGATAAAAACAGTGGGAGCCATCCTGATTAGATAAGATAATAACCAATCTGATCTTGCACGAGCATACGCTAAAGTGTTTTCTTCTCTCTCTCTCCAGGTAGCGACCATTTCATGCCCTAATGAAGATAATAATATGGATGTATTGACTGAACCCGCATGTTATACTGTGCAGGGGAACGTTGGACCCGTTCTTTCTTATAAGAGTTATAAGACTGAACAGGGAATAGGAGAATATCTAGATTCTCAAGCCGCCCAAAAGAACATGCATGTTGATGCATCTTCTTCGGGTGTGTTAGTTATTGAGAACTGTTTTTCAGTTCACCCTACGTCCTGGGTATTAGATACCGGATCAGGATCCCACATATGTAAGCAGTTACATGGGCTACGGAAAGGTAGAGAACTGGGTAAAGGTGATCATTCCGTTCAAGTAGGGAACGGTGCAAATGTTGCAGCCAAAGCAGTTGGCGAATATCACCTAGTATTACCAAGTGGTGATACAATGATCCTGAATGAGTGCTATTATATACCGAACATGATGTGCAACATTATATCAGTTTCTTTATTGGGTAAAGAAGGATATAATTTTGTAGTACAGGATAATGTTATGAACATATTCCTAGATCAAAAGTTTATTGCATCAGGCTTGTTACATAATGGCATATTCATTCTAAATCAAAATACAGTCCTCAATATACAAAACACACACAAGAGGAAAAGTTCAGAAATGAACGAATCCTACTTGTGGCATTGTAGACTTGGTCATATCAATGCGACACGACTGGCTAAGTTACATAAGGATGGTTATTTGAATCCGTTCGAATTATCATCTTATGATACTTGCCTTTCATGTCTCAAAGGAAAAATGACCAAAGCTCCGTTTAGTGGACACGGAGAAAGAGTTACTGAACTCTTAGGACTGGTACATAGTGATGTATGCGGTCCCATGTCTACCCATGCCAGGAACGGTTCTTCCTACTTCATTACATTCACTGACGATCTCTCTAGATACGGGCATGTGTTCCTATTGAAACACAAGTCTGAAGCTTTTGAGAAATTCAGAGAATATAAGCAAGAAGTAGAGAACCAAACGGGCAAAAGTATAAAGATCCTTCGATCTGATCGAGGAGGAGAATACTTGAGCAATGAGTTCCAAGATTATCTAAAAGAGAATGGGATTCTCTCTCAGCTTACTCCACCTTATACACCACAGCACAACGGTGTATCGGAACGAAGGAATCGCACCCTATTAGATATGGTGCGTTCAATGATGAGTACAGCTGAGTTACCTATTTCTTTCTGGGGGTATGCGCTTGAGACAGCCATACACCTATTGAATATGGTTCCTATCAAATCAGTGCCTACCACTCCATATGAGATATGGAAAGGGAAGAGACCATCTCTTAAGTATGTTAAGATATGGGGTTGTCCAGCCTATGTCAAAAGACAAAATCCGGACAAACTCGAGGCAAGATCAGTCTTATGTAAGTTTGTAGGATATCCCAAAAATTCACAAGGGTATATCTTCTACCACCCCGAGGAACAAAAGGTGTTTGTTTCTCGACATGCCACTTTCTTAGAAAAAGGTTTTCTTATGAAACAGATTAATGGCATTGAGGTAGAACTGGAAGAGGTTCCAGCAACACAAACTATAACTGAAGATTTAGTAGAACCAGAGAATTCAGTAGTACCCGACGAACCCCAGCCTCTCCGCCGATCTAGCAGGGTTTCTCGTCCACCTGAGAGATACTACGGTTTTCTCATTGACGGTGGAAGCGAAGATTGCATCATGGAGGATGATGACCCAACTAGTTTCGAGCAGGCCATCACGAGTAGGGACTCAGTGAAATGGCTGGATGCTATGCGGTCCGAGATGGAATCCATGTACACCAACAAAGTATGGACTTTGGAAGTTGCTCCTGAAGGGGTAAAACCCATTGGGAGCAAATGGATCTTCAAGAAGAAACTTGGTGTAGATGGGAAAGTGGAGACTTTCAAAGCTAGACTTGTTGCAAAGGGTTTTCGGCAAAGACCAGGTGTGGACTATGACGAAACCTTTTCTCCAGTGGCTATGCTTAAATCCATCCGGATCATGCTTGCCATCGCTGCATATCATGATTACGAAATCTGGCAAATGGATGTTAAGACCGCCTTTCTAAATGGTGATTTAGAAGAGTGCGTGTACATGACTCAGCCAGAGGGCTTCGTAGACAGTGGGAGCAGCGGGAAGGTGTGCAAGCTTCTTAAATCCATTTATGGATTAAAGCAAGCGTCGCGGAGTTGGAACATCTGCTTTGATGTCGTTATCAAAGAGTTTGATTTCGTCAAAAATCCAGATGAACCTTGTATTTACAAGAAGGTGGCAGGGAGTAAGGTCGTCTTCCTCGTATTGTACGTGGACGACATACTCTTGATAGGAAATGATATTCCTATGCTGCAATCGGTCAAGCTCTTCTTATCACAAAGATTCTCGATGAAAGATCTTGGTGATGCCTCCTGCATATTGGGAATTAGGATCTATAGAGATAGATCCAAACGGATATTGGGATTGTCCCAATCCAGGTACATTGACACCATACTAAAAAGGTTTAGTATGGAAGATTCCAAGCGTGGGAACTTGCCCATGATCTCTGGAGTCGCTTTCTCCAAAGAGATGTCTCCCAAGACTGATTTGGAGAGAGCTCGCATGCAAGGGATACCCTATGCTTCGGCTGTAGGCTCTATCATGTATGCGATGCTATGTACCAGACCCGATGTAGCATACTCACTAAGTATAGTGAGCAGGTATCAAGCTGATCCTGGAGAGAGTCACTGGACAGCTGTGAAGAGCATTCTCAAGTACTTACGAAGGACTAAAGAGATGCTCTTGGTGTATGGTAATGGAGAACTCCAAGTGGAGTCCTTTACCGATTCGAGCTTCCAGAGTGATAAGGACGACTCTAAGTCGCAGTCGGGATTTGTCTTTACCTTTTACGGAGGGGCGGTTAGCTGGAAGAGTTCCAAGCAGGAAACCGTGGCAGACTCGACGATGGAGGCTGAATACATCGCTGCCAACGATGCTGCTAAAGAGGCTGTCTGGATCAAGAAGTTCATTACTGAACTTGGAGTGGTTCCATCCATTGAGCATCCAATACCTTTGTATTGCGATAACAATGGAGCGATGGCTTTGGCCAAGGAACCTAGGTCCCATCAGCGATCCAGGCATATTCTGAGGCGGTATCACCTGATCCGGGAGATAGTTGATCGCCGGGAGATCGAGGTCAGGAGGGTTGACACGAAGAACAACACGGCGGATCCACTCACGAAGGCCATTCCCCAGATACAGTTTGAGAGACTCTTCGGGATGCTCGGTATGCGATACTACAGCAGCTGGCCCTAGTGCAAGTGGGAGATTGTTAGTTGTATGTATGCCCTAGAGGCCAGTATTGTACAGATGATGTATATTATATTGGATACTTGGACATATATAGAGATGACTTTCTTGCTCGATATGATAGTATGCTATCTGGTTACTCTTTATCTTAACATGTACACTTGTCTCTTTAAACTGTCTTATAGTTACATGTTGATAAAGCACTTAGGATGTGTACTTGACTACCTGTACTATGATGCAGATCATACTAGTAGGGACATGGTAGTCCATAAGTACATCCTTTAAGGTCCCTAGTCGTGGGTGTATCGAGACAGGGCATCGATATACCAGTGTAGACTAGTGTATACGCTTCTCGACCCATAAGATGGGCGATGGATGATCCCATATCCATTGGTGTTTGACATCAGAGATGGTATACGGGTGCTCAGTGGAGACTGGGTACACTGGATGGACACGCCGAGAACTCCCAGATGGTATTATACCTCACGTCAGATGGCAGTTCTCAGGTGACACTTGTACAGGTTAGTCTGTAGACCCGAGATCGTCATAGAGTCTTGTGTGATTCCCACTGTGCTTTGATCTCCACCTTACCACGTCCATGAGGGCGTGCAAAACGGTGGTTTTTGGGTACAGTCCCGAGTCACATGGAGGCAATGAGCGATAGGAGGGGTTTCGTCTCTCCCGGTATTGGGGGTTGATGTTGCGCTGTGCTCGATTGGCCGTAACAGGGAAGTCCCTGGCCAGGGCTGATCAGAGATTTGCTGGTAAGTGTTACCAGTAGTTTCTCGACCCGTTATGAGCCTCACATCGGCACGACTTATCGGTTATTGGGGTCTGACGTATACCACCCCTAGACTTGATATGCGACATATCAGACGAACAGACCGGACTGTACGGTAAGTGTTACTGGTTGGATTCACAGGAGTGTGAGCGGGCTAGCTCGTTGATCTTCTGATCGCTCAATACCCGGATGGCCATTACGTTTAGCAGACCGCTTGCGGCTTGTGGGTGCTTGATATGATCATCATCTGCTACCGGCGTATTGACGAGTCTTTAGAGTCCTACACAGAGGTTTCCTGGCTCAAGCGAAACGAAATAGGAGTGCATATGAGATATGTGCAGGACCGAGAATGATGCGTGTATGTGATACCGTATTCCATTCTCGCGATGGATGTATCGATTGGTTATATTCGATATAACCTAGATATCGAATCAAGGATTGATTCGATAAGCCGATACATAGGATACTAGTCGGTTATATGCGATATGACCGGATCGTTAAAACAAGTGTTGATTTAATGATTTAATGAATAATTATATATTTGATATATTACTTTGCATTAACTAGTATTGGTTCACTTTAAATGGATTTTCTCACTTGATGTGCAAGAAGTATATGTGATATACTTTTGTGCACATATTTGTATCATGTTTGATGATACTTGATCATATAGTTAAGTGTATAGAATTAAACCATGGTTAATTTGATAATTAGGGTTTTGCATATTCATTTATTTATTTGGAAATGATTTAGATAAGAATGGTGGCTTTATTTGTTTCTAGTTGAAGCTTCATGAAGCTTTGACTTCTTAACCATTCTTGTCTTCATGCTTAACCCTAACCCATCCATGTAACCATGGTCTATTCTCTACACTCTACTATGGTTAGCTTATGATAAGTATTGGATTATTTTTCATTTTAATTCAACACTTATCATATTCTTTCTTCTTCTTCATCATCTTCTTCTTCAAGAAAGCTTGATGCCATCAATGGCAACTTGAGTTCTAAAGTGAGAAATCCAATTCCAAAGTGAACCCACCTCCTATTTCTTCACCCTCTACCTCTTTCCAAGTTGTTTTGGGTGTTTTCTTCACAAGTTTCACAAATTTGTGAAGTTGGAGCTTGAACTTGTGATGCCTCGACGTAGATCATCTTCGGCACGAAGCCGACGACCTAGTCCGCCCATTTCTCCGATCAAGCCGACGATTGAGTCCGGGATTCGAGATGGACAGCGAGAGGACGCCTACGTGGAGCCAAGGAAGTGGATATCCGGATCTACAAAGGTTGTAGCTTTTTATCTTTAGTTAAGTTGTTAACTAGATTCGTATTTTGCCTAAACTTCTAGTCAACGATCTAGTCTAGGGTTTCTCGGCACCGTAAAATTTGAAATTGGCATGGTTGATGCCTTGTGAGACTTCATTAGCATGCCTAGGAACCTTACAGTCCATATATGGACTAAAGCAGGCATCGCGGAGTTAGAACATCTGCTTTGATGAGACAGTCAAAGAATTTGGCTTTATCAAAAATCCAGATGAACCATGCATCTATAGTAGATTTGTAGCAAGAACGATCGTATTCCTCGTTTTATACGTGGATGACATTCTCTTAATAGGAAATGACATTCCTATGCTACAATCTGTCAAGAGGTTCTTGTCACACAGGTTCTCCATGAAAGACCTGGGTAATGCCACTTACATTCTGGGGATCCGGATCCATCGTGATAGATCCAAGAGGATGTTAGGACTTTTGCAGTCCTGGTACATCGACACCATACTGAAAAGATTCAGTATGGAAGATTCCAAGCACGGTAATTTACCGGCTTGTCACGGGATCACCCTCTCCAAAGAGATGTCTCCCAAGACTAATTTGGAAAGGGATCGCATGTCTATTATACCTTACGCTTCTGCGGTAGGCTTTATAATGTATGCGATGTTGTGTACCAGACCGGATGTAGCTTATGCACTGAGTGTAGTAAGCCGGTATCAGTCAAAGCCTGGGGAGAAACATTGGATAGCGGTAAAGAACATTCTCAAGTACCTGAGAAGGACTAAGGAGATGTTCTTGGTGTACGGCGGAAAAGACCTCCAGATCAAGGCCTTTGCTGACTCCATCTTCCAGAGTGACAAGGATGATTCCAAGTCCATGTCGGGTTTTGTCTTTACTCTCAATGGAGGGGCGGTGTGTTTGAAGAGTTCCAAACAGGAAACCGTTGCTGACTCGACGATGGAAGAGGAATACATCGCTGCTGCTGATGTGTAGGGTTCCTAGGCACTCTCAAGAGGTCTCACAAGGTATCAACCATGCCAATTTCAATTTTTACAAGTGCCGAGAAACCCTAATACGGATCGTTAACTAGATATTTAGGCGAACACATACAACTAGTTAACAATTTAACTAAAAGAACGGAAATACAACCTTTGTAGATCCGGTCCTCCACCTCCATAGCTCCGCAATGAAGTCTCCTCGCTGTCCAAATGGAAACCCGGGCTCTAGCGTCGGCTTCATCGGAGAAATGGGCGGGCAAGGTCGTCGGCTTCGTGCCGAAGATGATCTACGTCGAGGCATCACAAGATCAAGCTCCCACTTCACCAAGTCATGAAACTTGTGAAGAAAACACCCTATACTACTTGGCAAGAGGTAGAGGATGAAGAAATAGGAAGTGGGTTCACTTTAGAATTGGATTTTCACTTGATTTCATCACTTCACCATTGATGGTGCAAGCTTTTCTTCTTTATAAAAATGAAGAAGAAGAAGAAGATGAACATGATAAGTTAATTATAAATAGAAAAGAAAATCAATACTTATCATATTCAAACCATGGTTTAGTGTAGAGATTTTACTAAGGTTAGAAGAATGGTTAGGGTTAGACATGAGACAAGAATGGTGGACTTGTTCAAAGCTTCAAGAAGCTTCAACAAACAAACAAAACAAGCCACCATTCTTTTCTCTTTATCTTTTCCAAAAGAATGATAAATAAATAAATAATAAGTGAATAAACAAAACCCTAATCACTCTCACAACCATGGTTTAATCTTTACACAAACCCAAGTGAGCATGTATCATCAAACATGATACAATCATGTGCACAAAAGTATATCACATATACAACTTGCACAATTCAAGTGAGAAAATCCATTTAAAGTGAACCAATACTAGTTAATGCAAAGTAATATATCAAATATATAATTATACATTAAATCATTAAATCAACACTTGATTTAACGATCCGGTCATATCGCATATAACCGACTAGTATCCTATGTATCGGCTTACCGAATCAATCCTTGATTCGATAACTAGGTTATATTGCATACAACCTTTCGATACATTCATCGCGAGAATGGAATACGGTATCACATACACGCATTATTCTCGGTCCTGCACATATCTCATATGCGCTCCTATTTTGTTTCGCTTGAGCCAGGAAACCTCTGTGTAGGACTCTAAAGACTCGTCAATACGCCGGCAGCAAGTGATGATCATATCAAACACCCACAAGCTGCAAGCGGTCTTCTAAACGTAACGGCCACCCGGGTATTGAGCGATCAGAAGATCGATGAGCAAGCCCGCTCACACTCCTGTGAATCCAACCAGTAACACTTACCGTACAGTCCGGTCTGATCGTCTGATATGTCGCATATCTCGCCTAGGGGTGGTAAACGTCAGACCCCAATAGCTCGATAAGTCGTGTCGATATGAGGTCTATAACAATTTGAGAAACTACTGGTAACACTTACCAGTAAATCTCAGCAACCCTGGCTAGTGATTTCCGGTTATAGCCAATCGAACACAGCGCAACATCAACTCCCTATACTGGGAGAGACGAATCCCCTCCTATCGCTCATTGCCTCCATGTGATTCGGGACTGTACCCAAAAACCACCGTTTTGCACGCCCTCTTGGACGTGGTAAGGTGGAAATCAAAGCACAGTGGGAACCACACAAGACTCTATGACGATCTCGGGTCAACAGACTACTCTGTACCAGTGTCACCAGAGAACTGCCATCTGACGTAAGGTATAATACCATCTGGGAGTTCTCGGCGAGTCCCTCCAGTGTACCCAGTCTCCACTGAGCACCCGTATATCATCTCTGATGTCAAACACCAATGGATATAGGATCATACATCGCCCATCTGTATGGGTCGAGAAGGTATACGCTAGTCTACTCTGGTATATCGATGCCCCGTCTCGATACACCCACGACTAGGGTCTTTGAAGGATGTACTTATAGACTATCTGTCCCCACTAGTATGATCTGCATCATAGTCCAGGTAGTCAAGTACACATCCTAAGGGCTTTACCAACATGTAACAGAGAGACAAGCAGTATACACGTTAAGGTAAAGAGCAACCAGATAGCATACTATCATGTTGAGCAAGAAAGTCCTCCCTATGTATGTCCCAGCATCCACTACAATGTACATCCTATGTACAGCAATGGCCTCTAGGGCATACATATAACTAACAATCCCCCACTTGCACTAGGGCCATCTGTAACAGTGGTTGCAGTATCTCATACTCAACCATCCCATAAAAATCTCTCTCTGGGAATAGGCCTTCGTGAGTGGATCCGCCGTGTTGTCCTCTGAGTCTACTCTCCTAACCTCGATCACCCTGGAGATCAACCATCTCCATGATCAGGTGATACTGCCTTAGAATATGTCTGGATCACTGATGGGATGGGCGTTCCTTGGCATAAGCCACAACTCCATTGTCACACAATGGGAGGAACTAAGTTCATCTCATGAACAAATATACATCCAGACTGCCTCTTTGGTAGCATCTCAAGTAGCGATGTATCCTGCCTTTATCGTCTGGTTAGCCACGGTATCTAGCTTGGAACTCTTCCAACATACCGTCCCTTTACTGAGGGTAAAGACAATGCCTGTGACTGACATTCAGTCGTCTTTATCACCCTGGAACCCTTCCAGTGATTCTCCCCAGGATCAACTGATACCATCTCACTACAATTAGTGAGTGTCCTAATATCCATTTAGATCTATCTCATAGATCCAAAACCCAGAATTTAGTAGGTATCACTTTGATCCTATGTGGAGAATCATTGTGGTAAGCGGAGATTGATCGAGCGTAGCATAGGAAACTCCTTCCCTATCAAGAGTATGTCATCCACGTACTTTACGAGGATCGTCACCATACTCCCTACTACCTTTTTGTTTATACAAGGTTCATCTACCATTTTGATGATGTCAACTTCTTTGACTAATCCATCAAAACAGATGTTCCAACTCCGCGATGCCTGCTTTATCCTATAAAGCATCTTGCACACGTTTCCGCTGCTCCCACTGTCTACGAGGCCCTCTGGCTGTGTACTTATAGACGCACTCTTCTAAAATATCATTTAGAAAAGCAGTCATGACACCCAACCGCCAGATATCGTAGTCATGGTATGTAGCCGTGGCAAGTAGGATCTGGATGGACTTAAGCATAGCCACTTGAAAAGGTTTCATCATTATCCACGCCTGGTCGATGACGAAAAGCTTTAACAAGTCTAGATTTGAAAGTCTCAACTTTTCCATCTACACCAAGTAATCTTCTCAAGATATACTTGCTCCTGATGGGGATTTAACCCTTCAGATATAGCAACTAAAGTCCATACTTTGTTGGTGTACATGGATTCCATCTCAGATCGCTAAGCATCCAGCCATTCTTACAGAGTCCCACTCCTGATGGCCAGCTCGAAACTAGTTGGGTCATCATCTCATGATGCAATCCTCGCTCCCACTGTCATAGAGTAACCGAAGTATCTCTCAGGTGGGTGAGGAACCTCACTAGATCGGCGGAGAGGCTGAGGTTCGTTGGTAACTATTGAATCCTTTGGTTTTACCAAATCATCTGCTGTAGTTTGTATAGCTGGAACCTTTCCAGTTGTACATAACAGACCTTGCCTCGAGCTTGTCCGGATTATGCTTTTAGACATAGCCCGGACAACCCCAAATCTTAACCAACTTAAGATATGGGCCCTTCCCTTTCCATATCTCATATGAAGCGGTAGGCAACTGATTTGATTCGAATCCAATTCAATAGGTATGCAGCTTCTCAAGTGCATAACTCCCAAAAAGGAAATAGGAAACTCGGTAGTACTCATCATAGAGCACACCATATCATATAGGGTGCATCTGCTCCGCCCCGATACACCGACGTACTGTGGTGTATACGGAGGAGTAATGCTGAGAGAGAATCTCATTCTCCTTTAGAATAATCCAGGATTTTCGTGCTCAAGTATTCTCCTCCTCGATCACATCAAAGGACATAATACTTATACCCGTATTTTGGTTCTCTACTTCTGACTTATATTCTGTGAATATCTCAAAAGGTTCGGACTTGTGTTTCAACAGGAACATGGGTCTGAATCTCGAAAGATCATCAGAGAATGTAATGAAGTATAAAGAACCGGTCTTGGCAAGTGTAGACAGGGGACCTACATACATCAACATGTATCATCCCAAGAGTTCACTAACTCTTTCTCTGTTTCCAATAAACAGAGCTGGTGTCATTATATCTTTGTGACATGACTGGAAAGTTTCACAAGATGTAGATTCAAACTGATTTAAATATGCATCTACATGTAACTTCAGCTAGCCGGATCGCATTGATATGACCTAGTCTACAATGCCTCAAGAAGGATTCGTTCATTTCTGAACTCTTCCTCTTGTGTGTGTTCCGTATACTAATGAACTGTAGTTTGATTTAGAACATCAATGCTTTTAGATAACGTGCCTGAACCGATCAACTTTTGATATAGGAAATGTTCAAAACATTATCCAACTATACAAAATTTTATCATTTCTTTACTAATAAAGAGATAGATATGATTTTGTATATCAGGTTCGGTATCTAATAACATTCGTTCAGAATCAATATATTGGTAATACATGGTGACAGTGACCAACAGACTTGGCTGCAACACTTGCCCCGTTTTCTGCCTCATGAAACTTATCACCCGTTCTTAGTTCTCTACCTAGCTGTAGCCCTATGTAACAGATTACATATCTGGGATCCTGATCTGGTATCACATACCCAGGATGCAGAGGATACTGAGAAACAGTTCTTTGTAATGAACACACCCGAAGATGATGCATCAGCATGCACTCTCTTCGTTTGGGCGGCACGGGAATTCTGGTAATCCCAAATTCCTACTCTGTCTTATAACAATTATAAGTTGGAGCGGGACCAACGTTCCCCAGCTCAGTATAACAAGCGGGTTCGGTAAATATCCGTATTATTATCTTGATTAAGGCGTGATATGGTCGCTACCTGGAGAGAGAGAGAAGAAAACACTCAGCATGCGCTCTTGCAAGAATAGATTGGTTATTATTTTATCTAATCAGGATGGCTCCCACTGTTTTTATCAAATCTTCCTTCAAACCCTAAAAGGAAAGACTAGCCGGGATTAATTACAAACTTCAAGTTCGCCAATCTTTCAGCCAGGCCAGTGTCGGTACTTTGAGGGAGGTCCCCCGTGCTTTCGCACGAACCTAATTAATGTAAACCTCGTTTTCCCAGAGGCGTAACCTCGTTAACACCTTTCTAGACACCTACTTGATCGGCTAATTGTAATGTGTAAAACTCTCCCAGGAGTAACTCTTACTCGCAGCGGGTATCGGGATCCAACTATCACATAGAAGGTATGCAATCTCATTGCAAATTTCAACACTTGAAATTCCCGATAATTTTGCCCCAAGCGATCTATGACCTTGACTGAGTCAACAAATCATAGACCACAAGTAAAGTTCAACCCGTCATTTCTCGATTGAATTAAACCCACCCGCACGACCCTTGACTGAGTCAACAAGGCCGCACGACTACCCTAATCCAATCGCATCATATGCTTTGCAGATAAGCACTAATCAGCTACCGCACACTACGCCTTGACTGAGTCAACAAACGCAGCACGAATACTAACTAGGACTTATCTGAAATGACGGAGGGCTACGTCAGGTTTTTAAGAAAACCTTTTGCGTAATGAACTTTATATCGTTGTAGAATCAAATGATTTTAAAATGGAGTGTTTTTTAGACTTTTCTAGTTTTGCTAAAGGAGTCACTCCCGGTGAAGGGATCGTCGGTCCTTTACTCATCGAATAAGGTGCGGGATATATCATATATATCACTGTGCAAAGCAAAAACTCTTAAAAGCAATCAAAAGACAAACCGAGTGTGTAGCATCTGCCAGTTATTGCTAAAGGAGTCACTCCCGGTGAAGGGATCTCGGTCCTTTCCTCATCGAATAAGGTGCAGGATATATCACGTATACCGCTGTGCAAAGCAAGAACTGTAGCTACCCGTTTTATTTTGAAATTCGATTCTACAACATCTTAGGTTTCTTTTATTTCATCAATCTCATTCATGAAGTCCCATCATTTAAGTACCTAAACATCACAGATAAATACGACGTACACTTATGCCATCCGCATTCGCCTCGATGTCCCCTCGTGCACCGTTAGGTTAGGTAACTAACGGCAGAGCGGGGCAGGGCTAGCGTGGGTGTAAAACATAAGTAACGTCTATATAATATATCATATATACTATATACAGTATCCATCACAGAACATCACATGATCACATCACAGATATCGCAGCAGAAGAAACATATGAAATATTGGATATACTAGGACGTCCGTGTTTTCAATACGAGCCAGTATAAAACACGGATTCCACGGTCGTGATGAATAGCCAAACCCACACCCCTAGACCCCTACGAGAGCGGCAAGCAACCCTACCAATTCTGGAGTTAGGAGACCCGGACTCGACTCCTCGAGTTGGTCTCCCACTGGACTCCAGAACCCGGTTACTTGTGCTCCCCTCCTTGGGTCTATCCTAGTGCGGAAAAGTAAATAATATACAAAGGGTGACATCTTCCGCAACCTGGAAGTGCCCCAATAAAAGAATATTATATACAAGTTTTTACATGAATGAAAATGAAAACACTCATCTCACATAAGAACCCCCGGCTATTCAAACACGACGATCCAATATAACAAATCCAGCAACACATAACATCACATGTCATCAACGTAAGTAAATATGCGCATCCCAATTGTCGTTGACATATAGCAACGAAACCGGCGATATCACATATTACACTTACGGTCAAAGAAAAGAAAGTGTAAAACTACAACAGTTGGAATCCGCAACGTGCATAGACATCACATGCCTAATCAAATGAATACCTTAGACATCACATGCCTAACAATTATAAACCCCGCATTTTAGTCTCAAAATCGAAAACACTTTTCAATTTTAAGTCGGGCAATTCAACAAGATTCCCGACATCCTGATCGAATGCTCGTCGCAAACTTTAGTAGGCGGCCGCACCCCTGATACCGTCGACGAAGTGCACCAAGGCGGAACACCGCTGCCGCGAGCACCCGAACGGATGCTTTCGGCGACGGGGTTCTCCTACAGTCACTTGGTCGGGGCTATGGAGTGAGGCTGTCTATTAAGTTTACCCGGCGAGTATCCGCGTACGCTACGTGATTGCGACGGATTTTTGATCACATCAAAATTCCGTGGCAACCGATCATGTGAGACTAAGCTGCTATGTTTATAATATTCATTTAGTTATCCCATAACTGTTTGTGAATTCCAATTATTGTATCCCATTCCAGATAAATAGAAAATGTTAAACTTTCCGATCGAACATTCAAACACCCAAGTTTTCCCGAAACAGCTCAACACATGAAACAAGTTTAAAAACATCCAGTTCATGCCTCAGTACCAACGGTCCAGCCGTAGAAGGGTCAAGCCAATGCCTCATATGTGGCACGCCGTATTGCCCCAAGCCCTAAGGTTCAAAGGGCAGTTCAAGACGGTCACATAATCGAGTTAAGGTTTGTTGTCTTCTAGAGGGACCATCGCTTTACTTGCACTACTTAGAACGTTATTAAACTACGGAAAAATGCAACACTTGGAAATTTCCCGGCAGGGGAAAAAGTGGGTATTTATATCCAGTCGAACTTTTTAACAGTTTCTAAAATATCCGGAAAAACATAAACGAAGTTAAATTATCCGATCAAATTAACGAATCCCCAATAAAACCCTAGAAAACTCAACACTTGAGTGGAATTAAAAAAATTCACATAAAAAATTGCCAAGAAAGGACCTAAGAATAAATATATGAAATTTGAGGGACAAAGTCCAAATTTGGGCCGCGAAAGCGCCGCCAAACCGCTGGTTTGGCCGCGGTTCCGCGGTCAAATTATGGAATTAGGAGGCCAAACTTCACAGTAATTCTTAGTTTTTCCTGTTTATTTTTCTGCATATTTTTAATTCACAAAATTCAACAGTTTTGAAAAATGTACAGAGAGCGATTTTGCAATGGGGTTTCGGTTCGATCGGATTTCTAACTCCGTCTACGCATCGCCTAAGGCTCTAGCTAGGCTCTGATACCACTGTAGGGTTCCTAGGCACTCTCAAGAGGTCTCACAAGGCATCAACCATGCCAATTTCAATTTTTACAAGTGCCGAGAAACCCTAATACGGATCGTTAACTAGATATTTAGGCGAACACATGCAACTAGTTAAAAATTTAACTAAAAGAACGGAAATACAACCTTTGTAGATCCGGTCCTCCACCTCCATAGCTCCGCAATGAAGTCTCCTCGCTGTCCAAATGGAAACCCAGGCTCTAGCGTCGGCTTCATCGGAGAAATGGGCGGGCAAGGTCATCGGCTTCGTGCCGAAGATGATCTACGTCGAGACATCACAAGATCAAGCTCCCACTTCACCAAGTCATGAAACTTGTGAAGAAAACACCCTATACTACTTGGCAAGAGGTAGAGGATGAAGAAATAGGAAGTGGGTTCACTTTAGAATTGGATTTTCACTTGATTTCATCACTTTACCATTGATGGTGCAAGCTTTTCTTCTTTATAAAAATGAAGAAGAAGAAGAAGATGAACATGATAAGTTAATTATAAATAGAAAATAAAATCAATACTTATCAAATTCAAACCATGGTTTAGTGTAGAGATTTAACTAAGGTTAGAAGAATGGTTAGGGTTAGACATGAGACAAGAATGGTGGACTTGTTCAAAGCTTCAAGAAGCTTCAACAAACAAACAAAACAAGCCACCATTCTTTTCTCTTTATCTTTTCCAAAAGAATGATAAATAAATAAATAATAAGTGAATAAACAAAACCCTAACCACTCTCACAACCATGGTTTAATCTTTACACAAATCCAAGTGAGCATGTATCATCAAACATGATACAATCATGTGCACAAAAGTATATCACATATACAACTTGCACAATTCAAGTGAGAAAATCCATTTAAAGTGAACCAATACTAGTTAATGCAAAGTAATATATCAAATATATAATTATACATTAAATCATTAAATCAACACTTGATTTAACGATCCGGTCATATCGCATATAACCGACTAGTATCATATGTATCGGCTTACCGAATCAATCCTTGATTCGATAACTAGGTTATATCGCATACAACCTTTCGATACATTCATCGCGAGAATGGAATACGGTATCACATACACGCATTATTCTCGGTCCTGCACATATCTCATATGCGCTCCTATTTCGTTTCGCTTGAGCCAGGAAACCTCTGTGTAGGACTCTAAAGACTCGTCAATACGCCGGCAGCAGGTGATGATCATATCAAACACCCACAAGCTGCAAGCGGTCTGCTAAACGTAACGGCCACCCGGGTATTGAGCGATCAGAAGATCGACGAGCAAGCCCGCTCACACTCCTGTGAATCCAACCAGTAACACTTACCGTACAGTCCGGTCTGATCGTCTGATATGTTGCATATCTCGCCTAGGGGTGGTAAACGTCAGACCCCAATAGCTCGATAAGTCGTGTCGATATGAGGTCTATAACAATTTGAGAAACTACTGGTAACACTTACCAGTAAATCTCAGCAACCCTGGCCAGGGATTTCCGGTTATAGCCAATCGAACACAGCGCAACATCAACTCCCTATACCGGGAGAGACGAATCCCCTCCTATCGCTCATTGCCTCCATGTGATTCGGGACTGTACCCAAAAACCACCGTTTTGCACGCCCTCTTGGACGTGGTAAGGTGGAAATCAAAGCACAGTGGGAACCACACAAGACTCTATGACGATCTCGGGTCAACAGACTACTCTGTACCAGTGTTACCAGAGAACTGCCATCTGACGTAAGGTATAATACCATCTGGGAGTTCTCGGCGAGTCCCTCCAGTGTACCCAGTCTCCACTGAGCACCCGTATATCATCTCTGATGTCAAACACCAATGGATATGGGATCATACATCGCCCATCTGTATGGGTCGAGAAGGTATACGCTAGTCTACTCTGGTATATCGATGCCCCGTCTCGATACACCCACGACTAGGGACTTTGAAGGATGTACTTATAGACTATCTGTCCCCACAAGTATGATCTGCATCATAGTCCAGGTAGTCAAGTACACATCCTAAGGGCTTTACCAACATGTAACAGAGAGACAAGCAGTATACACGTTAAGGTAAAGAGCAACCAGATAGCATACTATCATGTTGAGCAAGAAAGTCCTCCCTATGTATGTCCCAGCATCCACTACAATGTACATCCTATGTACAGTAATGGCCTCTAGGGCATACATATTACTAACATGATGCCGCAAAAGAAGTTGTCTGGATGAGGAAGTTCTTGAAAGAACTTCAGGTGGTTCCGTCCATTGTTGATCCAATACCTCTGTATTGCGACAACAACGGGGCTATAGCTTTAGCGAAGGAACCCAGGTCCCATCAGAAATCCAGACACATCTTGAGGCGGTATCACCTGATCAGGGAGATCGTGGATCTCTAGGAGATCGAGGTTCGGAGGGTTGCTTCAGAAGATAACACTGCAGATCCATTCACCATGGCCTTGCCCCAGACTCAGTTCGAGCAGCTGATCGAGATGATAGGTCTTCGATACGCCAGTACATGGCCTTAGTGCAAGTGGGAGATTGTTAGTGTATATGCCCTAGAGGCCATTACTGTATCATACTAGTTTGTATATTACTTAATGGAAGCTTGGGATATTCACAGTTGTATAGACAATCTTGCTCAAAATGGTAGTATGCTACTTGGTTTGTTTCTTCTTTAATATGTGCATGTGTTTTTTTTAGCATATTGCTTATACATATTAATAGAGCCCTTAGGATCTTTGCTTGATTACCAGCGTTGTGATGGCAGTCACACTCGTGGGGGCTGGGTAATCCATAAGAACATCCTTATACAGGTCCCTAGTCGTAGGACTATCGAGACAGGGTATCGATACTCCGGAGTAGACTAGCGTATGCGCTTCTCATCCCAGCTGGGGAGACGGTCTGTCCCACAGCCGTCAGTACGTCGTACTTGAGATAGTATGCGGGTGCTCGTTAGGTTACGAGTACACTGGACAGGACTCGTCGGGAACTGATTGGTTGGTACTATACCTATCGTCAGTTATCAGTTCCCAGGTGACATGAGTACAGCTTAGTCCGCTGACTTGACACTGTCACTTCGCCTCGAGTGTGTTCCCACTGTACTTTGATTACTACCCTACCACGGCTCAAAGGAGTCGTGCAAACAGGTAGTAGTTGGGTGCAGTCCTGAAGCACTTGGAGGCAGTGACGGTTAGACAGGATTCGTCTCTCCCGGTATTGGGAGTTGATATCGCGCTGTGTCTAGAAGATCCATTACACAAGTAGTCCCTGGCCAGGGCAAGCGAGATATACTGGTAGGTTTCCAGTGTTATCTCAGGGTGTTCTGGGCTACACTCCGACACGACTTGTACCGCTATTAGGGGACTGACGTTTACCGCCCCCTAGGCCCGCCATGTGATATTCTCAGACGAACAGACCGTACTGTACGGAGACTGTCACATTCAGGCTCAGTAGGAGTTCAGATGGGTTTCACCTCGTCCGTCTTCTTATCGGTATCTACCTGGGGGCCGTTACGCACAGCTAGTGCCGCTTGCGGTCTGTGGTTAACGTAACTATCATATGTCTGAGTCGGTGAATCTATCAATCGGCACCTAGTCTCACAGCAACATGCACGGTATAATCCATCGTACGGCATCCTCTAGTCAAGGGTATGGATCAACATCAATTCAAACTCATCACGCCACGAAAATCATCGTGCGGCGGCATTAAACTAATAGGGATCTTAACATCCTATACGACAAATGAGGGTACGGCCTAATATCACATACGGCCTATCATCCATGATTCACAACATTCTATATATAGATATATATCTATGTACCTATGTTCCGGTTCACATCCGCAATAATCTCATATCAGGGGACTGGCAGGGTATAAATCATCTCGATCGACTCGCATCCGTATACCAACATATCATCGTATCATCATATCATCATATCCGTCTTATATTCTTTTCATCACATTTATAACTCATATCAAGCCGAGTTTACCTAAACCTTATATCTCTACTATAAGTATAGGTATCTAATCTAGCATACACACCCGAACCATACAAGCAGATTTTAAAAGAAGCGAATCGTAGTTTTGAAAATAGGGGTTACGGTGTTTTAAGGAAAAGATATCATTTTAAAATCCGTAACATCCTTCAAGGTACATATTTAAAAGATACATACGATTCTTCGGTTTAGAAAAAGGTATGGTTCGGATGACGCATCTATATCGACTATTTAGTCCTACCGTACCCTAAACGGCAATATCGCTAAACGCAATCCTATGATAGTCGTAACATATCACTTCTAACTATCCTCTAGTTTCTAATATGGTTTCATAGCTATCTTCATTCTAACCTTAGTTTCCTAATCTAGGTTTTCCTAACCATATTCTATAATCAGTTTTCGATCAATACATTGCGGGGGTGCTATACGCCATCCACCCGACTTCCCCCGAGGATATAGATCCACTCACCTGGTCTTCGCTCGCCGAAATCGATGACGCCGTGCTTCGTCGCCTCGAAATCCATGTGAAGGTACCTACAATGATAAACAATCGCAATGCGTGTTAAAATAAAGGCGGAAAACCAAAACGGTACATGTTTCGCTCATAGGTCAAAACCTATAGCTTTGCGTACAAAACACGACCAAAAACCCTGGTCGTGGACGTCCAAACGCCACACGACGGAAACACAAAATCAAATACCAAAATCAAGTCAAAACGAAGTGGTTAAACATTGCACCAACTCATGGAAATGGTCCCAGATTTTACCCTAAGCCAAATTGGTCAATTCTGCATATATGGAGGGCCTAATTTACATCTAAAGGGACCCCAGAACAAACACGGTTCAATTTTGACCTACCCTGGCCGCAAATTGCAGCCAGATTGAATTTATCTGTGGCCTGGGTGCAGGGGATGGGGCTCAGGTCTTGGTGGTAACTTCCTAGGTGCCTGCACGACTCCCAGTAATTACAAAATCATTTCTAGTATCCCCGGATTGCTCCAGATTCCAAAATACCCTCACAAATCACACATTTATCCGATGTCGGGGTTTCTAAATCCGTGTTTTGGGTTTTCTAAGCTCTGTTCCAGGTCATTAAACATCAACCAAGTCTAGTTAACAGCCTCTAACATCACCAATTTCAACAACACTCAAACCCTAACTAGCAATCTTCTATCCTCACTAAACATCACCATTTCACATCTAAACACATATGAATACTAAAGTAAACGAAAAACTACCCAATTAGTGAAGGGATTACCTCATATATCACCCATGAATCCTTAAGATCATCGAAATCTGAATTTTCTTGGTCCCATGTGTAGAGGTTGAAGAGGGGATTAATTTTTGTGAAGGGTGTATAGGGTTTTGGGGATTATTAGGAGATAGATCTAGGGATGGAAGGGGAGGGTTGTGGGGTTGAGGAGATGAAGAGGGAGATGAAAAAAGAAGATGGGGGAATCAAATGGCAGCAGCCCCCCTCCCTCTCTCACTATGATTCACACACACTCTCTCTCTCCAAAAGTATACCTACCCCATCATTATGTCCCCTTGACTTTTCTTTTTCTTTTTCTTTTCTCTCCACTAATAAACCATAATACATATCCTAAATGAAATGAAACATGTAAAAAATGAAACATGTCATGGTGCACTAACCATGGAAACTGTAAAAACACGGATTTGGCTTAATCGTGATTAGCAGTGCACTAATCGGGTTTTTATCAAATCTGAATATAATAAATTTTAAAAATGCCAAATTCTTAAAATATATTTTTAAATGAATAAATCATTTTAATTTCTATTTATTTCATAATTATTGGTATATATTTATACCCTTTTTCGAAAACCCCAATTTCGCAAATCGGGCAGTTTTCGGGAAAAATATTATTTTAATATTAAATTCCAAAAATAATATTTTATATTTTTTGAAACGTTACAATCACGTACGGTATAATCCATCGTACGTCATTCTCTAGTCAAGGGTATGGATCAAACCTCAAGTCAAACTCATCACGTAAGGAAAATCATCGTACGGCGGCATTAAGCTATTAGGGATCCTATAAACCTATGCGACAATGAGGGGTACGGACCTAACGTCTCGTACGACATATCACACATGATTCACGACATTCTATATATATCTATATACCTATGTCATAGGTCACATTCATAACAATCTCGTATCAGGGGACCGGCAAGGTATCAATCACCTCACTCGACTCGCATCCGTATACCAACATATCATCATATCACATATTGAATCGTATTCTCTTTTTATCATACTTATATCTCACATAAAGTCAAGTTTACATATACATTCTACCTTTACTATAAGCATAAGTATATAATCTAACATACACACCCGAACTATACAAACAGTTTTTGAAAGATGCGAATCGTAATTTTGAAAATAGGGGCGACGGTGTTTTTAAGGAAAAGATATCATTTGAAAATCTATAACGTCCCTCAAGGTATCTGTTTAAAAGATGCATACGATTCTTCAGTTTGGAAATATGTATGGTTCGGATGACACATCTACGTCGACTATCTAGTCCTATAGTACCCTAAACGGCAATATCATCAAATATCATCCTCAAGTCCCGTCATCACATACTAGTCGTATCATATTGCTTCTAACTATCCTTAGTTTCTAATATTGTTCTCTAACTACCTTTTTGTTAGTGTATATGCCCTAGAGGCCATTACTGTATCATACTAGTTTGTATATTACTTAATGGAAGCTTGGGATATTCACAGTTGTAATAACATTCTTGCTCAAAATAGTAGTATGCTACTTGGTTTGTTTCTACTTCAATATGTACATATGTTTATTTTAACATATCGCCTATCCATATTAGTAGAGCCTATAGGATCTATGCTTGATTACCAGAGTTGTGAAGGCAGTCACACTAATGGGGGCTAGGTAATCTACAAGCACATCCTTATACAGGTCCGTAGTCGCGGGATTATCGATACCGGGCATCGATACTCCAGAGTAGACTAGTGTATACGCTTCCCTTCCCAGCCTGGGAGATGGTCTGTCCCACAGCCATCGGTACGTCGTACTAGAGATAGTATGCAGGTGCTCATTAGGTTGTGAGTTACACTGGACGGACTCATAGGGAACTGCTTGTTGGTTATATTCCTATCGTCAGATAGCAGTACCCAGGTGACATGAGTACAGCTTAGTCCGTTGACTTGACACTGCTGCTTCGCCTCAAGTATGTTCCCACTGTCCTTAGATTACTACCCTACCACGACTCTACTAAGTCGTGCAAACAGGTAGTAGTTGGGTGCAGTCCCGAAGCACTTGGAGGCAGTGGCGGTTAGATAGGATTCGTCTCTCCCGGTATTGGGGGCTGATATCGCGCTGTGTTCGAAACGCCATTATACATAGTCCCCGGCCAGGGCAAGCGAGATTTACTGGTAGGTACTCCAGTAGTTTCTCAGGGTGTATTGGACCGTACTCCAACACGATTTATACCGCTATTAGGGGTCTGACGTTTACCGCCCCCTAGGCCCGATATGCGATACTCTTAGACGGACAAACCAGACTGTATAGAGATTGTCACATACAGACTCAGTAGGAGCTCGGATGAGTTATGCTCATCGGCTTTCTTATCGACAATACCTGGGGACCGTTACGTACAGCTAGTACCGCTTGCGGCCTGTGGTTAAACCTACTGCCAGCGTAGAGTCGAGTCTTTAGAGTCCCACACAGAGCGTTTCCCTGCATCGGGCAAAACGTGTAGATATCGTATGGTTTTACGAAAGGGTTCGATCACGTGCGCGCACGCACGATGAGTCGGACGGACAATACTAGTGGGTTTTGGTTTAAGCCGGATCCTAGTATTGTACTGATGGATTTTCTTCGTCTTCGTTATTCATATTTTTCAGAATACGAATACAGGTACGTATGTACGGACGAGGGTGCATTTTTGTAATTTATTTAAAGATGCTTCTAAAAGATGATATTTCATATATGTAATTTTCATTTTGGATTAAATGATTCATGCATTATGACATGGTTGAAATGAGGTGGAAAATGCATGATATTGAGCTTGGCTAAATATGACACATGGTGGATTTTGAAGCCATGAATCATTTGGTTGTAAATTGAACCCTAATTACTATTATTCATTTAATTTATTAGATGAATAATAGAGAGTGTTCAGTTTAGAACCATAAGTTAGACACACTCTCTCTCATACATTTCTTCACTAGCTTTTTCTAAAACATCTTCTTCTTCCTCAAACCCTAGGATACTCATGTGTTGAGTTACCTAGGAAGAAATAGAAAGACTCCTCAATCCATCTACACCATCTACACAACCTAGATCATTTAGATTAGCAAACTACTTGATCTAGTTTCTTTGGTTTAGAAGAAAAGCTTGGTGCACAAACGTTCGGGTGGATCAACTAGGATTCGAGCAAGCCGACGAGGAGATGACATCCGTACCACTTCGAAGAGTTCTTGCAGGTGAGGAGGACAGCAAGATAAGGAGAAGAAGGACCAAATTTCTTGAGGTATAAACTTCTGTACTTTTATTTATACTTCATTTGTTTTTGCTAGATACGGTTCAGATTACGATCATGGCTTACAGTCGATGTTATGATGCTAAAATTATCGTTTTTTACACCTTCCGCCTCCCCGCGATTCCGCGGGGTGCATTGCATCGACTTACACTTTTTACTCAATCTATAGTTTTCTATTGAAGGTTTCATTAACCATAATCTATATATAAATCGGTTTCCATCAAAGTGTGCGGGGGTGCTATACGCCATCCACCCGACTTCCCCCGTAGATATAGATCTACTCACATTGGTCTTCGCTTGCCGAAGTCGATGACGCCACGCTCTGTCGCATCGGAATCCACACGAAGGTATCTACAATAACAACACATATCGCAACACTATTAAAATCATGTTCTGAAATCCAAACGGAACGCGCATTGCTCATAGGTTAGAACCTATAGCTTACGCGTACAAAACCAACCAAACAACCCTTGTTGTTGATGTACAAACATCCAACAACCAAATACAAATCCAAATATCAAAACTAAACATTTCAAAATACGGAAAACATAGCCAAAATAACACCAAATTGCTTCCAGATTTTGACTCGGGCCAAAACAAGGTGCACAAACAAGTCTAGGGTGCTGTACATGGTGTATATGAGCTACTGGACCAACCCCGACACCAAATTCCACTAAGTGGCCGGCCACCTACCCACAAAATCCAGCCTCCTCGGCCCCCTAGGCTCCTCTGGGCTTCGTCTCGTGAAGGTGGTCTCCTAGTACTTTATTTTGGTCCCTGGAGTTGTTTGCTTTCCTCAAAAATTCCCCGGGTTGCTCCAGATTTCCCTGCACACCCTATATACTCACAAAACCGACATGAACAAAATACTAAATCCGTATTTTGGTTTCTATACTAAATTTTAGGTCTTTCAACAGCCACTAGAGTTCACTAATTTCCCACAATCACCTAAACCCTTCTCTAGAGATTTCTATCTTCACAACCATCAACCCAATTCAACTTCTAAACTATCTAAAACATAAGAAAACTAAAGCTAACTAAATGGCAATGATTATACCTAATGGATGTTACATAAGCAAACCCTAAAAGTCCCAATGTTGTCAAAATCCCACTTTGCTTGGTCCATTGCGATGAGGGTGAGGAGGTGATCATTTTTTGTGAAAGGGGTATAGGGTTTTGACAAGGTTTTGGAGTTGATTTTTGGGGTTGTGGGTGGAGGGAAGGGAGCTTGAGGAGGATGAATAAGGAGATGAAAATGGTGGGGGAAAGGATAATGAGGCAGCCCCCCTCCCTCTCTCAATTATTCTCACTCTCTCTCTCTCCAAGCATGCTTATTCTCATCATTGTGTCCCCTCTCTCTCTCCAAAGCATCATTACACCTTTTTCCCTTTCTTTTCTCACCAAAAACACATACACCCAAATAAAACAACACACATGAAATAACATGTAACCAAATGCAACATGACATGGTGCACTAGCCATGGAAAACTGTATAAACACGGATTTGGCTTAATCGCGATTAACAGTGCACTAATCGGGTTTTTATCCAAACTGCATATAATAAATTTTTAAAATGCCAAATCCTTTAAAAATATTTTTAAATGAATAAATCATTTTAATTTCCATTTATTTCAAAAATATTGGTATATATTTATACCCTTTTTCGAAAACCCCAATTTCGCAAATCGGGCAGTTTTCGGGAAATATATTATTTTAATATTAAATTCCAAAAATAATATTTTATATTTTCTGAAATGTTACAGTTCCTCATGTGATACCTATCATGTTTCCAATATTTAATGTTATATGATATCAACTGCTAGTACACCTGCACAATTACCGTTGATGCGAATGTTATACGTACACAGATTGTCGGCTCACACACATTCATCATCGGTAATTGCCATGCCACTTACACAGTAGAACTTCCATATCATGAGATTAATCTTAAACGTAAAAGTACATTCATTGTTCAGTACTATCACTTGACATGCTTGCATGATATACTCGATATACTCATATTACTACTCTATATTGCATACATCGTACCTTATGGTTAATGCTTAAGATGTTGTTTTCATGAGATCTCTGGATTTGAGAACCGCAGTTATATTTCAAAGGAAATTATGTATTGCTTTAAAATGTGGTTTCTCTTGATATGATATTTCAAGGTGTCCACCATGAATTTTCTCGGTTCTGAGCAGTGAGTATACCCGATTCGAGGAGCGGTGGGCGGGTATATTGTGAACCCGGTGAGGTATCCCGGGGCAAGAAGACTCGTATTGTTAGGCGGTGGGCTTGGCAGGGGAGCAACCTACCGGTGATTGTATATAACTCGGGGGATATCCGGAGGATACCATTTTGGAGTTATGATATAAGATGGATATGAGGGCCGATCTTAGTATCCGGCGCCTGAGATGAGATAGATATGAGGGCTGATCTGAGTATGCGGCACCTAAGATATAAGGATTTATGTGTCGATGTTGGACACGGGTTTTCATGATGTTTCGAGTGTCGGTGTTGGACACTCAGGTTCCATGATTTTGATGTGTCGTTGATGGACACAGGTGGTTGATATCCTCATATATATATATACATATATATATATATATATATAAATATATTTATATATACAGGCATATTTTTTCATGATGTTCGAGTGTCGGTGTGGGACATTCGGGTTCTATGATTTTGATGTGTCGTTGATGGACTGTTAGTTATATGTATGCCCTAGAAGCCATTGCTATACATAGGATGTATATTGTAGTGGATGCTGGGACATATATAGGGAGGACTTTCTTGCTCGACATGATAGTATGCTATCTGGTTACTCTTTACCTTAACGTGTATACTGATTGTCTCTCTGTTACATGTTGGTAAAGCCCTTAGGATGTGTACTTAACTACCTGGACTATGATGCGGATCATACTAGTGGGGACATGGTAGTCCATAAGTACATCCTTCAAGGTCCCGAGTCGTGGGTGTATCGAGACGGGGCATCGATATACCAGAGTAGACTAGCGTATACCTTCTCGACCCATACAGATGGGCGATGGATGATCCCATATCCATTGGTGTTTGACATCGGAGATGATATACGGGTGCTCAGTGGAGACTGGGTACACTGGACGGACTCGCCGAGAACTCCCAGATGGTATTATACCTTACGTCAGATGGCAGTTCTCTGGTGACACTGGTACAGAGTAGTCTGTTGACCCGAGATCGTCATAGAGTCTTGTGTGATTCCCACCGTGCTTTGATTTCCATCTTACCATGTCCAAGAGGACGTGCAAAACGGTGGTTTTTGGGTACAGTCCCGAATCACATGGAGGCAATGAGCGATAGGAGGGGATTCGTCTCTCCCGGTATAGGGAGTTGATGTTGCGCAGTGTTCGAATGGCTATAACCGGAAATCCCTGGCCAGGGTTGCTGAGATTTACGGGTAAGTGTTACCAGTAGTTTCTCGAACTGTTATAGACCTCATATCGACACGACTTATTGTAGGGTTCCTAGGCACTCTCAAGAGGTCTCACAAGGCATCAACCATGCCAATTTCAAATTTTGCGGTGCCGAGAAACTCTAGAGTACGGATCGTTGGCTAGAATTCTAGGCGAAAAGTAAACTAGTTAACACTTAACTATAAGAATACGGAAATACAACCTTTGTAGATCCGGTGCTCCACCTCCACGGCTCCGCAATGAAGTCCTCTCCGCTGTTTTGGGGATTCGGTGTTTCGATCGGAGTATCAAATTTTGTCTGTGATAACTGAATGAATGTTATAAATCTAGCGGTTTAGTCTCACTTGATCGGTTGCCACGGAATTTTGATGTGATCAAAAGTCCGTCGCAATCACGTAGCGTACGCGGATACTCGCCGGGTAAACTTAATAGACAGCTACACCCCATAGCCCCGACCAAGTGACTGTAGGAGAACCCCGTCGCCGAAAGCATCCGTTCGGGTGCTCGCGGTAGCGGTGTTCCGCCTTGGTGCACTTCGTCGACGGCGTCGGGGGTGTGGCCGTCTACTGAAGTTTGCGACGAGCATTCGATCAGGATGTCGGGAATCTTGTTGAATTGCCCGACTCGATATTGAAAAGTGTTTTCGATAATGAGACTGAAATGCGGGGTTTATAATTGTTAGGCATGTGACGTCTAAGTAATTCATTTGGTCAGGCATGCGATGTCTGAGGTGGTTGCGGATTCCAACTGTTGTAGTTTTACACTTTCTTTTCTGTGACAGTAAGTGTAATATGTGATATCGCCGGTTTCGTTGCTATATGTCAACGACAATTGGGATGCGCATATTTACTTGCGTTGATGACATGTGATGTTATGTGTTGCTGGATATGTTATATTGGATCGTCGTGTTTGAATAGCCGGGGTTTTTTATGTGAGATGAGTGTTTTTCATTTTCATTCATGTAAAAACTTGTATGTAATATTCTTTTATTGGGGCGTTTCCAGGTTGCGGAAGTTGTCACCGTTGATGTATATTATTTACTTTTCCGCACTAGGATAGACCCAAGGAGGGGAGCACAAGTAACCGGGTTCTGGAGTCCAGTGGGAGACCAACTCGAGGAGTCGAGTCCGGGTCTCCTAACTCTAGAATTGGTAGGGTTGCTTGCCGCTCTAGTAAGGGTCTAGGGGTGTGGGTTTGGCTATTCATCACGACCGTGGAATCCGTGTTTTATACTGGCTCGTATTGAAAACACGGACGTCCTAGTATATCCAATATTTCATATGATTCTTCTGCTGCGATATCTGTGATGTGATCCTGTGATGTTCTGTGATAGATACTGTATATAGTATATATGATATATTATATAGGCGTTACTTATGTTTTACACCCGCGCTAGCCCTGCCCTGCTCTGCCGTTAGTTACCTAACCTAACGGTGCACGAGGGGACATCGAGGCGAATGCGGATGGCATAAGCGTACGTCGTATTTATCTGTGATGTTTAGGTACTTAAATGATGGGACTTCATTAATATGATTAATGAAATAAAAGAAACCTAAGATGTTGTAGAATCGAATTTCAAAATAAAACAGGTAGCTACAGTTCTTGCTTTGCACAGAGGTATATGTGATATATCCTGCACCTTATTCGATGAGGAAAGGACCGAGATCCCTTCACCGGGAGTGACTCCTTTAGCAATAACTGGCAGATGCTACACACTCGGTTTGTCTTTTGATTGTTTTTAAGTGTTTTTTCTTTGCATAGTGATATATATGATATATCCCGCACCTCATTCGACGAGGAAAGGACCGACGATCCCTTCACCGGGAGTGACTCCTTTAGCAAAACTAGAAAAGCCTTAAAAGCACTCCATTTTAAAATCATTTGATTCTATAACGATATCAAGTTCATTACGCAATAGGTTTTCAGAAAAACCTGTCGTAGCCCTCCGTCATTTCAGATATGTATTGGTTAGTATTCGTGCTGCGTTTGTTGACCTCTGTCAAGGCGTAGTGTGCGGTAGCTGATTAGTGTTTATCTGCATAAGCATATGATGTGATTGATTTAGGGTAGTCGTGCGACCTTGTTGACCTCTGTCAAGGGTCGTGCGGGTGGGTTTACTTCAATCAGGAAATGACGGGTTGAACTTGACTAGCAGCCTATGGTTTGTTGACCTCTGTCAAGGTCATAGGACGCTAGGGGCAAAATATTATCGGGAATTTCAAGTGTTGAAATTTGCAATGAGATTGCATACCTTCTATGAGATAGTTGGATCCCGATACCCGCTGCGAGTAAGTGTTACTCCTGGGAGAGTTTTATACATTACAATTAGCCGATCAAGTAGGTGTCAACGAGGTTACGCCTCTGGGAAAACGAGGTTTACATTAATTAGGTTCGTGCGAAAGCACGGGGGACCTCCCTCAAAGTACCGACACTGGCCTGGCTGAAAGATTGGCGAACTTGTAGTGTGTAATTAATCCCGGCTAGTCTTTCCTTTTAGGGTTTGAAGGAAGATTTGATAAAAAGCAGTGGGAGCCATCCTGATTAGATAAAATAATAACCAATCTATTCTTGCAAGAGCGCACGCTGAGTGTTTTCTTCTCTCTCTCTCCAGGTAGCGACCATATCACGTCTTAATCAAGATAATAATACGGAATATTGACCGAACCCGCTTGTCATACTGAGCTGGGGAACGTTGGTCCCGCTCCAACTTATAATTGTTATAAGACAGAGCAGGAAATTGGGGAATACCAGATTTCCCGTGCCGCCCAAACGAAGAGAGTGCATGCTGATGCATCATCTTCGGGTGTGTTCATTATGTAGAACTGTTTCTCTGTATCCTCTACGTCCTGGGTATGTGATACCAGATCAGGATCCCAGATATGTAATATGTTACATAGGGCTACAGAAAGGTAGAGGACTGAGAACGGGTGATAAGTTTCATGAGGCAGAAAACGGGGCAAGTGTTGCAGCCAAGTCTGTTGGTCACTGTCACCCTGTATTACCAATACATTGATTCTGAACGAATGTTGTTAAATACCGAACCTGATATACAAAATCATATCAATCTCTTTATTAGTAAAGAAACGATAAAATTTTGTATTGTTGGATAATGTTTTGAACATTTCCTATATCAAAAGTTGATCGGTTCAGGCACGTTATCTAAAAGCATTGATGTTCTAAATCAAACTACAGTTCTTAGTATACGGAACACACACAAGAGGAAGAGTTCAGAAATGAACGAATCCTTCTTGAGGCATTGTAGACTAGGTCATATCAATGCGACCCGACTAGCTCAAGTTACTTGTAGATGCATATTTAAATCAGTTTGAATTTACATCTTGTGAAACTTGCCAGTCATGTCACAAAGATATAATGACACCGGCTCTGTTTATTGGAAACAGAGAAAGAGTTAGTGAACTCTTGGGATGATACATGTTGATGTATGTAAGGTCCCCTGTCTACACATGCCAGGACTGATTCTTTATACTTCATTACATTCTCTGATGATCTTTCGAGTTTCAGACCTATGTTCCTGTTGAAACACAAGTCCGAACCTTTTAAGATATTCACAGAATATAAGTTAGAAGTAGAGAACCAAAATACGGGTATAAGTATTATGTCCTTTGATGAGATCAAGGAGGAGAATACTTGAGCATGAAAATCCTGGACTATTCTAAAGGAGAATGAGATTCTCTCTCAGCATTACTCCTCTGTATACACCATAGCACGATGGTATATCGGGGCGGAGCAGATACACCCTATTTGATATGGTGTGCTCTATGATGAGTACTACTGAGTTACCTATTTCCTTTTTGGGAGTTATGCACTTAAGAAGCTGCATACCTATTGAATAGGGTTCCAATCAAATCAGTTGCCTACCGCTTCATATGTGATATGGAATGGGAAGAACCCATGTCTTAAGTTAGTTAAGATTTGGAGTTGTCCGGCCTATGTCTAAAAGCAAAATCCGGACAAGCTCGAGGCAAGATCTGTTATGTAGAACTGGAAATGTTCCAGCTATACAAAATGCAGCTGATGATTTGGTAGAACCAAAGGATTCAATAGTAACCAACGAACCTCAGCCTCTCCGCCGATCTAGTAGGGTTCCTCACCCACCTGAGAGATACTTCTGTTTCTCTATGACAGTGGGAGCGAGGATTGCATCATGAGATGATGACCCAACTAGCTTCGAGCTGGCCATCAGGAGTAAGACTCTGTAAGAATGGCTGGATGCTTAGTGATCTGAGATGGAATCCATGTACACCAACAAAGTATGGACTTTGGCTGCTATATCTGAAGGGTTAAATCCCCATCAGGAGAAAGTATATCTTGAGAAGATTACTTGGTGTAGTTGGAAAAGTTGAGACTTTCAAAGCTAGACTTGTTAAAGCTTTTCGTCATCGACTAGGCGTGGATAATGATGAAACTTTTTCAAGCAGCTATGCTTAAGTCCATCCAGATCCTACTTGCCACGGCTACATACCATAACTACGATATCTGGCGGTTGGGTGCCATGACTGCTTTTCTAAATGATGTTTTAGAATAGAGCATCTATAAGTACACAGCCATAGTGCTTCGTAGATAGTGGGAGCAGCGGAAACGTGTACAAGATGCTTTATAGGATAAAGCAGGTATCGCGGAGTTGGAACATCTGTTTTGATGTCTTAGTCAAAGAGTTTGACATCATCAAAATGGTAGATGAACCTTATATAAACAAAAAGGTAGTAGGGAGTATGGTAACGATCCTCGTAGAGTACGTGGATGACATACTCTTGATAGGGAAAGAGTTTCCTATGCTACGCTCGATCAATCTCCGCTTATCACTAGGATTCTCCATATAGGATCAAAATGATACCTCCTAAATCCTGAGTTTTAGATCTATGAGATAGATTTAATTGGATGTTAGGATTCTCACTAGTTGTAGTGAGATGATATCAAACGATTCTGGGGAGAATCACTGGAAGTGTTTCAGGGTGATAAAGACGACTGAGTGTCAGTCACAGGCATTGTCTTTACCCTCGGTAAAGGGACGGTATGTTGGAAGAGTTCCAAGCTAGATACCGTGACATACTAGACAATAAAGGCAGGATACATCGCTACTTAAGATGCTACCAAAGAGGCTGTTTGGGTGTATATTTGTTCATGAGATGAACTTAGTTCCTCCCATTGTGTGACAATGGAGTTGTGGCTTATGTCAAGGAACATCCGTCCCATCAGTGATCCAGACATATTCTAAGGCAGTGTCACCTGATCATGGAGATGGTTGATCTCCAGGGTGATCGAGGTTTGGAGAGAAGACTCAGAGGACAACACAGCGGATCCACTCACAAAGGCCTGTTCCCAGAGAGAGACTTTTATGGGATGGTTGAGTATGAGATACTGCAACCACTGCTATCAGATGGCCCTAGTGCAAGTGGGAGATTGTTAGTTATATGTATGCCCTAGAGGCCATTACTATACATAGGATGTATATTGTAGTGGATGCTGGGACATATATAGGGAGGACTTTCTTGCTCGACATGATAGTATGCTATCTGGTTGATCTTTACCTTAACGTGTACACTGATTGTCTCCCTGTTACATGTTGGTAAAGCCCTTAGGATCTATACTTGACTACCTGGACTATGATGCGGATCATACTAGTGGGGACATGGTAGTCCATAAGTACATCCTTCAAAGTCCCTAGTCGTGGGTGTATCGAGATGGGGCATCGATATACCAGAGTAGACTAGCGTATACCTTCTCGACCCATACAGATGGGCGATGGATGATCCCATATCCATTGGTGTTTGACATCAGAGATGATATACGGGTGCTCAGTAGAGACTGGGTACACTGGACGGACTCGCCGAGAACTCCCAGATGGTATTATACCTTACGTCAGATGGCAGTTCTCTGGTGACACTGGTACAGAGTAGTCTGTTGACCCGAGATCGTCATAGAGTCTTGTGTGGTTCCCACTGTGCTTTGATTTCCATCTTACCACGTCCAAGAGGGCGTGCAAAATGGTGGTTTTTGGGTACAGTCCCGAGTCACATGGAGACAATGAGCGATAGGAGGGGATTCGTCTCTCCCGGTATAGGAGGTTGATGTTGCGCTGTGTTCGATTGGCTATAACAGGAAATCCCTGGCCAGGGTTGCTGAGATTCACTGGTAAGTGTTACCAGTAGTTTCTCGAATTATTATAGACCTCATATCGACACGACTTATCGAGCTATTGGGGTCTGACGTTTACCACCCCTAGGCGAGATATGCGACATATCAGACGATCAGACCGGACTGTACGGTAGTGTTACTAGTTGGATTCACTGGAGTGTGAGCGGGCTTGCTCTTCGATCTTCAGATCGCTCAATACCCGGGTGGCCGTTACGTTTAGCAGACCGCTTGCGGCTTGTGGGTGCTTGATATGATCATCACCTGCTGCCGGCGTATTGACGAGTCTTTAGAGTCCTACACAGAGGTTTCTTGGTTCAAGCGAAACGAAATAGGAGCGCATTTGAGATATGTGCGGGACCGAGAATAATGCGTGTATGTGATACCGTATTCTTTTCTCGCGATCAATGTGTCGAATGGTTGTATGCGATATAACCTAGTTATCGAATCGAAGATTGATTCGATAAGCCGATACATTTGATACTAGTCGGTTATATGCGATATGACCGGATCGTTAAATCAAGTGTTGATTTAATGATTTAATGTATAATTATATATTTGATATATTACTTTGCATTAACTAGTATCGGTTCACTTTAAATGGATTTTCTCACTCGGATGTGCGCATTGCATATGCGATATGATTTTGTGCACTTGCTTGTATCATGTTTGATGATACATGCCTTTTGGTTAAGTGTAAAGAATTAAACTATGGTTAAGTGGATGATTAGGGTTTTTGATTTCCTTTTCTCATTTATTTATCTATTTATTCATTTTGGAAATAAATAAAAAGGCATAAAGAGAAAAATGGTGGCTAATTTTGTTTCATATTGAAGCTTCATGAAGCTTTGACCTAGTGACCATTTTTGTCTCATGCTTAACCCTAACCATTCCTTTCAACCATGATTAAATCTCTACACTTGACCATGGTTCATTATATGATAAGTATTGATATTCTTTTCTTTTTTAATCAACTTATCATAACACTTTCTTCTTCTTCTTCATCTTCTTCTTCCATGAAGAAGCTTACTTCATCAATGGTGATTGATAAAAACAAGTGAGAAATCCAATTCTAAAGTCTACCCACTTCCGATTTCTTCATCCTCTACCTCTTGCCAAGTAGTAGAGTGTGTTTCCTTCACAAGTTTTCATGGCTTGGTGAAGGTGGAGCTTGATCTAGTGATGCTTCGACGTAGATCATCTTCGGCACGTTGTCGACGACCTAGCCCGGTCTTTTCTCCGTTGAAACCACCGTGAGAGTCATGGTTCGATTTGGACAGCGGAGAGGACTTCATTGCGGAGCCGTGGAGGTGGAGCACCGGATCTACAAAGGTTGTATTTCCGTATTCTTATAGTTAAGTGTTAACTAGTTTACTTTTCGCCTAGAATTCTAGCCAACGATCCGTACTCTAGAGTTTCTCGGCACCGCAAAGTAAACTAGTTAACACTTAACTATAAGAATACGGAAATACAACCTTTGTAGATCCGGTGCTCCACCTCCACGGCTCCGCAATGAAGTCCTCTCCGCTGTCCAAATCGAACCATGACTCTCACGGTGGTTTCAACGGAGAAAAGACCGGGCTAGGTCGTCGACAACGTGCCGAAGATGATCTACGTCGAAGCATCACTAGATCAAGCTCCACCTTCACCAAGCCATGAAAACTTGTGAAGGAAACACACTCTACTACTTGGCAAGAGGTAGAGGATGAAGAAATAGGAAGTGGGTAGACTTTTTGATTTCCTTTTCTCATTTATTTATCTATTTATTCATTTTGGAAATAAATAAAAAGGCATAAAGAGAAAAATGGTGGGTAATTTTGTTTCATATTGAAGCTTCATGAAGCTTTGACTTAGTGACCATTTTTGTCTCATGCTTAACCCTAACCATTCCTTTCAACCATGATTAAATCTCTACACTTGACCATGGTTCATTATATGATAAGTATTGATATTCTTTTCTTTTTTAATCAACTTATCATAACACTTTCTTCTTCTTCTTCATCTTCTTCTTCCATGAAGAAGCTTACTTCATCAATGGTGATTGATGAAAACAAGTGAGTTTCTCAGCAACCCTGGCCAGGGATTTCCTGTTATAGCCAATCGAACACAGCGCAACATCAACCCCCTATACCGGGAGAGACGAATCCCCTCCTATCGCTCATTGCCTCCATGTGACTCGGGACTGTACCCAAAAACCACCGTTTTGCACGCCCTCTTGGACGTGGTAAGATGGAAATCAAAGCACAGTGGGAACCACACAAGACTCTATGACGATCTCGGGTCAACAGACTACTCTGTACCAGTGTCACCAGAGAACTGCCATCTGACGTAAGGTATAATACCATCTGGGAGTTCTCGGCGAGTCCGTCCAGTGTACCCAGTCTCTACTGAGCACCCGTATATCATCTCTGATGTCAAACACCAATGGATATGGGATCATCCATCGCCCATCTGTATGGGTCGAGAAGGTATACGCTAGTCTACTCTGGTATATCGATGCCCCGTCTCGATACACCCACGACTAGGGACTTTGAAGGATGTACTTATGGACTACCATATCCCCACTAGTATGATCCGCATCATAGTCCAGGTAGTCAAGTGCAGATCCTAAGGGCTTTACCAACATGTAACAGGGAGACAATCAGTGTACACGTTAAGGTAAAGATCAACCAGATAGCATACTATCATGTCGAGCAAGAAAGTCCTCCCTATATATGTCCCAGCATCCACTACAATATACATCCTATGTATAGTAATGGCCTCTAGGGCATACATATAACTAACACTTATTGAGCTATTGGGGTCTGACGTTTACCACCCCTAGGCGAGATATGCGACATATCAGACGACGAGACCGGACTGTACGGTAAGTGTTACTGGTTGGATTCACAGGAGTATGAGCGGGCTTGCTCGTCGATCTTCTGATCGCTCAATACCCGGGTGGCCGTTATGTTTAGCAGACCGCTTGCGGCTTGTGGGTGTTTGATATGATCATCATCTGCTGCCGGCGTATTGACGAGTCTTTAGAGTCCTACACAGAGGTTTCCTGGCTCAAGCGAAACGAAATAGGAGCGCATATGAGATATGTGCGGGACCGAGAATAATGCGTGTATGTGATACCGTATTCTATTCTCGCGATGAATGTATCGAATGGTTGTATGTGATATAACCTAGTTATCGAATCAAGGATTGATTCGATAAGCCGATACATTGGATATTAGTCGGTTATATGCGATATGACCGGACCGTTAAATCAAGTGTTGATTTAATTATTTAATGTATAATTATATATTTGATATATTACTTTGCATTAACTAGTATTAGTTCACTTATGATGGATTTTCTCACTTGATGTACACAAGTTGTATATGTGATATATTTTTGTGCACTTGTTTGTATCATGTTTGATGATACATGCTAACTTGGGTTTGTGTAAAGACTTAAACCATGTTTAGTGAATGGTTAGGGTTTCATTTCACTTATTTATTTATTTATTCATTAATTCATTTTGGGCAAAAATGAAATGGTGGCTTAGTTTGTTTTGTTGTTGAAGCTTCATGAAGCTTTGACTAAGTGACTATTTTGTCTTCATGTCCTAACCCTAACCATTCAACTAAACCCTAGTTAATTCTCTACACTAAATCATGGTTGAGATTTTGATAAGTATCATTTTTTTTCTATTTTAAAGGAATACTCATCATATTCTTTCTTCTTCTTCTTCTTCTTCAACAAAGAAGAAACCTTGCCTCCATCAATGGCAACATGAGAAAAAGAGTGAGAAATCCAATTCTAAAGTGAACCCACTTCTTATTTCTTCATCCTCTACCACTTGCCAAGTAGTATAGGGTGTTTTCTTCACAAGTTTCATGGCTTGGTGAAGTTGGAGCTTGATCTTGTGTTGCCTCGACGTAGATCATCTTCGGTATCGAAGTCGACGACCTAGCCCGCCCATTTCTCCGATGAAGCCGACGCTAGAGGCCGGGATCCGATGATCGCAGCGAGGGGACTTCATCACGGAGCTATGGAGGTGGAGGACCGGATCTACAAAGGTTGTATTTCCGTTCACTTAGTTAAGTTGTTAACTAGTTGCTTGTTTCGCCTAATTTCTAGTTAACGATCCGTATTAGGGTCTCTCGGCACCGGAAAAATTTGAAAATGGCATGGTTGATGCCTTGTGAGACGTCATTAGTGTGTCTAGGAACCCTACAGTGGTATCAGAGCCTAGCTAGAGCTTTAGGCGATGTGTAGACGAAGCTAGAAGTCCGATCGAACCCGATATTCCCCGATTTCAACCCTCTCTGTACAATTTTTCAAACAGTGGATTTTTGTGTATTAAAAATTCTCAAAAAATTAAGCAGGAAAAACTAAGAATTACTGTGAAGTACGGTCCCCTAAGTCAACAATTTGACAGCGGAACCGCGGCGAAACCATGGGTTTTGCGGGGGTTTCGCGGCCAAAATTTGACTTAGTCCCTGAAATTTCATATATTTATTCTTAGGTCCTTTCTTGGCAATTTTTTATGGGAATATTTTAATTCCACTCAAGTGTTGAGTATTCTAGGGTTTTATTGGGGACTCGTTAATTTGATCGGATAATTTAACTTCGTTTAAGTTTTTCCGGATATTTTAAAAACTGTTAAAAAGTTCGACCGGATATAAATACCCACTTTTTCCCCTGCCGGGAAATTTCCAAGTGTTGGATCTTTTCGTAGTTTAAGAACGTTCAAAGTAATGCAAGTAACGCGATGGTCCTTCTAGAAGACAACAAACCTTAACTCGATTATGTGACCGTCTTGAACTGCCCTTTGAACCTTAGGGTTTGGGGCAGTACGGCGTGCCACATGTGAGGCGTTGGCTTGACCCTTCTACGGCTGGACCGTTGGTACTGAGGCATGAACTGGATGTTTTTAAACTTATTTCATGTGTTGAGCTGTTTCGGGAAAACTTGGGTGTTTGAATGTTCGATCGGAAAGTTTAACATTTTCTATTTTATCTGGAATGTGATACAATAATTGGAATTCACAAGTGGTTATGAGATAACTGAATGAATGTTATAAATCTAGCGGTTTAGTCTCAATTGATCGGTTGCCACGGGATTTTGATGTGATCAAAAGTCCGTCGCAATCACGTAGTGCACGCGGATACTCGCCGGGTAAACTTAATAGACAGCTACACCCCTTAGCCTCGACCAAGTGACTGTAGGAGAACCCTGTCGCCGAAAGCATCCGTTCGGGTGCTCGCGGCAGTGGTGTTCCGCCTTAGTGCACTTCGTTGACGGTATCGGGGGTGCGGCCGTCTACTAAAGTTTGTGACGAGCATTCGATCGGGATGTCGGGAATCTTATTGAATTGCCCGACTTGATATTGAAAAGAGTTTTCGATAATGAGACTAAAATGCGGGGTTTATAATTGTTAGGCATGCGATGTTTAAGGAATTCATATGATTAGGCATGCGATGTCTAAAGAGATTGCGGATTCCAACTGTTGTAGTTTTACACTTTCTTTTCTGTGACCGTAAGTGTAATATGTAATATCGCCGGTTTCGTTGCTATATGTCAACGACAATTGGGATGGGCATATTTGTTGGAGATAGTTCCCTCATAGTCAATTATTGGATCGCAGGTACGTGATTGCAATGATTGCGGAGGACCTATACCGGCAGGACAGTCTTACTCGAGATGATAGTATGCTATCTGGTTTGCCTTTATCAGTCGTGTGCATGTTCAGGTGACTGATTACATGTTACACTTTGATAGAGCCCTTAGGATCTTGCTTTACTACCAACTGTATGATGGCGATCATATACGTGAGAGTTGGGTAGTTTATATGCATATCCTTAATTGTGGTCCTTAGTCGTGGGAGTTTCGAGACAGGGCATCGATACTCCGGAGTAGACTAGTATATATAGTCGAGACCCCGACGAGGGGCGGTGGCCGGTCTCACAAGCCACTGGTGTCAGTTGGATCACCTAAGATGTATACAGGTGCTCATTGGGTTATGAGTACACCGGACAGGACTCGCCGGGAATCTGCTAGTTGGTATTATACATATCGTCAGATAGCAGTTCCCTGGTGACATATGTACAGGTTAGTTCATCGACCTGAGGTCGTCATTTGTCTCGTGTGAGTTCCCACTGTGCTTTGATTTCTACCCTACCACGGCTCAAAGGAGTCGTGCAAACAGGTAGCTTTTGGGTACAATCCCGAGCCATATGGAGGCACGTGAGCGGATCGGCAGGGGATTCGTCTCTCCCGATATTGGGGGCGAGATCGTGCTGTGTCTAGGAGAGCCATTACACATAGCCCACGGCCGTGGCAGGAGATTTACTGGTAGGTACTCCAGTAGTATCTCAGGGTGTTATTGGGCTTCACTCCGACACGACTTATACTGCTATTGGGGGTCTGACGTTACTAGCCCCCTAGGCAGATATGCGATACTCATAGACGAACGGACCGGACTGTATATACATAGTCACTGTTAGGCTCAGTTGGGTTTCCGGATGAGTTCGCTCATCGGCCTCCCTTGAGGTCAGTCCATGGGCAGTCGTTACGCATTGCTAGTGCCGCTGACGGTTTGTGGTTAAACACACTGCCAGGGTACTGACGAGTCATTAGAGTCCCCCACAGACAGTTTCCCAAGTTCGGGCGAAACGTTGTAGAGGCCGTATGGTTTTATGGCAGGGTTCGGAAAATGCACGTGCGTTTACGCACGTGTCAGTTTTCGGGCAGATGATACTGGTCGGCTTTGGTTTAAGCTGGATCCGAGTATTATATTGAGTAGATATAATATCTTTGTCTCAGTTGCATTTGTATTCGGTTGTAATACAAATGCGGGTATATTTATACAGTTACGGGGTTATCCTGAAAGTCGTTTCGGGATCACTTTTGGAAGTTGCCAGTTTCCAGTTTTCTATCAGCCGTCTTTTAACATTCGGTTAAAGACGGATTTATCTTTTCTTGGATGAGGGTGAGTCGTGCTTCTAGATGGTTCTAGAGAGGGTGACTAGGTTAAATGGTGTTGGATTTTCATTGGTTGCTTTTGGTGTGTTCACACTTTGTGTTCACACTTGAGATATTTGTTTTGTGTTCACACATGATATTTTCATAAGGTCACCCCCCCTCTATCCTACACTCACCCTCCTCCTTCCTATATATGGCCGGCCCCTCCCTCCTCTCTCTCTCCAACTTGATGTTTCATTTGCTAAAAAGATTATGATAGATTTTGGGGTGTATGGAATTTCACAGCTCATTTCATTCCACCACCCGATTCGAGTGGCAACTTCATTAACCGTTCGTCCATAGCTTTGGATGGAACGAGACAAAGTTTCTACTCATTCTCTACATCATTCTTGGTCGTCTCTTTTAGCAAACTTGACGACCGAGTTGCCTCGAGTCAGAGGAGGGAGCCCGTTTAAAGAATCGTTGACGTGGTGCCACCTGGACGAGAAGATCGGAGATCGACGAGATTGGAGCAGCCGCAACGGAGCGTGGGATGATGGTTAAAGAATGAAGGACTCGGATCGTTCGGTATAACCTTTCTACACTCTTTACAGTTTGTTAGTTTAGCAATAATGGCAGATCCGGGTTAAAGTATACGATAGCGCCAGTTAAAAAGTTTTTGTTCCGTATTTAGCGTCTGTAGACGGCCGGGGCGCTACCGTAGACTTACAGTGGTATCAGAGCCTCACCATTTTGCTTTACTAACTTGTGCTAATGCGTTTAAAATATCGATCGAACCGGATATCGGAAAACACAATTTTCAAATTCACAGTTTCTGTAGATTTTAAATGATGTCCTAAAATTATTCTACATATCACAGAAAGTTGTGCAGGGTTTTATAAGCACACCGACCAAATTTGAGCACGTGATTCCACCAAACAGCAGCGGAATCGCGGCCAAACCCATGGTTTGGCCGCGCATCCGCGGCCATTCTATGGGATCAGTGCACCAAATTTGGTCTATGTCTTCTCTGTTGGAATTTGGGGTTTTTGGTATATATCTTCTGGGCCCAGATTTTGTTACTGTTCTACAGATGTTTGTGGAGCCCACTTCGTGATATTTAGTCGATTGAAATTTAAACATGTTAGTTTACAGTGCTTACATTATATCTCCGACCGGGAATGTCATTTGATCGGTAAACCGCGTCTGATTGCTATAGTTCTTTTAGACGGGTTTGCGAACGTGACATTCGCGTTGATGTTCTGTGTTGTGCTGTGATGTTGCGGTTTTGTCGTGGTGGATAGCAGTGTGCAATGGTAGTACAGTTTGAGTTTATTTGTACATTTGATATTGCGGGACGAGCGTCCAACTTGTGGACTGCCGTCACTGCCTGTTGTATAATATTCTTTTGGGGCACGACCAGGTTGCGGTCGATGTACCTGTTGTACTATTTTTTATTACTGTACTAGGTTTTGCCCCGCGACGGAGTGCACGGATAGCCGGGTTCTGGAGGGCAACGGGTCCGCATCTCATGGCTTTGAGAGGCAGAGGGGGCCCACTCTAAAATTGGCAGACTATTCGCCGCACTCGTAGGGGGTACAGGTTGACCCAAGGAGGGGTGCCCAAGATTACCGGATTCCCTGAAGTGTGGGTTGTCCATTCACTTTGCTGTGGGGGGCTGCCTCGCTTCAGGTTTTGGCGGGTAACTTGCCGCACCCGTAGGGGTCTAAGGTTTCATTGCACAGGCTATCCACACGACAGGGGAACGTCGGGTTTCAGCAGCGGCTCTGTGAAACCCGGGGATCCCAAATTATCTGTATTGTTCTGTGATGCTTATTACTTTTCTGTAATGTTGCATATTATCACGCCTGGAGCGATTATTGTATATTGGTTTATATACTATTAGATGTTGTATATGTTTTACACCCGCGCTAGTCCAGTCCCCGCTCTGTCGTTAGTTAAGTAACCTAACGGGTGATGATGGGACCCAGTGACGAATGCGGATGGCATATACGTACATTTTATTTTCGTTCTTTTCTGGTGTGATTGAATGATGGGACTGCGTTGATTCTGATCAATGCAAAGTAAAACAAACCTATTTGGCAGTTGTTGGAACAATTTAAAAAAATGTTATTGCAAAGACGTTTCCTTTTGTTATGCATAGCGGTATTCAGTGGAATATCCTGCACCTCATTCGACGGGGCAAGGGCCGATATCCCTTCACCGGGACCGACCCCTTGGGCAGAAGTTTACGTCAGGGTAATAACTTCACTATAGTCGATTACATGTTGCTTTGCACCGTGGTATTCAGTGGAATATCCTGCACCTCATTCCACGAGGAAAGAGCCGAGATCCCTTCACCGGGAATGACCTCTTTAGCAAAAGGTTTTCGCCACTATATTTTAAAAAAGCTATCAGGTTCCTTCAGCGATATCAAGTTCTCTACGTTAAAGGTTTTTCGCCAAAAACCAGCCGTAGCCCTCCGTCACTTCTTTTGGGTATTCAGTAGTATTCAAGCTATGTATTTTGACAAACGCCAAGGCATGGTGTTTGGTAGCTGCTGGGTATTCAATTGTTGCATAGATAGATGAGTTGGTTTGGGACAGTCGTTCTGCCATTTTGGCCAACGTCAAGGGCATGTGCTGGTGGGTTCAAATTGACAAGATAGTGACGGGTAGAACTTGGCATGTGACTTATGATATTTTGACCAACGCCAAGGTCATAAGAGCATGGGGCAAAAATCTTATCGGGAGTTTCTAAAGAAACTGAAACTTGCCAAGTATGCGCATACCTTCTGGAGTATGAGTAACGTGGATGCATTCCATCACGTTATCATGCGATGGGAGTTGGATCCCGATTCCCACTGATGAGTTGGTTTACTCTTCGGGTGATCCCGATTGATTCTTCTTTTAGGTTTGGAGGAGAATTTGACAGGACAGTGGGAGGTTTCCGGATTAGATAAAGTGATAACCATTCTGATCTAGGTTAGAGTGCACGCAGAGTGTTTCTTTTCTCTCTCTCTTTGGCAGCGACCTTTGACCAACCCTAGACTATGATTCAGTGACCAAGTTGACCGAACCTTCTTAAATTACTGGCTTTTGGAATGTCCGAGTTGCATAAGTCATTGCCACTCCTTCTTTTACCCTTTGTATTTCTCAGAACACCCGTATTACTACGGACATCCACTTCCATTGGATAGATCTATCGTATGGTAATATACGAACTCAAAGGGGCTTCTTCGAGGATGGATCCAGGTTCAGGAGAAATAAAATTGGTTTATTCAGTTGTCTTTTATTATCACCTTCTCTCAGGTTGCGAGGGCTCCTTGGTTTAGGAGAGTACACCTATTACGCTTATTGGATAGTCTTATTCCAAACCATAGGCAAGTGCCGAAAGGTAGGGAATGAAGAAAACCAATTAGCCTAAGTAGGGTACAAAGAAGGTAATATGTAAAGACAAAATAAAGGGATTAGAAAGAGGGCAAAGTAAATTGCGACTGTTATCATTCACAACCAAAACCGCGTACTTCATCGCCACTCCTATTTCACCTTTGAAAGGATAAGGTATTATTCAGTTGTCTTTTATCATCACCTTCTCTCAAGATGTGAGTACTCCTTGGTTTAGGAGGGTACACCTATTATGCTTACTGGATAGTCTTCTTCCAAACCATAGGCTGGTGCCGAACGGTAGGGAAGGAAGAAAACCATTTAGCCTAACGATGGTGTACAGAAGGTAACGACTAAAGACAAATAAAGGGATTTGGTGAGATGGCAATAAAATATACGGTTAAAGTCATGAATTGGATTATGGAAGAGGCATTACTATGAATACCAAGATACCCCTACGAAATATTTTCATGTTTCAGTGCTTTGTTAAAGAAAAACTGTTTTTCCCGATTAGATACTTACTCCAAGGGTATGTATTTACCAGGTTTCATTCTCATATCTCTATGGTTTTACAGATGATGAGTGGGAGTAAGTTATTGGGAATTAGGTGATTATCCTCATTATATCGGAATTCGTTGTAATTGGTGATATTTGAGGAAATCGCCAGGGTACAGTTTTCAACCTACGAAGCACAGGTTTTGAGTTATTCAACTCAGCGAACTTATACAGAGTATTGTATGTTGTCCAGTGTCCATCAGGACAAAGGGGTAGGTCCTCGTACTTTGTTCTATTTACTTATGACTTCTCTAGTTTTTTTAGACAAGTGTTTCGTAGAAATACAAGGTCTAAGTTTTGAGAAGTTGTGGGTATAAGAATAAAGTAGAGAACCAGATGTCACAAATATCGGGATTCTTCAAAGAGATCGAAGGTGTAGATTCTTGTGATTGGTATTCAGATGATAGTAATGATTTTGAGAAACTTGTTTCTCTTTCAGGTTACTCATAATTGGAAGGATTCCTAAGTTGAGTAATACTGATTAGTCTCTTTCCATTAAGTTGATATGCACTGGAGACAGCTGCATGATTGAATATGGTTCCAATTAAATTAGTGCCAAAGTTTCTATATTGGATATAGAATAGCTCGTACCTTAAAAGATGTTAAGGTACGGGGAGTTGTCCAGCTTATGCTTAAAACCAGACACTGGATAACTCAGGGCACGTTTCTGTAATGGCTGTTTGTGGGTTGACCCTGGCTATGACGAGGGTTGATATTCTACGATTTGCAAGATCAATAGTGATATTGTTCTTGACTCGCCACAGTTTTAGTAAAATGGATTTTTTCAGAAAACAGTAGTGGGAGTATGGTAGAACTGGAAGTGATTCCAGAACCGCGAACGATTACGGAAAGTTTAATAGGACCTATATATTCAATCAGGTTTGACATTCCATTAGCCACTCCGCAGATATGGTGGGTAACCTCAGACACCCGAGAGGTACTTCGGTAGCCTCAAGGACGGTGACAGGGAGGTTCTTATCTACCCAGACTTGACACTACCGTTGTTCCAGGCTATGAGACCCGGTAGGAGGGTTGTCGTAGTCAGTGGGAGCAGCGGAAGCATAGTGGGCAAGTAGCTTATGTCTATTTATAGACTAGAGCAGTTATAGCGGAGATAGATCATCTAATTTTGATGTGACAGTCTAGGGTTTGACTTCATCAGAATAGGGGATGGATCTGTTAAGAAGGTAGTAGGCTGTGATGTCATGGTATCTGGATGACATACACAGAGTAGGAAGTAAAATTCCTATACTACGATCGGTTGTACTATGGTCGTTACACAGTTGTTTCTCCAGACAGGATATGGATATAATATTTGACATTCTGGTTTCTGGATCTATGGTTTTAGATCTAGATTTGGGTAGTTTCCAATGTGGGTACTTTGACAGATATTCTAATGGTTTTTAGAATAGTTGACTCCTAGCATGGTGGTGTACCTGCAGGTGATGGAGTCACCCTCTCTAAAGGTGTCGTATAGACTAAAGGGGAGAGGGCTGTGCATGATTGGCAGATCACTTGCTTAGGCAATTGAGTCAATCGTGAGGTGTCAAGTACCACACCAGATGTTGTTTTTGCGCTAGATGCGATAAGTTTGTATTAATCCAATCCTGGAGAGACATAAGGAAGCAGTTTTAGAACATAAGTGGATGTTCTACGGATTTGATGACGGCAGCCTCCTTCGGGAGACGATTATCATTCCAGGCTTCAAAGGTGACGTGGATGACAGAGTGATTGTCAGAGTTTTAGTTTTCCCTCTGACGAGGGACAGTATTATGGACAGGTGGTCCAAGAGGATACTGTGGGTGGCATGGTGCCGGATACTGATTAGGTTCAGTGATCGATACAGTCTAAGAAGTTTGGATTTGGAGTTCATTTATGAACTAGGTCCCATCAGATATCCAGACATATTCTAAGACAGGTATTACTCGATTCGGGAGATGGCTTTCTCCGCGAACTTGAGATTTAGAGAGATATAGAAAGAAACATCTAGGCGGATCAACTCACTGAGGCTATTTCTCGAACACAATAGTTTTACAAACGGGCTTTGTGAAACTGATTAGTAGAGGAGTTGGATGTTCGGTTTCACACGGGCTGTGAGTAGTCGACATCGCAATAATTAGCCTTGAGTGCAAGTGGGAGATTGTTGGAGATAGTGCCCTCATAGTCAATTATTGGATCGCAGGTACGTGATTGCAATGATTGCGGAGGACCTATACCGGCAGGACAGTCTTACTCGAGATGATAGTATGCTATCTGGTTTGCCTTTATCAGTCGTGTGCATGTTCAGGTGACTGATTACATGTTACACTTTGATAGAGCCCTTAGGATCTTGCTTTACTACCAACTGTATGATGGCGATCATATACGTGAGAGTTGGGTAGTTTATATGCATATCCTTAATTGTGGTCCCTAGTCGTGGGAGTTTCGAGACATGGCATCGATACTCCGGAGTAGACTAGTGTATACAGTCGAGACCCCGACGAGGGGCGGTGGCCGGTCTCACAAGCCACTGGTGTCAGTTGGATCACCTAAGATGTATACAGGTGCTCATTGGGTTATGAGTACACCGGACAGGACTCGCCGGGAATCTGCTAGTTGGTATTATACATATCGTCAGATAGCAGTTCCCTGGTGACATGTGTACAGGTTAGTTCATCGACCTGAGGTCGTCATTTGTCTCGTGTGAGTTCCCACCGTGCTTTGATTTCTACCCTACCACGGCTCAAAGGAGTCGTGCAAACAGGTAGCTTTTGGGTACAGTCCCGAGCCATATGGAGGCACGTGAGCGGATCGGCAGGGGATTCGTCTCTCCCGGTATTGGGGGCGAGATCGTGCTGTGTCTAGGAGAGCCATTACACATAGCCTACGGCCGTGGCAGGAGATTTACTGGTAGGTACTCCAGTAGTATCTCAGGGTGTTATTGGGCTTCACTCCGACATGACTTATACTGCTATTGGGGGTCTGACGTTACTAGCCCCCTAGGCAGATATGCGATACTCATAGACGAACGGACCGGACTGTATATACATAGTCACTGTTAGGCTCAGTAGGGTTTCCGGATGAGTTCGCTCATCGGCCTCCCTTGAGGTCAGTCCATGGGCAGCCGTTACGCATTGCTAGTGCCGCTGACGGTTTATGGTTAAACCCACTGCCAGGGTACTGACGAGTCATTAGAGTCCCCCACGGACAGTTTCCCAAGTTCGGGCGAAACGTTGTAGAGGCCGTATGGTTTTATGGCAGGGTTCGGAAAATGCACGTGCGTTTACGCACGTGTCAGTTTTCGGGCAGATGATACTGGTCGGCTTATATTGAGTAGATATAATATCTTTGTCTCAGTTGCATTTGTATTCGGTTGTAATACAAATGCGGGTATATTTATACAGTTACGGGGTTATCCTGAAAGTCGTTTCGGGATCACTTTTGGAAGTTGCCAGTTTACAGTTTTCTATCAGCCGTCTTTTAACATTCGGTTAAAGACGGATTTATCTTTTCTTGGATGAGGGTGAGTCGTGCTTCTAGAAGGTTCTAGAGAGGGTGACTAGGTTAAATGGTGTTGGATTTTCATTGGTTGCGTTTGGTGTGTTCACACTTTGTGTTCACACTTGAGACATTTGTTTTGTGTTCACACATGATATTTTCATAAGGTCACCCCCCTCTCTCCTACACTCACCCTCCTCCTTCCTATATATGGCCGGCCCCTCCCTCCTCTCTCTCTCCAACTTGATGTTTCATTTGCTAAAAAGATTATGATAGATTTTGGGGTGTATGGAATTTCACAGCTCATTTCATTCCATCACCCGATTCGAGTGGCAACTTTATTAACCGTTCGTCCATAGCTTTGGACGGAACGAGACAAAGTCTTCTACTCATTCTCTACATCATTCTTGGTCGTCTCTTTTAGCAAACTTGACGACCGAGTTGCCTCGAGTCAGAGGAGGGAGCCCGTTTAAAGAATCGTTGACGTGGTGCCACCTGGACGAGAAGATCGGAGATCGACGAGATTGGAGCAGCCGCAACGGAGCGTGGGATGATGGTTAAAGAACGAAGGACTCGGATCGTTCGGTATAACCTTTCTACACTCTTTACAGTTTGTTAGTTTAGCAATAATGGCAGATCCGGGTTAAAGTATACGATAGCGCCAGTTAAAAAGTTTTTGTTCCGCATTTAGCATCTGTAGACGGCCGGGGCGCTACCGTAGACTTACAATATTTACTTACGTTGATGACATGTGATGTTTTGTGTTGCTGGATATGTTATATTGGATCGTCGTGTTTGAATAGCCGGGGGTTTTTTATGTGAGATGAGTGTTTTTCATTTTCATTTATGTAAAAAAACTTGTATGTAATATTATTTTATTGGGGCACTTCCAGGTTGCGGAAGATGTCACCTTTTGTATATTATTTACTTTTCCGCACTAGGATAGACCCAAGGAGGAGGGCACAAGTAACCGGGTTCTGGAGTCCAGTAGGAGACCAACTCGAGGAATCGAGTCCGGGTCTCCTAACTCTAGAATTGGTAGGGTTACTTGCCGCTCTCGTAGGGGTCTAGGGGTGTGGGTTTGGCTATTCATCGCGACCGTGGAATCCGTGTTTTATACTGGCTCGTATTAAAAACACGGACGTCCTAGTATATCCAATATTTCATATGATTCTTCTGCTGCGATATCTGTGATGTGATCATGTGATATGTTCTGTGATGGATACTGTATATAGTATATATGATATATTATATAGGCGTTACTTATGTTTTACACCCGCGCTAGCCCTGCCCCGCTCTTCCGTTAGTTACCTAACCTAACGGTGCACGGGGGGACTTCGAGGCGAATGCGGATGGCATAAGTGTACGTCGTATTTATCTGTGATGTTTAGGTATTTAAATGATGGGACTTCATTAATGTGATTAATGAAAGAAAAAGAAACCTAAAGATGTTGTGGAATCGAATTTCAAAATAAAACAGGTAGCTACAGTTCTTGCTTTGCACAGCGGTATATGTGATATATCCTGCACCTTATTCGATGAGAAAAGGGCCGACGATCCCTTCACCGGGAGTGACCCCTTTAGCAATAACTGGCAGATGCTACACACTCGGTTTGTTTTTTGATAGCTTCTATAGTTTCTGCTTTGCACAGTGATATATATGATATATCCCGCAGCTCATTCGACGAGAAAAGGGCCGACGATCCCTTCACCGGGAGTGACCCCTTTAGCAAAACTAGAAAAGCATCAAAAACACTCCATTTCAAAATCATTTGATTCTACAACGATATCAAGTTCATTACGCAATAAGTTTTCAGAAAAACCTGTCGTAGCCCTCCGTCATTTCAGATAAGTAGTAGTTAGTATTCGTGCTGCGTTTGTTGGCCTTTGTCAAGGCGTAGTGTGCGGTAGCTGACTGGTGCTTATCTGCTTATGCATATGATGCAGATTGGATTAGGGTAGTCGTGCGACCTTGTTGGCCTTTGTCAAGGGCCGTGCGGGTGGGTTTATTTCAATTAAGAAATGACGGGTTGAACTTGACTTGCATCCTATGGTTTGTTGGCCTTTGTCAAGGTCATAGGAGGTTAGGGGCAAAATTATCGGGAATTTCAAGTGTTGAAATTTGCAATGAGATTGCATACCTTCTATAAGATAGTTGGATCCCGATACCCACTGCGAGTAAGAGTTACTCCTGGGAGAGTTTTATACATTACAATTAGCCGATCAAGTAGGTGTCTAGAAAGGTGTCAACGGGGTTACGCCTCTGGGAAAACGAGGTTTACATTAATTAGATTCGTGCGAAAGCACGGGGGACCTCTCTCAAAGTACCGACACTGGCCTGGCTGAAAGATTGGCGAACTTGTAGGGTGTAATTAATCCCGGCTAGTCTTTCCTTTTAGGGTTTGAAGGAAGATTTGATAAAAACAGTGGGAGCCATCCTGATTAGATAAAATAATAACCAATCTGATCTTGCAAGAGCGCACGCAGAGTGTTTTCTTCTCTCTCTCTCTCCTGATAGCGACCATGTCACGCCTTAATCAAGATAATAATACGGATGTATTGACCGAACCCGCTTGTTATACCGAGCTGGGGAACGTTGGTCCCGCTCCAACTTATAATTGTTATAAGACAGAGCAGGAAATAAGGGGCTTACCAGAATTCCCGTGCCACCCAAACGAAAAGAGTGCATGCTGATGCATCATCTTCGGGTGTGTTCTTTATACAGAACTGTTTCTCAATTCTCTACGTCCTGGGTATTTGATACCGGATCAGGATCCCAGATATGTAATATGTTACATAGGACTACAGAAAGGTAGAGAACTGAGAACGGGTGATAAGTTTTATGAGGCAGAAAACGGGGAAAGTGTTGCAGCCAAGTCTGTTGGTCACTGTCACCCTGTATTACCAATACATTGATTCTGAACGAGTGTTATTAGATACCGAACCTGATATACAAAATCATATCAGTCTCTTTATTAGTAAAGAAAGGATATAATTTTGTATTGTTGGATAATGTTTTGAACATTTCCTATATCAAAAGTTGATCGGTTCAGGCACGTTATCTAAAAGCATTAATGTTCTAAATCAAACTACAGTTCTTAGTATACAAAACACACACAAGAGGAAGAGTTCAGAAATGAACGAATTCTTCTTAAGGTATTGTAGACTAGGTCATATCAATGCGACCCGACTAGCTGAAGTTACATATAGATGCATATTTAAATCTGTTTGAATTTACATCTTATGAAACTTGCCATCATGTCACAGAGATAAGATGACCATAGCTCTGTTTACTGGAAACAGAGAAAGAGTTAGTGAACTCTTGGGATGATACATGTTGATGTATGTAGGTCCCTTGTCTACATATGCCAAGACTGGTTCTTTGTATTTCATTACATTCTCGGATAATCTCTCAAGATTCAGACATATGTTCCTTTTGAAAAACAAGTCCGAACTTTTTGAGATATTCACAGAATATAAGTTAGAAGTAGAGAACCAAAATAAGGGTATAAGTATTATGTCCTTTGATGAGATCAAGGAGGAGAATACTTGAGCACGGAATTCCTGGACTGTTCTAAAGGAGAATGAGATTCTCTCTCAGCATTACTCCTCCGTATACACCATAGCACGATGGTATATCGGGGCGGAGCAATAGCACCCTATGTGATATGGTGTGCTCTATGATGAGTACTACTGAGTTTCCTATTTTCCTTTTTGGGAGTTATGCACTTGAGAAGCTGCATACCTATTGAATAGGGTTCAAATCAAATCAGTTGCCTACCACTTCATATGTGATATGATAAGGGAAGAGCCATATCTTAAGTTGGTTAAGATTTGGGGTTGTCCGGGCTATGTCTAAAAGCAAAATCCGGACAAGCTCGAGGCAAGGTCTGTTGTGTAGAACTGGAAAGGTTCCAGCTATACAAACTACAGCAGGTGATTTGGTAGAACCAAAGGATTCAGTAGATTCCAACGAACCTCAGCCTCTCCGCCGATCTAGTAGGGTTCCTCATCCACCTGAGAGATACTTCGGTTTCTCGATGACAGTGGGAGCGAGGATTGCATCATGAGATGATGACCCAACTAGTTTCGAGCTGGCCATCAGGAGTAAGACTCTGTATGAATGGCTGGATGCTTAGTGATCTGAGATGGAATCCATCTACACCAACAAAGTATGGACTTTGGTTGCTATATCTGAAAGGTTAAATCCCCATCATGAGCAAGTATATCTTGAGAAGATTACTTGGTGTAGATGGAAAAGTTGAGACTTTCAAAGCTAGACTTGTTAAAGGTTTTCGTCATCGACCAGGCGTGGATAATGATGAAACCTTTTCCAGTGGCTATGCTTAAGTCCATCCGGATCCTACTTGCCACGGCTACATACCATGACTGCGATATCTGGCTGTTGGGTGTCATGACTGCTCTTCTAAAATGATGTTTTAGAAGAGAGCGTCTGTAAGTACACAGCCAGAGGGCTTCGTAGACAGTGGGAGCAGCGGAAACGTGTACAAGATCCTTTATAGGATAAAGCAGGCATCGCGGAGTTGGAACGTCTGTTTTGATGAAGTAGTCAAAGAGTTTGACATCATCAAAATGGTAGATGAACCTTGTATAAACAAAAAGGTAGTAGGGAGTATGGTGACGATCCTCGTAGAGTACGTGGATGACATACTCTTGATAGGGAAGGAGTTTCCTATGCTACGCTCGATCAATCTCCGCTTATCACAATGATTCTCCATATAGGATCAAAGTGATACCTCATAAATCCTGGATTTTGGATCTATGAGATAGATCTAACTGGATATTAGGATACTCACTAGTTGTAGTGAGATGGTATCAATCGATCCTGGGGAGAATCACTGGAAGTGTTTCAGGGTGATAAGGACGACTGAATGTCAGTCACAGGCATTGTCTTTGTTAGTTATATGTATGCCCTAGAGGCCATTACTGTACATGGGATGTATATTGTAGTGGATGCTGGGACATATATAGGAAGGACTTTCTCGCTCGACATGATAGTACGCTATCTGGTTGCACTTTGTCTTAACATGTATACTTTCTGTCTCTCTGATTACATGTTGATAAAGCCCTTAGGATATGTACTCGACTTCCAGGACTATGATGTAGATCATACTAGTGGGGCCTGGGTAGTCCATGAGTACATCCTTGAATTGTTCCTAGTCGAGGGAATATCGAGACGGGGCATCGATATTCCAGAGTAGACTAGCGCATATCTTCTCGACCCATGCGATGGGCGATGGATGATCCCATATCCATTGGTGTTTGACATCGAAGATGGTATGCGGGTGCTCAGTGGAGACTGGGTACACTGAACGGACTCGCCGAGAACTCCCAGATGGTATTATACCTCACGTCAGATGGCAGTTCTCTGGTGACACTGGTACAGCTTAGTCTGTTGACCCGAGATCGTCATAGAGTCTTGTGTGTCTCCCACTGTGCTTTGATTTCCACCCTACCACGGCTCTACTGAGTTGTGCAAACAGGTGGTTTTTGGGTACAGTCCCGATTCACATGGAGGCAATGAGCGATAGGAGGGGATTCGTCTCTCCCGGTATTGGGGGTTGATGTTGTGCAATGCTCGACTGGCCATAACAGGAAATCCCTGGCCAGGGTTGCAGTGATATACTGGTAAGAGTTATCAGTAGTTTCACGAATGTTATGGACCTCAAGTCGGCATGACTTATCGAGCTACTGGGGTCTGACGTTTACCACCCCTAGGCGAGATATGCGACATATCAGACGAACAGACCGGACCGTACGGTAAGTGTTACTGGTTGGATTCGCAGGAGTGTGAGCGGGCTTGCTCGTCGATCTTCTGATCGCTCAATACCCGGGTGGCCGTTACGTTTAGCAGACCGCTTGCGGCTTGTGGATGCTTGATATGATCATCATCTGCTGCCGGCGTATTGACGAGTCTTTAGAGTCCTACACAGAGGTTTCCTGGCTCAAGCGAAACGAAATAGCAGCGCATATGAGATATGTGCGGGACCGAGAATAATGCGTGTATGTGATACCGTATTCCATTCTCGCGACGAATGTGTCGAATGGTTATATGCGATATAACCTGGTTATCGAATCAAGGATTGATTCGATAAGCCGATACATATCATACTAGTCGGTTATATCCGATATGACCGGATCGTTAAATCAAGTGTTGATTTAATGATTTAGTGCATATTTATATATTTGATATATTACTTTGCATTAACTAGTATTGGTTTACTTAAGATGGATTTTCACACTCGGATGGGCGCATTGTATATGCGATATACTTTTGTGCATTTGCTTGTATCATGTTTGATGATACATGATTGTTTAAGTGTAAGTTAAGAATAAACCATGGTTATTAATATGATTAGGGTTTTATTTCCTTTTATTATTTATTTATCTATTTATTTATTTTGGAAATAATTAGAAAAGGAATAAGAAGAAAATGGTGGCTATTTTTGTTTCATATTGAAGCTTCTTGAAGACTTTGACCTAGTGACCATTTTGTTCTTATCCTTAACCCTAACCATTCCATTAACCATGGTCTTTTCTCTACACTTAACTAGGGTTCAAGTTATGATAAGAATTGTTTTTCTTTTCATTATTCTTTTAACTTATCATAACAATGATCTTCTTCTTGCTCTTCTTCTTCTTCATGAAAAGCAAGCTCCATCAATGGTGGATTGATGGAAAGAGTGAGAAATCCAATTCTAAAGTTAACCCACCTCCTATTTCTTCATCCTCTACCTCTTGCCAAGTAGTAGAGTGTGTTTCCTTCACAAGATTTTAGGGTTTGGTGAAGGTGGAGCTTGATTCATCGATGCTTCGACGTAGATCATCTTCGGCATGGACATCGACGACCTAGCTTGCCCATTCTCCAACGAAGCCGATCCTAGAGTCCAGATTCGATTTGGACAGCGGAGAGGACCTCGTTGCGGAGCTATGGAGGTGGAGCACCGGATCTACAAAGGTTGTATTTCCGTATTTTATATAGTTAACTGTTAACTAGTTCTTGTTCGCCTAGAAATCTAGTTATCGATCCGTAGCTTAGGGTTTGTAGGCACCGTAATATTTTAATATGTCATGTTCGATGCCTTGTGAGACCTCCTTGGGGTGCCTAGGAACCCTACAGTGGTATCAGAGCCTAGCTAGAGCCTTAGGCGATCCCCGGACGGAATTAGAAACCCGATCGAACCAAAATCCCATTGCAAAATTGCTCTCTGTACTTTTTTCAAAACTGTTGATTTTTGGCAATTAAAAATATCCAGAAAAACAAGCAGGCTTTTTTAAGAATTACTGTGAAATTTGGTACCCTAATTCCACAATAGCGCGGCGGAAGCGCCGCACAAAGGGGGTTTTCGCGGCGGAAGGGCCGCCAATAAGAAGCCGACACGTGTCAAATTTCACAGTAACTCGTAAAATTCAATTCTCATTTTCCTGGAATATTTAAACTGAACTCAAGAGTTGAGTTGTTCTGAGTTGTTTTGGGAATCATTGTTTCGATCGGAAAGTCTAATTCTGTCCATGTGTTTTCCGGATAAATTTTAGAATATGTTAAAAAGTTCGACCGGATATAAATACCCGATTTTTCCCCTGTCGGGAAATTTCCAAGTGTTGGATTTTTCCGTAGTTTAACGACGTTCTAAGTAGTGCAAGTAACGCGATGGTCCCTCTAGAAGACACAAACCTTAACTCGATTATGTGACCGTCTTGAACTGCCCTTTGAACCTTCGGGTTTGGGGCAGTACGGCGTGCCACATGTGAGGCGTTGGCTTGACCCTTCTACGGCTGGATCGTTGGTACTGAGGTACGAACGGAATGTTGTTAGACTTGTTTCATGTGTTGATCATTTTCGGGAAAACTTGGGTGTTCGAATGTTCGATCGAAAAGTTTAACATTTTCTGTTTATCTGGAATGGGATACAATAATTGGAATTCACAATGAGTTATATGATAACTAAATGAATGTTATAAACATAGCAGTTTAGTCTCACTTGATCTGTTGCCACGGAATTTTGATGTGATCAAAAGTCCGTCGCAATCACGTAGCGTACGCGGATACTCGCCGGGTAAACTTAATAGACAGCCTCACTCCATAGCCCCGACCAAGTGACTGTAGGAGAACCCCGTCGCCGAAAGCATCCGTCCGGGTGCTCGCGGTAGCGGTGTTCCGCCTTGGTGCACTTTGTCGACGGTATCAGGGGTGCGGCCGCCTACTGAAGTTTGCGACGAGTATTCGATCAAAATGTCGGGAATCTTATAAAATTGCCCGACTTAATATTGAAAAGTGTTTTCGATAATGAGACTGAAATGCGGGGTTTATAATTGTTAGGCATGCGATGTCTAAATAATTCATTTGGTCAGGCATGCGATGTCTGAAGAGATTGCGGATTCCAACTGTTGTAGTTTTACACTTTCTTTTCTGTGACCGTAAGTGTAATATGTGATATCGCCGGTTTCGTTGCTATATGTCAACGACAATTGGGATGCGCATATTTACTTACGTTGATGATATCTGATGTTATGTGTTGCTGGATATGTTATATTGGATCGTCGTGTTTGAATAGCCGGGGGTTTTTATGTGAGATGAGTGTTTTTCATTTTCATTCATGTAATGACTTGTATGTAATATTCTTTTATTGGGGCACTTCCAGGTTGCGGAAGTAGTCACCGTTTGTATATTATTTACTTTTTCGCACTAGGATAGACCCAAGGAGGGGAGCACAAGTAACCGGGTTCTGGGGTCCAGTGGGAGACCAACTCGAGGAGTCGAGTCCGGGTTTCCTAACCCTAGAATTGGCAGGGTTGCTTGCCGCTCTCGTAGGGGTCTAGGGGTGTGGGATTGGCTATTCATCACGACCGTGGAATCCGTGTTTTATACTGGCTCGTATTGAAAACACGGACGTCCTAGTATATCCAATATTTCATATGTTTCTTCTGCTGTGTTTTATCTGTGATCATGCGATGTTCTGTGTTCTGTGACAGGTATTATATATAGTATATATGATATATTATATAGACGTTGCTTATGTTTTACACCCGCGCTAGCCCTGCCTCGCTCTGGCGTTAGTTACCTAACCTAACGGTGCAGACGGGACATCGAGGCGAATGCGGATGGCATAAGTGTACGTCATATCTATCTGTGATGTTTAGGTAATATAAATGATGGGATATTCATTAATGAGATTAATGAAAGAAAATAAACCTAATTGATGTTGTGGAATCGAATTTTAAAATAAAACAGGTAGCTACAGTTCTTGCTTTGCATCGCGGTGTTCATTATAGAACATCCTGCACCTTATTCGATGAGGAAAGGACCGAGATCCCTTCACCGGGAGTGACTCCTTTAGCAATAACTGACAGATGCTACAACCCTCGGTTTGTCTTTGATCGCTTCTATAGTTTCCGCTTTGCACAGTGATATATATGATATATCCCGCACCTCATTCGACGAGGAAAGGGCCGACGATCCCTTCACCGGGAGTGACCCCTTTAGCAAAACTAGAAAAGCTTCAAAAACATTCCATTTAAAAACCATTTGATTCCGCAACGAGATCAAGTTCAAAGCGTTAAAGGTTTTCACAAAAACCAGCCGCAACCCTCCGTCATTTTAGGAAGTAGAGTACTTAGTATTCGTGCTGTGTTTGTTGACCATAGTCAAGGCACAGTGTACGGTAGCTAAGTGATGTCTTCCTACACCGCATATGATGCGATTAGTTAGGACAGTCGCGTGACTTTGTTGACCTTAGTTAAGGGTCATGTGGGTGGGTCTAATTAATCACGAAATGACGGGTAGAACTTGACTAGTACTTATGATTTGTTGACCATAGTTAAGGTCATAGGTGCTAGGGGTAAAAACCTTTATCGGGAGTTTCAAGTGTTGAAACTTGCAATGAGATTGCATACCTTCTATGTGATAGTTGGATCCCGATACCCGCTGCGAGTAAGAGTTACTCCTGGGAGAGTTTTATACATTACAATTAGCCAATCAAGTAGGTGTCTAGAAAGGTGTCAACGGGGTTACGCCTCTGGGAAAACGAGGTTTACATTAATTAGGTTCGTGCGAAAGCACGGGGGACCTCCCTCAAAGTACCGACACTGGCCTGGCTGAAAGATTGGCGAACTTGTAGTGTGTAATTAATCCCGGCTAGTCTTTCCTTTTAGGGTTTGAAGGAAGATTTGATAAAAAGCAGTGGGAGCCATCCTGATTAGATAAAATAAAAACCAATCTATTCTTGCAAGAGCGCACGCTGAGTGTTTTCTTCTCTCTCTCTCCAGGTAGCGACCATATCACGCCTTAATCAAGATAATAATACGGATTATTGACCGAACCCGCTTGTTATACTGAGCTGGGGAACGTTGGTCCCGCTCCAACTTATAATTGTTATAAGACAGAGCAGGAAATTGGGGAATACCAGATTTCCTGTGCCGCCCAAACGAAGAGAGTGCATGCTGATGCATCATCTTCGGGTGTGTTCATTATACAGAACTGTTTCTCAGTATTCTTTACGTCCTGGGTATGTGATACCAGATCAGGATCCCAGATATGTAATCTGTTACATAGGGCTACAGAAAGGTAGAAAAACTGAGAACGGGTGATAAGTTTCATGAGACAGAAAACGGGGCAAGTGTTGCAGCCAAGTCTGTTGGTCACTGTCACCCTGTATTACAATACATTGATTCTGAACGAATGTTGTTAGATACCGAACCTGATATACCAAATCATATCACTCTCTTTGTTAGTAAAGAAAGGATATAATTTTGTATTGTTGGATAATGTTTTGAACATTTCCTATATCAAAAGTTGATCGGTTCAGGCACGTTATCTAAAAGCATTAATGTTCTAAATCAAACTACAGTTCTTAGTATACGGAACACACATAAGAGGAAGAGTTCAGAAATGAACGAATCCTTCTTGAGGTATTGTAGACTAGGTCATATCAATGCGACCCGACTAGCTGAGTTACATTTAGATGCATATTTAAGTCAGTTTGAATTTACATCTTGTGAAACTCGCCAGTCATGTCACAAAGATAAGATGACCATAGCTCCGTTTACTGGAAACAGAGAAAGAGTTAGTAAACTCTTGGGATGATACATGTTGATGTATGTAAGGTCTCCTGTCTACACATGCCAGGACTGGTTCTTTATACTTCATTATATTCTCTGATAATCTCTCAAGATTCAGTCGTATGTTCCTACTGAAACATAAGTCCGAAGCTTTTGAGGTATTCACAGAATATAAGTTAGAAGTAGAGAACCAATAACAGGGTATAAGTATTAAGTCCTATGATGAGATCAGAGAGGAGAATACTTGTGCATAGAATTACTGGACCTTTCTAAAGGAGAATGAGATTCTCTCTCAGTATTACTCCTCCGTATATGCCATAGCACGATGGTATATCGGGGCGGAGCAATTACACCCTATGTGATAAGGTGTGCTCTATGATGAGTACTACTGAGTTACCTTTTTCCTTTTGGGAGTTATGCACTTGAGAAGCTGCATACCTATTGAATTAGGTTTGAATCAAATCACTGCCTACCACTCCATATAAGATATGGTATGGGAAGAACCTATCTCTTAAGTAAGTTAAGATTTGGGATTGTCCGGCCTATGTCAAAAGCAAAATCCGGACAAGATCGAGGCAAGATCAGTTCTGTTGAACTGGAAAGGTTCCAGCTGTACAAAACTGCTAATGATTTGGTAGAACCAAAGAATTCAATAGTTTCCGACGAACCTCAGCCTCTCCGCCGATCTAGTAGGGTTCCTCATCCGCCTGAGAGATACCTCCGTTTCTCGATGACAGTGGGAGCAAGGATTGCATCATGAGATGATGACCCAATTAGTTTCGAGCAGGCCATCGAGAGTAGGGACTCTGTAAGAATGGCTGGATGCTTAGCGGTCTGAGATGGAATCCATATACACCAACAAAGTATGGATTTTGGTTGCTATATCTGAAGGGTTAAATCCCCATCAGGAGCAAGTATATCTTGAGAAGATTACTTGGTGTAGATGGAAAAGTTGAGACTTTCAATGCTAGGCTTGTTAAAGGTTTTAGTCATCAACCAGGCGTGGATAATGATGAAACCTTTTTCCAGTAGCTATGCTTAAGTCTATCCAGATCCTACTTACCACGGCTACATACCATGACTGCGATATCTGGTGGTTGGGTGCCATGACTACTTTTCTAAATACTGATTTAGAAGAGAACGTCTATAAGAACACAGCCAGAGGTCTTCGTAAACAGTGGGAGCAGCGGAAACGTGTGCAAGTTGCTTTACATAATGAAGCAGGCATCGCGGAGTTGGAACGTCTGTTTTGATGTGATAGTCAAAGTGTTTGACTTCATCAAAATGGTAGACAAACCTTGTATGTACAAAAGGGTAGTAGAGAGTAATGTGGTCATCTTCGTATTGTACGAAGACAACATACTCTTGATAGGAAGAAAGTTTCCTATACTACGATCGATCGATCTCCTATTATCACTAAGATTCCCCTAATAGGATCAAAATGATACCTACTAAATCCTGGATTTTGGATCTATGAGATAGATCTAAATGGATGTTAGAATACTCACTAGATGAAGTGAGATGGTATCAATCGATCCTGGGGAGAATCACTGGAAGTGTTCCAGGGTGATAAAGATGACTGAATGTCAGTCACAGGCACTGTCTTTACCCTCAGTAAAGGGACGGTATGTTGGAAGAGTTCCAAGCTCGATACCGTGGCAATCTAGACGATAAAGGCTGGTAACATCGCTATTAAAGATACTACCAAAGAGGCTGTTTGGGTGTATATTAGTTCATAAGATGAACTAGGTTCCTGCCATTGTATGACAATGGAAGCGTGGTTTCGACCCTGGAACCCTGGTCCCATCAGTGGCCCAGACAAATTCTGAGGAAGCATCACCTGATCATGGAGATAGTTGATCTCCAGGGTGATCGAGGTTAGGAGAGAAGACTCAGAGGACAACACGGCGGATCCACTCACGAAGGCCTTTTTCCCAAAGAGAGACTTTTTGGGGGATGGTTGAGTATGTGATACTGCAACCACTGCTACAGATGGCCCTAGTGCAAGTGGGAGATTGTTAGTTATATGTATGCCCTAGAGGCCATTACTGTACATGGGATGTATATTGTAGTGGATGCTGGGACATATATAGGAAGGACTTTCTCGCTCGACATGATAGTACGCTATCTGGTTGCACTTTGTCTTAACATGTATACTTTCTGTCTCTCTGATTACATGTTGATAAAGCCCTTAGGATATGTACTCGACTTCCAGGACTATGATGTAGATCATACTAGTGGGGCCTGGGTAGTCCATGAGTACATCCTTGAATTGTTCCTAGTCGAGGGAATATCGAGACGGGGCATCGATATTCCAGAGTAGACTAGCGCATATCTTCTCGACCCATGCGATGGGCGATGGATGATCCCATATCCATTGGTGTTTGACATCGAAGATGGTATGCGGGTGCTCAGTGGAGACTGGGTACACTGAACGGACTCGCCGAGAACTCCCAGATGGTATTATACCTCACGTCAGATGGCAGTTCTCTGGTGACACTGGTACAGCTTAGTCTGTTGACCCGAGATCGTCATAGAGTCTTGTGTGTCTCCCACTGTGCTTTGATTTCCACCCTACCACGGCTCTACTGAGTTGTGCAAACAGGTGGTTTTTGGGTACAGTCCCGATTCACATGGAGGCAATGAGCGATAGGAGGGGATTCGTCTCTCCCGGTATTGGGGGTTGATGTTGTGCAATGCTCGACTGGCCATAACAGGAAATCCCTGGCCAGGGTTGCAGTGATATACTGGTAAGAGTTATCAGTAGTTTCACGAATGTTATGGACCTCAAGTCGGCATGACTTATCGAGCTACTGGGGTCTGACGTTTACCACCCCTAGGCGAGATATGCGACATATCAGACGAACAGACCGGACCGTACGGTAAGTGTTACTGGTTGGATTCGCAGGAGTGTGAGCGGGCTTGCTCGTCGATCTTCTGATCGCTCAATACCCGGGTGGCCGTTACGTTTAGCAGACCGCTTGCGGCTTGTGGATGCTTGATATGATCATCATCTGCTGCCGGCGTATTGACGAGTCTTTAGAGTCCTACACAGAGGTTTCCTGGCTCAAGCGAAACGAAATAGCAGCGCATATGAGATATGTGCGGGACCGAGAATAATGCGTGTATGTGATACCGTATTCCATTCTCGCGACGAATGTGTCGAATGGTTATATGCGATATAACCTGGTTATCGAATCAAGGATTGATTCGATAAGCCGATACATATCATACTAGTCGGTTATATCCGATATGACCGGATCGTTAAATCAAGTGTTGATTTAATGATTTAGTGCATATTTATATATTTGATATATTACTTTGCATTAACTAGTATTGGTTTACTTAAGATGGATTTTCACACTCGGATGGGCGCATTGTATATGCGATATACTTTTGTGCATTTGCTTGTATCATGTTTGATGATACATGATTGTTTAAGTGTAAGTTAAGAATAAACCATGGTTATTAATATGATTAGGGTTTTATTTCCTTTTATTATTTATTTATCTATTTATTTATTTTGGAAATAATTAGAAAAGGAATAAGAAGAAAATGGTGGCTATTTTTGTTTCATATTGAAGCTTCTTGAAGACTTTGACCTAGTGACCATTTTGTTCTTATCCTTAACCCTAACCATTCCATTAACCATGGTCTTTTCTCTACACTTAACTAGGGTTCAAGTTATGATAAGAATTGTTTTTCTTTTCATTATTCTTTTAACTTATCATAACAATGATCTTCTTCTTGCTCTTCTTCTTCTTCATGAAAAGCAAGCTCCATCAATGGTGGATTGATGGAAAGAGTGAGAAATCCAATTCTAAAGTTAACCCACCTCCTATTTCTTCATCCTCTACCTCTTGCCAAGTAGTAGAGTGTGTTTCCTTCACAAGATTTTAGGGTTTGGTGAAGGTGGAGCTTGATTCATCGATGCTTCGACGTAGATCATCTTCGGCATGGACATCGACGACCTAGCTTGCCCATTCTCCGACGAAGCCGATCCTAGAGTCCAGATTCGATTTGGACAGCGGAGAGGACCTCGTTGCGGAGCTATGGAGGTGGAGCACCGGATCTACAAAGGTTGTATTTCCGTATTTTATATAGTTAACTGTTAACTAGTTCTTGTTCGCCTAGAAATCTAGTTATCGATCCGTAGCTTAGGGTTTGTAGGCACCGTAATATTTTAATATGTCATGTTCGATGCCTTGTGAGACCTCCTTGGGGTGCCTAGGAACCCTACAGTCTTTACCCTTAGTAAAGGGACGGAATGTTGGAAGAGTTCCAAGCTAGATACCGTGGCTAACTAGACGATAAAGGCAGGATACATCGCTACTTAAGATGCTACCAAAGAGGCAGTCTGGATGTATATTTGTTCATGAGATGAACTTAGTTCCTCCCATTGTGTGACAATGGAGTTGTGGCTTATACCAAGGAACGTCCGTCCCATCAGTGATCCAGACATATTCTGAGGCAGCATCACCTGATCATGGAGATGGTTGATCTCCAAGGAGATCGAGGTTAGGAGAGTAGACTCAGAGGACAACACGGCGGATCCACTCACAAAGGCCTTTTCCCAGAGAGAGACTTTTATGGGATGGTTGAGTATGAGATACTACAACCACTGCTATCAGATGGCCCTAGTGCAAGTGGGAGATTGTTAGTTATATGTATGCCCTAGAGGCCATTGCTATACATAGGATGTATATTGTAGTGGATGCTGGGACATATATAGGGAGGACTTTCTTGCTCGACTTGATAGTATGCTATCTGGTTACTCTTTACCTTAACGTGTATACTGATTGTCTCTCTGTTACATGTTGGTAAAGCCCTTAGGATGTGTACTTGACTACCTGGACTATGATGCGGATCATACTAGTGGGGACATGGTAGTCCATAAGTACATCCTTCAAGGTCCCTAGTCGTGGGTGTATCGAGACGGGGCATCGATATACCAGAGTAGACTAGCGTATACCTTCTCGACCCATACAGATAGGCGATGGATGATCCCATATCCATTGGTGTTTGACATCAGAGATGATATACGGGTGCTCAGTGGAAACTGGGTACACTGGACGGACTCGCCGAGAACTCCCAGATGGTATTATACCTTACGTCAGATGGCAGTTCTCTGGTGACACTGGTACAGAGTAGTCTGTTGACCTGAGATCGTCATAGAGTCTTGTGTGATTCCCACTGTGCTTTGATTTCCATCTTACCACGTCCAAGAGGGCGTGCAAAATGGTGGTTTTTGGGTACAGTCCCGAATCATATGGAGGCAATGAGCGATAGGAGGGGATTCATCTCTCCCGGTATAGGGAGTTGATGTTGCGCAGTGTTCGATTGGCTATAACCGGAAATCCTTGGCCAGGGTTGCTGAGATTTATGGGTAAGTGTTACCAGTAGTTTCTCGAACTGTTATAGACCTCATATCGACACGACTTATTGAGCTATTGGGGTCTGACGTTTACCACCCCTAGGCGAGATATGCGACATATCAGACGACGAGACCGAACTGTACGGTAAGTGTTACTGGTTAGATTCACAGGAGTATGAGCGGGCTTGCTCATCGATCTTCTGATCGCTCAATACCCGGGTGGCCGTTACGTTTAGCAGACCGCTTGCGGCTTGTGGGTGTTTGATATGATCATCATCTGCTGCCGGCGTATTGACGTGTCTTTAGAGTCCTACACAGAGGTTTCCTGGCTCAAGCGAAACGAAATAGGAGCGCATATGAGATATGTGCGGGACCGAGAATAATGCGTGTATGTGATACCGTATTCTATTCTCGCGATGAATGTATCGAATGGTTGTATGTGATATAACCTAGTTATCGAATCAAGGATTGATTCGATAATCCGATACATTGGATATTAGTCGGTTATATGCGATATGACCGAACCGTTAAATCAAGTGTTGATTTAATTATTTAATGTATAATTATATATTTGATATATTACTTTGCATTAACTAGTATTGGTTCACTTATGATGGATTTTCTCACTTGATGTACACAAGTTGTATATGTGATATACTTTTGTGCACTTGTTTGTATCATGTTTGATGATACATGCTAACTTGGGTTTGTGTAAAGACTTAAACCATGTTTAGTGAATGGTTAGGGTTTCATTTCACTTATTTATTTATTTATTCATTAATTCATTTTGGGCAAAAATGAAATGGTGGCTTAGTTTGTTTTGTTGTTGAAGCTTCATGAAGCTTTGACTAAGTGACCATTTTGTCTTCATGTCCTAACCCTAACCATTCAACTAAACCATAGTTAATTCTCTACACTAAACCATGGTTGAGATTATGATAAGTATCATTTTTTTTTCTATTTTAAAGGAATACTCATCATATTCTTTCTTCTTCTTCTTCTTCTTCAACAAAGAAGAAACCTTGCCTCCATCAATGGCAACATGAGAAAAAGAGTGAGAAATCCAATTCTAAAGTGAACCCACTTCCTATTTCTTCATCCTCTACCACTTGCCAAGTAGTATAGGGTGTTTTCTTCACAAGTTTCATGGCTTGGTGAAGTTGGAGCTTGATCTTGTGTTGCCTCGACGTAGATCATCTTCGGCATCGAAGTCGACGACCTAGCCCGCCCATTTCTCCGATGAAGCCGACGCTAGAGGCCGGGATCCAATGATCGCAGCGAGGGGACTTCATCACGGAGATATGGAGGTGGAGGACCGGATCTACAAAGGTTGTATTTCCGTTAACTTAGTTAAGTTGTTAACTAGTTGCTTGTTTCGCCTAATTTCTAGTTAACGATCCGTATTAGGGTTTCTCGGCACCGGAAAAATTTGAAAATGGCATGGTTGATGCCTTGTGAGACCTCATTAGTGTGTCTAAGAACCCTACATGGACACATGTGGTTAATATCCTTATATATACAGGCTTATGTTTTAATGATGTTTCGAGTGTCGGTGTTGGACACTCAGGTTCCATGATATTGTTTGTGTCGTTGATGGACACGTAGATGATATCCACATGAATACAGGCATATGATATCGGATGTTTATTTATATATGTCATTGCATTGACTCGATTGTTGACATATATGCATACATGGTCACCCTAGATATCACAGTATTACCTTCAGGATATAGTGACCTAGGAAATCGTTGTTTTATTCGATTTCTACTTAATGATGTTTTCTACTCACAATTTGGCAACCCCCCCGGCCGCTGTGCCACAGTTCTTTGTCACGACCCAGATTTAGGCACGTGATCGGCACTTAAACCATGTGACGTCAACAGGCATAACGCAATTTAAGTAAGCCGAAAACCCAGAAATCTAAACCATCAAAGAAGTAAGTGATAAAAACATTGTTAAAAACATTTCGAAATCTCAAGTAAAAATCTTTAAAGTTAAGTTTATTTTCTTAAAAATTTCGACAGAACCTCCTTTGTAAAAACTAGCCCTGAAACGGGTACAAATATAGAATATAAAAAAATAAATCATCCCCAAACGGGAGAAAATCATGCCCAAAGGCGGAAACAACCACCACAAGCATATATACGACGCCGTAGCGAAGAAATAGACAATATAAATAAAAACAGCATAAAGAGGTAAAACTACATAATAAAGGCCGGCTCACACGAGCACGACACCCAGAGTCACAAAATATACAATATCCGTCCTCACAAACTCGTCTCTAAGTCAATACATGAAAGTGGTAGATGGAGAGTATTAGATACAATGAGATATATATATAATGGATACAATCGGATAACCGCAAACCCACCTACAGTAAAAAGGCTCACAGCCAACTGTAGCGGTATCCGCTAAAAAAGATACAATAAGAAGCCTTGCCGCGACTTGTAACACCTTAGAACGCGATTAGTGTTAATTATACGATAATGCGGGTTTTCTGTAAAAAGTTTACCAATTTGGTTTCCTCACATTTTATAACATTTAATTAATAATTTATTATTTTTTATTATGGCTTGCACACACATGTGCATGTTAATGTGGGGGTGTGCTTGTGTAAATCTAGTTTAATGACCATGGCAACCTTTAATCTAATCCTATCCTTGTTTAACCTTAACCTAAAACCTTTAGATATTCGTTGGTGTTTTGGAATGAGAAGAGGTGGCATGGTGACTCTTAGTGAACTTTAATTCTTTCATTAATGATGGAGGTGCACTCACCCTACATTCACCTCTCTCTCTTTTCATCTCACCCTCTCTCATTCTCTCTCACTCTATCTCTTTCTCATTATTTTCTCATCTCCTCATTATCTCAACTGAACCTTTGCAATTTCCTTCACTACTCTTCATAAAACCTTCACAAACTTCATTAAACCTTCACGAAATCACATCCTAAGCCTTCTTTTGCCTCTAGGATCCCTTGGAGCTTGGAAAGCTGGGATCTTTGAGCTTGTGTGGTTAGGTAATGATCTCTATCTGTTAAATAGGTGTTTATAGTGTTGTGTGGCTTATTCGTTTCAGTTTAGAACACTTAAAGTTTAGTTTCGTGCACATATCATATTTTTAGTGTTATATTGTGATATCTATGATCTGCTGTGACCCTGAGTGTATACTAGAAAATCTAGCAGTGTAGTTGTGTTGTACCCGAGACCTTAAGCTTAAACTTGAAGCACGAGACCCACCTGCTCGGTTTTGGCCGGCGACAAGAAGCCAAAATCCGGCGACCTCGACCTGTGAGGGGAGTTAGGGTTTGGGTTTTTCATGGTAGCTGTCTGCTTTGATTTTAGTGTGTTTGGTCCTGCTTGATTTTTAGGTTTTTACTGTATACAATATCTGGGATCACTTTGCTTGTTTCTAGTGTTACGACTACGCGTGTTACGTTATCTGACACGGTACATGTACCTTGTGTAGCTTTTGCTCTTGGGTTGGTTTCGTAGTGTCGATAATCACGTTAGCCACTAGACGAACACTTGAGAGTATGTTTGGAATGGGTGCGTCGGTCAAACGTAGTTTGTACGTATTATTGGTCGTTTGCTAATGTGATCTTGTTATATTGTTTTATGATCTTAGGGTCACAGGCGGGGACTTCGGACGCTGCGAAGAAGGGAAAGCGAGTGGTTGGTTTTACTTAGCCCAAGATCATCAGTGAGTAGATTTAACATCTACAGGGGAATCGCCCGCATGGCGTTATGCGTCTGGGATAGATTAAATGATATGATTCTTGATATTAATGTTAGTAATATGTATGCCTTAGAGGCCATTACTGTACATAGGATGTATATTGTAGTGGATGCTGGGACATATATAGGGAGGACTTTCTTGCTCGACATGATAGTATGCTATCTGGTTACACTTTACCTTAACGTGTACACTGACTGTCTCTCTGTTACATGTTGGTAAAGCCCTTAGGATGTGTGCTTGACTACCTGGACTGTGATGCAGATCATACTAGTGGGGACATGGTAGTCCATAAGTACATCCTTCAAAGTCCCTAGTCGTGGGTGTATCGAGACGGGGCATCGATATACCAGAGTAGACTAGCGTATACCTTCTCGACCCATACAGATGGGCGATGGATGATCCCATATCCATTGGTGTTTGACATCAGAGATGATATACGGGTGCTCAGTAGAGACTGGGTACACTGGACGGACTCGCCGAGAACTCCCAGATGGTATTATACCTCACGTCAGATGGCAGTTCTCTGGTAACACTGGTACAGAGTAGTCTGTTGACCCGAGATCGTCATAGAGTCTTGTGTGGTTCCCACTGTGCTTTGATTTCCATCTTACCACGTCCAAGAGGGCGTGCAAAACGGTGGTTTTAGGGTACAGTCCCGAGTCAGATGGAGGCAATGAGCGATAGGAGGGGATTCGTCTCTCCCGGTATAGGGGGTTGATGTTGCGCTGTGTTCGATTGGCTATAACAGGAAATCCCTGGCCAGGATTGCTGAGATTTACTGGTAAGTGTTACCAGTAGTTTCTCGAATTGTTATTGACCTCATATCGACACGACTTATCGAGCTATTGGGGTCTGACGTTTACCACCCCTAGGCGAGATATGCGACATATCAGACGATCAGACCGGACTGTACGGTAGTGTTACTGGTTGGATTCACTGGAGTGTGAGCGGGCTTGCTCGTCGATCTTCAGATCGCTCAATACCCGGGTGGCCGTTACGTTTAGCAGACCGCTTGCGGCTTGTGGATGTTTGATATGATCATCATCCGCTGCCGGCGTATTGACGAGTCTTTAGAGTCCTACAAAGAGGTTTCCTGGCTCAAGCGAAACGAAATAGGAGCGCATATGAGATATGTGCGGGACCGAGAATAATACGTGTATGTGATACCGTATTACATTCTGGCGATGAATGTGTCGTATGGTTATATGCGATATAATCTAGTTATCGAATCGAGGGTTGATTCGATAAGACGATACATTGGATACTAGTCGGTTATATGCGATATGACCGGATCGTTAAATCAAGTGTTGATTTAATGATTTAATGCATAATTATATATTTGATATATTACTTTGCGTTAACTAGTATTGGTTCACTTTAAATGGATTTTCTCACTCGGATTGTACACATTGTATATGTGATATACTTTTGTGCACTTCATTGTATCATGTTTGATGATACATGTTATGCTAGGGTTTTTGTGTAAAGATCAAACCATGGTTACATGATTATGGTTAGGGTTTTGTTTTATTCACTTATTTATTTATCCATTTCTTTTGGAAAATAAATGGAAAGGAGAAATGAATGGTGGCTTAATTTGGAGTTTAGTTGAAGCTTCATGAAACTTTGATCAAGTCAACCATTCTTATCTCATCCTTAACCCTAACCATTCCCACTAACCATGATTCATTCTCTACACTTGACTAGAGTTAATATTATGATAAGTATTGTTATTCTTTTCTTTTTTGAATAATCTTATCACAATATTCATCTTCTTCTTCATCTTCCTTCATGAAGAAACCTCCACTTCATCAATGGTGATTGATGAAGAAGAGTGAGAAATCCAATTCTAAAGTCTACCCACTTCCTATTTCTTCATCCTCTACCTCTTGCCAAGTAGTAGAGTGTGTTTTCTTCACAAGTTTCTTGACTTGGTGAAGTCGGAGCTTGATTTAGCGATGCCTCGACGTAGATCATCTTCGGCATGGACATCGACGACCTAGCTCGCTTATTCTCCGATGAAGTCGACGCTAGAGCCCGGATTCTTTTTGGACAGCGGAGAGGAATTCGTTGTGGAGCTATGGAGGTGGAGCACCGGATCTACAAAGGTTGTATTTCCGTATTCCCATTAGTTAATTGTTAACTAGTTAGCTTTTTCGCCTAGTTTTCTAGCAAACGGTCCGTATTATGGTCTCTCGGCACCTAGATTTTTTGAAATTGGCATGTTCGATGCCTTGTGAGACCTCACTAGTGTGCCTAGGGACCCTACAGTGGTATCAGAGCCAAGCTAAAGCCTTAGGCGAAGTCTAGACGACGTTTGAATCCCGATCGAACCCGGAACCCCATATTTCCCATGCTCTCTGTCCTTTTTTCAAAACTGTGCATTTTTACACATTAAAAATATGCAGAAAATCAAGCAGGGTTTTATATGAATTACTGTGAAATACGAGGGCCTAATTCGAATAAACCACCGCTGAACCGCGGCACTAGCTTGGCACGTGCGGCGGTTCCGCGGCCGACTGGTCTCCCCTTGCGTTGACTTTTGCACAGTAATTTATATTTAACAGTGATGTGTTCTCTGGATATTTTTAATATTTATTCAAGTGTTGAATAATCTGGGATGTTTTGGAGCTTCGATGATTCGATCGGGTTTATCAAATTTTGTCTGTTTGGCTTTCCGGATAAATATTAGAATATGTTAAAAAGTTCGACCGGATATAAATACCCAATTTTTCCCCTGTCGGGAAATTTTCAGGTGTTGGATTTTTCCGTAGTTTAACGACGTTCTAAGTAGTGCAAGTAACGCGATGGTCCCTCTAGAAGACAACAAACCTTAACTCGATTATGTGACCGTCTTGAACTGCCCTTTGAACCTTCGGGTTTGGGGCAGTACGGCGTGCCACATGTGAGGCGTTGGCTTGACCCTTCTACGGCTGGACCGTCGGTACTGAGGCACGAACTGAATGTTGTTAGACTTATTTCATGTGTTGATCTGTATCGGGAAAACTTGGGTGTTCGAATGTTCAATCGGAAAGTTTAACATTTTCTAATTATCTGGAATGGGATACAATAATTGGAATTCACAAGAAGTTATGAGATAACTGAATGAATGTTATAAACATAGCAATTTAGTCTCACTTGATCGGTTGCCACGGAATTTTGATGTGATCAAAAGTCCGTCGCAATCACGTAGCGTACGCGGATACTCGCCGGGTAAACTTAATAGACAGCCTCACTCCATAGCCCCGACCAAGTGACTTTAGGAGAACCCCGTCGCCGAAAGCATCCGTCCGGGTGCTCGCGGTAGCGGTGTTCCGCCTTGGTGCACTTCGTCGACGGCATCGGGGGTGCAGCCGCCTACTGAAGTTTGCGACGAGCATTCGATCAGGATGTCGGGAATCTTGTTGAATTACCCGACTTGGTATTGAAAAGTGTTTTCGATAAAGAGACTAAAATGCGGAGTTTATAATTGTTAGGCATGCGATGTCTAAGTAATTCATTTGGTCAGGCATGCGATGTCTGAGGAGGTTGCGGATTCCAACTGTTGTAGTTTTTCACTTTCTTTTCTGTGACCGTAAGTGTAATATGTGATATCGCCGGTTTCGTTGCTATATGTCAACGACAATTGGGATGGACATATTTACTTACGTTGATGACATGTGATGTTATGTGTTGCTGGATATGTTATATTGGATCGTCGTGTTCGAATAGCCGGGGGTTTTTATGTGAGATGAGTGTTTTTCATTTTCATTCATGTAAAAACTTGTATGTAATATTCTTTTATTGGGGCGCTTCCAGGTTGCGGAAGTTGTCACCGTTTGTATATTATTTACTTTTCCGCACTAGTATAGACCCAAGGAGGAGGGCACAAGTAACCGGGTTCTGGAGTCCAGTGGGAGACCAACTCGAGGAGTCGAGTCCGGGTCTCCTAACTCTAGAATTGGTAGGGTTGCTTGCCGCTCTCGTAGGGGTCTAGGGGTGTGAGTTTGGCTATTCATCACGACCGTGGAATCCGTGTTTTATACTGGCTCGTATTGAAAACACGGACGTCCTAGTATATCCAATATTTCATATGATTCTTCTGCTGCGATATCTGTGATGTGATCATGTGATGTTCTGTGATAGATACAGCATATAGTATATATGATATATTATATAGGCGTTACTTATGTTTTACACCCGTGCTAGCCCTGCCCCGCTCTGTCGTTAGTTACCTAACCTAACGGTGCACGAGGGGACATCGAGGCGAAAGCGGATGGCATAAGTGTACATCGTATTTATCTTTGATGTTTAGGTATTTAAATGATGGGACTTCATTAATATGATTAATGAAATAAAAGAAACCTAAGATGTTGTAGAATCGAATTTCAAAATTAAAACAGGTAGCTACAGTTCTTGCTTTGCACAGCGGTATATATGATATATCCTGCACCTTATTCGATAAGGAAAGGACCGAGATCCCTTCACCGGGAGTGACTCCTTTAGCAATAACTGGCAGATGCTACACACTCGGTTTGTCTTTTGATTGCTTTTAAGTGTTTTTGTTTTGCACAGTGATATATATGATATATCCCGCACCTCATTCGACGAGGAAAGGACCGACGATCCCTTCACCGGGAGTGACTCCTTTAGCAAAACTAGAAAAGCCTCAAAAGCACTCCATTTTTAAAATCATTTGATTCTACAACGATATCAAGTTCATTACGCAATAGGTTTTCAGAAAAACCTGTCGTAGCCCTCCGTCATTTCAGATAAATCCTGTTTAGTATTCGTGCTGCGTTTGTTGACCTTGTCAAGGCGCAGTGTGCGGTAGCTAACCAGTATTTATCTGCTTATGCATATGATGCAGATTGGGTTAGGGTAGTCGTGCGGCCTTGTTGACCTTGTCAAGGGTCGTGCGGGTGGGTTTGATTCAATCAAGAAATGACGGGTTGAACTTGACTTGCGGTCTATGGTTTGTTGACCTTGTCAAGGTCATAGATCGTTCGGGGCAAAATATTATCGGGAATTTCAAGTGTTGAAATTTTCAATGAGATTGCATACCTTCTATGAGATAGTTGGATCCCGATACCCGCTGCGAGTAAGAGTTACTCCTGGGAGAGTTTTATACATTACAATTAGCCGATCAAGTAGGTGTCTAGAAAGGTGTCAACGAGGTTACGCCTCTGGGAAAACGAGGTTTACATTAATTAGGTTCGTGCGAAAGCACGGGGGACCTCCCTCAAAGTACCGACACTGGCCTGGCTGAAAGATTGGCGAACTTGTAGTGTGTAATTAATCCCGGCTAGTCTTTCCTTTTAGGGTTTGAAGGAAGATTTGATAAAAAGCAGTAGGAGACATCCTGATTAGATAAAATAATAACCAATATATTCTTGCAAGAGCGCACGCTGAGTGTTTTCTTCTCTCTCTCTCCTGGTAGCGACCATATCACGCCTTAATCAAGATAATAATACGGATTATTGACCGAACCCGCTTTTTATACTGAGCTGGGGAACGTTGGTCCCGCTCCAACTTATAATTGTTATAAGACAGAGCAGGAAATTAGGGAATACCAGATTTCCCGTGCCGCCCAAACGAAGAGAGTGCATGCTGATGCATCATCTTCGGGTGTGTTCATTACAGAGAACTGTTTCTCAGTATCCTCTACGTCCTGGGTATGTGATACCAGATCAGGATCCCAGATATGTAATCTGTTACATAGGGCTACAGCTAGGTCGAGGACTGAGAACGGGTGATAAGTTTCATGAGGCAGAAAATGGGGCAAGTGTTGCAGCCAAGTCTGTTGGTCACTATCACCCTGTATTACCAGAATACATTGATTCTGAACGAATGTTATTAGATACCGAACCTGATATACAAAATCATATCTGTCTCTTTGTTAGTAAAGAAACGATAAAATTTTGTATTGTTGGATAATGTTTTGAACAATTCCTATATCAAAAGTTGATCGGTTCAGGCACGTTATCTAAAAGCATTGATGTTCTAAATCAAACTACAGTTCTTTAGTATACAGAACACACACAAGAGGAAGAGTTCAGAATTGAACGATTCCTTCTTGAGGTATTGTAGACTAGGTCAGATCAATGCGACCCAACTAGCTAGAGTTTCATAAAGATGCATATTTAAATCAGTTTGAATCTACATCTTGTGAAACTTGCCAGTCATGTCACATAGATATAATGACACAAGCTCTGTTTATTGGAAACAGAGAAAGAGTTAGTAAACTCTTGGGATGATACATGTTGATGTATGTAGGTCCTCTGTCTACACATGCCAAGACCGGTTCTTTGTACTTCATTACATTCTCTGATAATCTCTCAAGATTCAGACATATGTTCCTGTTGAAACACAAGTCCGAACCTTTTGAGATATTCATAGAATATAAGTTAGAAGTAGAGAACCAATAAGGGTATAAGTATTATGTCCTTTGATGTGATCGAGGAGGAGAATACTTGAGCACGGAAATCCTGGACTTTTCTAAAGGAGAATAAGATTCTCTCTCAGCATTACTCCTCCGAATACACCATAGCACGATGGTATATCGGGGTGGAGCTATTACACCCTATGTGATAAGGTGTGCTCTATGATGAGTAATACTGAGCTACCTATTTCCTTTTGGGTGTTATGCACTTACGAAGTTGCATACCTATTGAATAGGATTCCAATCAAATTAGCTGCCTACCACTTCATATTAGATATGATAAGGGAAGAGCCCATCTCTTAAGTTAGTTAAGATTTGGGGTTGTCCAGCCTATGTCTGAAAAGCAAAATCCGGACAAGCTCGAGGCAAGGTCTGTAATATAGAACTGGAAAGGTTCCAGCTATACAAACTACAGCTGATGATTTGATAGAACCAAAGGATTCAGTAGATACCAACGAACCTCAGCCTCTCCGCCGATCTAGTAGGGTTCCTCACCCACCTGAGAGATACTTCGGTTTCTCTATGACAGTGGGAGCGAGGAATCCATCATGAGATGATGACCCAACTAGTTTCGAGCTGGCCATCAAGAGTAAGACTCTGTAAGAATGGCTGGATGCTTAGTGATCTGAGATAGAATCCTTATACACCAACAAAGTATGGACTTTAGTTGCTATATCTGAAGGGTTAAATCCCCATCAGGAGCAAGTATATCTTGAGAAGATTACTTGGTGTAGATGGAAAAGTTGAGACTTTCAAAGCTAGACTTGTTAAAGTTTTTCTTCATTGACCAGGCGTGGATAATGATGAAACCTTTTCCAGTGGCTATGCTTAAGTCCATCCAGATCCTACTTACCACGGCTGCATACCATGACTATGATATCTGGTGGTTGGGTGTCTTGACTGCTTTTCTAAATGATGATTTAGAAGAGTGCGTCTATAAGTACACAGCCAGAGGGCCTCGTAGACAGTGGGAGCAGCGGAAACGTGTGCAAGATGCTTTATAGGATAAAGCAGGCATCGCGGAGTTGGAACATCTGTTTTGATGTGTTAGTCAAAGAGTTTGACATCATCAAAATGGTAGATGAACCTTGTATAGACAAAAAGGTAGTAGGGAGTATAGTGACGATCCTCGTAGAGTACGTGGATGACATGCTCTTGATAGGGAAGGAGTTTCCTATGCTACGTTTGGTCAATCTCCGCTTATCACAATGATTCTCCATATAGGATCAAAGTGATACCTACTAAATCCTAGGTTTTGGATCTATGAGATAGATCTAAATGGATGTTAGGATTCTCACTAGTTGTAGTGAGACGGTATCAACCGATCCTGGGGAGAATCACTGGAAGGGTTCCAGGGTGATAAAGACGACTCAATGTCAGTCGCAGGCATTGTCTTAACCCTCAGTAAAGGGACGGTATGTTGGAAGAGTTCCAAGCTAGATACCGTGACATACTAGACGATAAAGGCAGGATACATCGCTACTTAAGATGCTACCAAAGAGGATGTTTGGGTGTATATTAGTTCATGAGATGAACTACGTTCCTACCATTGTGAGACAATGGAGTTGTGGCTCATGCCGAGGAACGCCGGTCCCATCAGTGATCCAGACTTATTCTAAGGCAGCATCGCCTGATCATGGAGATAGTTGATCTCTAGGGTGATCGAGGTTAGGAGAGTAGACTCAGAGGACAACACAGCGGATCCACTCACAAAGGCCTGTTCCCATTGAGAGACTTATAAGGGGATGGTTGAGTATGAGATACTACAACCACTGCTACAGATGGCCCTAGTGCAAGTGGGAGATTGTTAGTAATATGTATGCCCTAGAGGCCATTACTGTACATAGGATGTATATTGTAGTGGATGCTGGGACATATATAGGGAGGACTTTCTTGCTCGACATGATAGTATGCTATCTGGTTACACTTTACCTTAACGTGTACACTGACTGTCTCTCTGTTACATGTTGGTAAAGCCCTTAGGATGTGTGCTTGACTACCTGGACTGTGATGCAGATCATACTAGTGGGGACATGGTAGTCCATAAGTACATCCTTCAAAGTCCCTAGTCGTGGGTGTATCGAGACGGGGCATCGATATACCAGAGTAGACTAGCGTATACCTTCTCGACCCATACAGATGGGCGATGGATGATCCCATATCCATTGGTGTTTGACATCAGAGATGATATACGGGTGCTCAGTAGAGACTGGGTACACTGGACGGACTCGCCGAGAACTCCCAGATGGTATTATACCTCACGTCAGATGGCAGTTCTCTGGTGACACTGGTACAGAGTAGTCTGTTGACCCGAGATCGTCATAGAGTCTTGTGTGGTTCCCACTGTGCTTTGATTTCCATCTTACCACGTCCAAGAGGGCGTGCAAAACGGTGGTTTTTGGGTACAGTCCCGAGTCACATGGAGGCAATGAGCGATAGGAGGGGATTCGTCTCTCCCGGTATAGGGGGTTGATGTTGCGCTGTGTTCGATTGGCTATAACAGGAAATCCCTGGCCAGGGTTGCTGAGATTTACTGGTAAGTGTTACCAGTAGTTTCTCGAATTGTTATTGACCTCATATCGACACGACTTATCGAGCTATTGGGGTCTGACATTTACCACCCCTAGGCGAGATATGCGACATATCAGACGATCAGACCGGACTGTACGGTAGTGTTACTGGTTGGATTCACTGGAGTGTGAGCGGGCTTGCTCGTCGATCTTCAGATCGCTCAATACCCGGGTGGCCGTTACGTTTAGCAGACCGCTTGCGGCTTGTGGATGTTTGATATGATCATCATCCACTGCCGGCGTATTGACGAGTCTTTAGAGTCCTACAAAGAGGTTTCCTGGCTCAAGCAAAACGAAATAGGAGCGCATATGAGATATGTGCGGGACCGAGAATAATACGTGTATGTGATACTGTATTACATTCTCGCGATGAATGTGTCGTATGGTTATATGCGATATAACCCAGTTATCGAATCGAGGGTTGATTCGATAAGACGATACATTGGATACTAGTCGGTTATATGCGATATGACCGGATCGTTAAATCAAGTGTTGATTTAATGATTTAATGCATAATTATATATTTGATATATTACTTTGCGTTAACTAGTATTGGTTCACTTTAAATGGATTTTCTCACTCGGATTGTACACATTGTATATGTGATATACTTTTGTGCACTTCATTGTATCATGTTTGATGATACATGTTATGCTAGGATTTTTGTGTAAAGATCAAACCATGGTTACATGATTATGGTTAGGGTTTTGTTTTATTCACTTATTTATTTATCCATTTCTTTTGGAAAATAAATGGAAAGGAGAAAAGAATGGTGGCTTAATTTGGAGTTTAGTTGAAGCTTCATGAAACTTTGATCAAGTCTACCATTCTTATCTCATCCTTAACCCTAACCATTCCCACTAACCATGATTCATTCTCTACACTTGACTAGAGTTAATATTATGATAAGTATTGTTATTCTTTTCTTTTTTGAATAATCTTATCACAATATTCATCTTCTTCTTCATCTTCCTTCATGAAGAAACCTCCACTTCATCAATGGTGATTGATGAAGAAGAGTGAGAAATCCAATTCTAAAGTCTACCCACTTCCTATTTCTTCATCCTCTACCTCTTGCCAAGTAGTAGAGTATGTTTTCTTCACAAGTTTCATGACTTGGTGAAGTCGGAGCTTGATTTAGCGATGCCTCGACGTAGATCATCTTCGGCATGGATATCGACGACCTAGCTCGCTTATTCTCCGATGAAGTCGACGCTAGAGCCCGGATTCTTTTTGGACAGCGGAGAGGACTTCGTTGTGGAGCTATGGAGGTGGAGCACCGGATCTACAAAGGTTGTATTTCCGTATTCCCATTAGTTAATTGTTAACTAGTTAGCTTTTTCGCCTAGTTTTCTAGCAAACGGTCCGTATTAGGGTCTCTCGGCACCTAGATTTTTTGAAATTGGCATGTTCGATGCCTTGTGAGACCTCACTAGTGTGCCTAGGGACCCTACAATTAAGTATATGGACATTGATTGTGCATGTGTACCTTTGTTGCATACCGCATTTTCCTATTTCATATTGACATAATATTAATGAGACACAACAGCATTATTGACGGTTCATATTACATGAGCACTAATTGTATGCTACACACACTCCGTCGATAATTGCCATGACACGCACAGCCCATATACATATGAGATATAGTTGACACCTATACATATGTGATATTGTAATGGTTAGGGACATTGAGACATTGATTCATATTCCATTGTGTATATGATATATAGCATACCTGTATACCTACATGCTTACACATATTCCTTGCCATGCCTACATGCTAGCTACACATATACCTATATGGTATTGTACCATTAGTGATAGGTATATACACATATGAGACATAGCTACATGTACATCTTGCATACATACTTATATACCCCCGTATGTTATTACATCATTATTGATAGGTACATACAGTATACCTTGCTATAGCTACATGTACATCTTGCATACATACTTACATACCCCTGTATGTTATTACATCATTATTGATAGGTACATACAGTATACCTTGCTATAGCTACATGTACATCTTGCATACATACTTACATACCCCCGTATGTTATTATAACATTATTGATAGGTACATACAGTATACCTTGCTATAGCTACATGTGCATCTTGCATACATACTTACATACCCCCGTATGTTATTAAATCATTATTGATAGGTACATATAGTATACCTTGCTATACCTACATGTTCACCTTTATAGGATGTTGTGTTGGATTTTGGAGAAATTAGGAACCGCGTGATATATTTAATAATTTGTTGCAGTTAAATAGTGGTTTTTCCTTTATATGCTCACCTTATTGTTTTATGTTGCATATATTATATTCATGGATTTACGCATTGAGATATGAATTTCTTATGATGTTTTCTGGATGTTTTACTCCTGATGATATATATCAGTGGTATGGAACGCTATTATGTATGTATATATGTATGTATGTATGTATGTATGTATATTTATATATGTATGTATGCATATATCAGTGGTATGGGACGCTGTTATATATGTACATATATAATATATATATCATCATAATGATCTATGCAAGTATTCTTATTCATTACTTGATGTTTTCTGGATTTGAGGATCGTGGTAGTTCTTGAAATTTTGCATTATTTGAAAAACCCGGTTTCTTTTGATATGATATTTCAGTGCGTCCACCATGAGATTTCTCGGTTCTGAGATTGTGATATATACTCGATGTGAGGAGTGGAATGGCCCATGTGCTGGTACATGGTGGGGCCGGGAGGTACCCCGGAGCAAGAAGATTGCAGATGATGGCGATGAGCTCGAGGCAGGGGAGTACTACCTTACCGGTGACATTACTTGGTTTTGGCGGTTATCGTGGTGATACCGACCGAAGTTATGTACGGACATGCCTTGCAAATTTCGGGTGTTGGACACTCATGTTCTATAAGATGTATGGACAAGACATCGGGCCAGTCGTGGTGACGGCGCCTGACAGATGAGTATTTATGTGTCGATGTTGGACACTAGTTTTCATGATATTTTCGGGTGTCGATGTTGGACACTCAGGTTCCATGAGACTTACAAGATATGTTTTACTCCATACACAGCATTTATTTGATATGCATTACTTCATGTATTAGTAGTACCTGATAGAGTACCTTTCATGTTTTTGCATATAAATATTGCCATTTATTGCTATCAGCTTGCATGTGATAGTCCCCCGCAGTACGTGCATGCTTGTGAGTACCTGCATATGTTATTTACTATTCACGAGTTGGAAACTCGCTCCCGTTGTGCCACAGTGTTTTGCAGGTAGTTCCTTAGGGCAGTCGCGGCAGGGCTTCTTCCTATCATATCATCTTTTGCAGCGGATACCGCTACGGCTGACTGTGTGCAGTTTTGCTATAGGTGGGTTTTGCGCTTATCCGATGTTGCTCATTGTATATTCATTGTATCCAGTACTCTCCATCTACTACTTCATGTATTGACTTAGAAACAAGTTGTGAGGACGATATTGTATATTATTTTATGACTTTGGAGGTCTTTTTTGATGTTTCACTTTATATCGTCTTTTTCTTCGCTACGACATCGTATATCTGTTGTGGTGTTTGTTTTCCGCCTTTGGGCGTGGATTTGCTCCCATTGGGGATGCTTACTTATATCTTTATGTTGTACCCTTTTTGGGGCTAGTTTTTACAAAGGAGGTGCTGCCAAATTTTAAAGAAAGAAATTTTGGACTTTAAAGATTTTTACTTGAGATTCCCAAAAGCTTTTTAACAATGTTCTTAATACTTTTGATGGTGTAGATTGCTGGGTTTTCGGCTGACTTAAATTGCGTTACGCCTGGAGACATTAAGTGGTTTATAGGCCGTCACGTGCTAAATTTCGGGTCATGACAAAGTTGGTATCAGAGCGCTAGGTTTTACCTTTCGGAGTGTAGGATGACCTTGGTATGATGGAGTAGGTAGCTTAAGTAGAGTGACGTAGTGTGTGTATGTTCGCGGCATACTTACGACATGGTACTCCGCCTAAAGTGACTTAAGTACTAATTGCTTGAAATTCCTTCCGTGATTATACATATCCTTGTGATTCGATTTCCGTGTTCTTATCGAATCCTATTTCCATTTATAGCCTTTATGCCGCCAATGACTATGAGGGCTCAGAGAGAGGCGGCGAGAGCCGAGGTCAGAGTTGACTCGTTTGGGACGAGGACTGACTAGGACGGTACGCTTGTTGCACAGGAGAAGATTGATCCGCCTTCGATAGATCGTATCGCTAGGCTTGAGGAAGATATGCAGGACTTGCGCCAGATGATAAGATCGTTGGTTGAGGCCAGTCGAATGTAGCGACAGGAGGTTGCCACCCCTGTTACCCAGTTATTCCTTACTATTAGCACACAGCATTGTGTCACGTATACAGCAGCAGTGGATGCAGCCGTAGCTGATGAGGCACGTCTTCCCGAGACTTTAGGAGTTTCAGGACCGAGGAGGACTCGTACAGGTGTATCAGCCTAGAGACAGAAGCTTAGTTGCCGCGACAGATTTCGTTTACGTCGTGGGAGTAGCAGAGGCTTAGGATGAGGACAGTTGTTTAGCTCTTATCCCCAGGAGGGTCAGCAACCATCGTATGGATGTTTCCGGTGCGGGAGTTTCCATCACCTCGTCAGAGATTGTACCTTGGTACGCCAGAGGAGGGCAGCAGTACCATATGATACCTTACCACCTTCACCTCCTGGAGCGTTTCCCCATGCGTCTGTTGTCGCACCGCGTCAGACTTATGTTCAGAGAGGTCGTGGTCGTGGAGGATTTGTTCCGAGTGTACAGGATGGCAAAGGAGGAGGACTGTCTGTTGCAGGTAGAGGACAGGCACGAGCTTTTGTTTCGACTCATCGGGACGCGTGGGCGTCCAATACAGAGTTTTCAGGTAATCTTTTTGTATGCTCTTTTGTTGCGCATGTTGTTTAATTCGGGATCTATGCACTCGTTTGTTCTACAAGCTTCGTGCCGAGGTTGGGCCGAGAGTCGTGTATGCTAGATCAGCCGTTGTTTTGTTTACTCCTGTTAGCGATCCTTTTGTTGCGCGACACGTATTTCGGTCATGTGCCATTCGGATAGGAGATAGAGATTCGTTCGTCGATTTGATCCTTCTTGAGATATTTGTAAGTCCATGCTACCTCTCCCGGTACTTTCGGGCATGCGGAATTTGGTAAAAAACGATTTTTATAGAGGTGGTAACATGGACCTATAACCCGGATCTTGGTTAAACATCTAACTAACAACCTAACTACGAGTTTCTAACTACTCGGTTAGGGGGTTATACCTTGCTTGTCTTGAACTCCTTCGTCTTCAAGCTCCGATGGTGGCCCGGATTGGCTTCTTCCCGTCGTCTCCGTACGCCGAAGATAGATCCACCTGAAAGCTCCAACCTTTGGCTCCTTCTTCGAACTTTGAAGAAACTAGTTCACTCGGTTTGCTAAACCTTGTGAACTAGAGTGAGTAGAGAAGAGTTTGTATGGGATTTTATCTATGGTTCTTGATTCTCAACTCATGAGATATGTGAACCATAGAGTCAAGAGAGGGAGCAAGAGGAAGAGGGTGAAAGCAAGAGCAAGAGAGCTCAAGAACAAGAGAGAGAATGAGCAAGAAAAAAATAAACAAGTCTTTTGTCTTTCACCCTCTCATAATCCAAAACCATCATAACTCATTATACCAAATCAAGTGTTATGTGATGGTTGAAGCAACCATAACCATATCATTTCATGCACTCATTTTGCACAAATGAGCAAGCAAACAAAAGTCTTTGCCATGAAATGATGGCTATGGTTATCATGATGGTCAACTAGTCAAGCCTAGTCAACCGGTCAACAAAGTCAACAAGTCAACAAAAGTCAACAAGTCAACAAAGTCAACAAAAGTCAACAACCATGTCACCATAATACTTAATTAATATAATAGTTAATCACATATCATATTCTCATTAGGGTTGAGCAAAAAGTCAATTGTCAACGGTCAACTGTCAACAACCCTAATGAGAATCCGCTGCCTCTGTCTCCCCGTCAACTGTGCATACACACCCGCATCCGTGTTCCGAGGAACACGAATGCATACTGGATAAATCCAATCCCAAAAGGTACACTAGGATCTGGCTTAAACCAAAGCCCGCTAGTGTAAACTGTCCGGACACTGTACGTGCACAAGTGCACGGATGTGACCGAACTCTGTCGCAAAACCATGCGACCTGTCGCAAAACCATGCGACCTCTACTCTTTTGCCTAAAGGCGAAAAGCTTTCTGTGTGGGACTCTAAAGACTCGACACTACGCTGGCAGTGGGTTTAACCACAGACCGCAAGCGGCACTAGCTGTGCGTAACGGTCCCCAGGTAATGCCGACAAGAAGACCGACGAGGCGAAACCCATCTGAACTCCTACTGAGCCTGAATGTGACATTCTCCGTACAGTCCGGTCTGTTCGTCTGATACATCGTATGGCGGGCCTAGGGGGCGGTAAACGTCAGTCCCCCAATAGCGGTACAAGTCGTGCCGGAGCGAAGCCCAAAACACCCTGAGATAACACTGGAAGCCTACCAGTATATCTCGTTTGCCCTGGCCAGGGACTACTCGTGTAATGGCTCTCCTAGACACAGCGCGATGTCAACCCCCAATACCGGGAGAGACGAATCCTGTCTAACCGTCACTGCCTCCAAGTGCTTCGGGACTGCACCCAACTACTACCTGTTTGTATGGCTCCTTTGAGCCGTGGTAGGGTAGTAATCAAAGTACAATGGGAACACACTCGAGGCGAAGTGACAGTGTCAAGTCAGTGGAGTAAGCTGTACTCATGTCACCTGGGAACTGATAACTGACGATAGGCATAATACCAACTAGTCAGTTCCCGACGAGTCCTGTCCAGTGTACTCGTAACCCAACGAGCACCCGCATACTATCTCAAGTACGACGTACTGACGGCTGTGGGACAGACCGTCTCCCACACTAGGATGAGAAGCGCATGCGCTAGTCTACTCCGGAGTATCGATGCCCTGTCTCGATAGTCCTGTGACTAGGGACCTGCATAAGGATGTGCTTATAGATTACCCAGCCCCACTAGTGTGACTGCCATCACATCGCTGGTAATCAAGCAAAGATCCTAAGGGCTCCACTAATGTGTATAGGCGATATACTAAAATAAACACATGTACACATTGAAGTAGAAACAAACCAAGTAGCATACTACTATTTTGAGCAAGATTGTATATACAAGGTGAATATCCCAAGCTTCCATTAATTAATATACAAACTAGTATGATACAGTAATGGCCTCTAGGGCATATACACTAACAATCTCCCACTTGCACTAAGGCCATGTACTGGCGTATCGAAGACCTATCATCTCGATCAGCCGCTCGAACTGAGTCTGGGGCAGGGCCTTGGTGAATGGATCTGCAGTGTTATCTTCTGAAGCGACTCTCCGAACCTCGATCTCCTGGCGATCCACGATCTCCCTGATCAGGTGATACCGCCTCAAGATGTGCCTGGATCTCTGATGGGACCTGGGTTCCTTCGCTAAAGCTATAGCCCCGTTGTTGTCGCATTATAGAGGTATTGGATCAACAATGGACGGAACCACTTGAAGTTCTTTCAAGAACTTCCTCATCCAGACAGCTTCTTTTGCGGCATCAGATGCAGCGATGTATTCCGCTTCCATCGTCGAGTCTGCAACGGTTTCCTGTTTGGAACTCTTCCAACACACCGCCCCTCCATTGAGGGTAAAGACAAACCCCGACATGGACTTGGAATCATCCTTGTCACTCTGGAAGCTGGAGTCAGCAAAGGCCTCGATCTGGAGGTCTTTTCCGCCATACACCAAGAACATCTCCTTAGTCCTTCTCAGGTACTTGAGAATGTTCTTTACCGCTATCCAGTGTTTCTCCCCAGGGTTTGACTGATACCGGCTTACCACATTCAGTGCATAAGCTACATCCGTTCTGGTACACAACATCGCATACATTATAGAGCCTACCGCAAAAGCGTAGGGTATAATAGACATGCGATCCCTCTCCAAATCAGTCTTGGGAGACATCTCTTTAGAGAGGGTGATCCCGTGACAAGCCGGTAGGTTACCGCGCTTGGAATCTTCCATACTGAATCTCTTCAGTATGGTGTCGATGTACCTGGACTGTGAAAGTCCTAATATCCTCTTGGATCTATCACGATGGATCCGGATCCCCAGGATGTATGAGGCATCACCCAGGTCTTTCATGGAGAACCTGTGTGACAAGAACCCCTTGACAGATTGTAGCATAGGAATGTCATTTCCTATTAAGAGAATGTCATCCACGTATAAAACGAGGAATACTACAGTTCTCGCTACAAATCTACTATAGATGCATGGTTCATCTGGATTTTTGATAAAGCGAATTCTTTGACCGTCTCATCAAAGCAGATGTTCCAACTCCGCGATGCCTGCTTTAGTCCATAGATGGACTTAAGCAACTTGCACACCTTTCCGCTGCCCCCACTCTGAATGAAACCCTCTGGTTGGTCCATATAGACACACTCCTCTAAATTTCCATTTAGAAAAGCGGTCTTTACGTCCATTTGCCAGATCTCATAATCGTGGAAGGCAGCAATGGCAAGAAGGATCCGAATGGATTTCAGCATGGCTACTGGAGAAAAGGTTTCGTCATAGTCCAAGCCAGGTCTTTGACGAAAACCCTTTGCTACCAGCCTAGCTTTATAGGTCTCAACCTGTCCATCTACACCAATCTTCCTTTTGAAGATCCACTTGCATCCTACGGGTTTTACCCCGTCTGGAGCAATGTCCAACGTCCATACTTTATTGGTGTACATGGACTCTATTTCGGTCCGCATTGCATCCAGCCATTTCACTGAGTCAACGCTCTGAACGGCCTGCTGGAAGCTAGTAGGCTCATCATAATCCATGATGCAATCCTCTCTATCCCCGTCTATGAGAAAACCGTAGTATCTCTCGGGCGGATGAGTCTGCCTACTACTCCTGCGGAGCGGCGTAGGAATGTCCTGTTCTTTTGAACCTTCTGGTTCCACTAAGCTTTCAGTAATAGTCTGTGGTTCTGGAACTTCTTCCAGTTCTATTGTGCTCCCACTTATCTGGGTTTCCAAAAACTCAGTTTCCAAGAAGCGGGCATGCTGAGAAACAAAAACCTTTTGTTCCTCAGCGGAATAGAAAAGATACCCCCTGGAGTTCCTTGGATATCCCACAAACTTACACTGTACTGAACGTGCCTCAAGCTTGTCCGCATGCTGCTTTTTTTACAAAAGCTGGACATCCCCATACCTTAAGATACTTAAGACAGGGTTTCTTCCCAGTCCACATCTGATATGGGGTGGTAGGCACAGTCTTGGTGGGAGCCTTGTTCAAGAGATACGCAGCTGCTTCTAGTGCATATCCCCAGAATGATCGCGGTAACTCAGCGTTACTCATCATGGACCAAACCATATCCAATAGGGTTCGGTTCCGTCTCTCCGATACACCATTATGTTGCGGAGTGTATGGAGGAGTAAGCTGAGAGAGAATACCATTCTCTTTTAAGTAATTCAGGAATTCGGCACTTAAGTATTCTCCACCTCGATCCGATCTTAGAATCTTGATACTTTTGCCGGTTTGTTTCTCCACTTCATTCTTATACTCCTGGAATTTTCCAAAGGCTTCGGACTTATGTTTCATTAAGAAGACATAACCGTACCTTGAGAAGTCATCCGTAAAAGTAATGAAGTAAGAATAGCCGCTTCGAGCATGTGTAGACATTGGACCGCACACGTCACTGTGTACGAGTCCCAAGAGCTCGCTCGCTCTTACTCCATGTCCAGTAAACGGAGTCTTTTTCATCTTTCCTTTGAGACAGGATTGACAAGTGGCATACGATTGATATTCGAACGGATTCAAATATCCTTCTGTATGTAACTTAGTCAACCTTCTCTCATTGATGTGACCCAGTCTACAATGCCACAAGAAAGTCTGATTTATTTCCGGAGACTTTCTTTTGTGTGTATTCTGGACATTAAAAATCTGTGGTTGGTTCAATACGTATATACCATTACTCAATGTACCTGACCCAATCAGAACTTGATTAAGGTGAATGTTTACAACATTACTTACAAACGCAAATTCATAACCTTCTTTAGAAACTAAAGATACAGAAATGATATTACAAGTTGCGTTGGGTACAAAAAAGCAATTACGCAAAACCAAAATATGTCCATCTGACATTCCCAGGTGATAGTCCCCCACGGCTTTAGCATCCATGCTAGCTCCGTTCGCAACTTTAAGGGTCATGTCACCTGCTTTCAAAACACTACGGTTTCTCAACGCCTGCAAAGAATTACAGATATGAGATCCTGATCCGGTATCCAATACCCAGGAAGTAGAGTTTATTGAAAGACAGTTTTCAATAACATACACACCTGAAGCTGAAGATGCAACCTGCTTCAATTCCTGTGTTCTGGCCTTCCAGGCCCTGCAATCATTCTTCCAGTGTCCTTTCTTATGACAATAGAAGCATTCTTCCTTATCCACAAGCTTCCCCGCTTTCTTTGTTGCTTTTGCTTTTCCCTTCGTATCCACTTTACTAACACCGCCCCTTGGTTTGGCGAGGGCTTTCTTCTTCTTTCCCTTGGCTTTCGCCTTGGACCTAGAAGAAGATGATCCTCCTACAAACAAAGTGGATGTTTCCCTACTTTTCTGTAGGGTGCCCTCTGCACTCCTCAGCATGTTGAGGAGCTCTGAAAGTTCAACCTCTTTTTCTTGTAGGTTGAAGTTCAGTATAAACTGGGCGTAAGTGGAAGGAAGGGACTGGAGAACTATGTCCGTATAGAGCTCACTCTCCAATATGGTCCCTAGGTCCGCGAGCTCCTCAATGTAGCCGATCATCTTTAGCACGTGCTCGGCTACTGATGATCTGACGGCCATCTTTGCCGAAAATAACTTTTTCGACGCTTCGTATCTTGCGATACAAGATTTCTCTCCATACAGTTCTTTTGTATGGAGAAATATGGATTCCAGGTCCATATTCTCGTGCCTCCTCTGATGTTCATTGTCCATCGAGGCAAGTACGAGGCACTTGGCCTTCGCGCTATCAATCTCCCAAGTCTTGCGGATTTCCTTATCCGCGACGCTGGAAGTGGGACCAGGGACAGGGGGAGCTTTGGTGGTAAGAAGATACCCCAGCTTGTCGTAAGTGATTGCCATTTTGACATTCCTGAGCCAATCTTTGTAGTTTGGCCCTGTCAGTATATTTTTATCTAGAAGTAACTTAAGTCCAGTCATGTCGATTGGTCGCTGCAATTAGGAGAGAGAAGAAGAAACACTCAGCATGATGCTCTTGCAAGTTTAGAGTGGTTTTTAGTTTGTCTAAACAGGATGGCTCCCACTGTTTCTCGAATCCCTCCTTAAACCATAAAGGAAGAATTAGTCGGGATCAATCCCACCGCACAATACTTGCTTAACCGTTCAGCCAGGCCGTTGTCGGTACTTCAAGGGAGGTTTTCCAACGCTTTCGCGAAGTTCCTTAATTAAATAACCTCTTTTCCCTGGGGGCGTAGCCCCGCTAACACCTTTCTAGGCACCTACTAGGTTTATAGCATTGATCGTTTAGTGAGAAATTTCCCGAGGAGTAGCATATACCCACAGTAGGATCAGGATCCAAATATCATCGCGTGACGAAACTGAAGGAATCCTACCAGAATCATCACTGTAGCGTTTTGAAAATGGTTTCGGTGAAATTTCGGAAAATCGGTAAAATGAGGGGGTTTTCTGTAAAAAGTCAAAATACAAATATCTTATTATAAAAATTAAATATACATATTCTAGCTATGTAATTGCTATTATTTGGTGTTTATTGAGCCGCTGGTTAAATTTCAAATTTTCTGAAAAAAATATTATTTTATTATTATTTTAAGCCGTCACTAATACATTTAATTATGGAAAATTACAAATTGGAATGAGTTGAAACAAATTTTGTGCATCATAAAACATTAAAAAAAAAATTTATCATGTGGTTTTTGGAACGAAATCATTTGCCAAAACGGTTTAGAAATTATTGAAGAAAAAAAGGGTTTTTTTTAGCGTAAATGGATGTTTGGGGTATTGTATTTATCATTTTTCATCACCCCACACCCGTGCCCACATCCACACACCCCCACTTACCCCTCCCCTTAGCCAAATTCAGCAGCCCTCACTTTTTCCCCACTTGGTTTGCAAAGGAAAAAGAAATAAAAGAAAAGATTAGAAAATAGATAAAGTAGTTAGACTTTGACCTTACCTTGACCTTGACTTTCCTCCCTTGCATTTTCCTCACCTCCCTCTCTCTCCCCTCACCCACTTATGGCCGAAAATGATCCCACAACAGCAGCCCTTGCCCCCCCCCAAAATCCACACTATTTTGCTTCAAAAATCCAAGAAAAAGCTTCAAAATCCATACAATTTCAAAGCTTTTTCCAAATCCAACTCCTACCCATTATTTCTTGCCTATCTAGCATGGATCTAGGAGCATGGAAGCTACTTTTGGAGGCTAGGATTTGCATGCTAGAACTCAATTGGGAGGTATAAATTTTAACCCTTTAGTGAAATTGTTGTTTAATTGCTTTATGTTAGCTTATTAAGTGTTTAATTAGGTTTTAGATTGGTTCTAATTGCATGTTTGAAAAATTCAAGAATGAGGTTGATTTCAAGTTAGGGTTTTGAGTAATGGGATTATGGTTGTGATGGGTAGCTTACCATCTTAGAATTTGTAGAAAGTAATTTAGTAGTTAAATTTCATATTGTTGCATGGAAATGTCTAAATTAAGTTTTGTTTTTGCTAACTAGAGTTTTTGAAAAAATTATCAAATGCTTAGATTAAAATATAATTAAGTGTTCATGTCATTATAACTATTATAATGAGTGGTTTAATGACTTTGGTTCATGCAAAACGAAGCTTAATTGATGAATTGTGAATTTTGCTTTAAAGGGTGTTAAATTTGATATTTTGCAAACTAGGATTTTGGAAATTATGCAAATTTATGAGTTTAAATTATGGAAATGGTTTTTATGACTTATTTAAGATAATTAATAAATATATTGGCCGCTACATTCATTTAAATATCGTGTTTTGTACAAAAACGGCGAATTGTGCTTGCTAGATTTTCGGAAAAATGACTTTTTGAGTGAAATTGGCGGTTTTGTGAGTTTCAACCTAGTTTATATTAAAATTAGTGTTCGTGAATGTGCAAATGAGTGTATTTGGGTTTTTCTCGATGGTTTGGCGTTTGTACGCCGACGTCGAGGGTTTTTGGGTTGATTTGTGAAAGCAACCATAGGTTTTGACCTATGTGGGATTCGTGCGTCGTTTTGATCATGAGTCGGATTTTAATGAGATATGGTGCGTTATGATATGTAGGTACCCCCATGTGGACTTCGAGACGACAAGCAAGCGCGTGGCGACGTCGGCACCGGCTAGCGAGGACCAGGTGAGTAGATTTATATCTACGGGGAGAAGTCGGGTGGATGGCGTATAGCACCCCCGCAGTCCGTGGTGGTGTATACGGATGCGTATACACACCAACAATTATTATATGTTATTTGGGATTAATAACGATGCTTAGGATGGATATTGGTGTGTTGGATTACTTTAGTGTTGCGAACCCTAGGGTAGTGTTACACACACATACACACATACATACTTGCATACATTCCTATTGATATGTGCTCATGGGATTCTTTATAGTTATGTGTTCACATGGGTATGGGACTATGTGTTCACGTACGGATTGAGGATGATACTTGGGATTGAGCTGAGTCGATGAGATTTGATTTGAGGCCGTGAGATCGGTGATATAGCAGGGTTCGTATCTTAGATACGACATGACATTGTAGCGGGTCCTTGACGTAGTGTTTCACACATGTCCATGCATACGTAGGCGGTATCAGTATGGTACTAGACGTAGATCAGTACCACGATCATGATATTTGATAAAGAGGATACCAGGTGAATAGTATGATGAATGTGATATTGAACCGTACCCAGATTGGGATGCCGTACGACGGATTTACGTACGAGCTATATTGATGATTGATCCGCACTCTTGACTTGGGATGCCTGATTATAGATATGGTATCGGATATGATATTATTGAGGCGGGATCACCGACTATACATATACAGGTATGTATATGTATCGACTCAGATGATAGGCGGTTTCCTTACCTGTAGTTCAGCTTGTTAGTTCAGCCGTATAGTTTAGTGTAGTTGTTACATTAGATTAGACTCCTTACCTATTTCAAAAACTAACGAATCGTGGGCATTTTTAAAGACAGCTCAAGGGAATCTACGGATATTTCAAAAAAACAACGTATCTTTTCATAAAAACACCGTAGCCCCTATTTTCAAAACCCCATGATTCGTGTTATTTCAAAAGGCACAATTCGTAGGACTTATATTAGATTATTGCAGATTAGTTATCGGTGTGTCTAGTATTCAGCTCCCGCACATTATTGCTGTTCGCTCTGCCTCGCATATTTATTTTGCTGCATATTCCATTATTGATATCATGCTGTTAGGACACCAGCACTATTACCGATGATGCGTATGTACCACGTACACCTACTTGCCGGCTCACACATATCTTCATCGGTAATTGCCATGTCACGTACACTTTAGAGAATATAATTGCTTGACTTAGATTGTTAGCTGGTAGTTTTGACACGATATTAGTGTACTTCCCTTATATGCCATATTAGACATTGTAGTTATTACCTACCACTTCATGCATACTGTTATTCAGTTGTTCATGCCTAGTTCATTATCATTGACATATGCACTTGTGATGATTTCTTGAGATTTATGATATTTCTGGATTTCGGGGAAAGCCGCAAAATTTACAACTTATGATCTTTTAAAATATAAAATGTTGCGGTTTTCTAGTGATGTAAAGTGTCGTCCACCATGAGTTTGCTGTGGTTTTGGAGATCCGTGTCGAGGAGTGGAGGAACCGTCACGGGTATATGGTGGGCCCGGTATGGTACCCCGGGGCAAGAGGAATGTGGTGTTGACGTTGAGCCTGGCTGGGGAGCACTACCTACCGGTGATATTACCCGACGCGTCGGATATCCGGAAGATACCGTCGTGGTCTTGAGATGGATGGTAGGGGCCGGTCCGGACTGACGGCGCCCTAGATATTGAGCTTGAGACATTGATATTTCGAGACAGTGAGATTTATGTTTTTTGTCGATGCTAGACACTGTTGATACTGATTTCATTATGATACCTCAGTTTAAAAATACGAAGGAAATCTCACTAATTTATGAAAACAGTTTCTTCATTTACATGTATTCTGTTTCATGCATTCATACCTCATTCATATGATAGAGACCAGTGTTGTTTATTCTTTCGACCTTAGAGTCGCTCGTTATATTTCTGGTGGTTTTGAGTTCCCTTTTGAGTTTTTATCCTCGCCGTTGGCGTTGTATATTTATTGCTTGTGTGGTTGTGACCATCGTTTGACGAAGAGCTAGCTCCCGCTTGGGGATGCCTTTTTTCTTGATTTCGTATACTATTCATGTTGTATCCCGTTGGGGGCCAGTATTTACAAAGGAGACTTTGCCGAAATTTTCAGTAAATTTTTGATGTTTTAAAAACCGCATAATTCGGCTTATGCTATTGAAATTACTTTCTTTAAGTTGGTTTTTCCTGCACTCTACTACTTTTCTTGGTTTGGATTTCTGGGTTTTCGGTTTACTTAAACTACGTACGCCTCGAGACGTTCGTAGTTTAAGTGCCGGTCATGTTCCGTACTTTGGGGCGTGACAAAGTTGGTATCAGAGCGTTAGGTTTTAACCTTCGGAGCGTAGGATGACCCTTGGTTGATGGAATAGGTGACTAAAGTAGAGTGACGTACCGTTGGTATGTTCCGCGGCATATTTACGACACGCCACTCCACTTAAGGAGCCTTAGGATGTACATTTCCTTATTCAGTATTATATTCCTTCCTGATCTAGCCTCATCGGTACCAGTTTGGTTTTGCTGCTACGGTTACGGGCAGAGAGAGCTACGGCTAGAGTTGCGGTCAGCACAAGCTCGTCACGAACGAGGACTGACCAGGGCGAAATTCCGGCGACACACGATTGCAGAGATGTGTCTTTTTACTGTGTTTCCGCGCCGCGAGCGTTTGGCGGATCGCCTTTATGAGGTTACTCGGATGTGCCGATCGACACTAGAGGATTGAGCCACTGACAGAGGCCAGCCAGATTTTGATGACCGTTGGTGTGTTGCTTACTCCTAATGATTGAGGCACTGTTCAGCGTGCAGACGAGCGAGCCAGTTGTTGCTGCGAGCGACGAGATATCGCCCCATATGTTGGAACTATGGCGGGGCGAGTTGTACGAATAGATGATAGAAGGTCGCTAGTCACCCGATGATGAATGACTAGGACAGGTGGTTCGTTCGCTTACCCCGATGCGAGGTCATCAGATAGATTGATTCCAGCTAGAGACGACTTCACGCGGAGACGTTGGGAGTCGACAGAGACGATCGAATGTCAGAAACCTATTATTCCAAGTTTAAGATAGTCGGAAAGACATGCAGGCAATTCTATGGTCCCTCTAGAAGAATGAAACCCTAACTCGACTTAATGACCGTGTGAAAGCCTTTGAACCTTAGGGTTTGCGGCAGTTCTGCAGAGCCATTAGTGAGGCTTGGGTTTGCCCTTCTAAGGCTGGACCACCGATGCTGTGGTATGTACTCGATACTATTAAACTGTGCCCAAGAGGTTGAGCTCTTGGGGGATTATGAGGTTTTGACGACTCGATCGGATGGCTCGACTTAATTCGGATGCTAGTTGGTGAGATGCATTCTTGGGAGACTCCAGATACGAGGATAGCCGTTGGAGCTCAGTCCATGCAGCCGCGACGAGACGAGTCCAAAGCAGACGACATTAGAGAAAAGTGGAGTAAGAGGTTCGCACCAGATCTAGATGAGATGATGTTCCACTCCGCCGACATCAGAGAGGCGATGCGCATGCCGAGGCATGGTACTTGGACTTACCTTCCAGAAGGAGTCGCGATGAGTATGCAGTCGTTCCAGAGCAAGAGGCAGATATAGGAAAGGACAATGACTTCCGGACAGTTGGCAGAGACAAGACATGGAAGAGACCGTGAGCAGGATTCCTTCCAGGACACTGCTGCAATGATACTTGCACCCAGGATCAGATGTGTCACGTACCTTCAGAGAGCCAGAGGCCGACGCCAGTGATATGCTGTCTTACGAGTGGTCGCGATGATTGACCAGGAGATGACCAGAGGAGTGCCAGAACGGAATCGTCCCCGTTAGCACACCTGACAGGGCCGATGAGCCGATCGACCGAAAGATTGGTAATTCACAGTGAAGACCTTGACCCAGGAGTGGTCATGGTTACGCACGCCAGCAGGACAGAGTTCATGATCATCGACGAGACGCCCCACTAGTGACCGCGACAGTTGCCGAGATTCTTAGAGGATGCGCTTGAGCAGTACTATTCCGCCATTATTGATTACGATGTTTTGGGTGATTTATTCGTATGATTTGATTTTGATGATTAAGGATTTACGATCTTTGCACAGTGTTGCACTTGATATCGTTTTCGTTCTTTGGTTTCACATGTTTGTGATTTTACGGTTTTAAACAGTTGAGTTGGTTTTGTGCATATGCACGCACACGATTTGGTTCCTGCACTCTGTATAGTGATACGCCTTTTGTGTATATGCTTGCAGTGCAGTGATACGCCTTTTGTGCACTTAGATGCACTGGACTTCGATTTCGATTGTGATACTCGATATTTGTTTTGTGCACCTTGTGCACCTGAGTGATTTTGCGCACGTTCGGCGCTTGATATTGGATTTCATGATTTCGTGCACGATGGATGCACCTGATTTAGATTTTCGCGCATGTTGAGCGCATGTCTTGAGATGCGATTTTGGTGCACACCAGATGCACTAAATCGAGATTTTTCGTGCATGTCAGATGCACCTGATTTTGCTGTCAGGCACACACGTTGCCTACGACAGATGCTTTGTGCACACCCGATGCACTTAGATCTTGTTTCTGTGCATATGTATGGCACATATATGGATTTTTATTTCCGTGCGCACCAGACGCACGTAGTATTCATGTGCATATTTTGGGATTGATTTCTTATAGAGCAGTACGTTTTTATGATATTGCTATGTGTTTTCGTACTGAGCAGGACTAGTCAGAGGACAGTACCTGAATACATTTTGCATGCATTGATAGTTATTGAAGGGATTTCCAAAAGGCGAGCTATAGCCTCAGTATTTACCTACGTGTCTGATATGACACGAAATGTTTAAAACAAGGAGACCCTTCTAAATTGTTTCCAAAACGGCGGAACGTACATTTCAAACAAAAGTATATATGTATATAGTTATTTTCTTATGGTAGACGTCCGCCACTGTACAGTGTTATACGCGTTGCACAGCGACTTAAAGAGATTTGGCATGCATTTCCTTCAGATATTTACAGATATAGATTCGATATTTACATTTATAGTTTCGAGTTATATCATATTGGTTTTGATTTGGATTTGGCATTGATGTCTTCTCCACCACTCCGATGATCGCGGGATGCTTGACGGAGTTTTGATTTGAGTTATATACTCATTTTTCAAGCGCATGCGCTGCGCTACGATTTGTTTTATGTATTTACAATTTCGGAGCCCCGACGACTTGATGGTTTTTCTTAGATGTTTTAGTAATTGGGGGAGTTTGAATTTAAATTCGGGGACCGAATTTCTTTAAGGGGGGAAGATTGTAGCGTTTTGAAAATGGTTTCGGTGAAATTTCGGAAAATCGGTAAAATGAGCGGGTTTTCTGTAAAAAGTCAAAATACAAATATCTTATTATAAAAATTAAATATACATATTCTAGCTATGTAATTGCTATTATTTGGTGTTTATTGAGCCGCTGGTGAAATTTCAAATTTTCTGAAAAAAATATTATTTTATTATTATTTTAAGCCGTCACTAATACATTTAATTAGGGAAAATTACAAATTGGAATGAGTTGAAACAAATTTTGTGCATCATAAAACATTAAATAAAAAATTTATCATGTGGTTTTTGGAACGAAATCATTTGCCAAAACGGTTTAGAAATTATTGAAGAAAAAAGGTTTTTTTTAGCGTAAATGGATGTTTGGGGTATTGTATTTATCATTTTTCATCACCCCACACCCGTGCCCACACCCACACACCCCCACTTACCCCTCCCCTTAGCCAAATTCAGCAGCCCTCACTTTTTCCCCACTTGGTTTGCAAAGGAAAAAGAAATAAAAGAAAAGATTAGAAAATAGATAAAGTAGTTAGACTTTGACCTTACCTTGACCTTGACTTTCCTCCCTTGCATTTTCCTCACCTCCCTCTCTCTCCCCTCACCCACTTCTGGCCGAAAATGATCCCACAACAGCAGCCCTTTCCCCCCCCCCCCAAAATCCACACTATTTTGCTTCAAAAATCCAAGAAAAAGCTTCAAAATCCATACAATTTCAAAGCTTTTTCCAAATCCAACTCCTACCCATTATTTCTTGCCTATCTAGCATGGATCTAGGAGCATGGAAGCTACTTTTGGAGGCTAGGATTTGCATGCTAGAACTCAATTGGGAGGTATAAATTTTAACCCTTTAGTGAAATTGTTGTTTAATTGCTTTATGTTAGCTTATTAAGTGTTTAATTAGGTTTTAGATTGGTTCTAATTGCATGTTTGAAAAATTCAAGAATGAGGTTGATTTCAAGTTAGGGTTTTGAGTAATGGGATTATGGTTGTGATGGGTAGCTTACCACTTAGAATTTGTAGAAAGTAATTTAGTAGTTAAATTTCATATTGTTGCATGGAAATGTCTAAATTAAGTTTTGTTTTTGCTAACTAGAGTTTTTGAAAAAATTATCAAATGCTTAGATTAAAATATAATTAAGTGTTCATGTCATTATAACTATTATAATGAGTGGTTTAATGACTTTGGTTCATGCAAAACGAAGCTTAATTGATGAATTGTGAATTTTGCTTTAAAGGGTGTTAAATTTGATATTTTGCAAACTAGGATTTTGGAAATTATGCAAATTTATGAGTTTAAATTATGGAAATGGTTTTTATGACTTATTTAAGATAATTAATAAATATATTGGCCGCTACATTCATTTAAATATCGTGTTTTGTACAAAAACGGCGAATTGTGCTTGCTAGATTTTCGGAAAAATGACTTTTTGAGTGAAATTGGCGGTTTTGTGAGTTTCAACCTAGTTTATATTAAAATTAGTGTTCGTGAATGTGCAAATGAGTGTATTTGAGTTTTTATCGATGGTTTGGCGTTTGTACGCCGACGTCGAGGGTTTTTGGGTTGATTTGTGAAAGCAACCATAGGTTTTGACCTATGTGGGATTCGTGCGTCGTTTTGATCATGAGTCGGATTTTAATGAGATATGGTGCGTTATGATATGTAGGTACCCCCATGTGGACTTCGAGACGACAAGCAAGCGCGTGGCGACGTCGGCACCGGCTAGCGAGGACCAGGTGAGTAGATTTATATCTACGGGGAGAAGTCGGGTGGATGGCGTATAGCACCCCCGCAGTCCGTGGTGGTGTATACGGATGCGTATACACACCAACAATTATTATATGTTATTTGGGATTAATAACGATGCTTAGGATGGATATTGGTGTGTTGGATTACTTTAGTGTTGCGAACCCTAGGGTAGTGTTACACACACATACACACATACATACTTGCATACATTCCTATTGATATGTGCTCATGGGATTCTTTATAGTTATGTGTTCACATGGGTATGGGACTATGTGTTCACGTACGGATTGAGGATGATACTTGGGATTGAGCTGAGTCGATGAGATTTGATTTGAGGCCGTGAGATCGGTGATATAGCAGGGTTCGTATCTTAGATACGACATGACGTTGTAGCGGGTCCTTGACGTAGTGTTTCATACATGTCCATGCATACGTAGGCGGTATCAGTATGGTACTAGACGTAGATCAGTACCCCGATCATGATATTTGATAAAGAGGATACCAGGTGAATAGTATGATGAATGTGATATTGAACCGTACCCAGATTGGGATGCCGTACGACGGATTTACGTACGAGCTATATTGATGATTGATCCGCACTCTTGACTTGGGATGCCTGATTATAGATATGGTATCGGATATGATATTATTGAGGCGGGATCACCGACTATATATATACAGGTATGTATATGTATCGACTCAGATGATAGGCGGTTTCCTTAACTGTAGTTCAGCTTGTTAGTTCAGCCGTATAGTTTAGTGTAGTTGTTACATTAGATTAGACTCCTTACCTATTTCAAAAACTAACGAATCGTGGGCATTTTTAAAGACAGCTCAAGGGAATCTACGGATATTTCAAAAAAACGACGTATCTTTTCATAAAAACACCGTAGCCCCTATTTTCAAAACCCCATGATTCGTGTTATTTCAAAAGGCACAATTCGTAGGACTTATATTAGATTATTGCAGATTAGTTATCGTTGTGTCTAGTATTTAGCTCCCGCACATTATTGTTGTTCGCTCTGCCTCGCATATTTATTTTGCTGCATATTCCATTATTGATATCTTGCTGTTAGGACACCAGCACTATTACCGATGATGCGTAGGTACCACGTACACCTACTTGCCGGCTCACACACATCTTCATCGGTAATTGCCATGTCACGTACACTTTAGAGAATATAATTGCTTGACTTAGATTGTTAGCTGGTAGTTTTGACACGATATTAGTGTACTTCCCTTATATGCCATATTAGACATTGTAGTTATTACCTACCACTTCATGCATACTGTTATTCAGTTGTTCATGCCTAGTTCATTATCATTGACATATGCACTTGTGATGATTTCTTGAGATTTATGATATTTCTGGATTTCGGGGAAAGCCACAAAATTTACAACTTTTGATCTTTTAAAATATAAAATGTTGCGGTTTTCTAGTGATGTAAAGTGTCGTCCACCATGAGTTTGCTGTGGTTTTGGAGATCCGTGTCGAGGAGTGGAGGAACCGTCACGGGTACATGGTGGGCCCGGTATGGTACCCCGGGGCAAGAGGAATGTGGTGTTGACGTTGAGCCTGGCTGGGGAGCACTACCTACCGGTGATATTACCCGACGCGTCGGATATCCGGAGGATACCGTCGTGGTCTTGAGATGGATGGTAGGGGCCGGTCCGGACTGACGGCGCCCTAGATATTGAGCTTGAGACATTGATATTTCGAGACAGTGAGATTTATGTTTTGTGTCGATGCTAGACACTGTTGATACTGATTTCATTATGATACCTCAGTTTAAAAATACGAAGGAAATCTCACTAATTTATGAAAACAGTTTCTTCATTTACATGTATTCTGTTTCATGCATTCATACCTCATTCATATGATATATTGCTACCTGAGGCACTGACACGGGCACATGAAATTATACTCGGGATAGATATTACCCTAGACATTGTCATAGGCTGCCTGTTATACATATATTTGAGGATATTTTATGATCTTTGACCTAGGTTGCGTTATTTATGCGATTTCTGTGCGTAGATGTTTTTCTATTCACGAGTTGGCAACTTACCCCCGTTGTGCCCCAGTTTCTTGCAGATTTGCCGTACAGGTTTCCTTACGGCTTGCGGGCTCAGTTTCATTCGGGTGATTTGCTAGTAGGTGGGTTTACTTGTATCATACCCCCATTATATATCTTGTATATCATTATTCTGTTGTATCTAGAAGTTCCATCAACCAAACATGTATCTATTGAGATAGAGACCAGTGTTGTTTATTCTTTCGACCTTAGAGTCGCTCGTTATATTTCTGGTGGTTTTGAGTTCCCTTTTGAGTTTTTGATCCTCGCCGTTGGCGTTGTATATTTATTGCTTGTGTGGTTGTGACCATCGTTTGACGAAGAGCTAGCTCCCGCTTGGGGATGCCTTTTTTCTTGATTTCGTATACTATTCATGTTGTATCCCGTTGGGGGCCAGTATTTACAAAGGAGACTCTGCCGAAATTTTCAGTAAATTTTTGATGTTTTAAAAACCGCATAATTCGGCTTATGCTATTGAAATTACTTTCTTTAAGTTGGTTTTTCCTGCACTCTACTACTTTTCTTGGTTTGGATTTCTGGGTTTTCGGTTTACTTAGATTACGTACGCCTCGAGACGTTCGTAGTTTAAGTGCCGGTCATGTTCCGTACTTTCGGGTCGTGACAATCACACTCCAAATGGTATGCAAATCTAGCAAGTTTCAGTACTTATGAAACTCCCGATGTGGATTTTTTCCCCATGCTCTTATGACCTTGACGAAGGTCAACAAATCATAAGTCACATGTCAAGTTCTGCCCGTCATTATCCTGGTTAATTTGAATCCACCCGTATATACCCTTGACGAAGGTCAACAAGGTAATGCGAATGTCCCAAACCAACGCATCTATCTATGCTACATATGAACACCCAACAGCTACCAATCACTATGCCTTGACGAAGGTCAACAAACATAGCTTGAATACTATTGAATATTCATACGAAACGACGGAGGGCTACGAATGGTTTTGGCAAAACCGTGAACGTAGTGAACTTGATATAGTCGATGGAACGAGATAGCTTTTAAAAGGAGTGGCTCAAGCTCCGCATTTAAAAGTTGGTTTTGAAAAGAACCGAGTGGTTTTTCGAAAGTGTTCCAACGACTTTAACTTGGTTTATTATCTTGCATTAGTTCTTTTAATGCGTGATATTCTTGCATTAGTTCTTTTAATGTGTCCCATCATTTAATCCTACCATTGCAGAAAACAACCAAAATATGACGTACGCTTATGCCATTCGCATTCGCCACTGGGCCCCGTCATTACCCGTTAGGTTACTTAACTAACGACAGAGCGGGGGCTGGGCTAGCGCGTCTGTAAAACATAAGCAACGCCTAAATAATATCATATATAGATATACTGCAATGATAAACATTTCAGATCACAGATGAATACATTGGATATACTAGGAATCTGTAATTCGTACGAGCCTGTAACGAAAGACAGATTACACGGTCGCGGTGAATAGCCAATACCCCACCCAAGACCCCTACGGGTGCGGCAAACTACCCGCCAAGTACCCGAAGCGTAGCAACCTCCCTCATCTCCATGAGTAGGCCACTCGACACTTCGGCATACCCGGTAGTTTGTGCACCCCCTCCATGGGTCTATCCTAGGAGCAAAAACAGTAAAAAGAAATTATACAATGACGGCTACAACCCCGATCCGGTTGTGCGGCCATACAAATAATTATTACATCAATTTACAAATTTACATGAATTGAAAGAAAAGAAAACTCTCGTCTCACAACCCCCGGCTATTCACCCGCGACAATCCAACATATTCATATACACATTCCAGCAACATTACAGATCACAGATTTGTATAACCCCCACTAATCGACATATAGCAATTAGTAGACGTTCAATACAAATATCACATTACAGAAAAAACCCGTTAGCTTAAGTCTTTTAGAAGTTCGATCAAAAATACGGATTTTCGGGACCCCAAAAATAAAATTTTCGTTCTGGAAAATCTGGGCAGAAAACACATATATCAAAAATCCCAAAATACCCCCAGAATAACACTGCACCAAAGATGGACCTCGGCCGAGTCAACTCGGCCGCGGATCCGCGGCGGGAGCGTGCTCCCGGCGCGTTTCCGCGACGCTTTGACTCGATCGTTGGACCATCTTTGGTGGTTATTCTAATAAAACCCTGAGCCGATTTTAGAGATGAAAATAATCAACTTTTGAACAGTATAAAAATCGACAGAAACTTGAAATTCTCGGGTTCGTTTTCGGGACTTTTTCTTTGATCGATCTTCTAGTTACTTGCTAACATGTTAGATAGAGTTTAACTAGGCTCTGATACCACTGTAAGTCCATGCTACCTCTCCCGGTACTTTCGGGCATGCGGAATTTGGTAAAAAACGATTTTTATAGAGGTGGTAACATGGACCTATAACCCGGATCTTGGTTAAACATCTAACTAACAACCTAACTACGAGTTTCTAACTACTCGGTTAGGGGGTTATACCTTGCTTGTCTTGAACTCCTTCGTCTTCAAGCTCCGATGGTGGCCCGGATTGGCTTCTTCCCGTCGTCTCCGTACGCCGAAGATAGATCCACCTGAAAGCTCCAACCTTTGGCTCCTTCTTCGAACTTTGAAGAAACTAGTTCACTCGGTTTGCTAAACCTTGTGAACTAGAGTGAGTAGAGAAGAGTTTGTATGGGATTTTATCTATGGTTCTTGATTCTCAACTCATGAGATATGTGAACCATAGAGTCAAGAGAGGGAGCAAGAGGAAGAGGGTGAAAGCAAGAGCAAGAGAGCTCAAGAACAAGAGAGAGAATGAGCAAGAAAAAAATGAGCAAGTATTTTGTCTTTCACCCTCTCATAATCCAAAACCATCTTAACTCATTATACCAAATCAAGTGTTATGTGATGGTTGAAACAACCATAACCATATCATTTCATGCACTCATTTTGCACAAATGAGCAAGCAAACAAAAGTCTTTGCCATGAAATGATGGCTATGGTTATCATGATGGTCAACTAGTCAAGCCTAGTCAACCGGTCAACAAAGTCAACAAGTCAACAAAAGTCAACAAGTCAACAAACTCAACAAAAGTCAACAACCATGTCACCATAATACTTAATTAATATAATAGTTAATCACATATCATATTCTCATTAGGGTTGAGCAAAAAGTCAATAGTCAACGGTCAACTGTCAACAACCCTAATGAGAATCCGCTGCCTCTGTCTCCCCGTCAACTGTGCATACACACCCGCATCCGTGTTCCGAGGAACACGAATGCATACTGGATAAATCCAATCCCAAAAGGTACACTAGGATCTGGCTTAAACCAAAGCCCGCTAGTGTAAACTGTCCGGACACTGTACGTGCACAAGTGCACGGATGTGACCGAACTCTGTCGCAAAACCATGTGACCTGTCGCAAAACCATGCGACCTCTACTCTTTTGCCTAAAGGCGAAAAGCTTTCTGTGTGGGACTCTAAAGACTCGACACTACGCTGGCAGTGGGTTTAACCACAGACCGCAAGCGGCACTAGCTGTGCGTAACGGTCCCCAGGTAATGCCGACAAGAAGACCGACGAGGCGAAACCCATCTGAACTCCTACTGAGCCTGAATGTGACATTCTCCGTACAGTCCGGTCTGTTCGTCTGATACATCGCATGGCGGGCCTAGGGGGCGGTAAACGTCAGTCCCCCAATAGCGGTACAAGTCGTGCCGGAGCGAAGCCCAAAACACCCTGAGATAATACTGGAAGCCTACCAGTATATCTCGTTTGCCCTGGCCAGGGACTACTCGTGTAATGGCTCTCCTAGACACAGCGCGATGTCAACCCCCAATACCGGGAGAGACGAATCCTGTCTAACCGTCACTGCCTCCAAGTGCTTCGGGACTGCACCCAACTACTACCTGTTTGCACGGCTCCTTTGAGCCGTGGTAGGGTAGTAATCAAAGTACAGTGGGAACACACTCGAGGCGAAGTGACAGTGTCAAGTCAGTGGACTAAGCTGTACTCATGTCACCTGGGAACTGATAACTGACGATAGGCATAATACCAACTAGTCAGTTCCCGACGAGTCCTGTCCAGTGTACTCGTAACCCAACGAGCACCCGCATACTATCTCAAGTACGACGTACTGACGGCTGTGGGACAGACCGTCTCCCACACTGGGATGAGAAGCGCATGCGCTAGTCTACTCTGGAGTGTCGATGCCCTGTCTCGATAGTCCTGCGACTAGGGACCTGCATAAGGATGTGCTTATAGATTACCCAGCCCCACTAGTGTGACTGCCATCACATCGCTGGTAATCAAGCAAAGATCCTAAGGGCTCCACTAATGTGTATAGGCGATATACTAAAATAAACACATGTACACATTGAAGTAGAAACAAACCAAGTAGCATACTACTATTTTGAGCAAGATTGTATATACAAGGTGAATATCCCAAGCTTCCATTAAGTAATATACAAACTAGTATGATACAGTAATGGCCTCTAGGGCATATACACTAACAATATTGGGCTTTGATTTTCTTCTGGGCACGGACTGGTTAGGTACGTGCTATGCGTCTGTGGACTGCCGTGAGAAGACAGTCAGGTTTTGTTTTCCCGGCGAGTCAGTTCTTATTGTGCAGGGGGACAGTGGTGCCGCCCCTCACTGCTTGATTTCAGCCTTTTACGCTAGTCGGCTTTTGAGGAGAAGATGTCAAGGATTCTTGGCTTTCATTCGTGATACCGGAGCCACAGTGGATTCGTTGGACCGGGTTTCTTTGTGTGAGAGTTTTCTGACGTTGTTCCAGCTGAGCCGGCGGAGCTTAGGGAGCTTAAGGATCAGCTGCAGGGTTGCTAGATAGGGGGGGCTTGTACGTCCAAGTGTTTCGCTTTGGGGAGCTCCTATTCTGTTCGTCAATAAGAAGGACGGCAGTTTGAGGTTGTGCATTGATTGATCGTCAACTGAACCGAGTTACAGTGTGGATTAGGCATCCTTTACCTCATATAGACGATTTGTTTGATCAGCTCCAGGGTGCGAGACATTTTTATAAGTTTGTTTGGGATCAGGTCATCATTAGTTGCGGGTTCGGAGTGATGACATTCCGAAAACTGCTTTTTGTGCGCGCTACGGGCATTATGAGTTTTGGTGGTGTCGTTGGACTCACCAATGCCCTAGCAGCATTCGTGGATGTGATGAACCAGGTTTCTCAAGCTGTTCCCCGCCCAGTTTATTGTTGTGTTATTGATGACATTCTGGTCTATTCCAAGAGTCGTGAGGAACATGAGCAACACTTGAGGATTTTCTTGCAGACATTGGGAGAGTACCAGCTGTTTGCTAAATTCTTGAAGTGTTCCTTCAGGCTTGATAGTATTTACTTCCTAGGTCATGTGGTTACGGGAGACGGTATTCGTATGGACCTGAGGAGATCGAGGCCGTACAGCTTTGGCCCAGACCTGTTCAAGGACAGAGGTCCGCAGATCTTTGGGCTTATTCGGTTTTTACCACCGTTTCGTGAAGGATTTTTTTAAGTATCGCTGCACCGTTGACCGTACTGACAAGGAAGGGGGTTCCTTTTCTTTAGACTGAGCCATGCGTGCTGAGTTTTCAACAGTTGAAGACTCGGGTGATGACTGCACCAGTTCAATCTTTGCTTTCTGGATCGGGCGACTTTGTCGTTTATGGTGATGTTTCATGAGTGGGGCTCGATTGCGTACTGATGTAGCTTGATAGAGTTATCGCTTATACTTCCCGACAGTTGGAGGAAGTACGAGCAAGATTTATCCCACTCATGATATGGAGATAGCCGCGGTGGTCTTGCGTTGATGATTTGGAAACACTACTTGTATGGAGAGTCGTGTCAGATTTTCACGGACCACCAGAGCTTATGTACATCTTCCTGCAGCGGGATCTGAAGTTGAGAAAGCGCCATTGGATGGAGTTTGTGAAGGATTGTGATTGTGAGATCCTTTATTACCTATGGCAAGGCGACTGTGGTAGCTGATGTTTTGAGTCGTGGGCCCGGGGGTAGCTTATTCCAGTTGGGCGCAGTTCAGAGACAGTCTTCTGCAGATTTGCAGTTCTTGTGCGACCGTTGAGTACAGCTTAAGTTCACCTCTACTGGAGGACAGCTTGCTCATGTCCGGGTCCGTCCACTTTTACTTAAGCATTTTCGTGAGGCAAAGCCCGCCGATGCTCGTTTTTTTGAGATTCTTGAGCATGTTCGACTGGATAGAGATTCGGAGTTCTTAATTAATGACTATGGTGTGCTACGTTTAGGGACGCATTTGTGTGTACTAGATACCAATGGATAGAGATGCGGGTTCCTAGAGAAGGCACATCAGTCAGCTTTCTGTGTTCACCCCAAGTGCCACCAAGATGTAAAGTGACTTGAGAGTTAGTTACGGGTGGGCAGGGATAAAGAGTAAAGTTTCAGATTTCATTTCGAAGTGCTTGGCTTGTCAGCGAGCTAAGGTTGACCATTTGAGACCGGCTGGAGAGTTGCAACCTTTTAACCATTTCGGAGTGGGAATGAGAGCAGATCTCCATGAATTTCGTTGTGGGTCTACCCAGGTCTAGTCGAGGGTATGACACCATTCGAGTGATTGTTGTCCGGTTATGCTCAGTATGCTCAGTTTGCTCAGTTGTTATTGTTAGGTCTACGTTACCTCTCCCGGTACTTTCGGGGTTGCGGAAACGGTAAAACAAATTTTTTTCTGAAGGTGATAACATGGACCGTAAAAGCCGGATCTTTACTAAACAATACACTAGCATCCTAACTAGAGATTTATCTACTCGGTTAGGGGTTATACCTCAACTTGTACTCCTTCTCTTCTTGTTGTTCTTCTCCTTGCTTGCTCCGAGGCCTGATCCGGACTTTGGTCACCTCTGCGGCCTCCTTGAGTCGAAGACGATCCACCCGAGAGATGTACACCGAGCTCCACCTCGAGCCGAGGTAACTAGGGCAAAGAGATTGCTAATCTAGAAACCCTAGGTAGTGTAGAGGAGATGTATGGATGTGTTTGTCTTTGTGGGATCTTTTTCTCTCAACACATGAGATCAAAAGATGGGATCAAGAGGAGGAAGAAGAAGGAGAAACTTAGCAACCATGGAGCTTTTCTTTTTCTTCTCACTTCAAGAGAGAGAATGAGAAGAGAATAATGAAAAGATTAAACCAAAAGAAATGAACCATGGTTCCAATAATACACAAAATCATCATTACTAATCCTATCATGATAGAAGTTGATGGCACATTGAATTGACTATTATCATAACACAAGAAATAAAAAGAAAATGAAAGAAGAGTGTGGATCTCTCTTGAAGGTCAATGGTCAACACGGTCAACGGGTCAACAAAGTCAAGAGAGATCCAAGTGGTCAAATGGTCAATGCAATTAGCCATCATAAATCTATCACTAAAAGGATTAGTAAACAATGTCTCCGGCTCATAACGGTTTTGACCAAACGAACTGTCAAAACCCTAATGAGTGTGCCATATTACGGTTTTGGCCGAACCAACTGCCAAAACCCTAATGGGGCACCTCCTCCTTCATCGCTCCTCAAAACTGTGCATACACACCCGCATCCGCATTCCGTAGAATGCGAATGCACAGAAGACAAATCAAATCCACCTGTGCAATACTAGGATCTGGCTTAAACTAAAGCCCACTAGTATTGCCTGCCCGAACACCACACGCACACAAGTGTATGTAAGTGATCGCAGCCCTGCCGTAAAACCATACGGCCTCTACACGTTTCGCTCAGTGCAGGGAAACTCTCTGTATGGGACTCTAAAGACTCGACACTACGCTGGCAGTGGCTTTAACCACAGACCGCAAGCGGCACTAGCTGTACGTAACGGTCCCCAGGTAGATGTCGATAAGAAGGCCGATGAGGTACACCCATCCGAACTCCTACTGAGCCTGTACGTGACAATCTCCGTACAGTCTGGTCTGTTCGTCTGATACATCGCATGGCGGGCCTAGGGGGCGGTAAACGTCAGTCCCCTAATAGCGGTACAAGTCGTGTCGGAGTGAAGCCCAGAACATCCTGAGATAACACTGGAAACCTACCAGTATATCTCGCTTGCCCTGGCCAGGGACTACTCGTGTAATGGCTCTCCTAGACACAGCGCGATGTCAACCCCCAATACCGGGAGAGACGAATCCTGTCTAACCGTCACTGCCTCCAAGTGCTTCTGGACTGCACCCAACTACTACCTGTTTGCATGACTCAGTAGAGCCGTGGTAGGGTAGTAATCAAAGAACAGTGGGAACACACTCGAGGCGAAGTGACAATGTCAAGTCAGCGGACTAAGCTGTACTCATGTCACCTGGGAACTGATAACTGACGATAGGTATAATACCAACCATCAGTTCCCGACGAGTCCTTTCCAGTGTACTCGTAACCGAACGAGCACCCGCATACTATCTCAAGTACGACATACTGACGGCTGTAGGACAGACCGTCTCCCATGCTGGGATGAGAAGCGCATACGCTAGTCTACTCCGGAGTATCGATGCCCTGTCTCGATAATCCCACGACTAGGGACGTGTATAAGGATGTGCTTGTGGATTACCCAGCCCCCACGAATGTGATCGCCATCACAACGCCGGTAATCAAGCAAAGATCCTAAGGGCTCTACTAATGCGTATAGGTGATACAATAAAGAAACACACATGTACACATTAAAGCAGAGACAAACAAAGTAGCATACTACTATATTGAGCAAGATTGTCTATACAACTGTGAATATCCCAAGCTTCCATCAAGTAATATACAAACTAGTATGATACAGTAATGGCCTCTAGGGCATATACACTAACAATCTCCCACTTGCACTAAAGCCATGTACTGGCGTATCGAAGACCTATCATCTCGATCAGCCGCTCGAACTGAGTCTGGGGTAAGGCCTTCGTGAATGGATCCGCCGTGTTGTCTTTTGTGTCCACTCTCCGCACCTCGATCTCCTGGCGATCAATGATCTCCCTGATCAGGTGATACCGCCTTAAGATGTGCCTGGATTTCTGATGGGACCTTGGTTCCTTCGCTAAAGCTATAGCCCCATTGTTATCGCAATACAAAGGTATTGGGTCAATAATGGACGGAACCACCTGAAGTTCACTAATGAACTTCTTCATCCAGACCGCCTCTTTTGCGGCATCGCTTGCAGCAATGTATTCAGCCTCCATCGTCGAGTCTGCGACGGTATCCTGTTTGGAACTCCTCCAACATACCGCCCCTCCGTTGAGGGTAAACACAAAACCCGAGACAGACTTGCTATCATCTTTGTCACTCTGGAAGCTTGAATCGGTAAAGGACTCGACCCTAAGGTCTCCATTACCGTAAACCAGGAACATCTCTTTAGTCCTTCTCAGGTACTTGAGAATGTTCTTCACTGCTGTCCAGTGGTCCTCACCTGGGTCTGACTGATACCGGCTTACCGTACTTAGCGCGTAAGCTACATCTGGTCTTGTACATAGCATTGCATACATTATAGATCCTACCGCCGAAGCATAGGGTATAGTGCTCATGCGAACCCTCTCCTCGTCAGTCTTAGGAGACATCTTCTTGGAGAGGGTAATTCCGTGCAATGCGGGTATGTTACCGCGCTTGGAATCCTCCATACTAAATCTCTTTAGTACGGTCTCTATGTACCTGGACTGCGAAAGTCCCAGTAGTCTCTTGGATCTATCTCTATAGATCTTGATCCCCAGAATGTACGAGGCATCACCCAGGTCCTTCATGGAGAACCTTTGTGACAAAAATAGCTTGACCGATTGTAGCATAGGAGTGTCATTTCCTATCAAAAGAATGTCGTCCACGTACAAGACTAGGAACACGACAGTTCGTCCTACAATCTTCTTATAGACACAAGGTTCATCTTCGTTCTTGATGAAATCAAATTCCTTGATTGCCTCATCAAAACAGATGTTCCAGCTCCACGATGCCTGCTTTAATCCATAAATGGATTTAAGCAACTTGCACACCTTCCCTCTGCTCCCACTGTCTATGAAACCTTCTGGCTGATCCATGTAAATGCACTCTTCCAAACAACCGTTTAGGAAAGCCGTTTTAACATCCATCTGCCAGATTTCATAGTCATGGAAGGCAGCAATGACAAGTAGGATCCGAATGGATTTGAGCATAGCCACCGGAGAAAAAGTTTCGTCATAGTCCAAACCAGGTCTTTGATGAAAACCTTTTGCAACGAGTCTAGCCTTATAGGTTTCCACCTGCCCATCTACACCAAGTTTCCTTTTGTAGATCCATTTGTATCCAACGGGTTTTACCCCAGGTGGAGCAATATCCAAGGTCCACACTTTATTGGCGTACATGGACTCCATTTCGGATTGCATTGCTTCCTGCCACTTATCAGAGTCCCTACTGATAATGGCCTGCCTGAAACTGGTAGGGTCATCTTCTTCCAAGATGCAATCCTCTCGATCCCCGTCTATGAGAAAACCGTAGTATCTCTCGGGCGGATGAGAAATCCTACCAGATCTACGGAGTGGCTGAGGTTCGTCTGGGGTTATTGAATTCTGAGGTTCTGTCAAATCTTCAGTTTCATTTTGTGGTCGCTGAATTTCTTCCAGTTCTACCGAACTCCCACTTGTTTCTTTTGCAAGAAATTGCCACTCTAAAAAGGTGGCGTGGCGAGATACAAACACCTTCTGTTCCTCGGTGTGGTAGAACAGATATCCTGTGGAGTTCTTAGGATATCCCACAAATTTACATAGAACTGAACGTGCCTGCAGTTTGTCCGGATTTTGTACTTTTACATAGGCCGGACAACCCCATATCTTAATACGTTTAAGATACGGCTTTTTACCATTCCATATCTCGAACGGTGTTTTAGGCACAGATTTAGACGGAACATCGTTCAATAGATATGCTGCTGTCAACAGCGCATGTCCCCAAAATGAAAGAGGTAACTCGGCATTACTCATCATGGAGCGAACCATATCCAGTAGGGTACGATTCCTCCGCTCCGATACACCGTTATGCTGTGGTGTATAAGGAGGAGTAAGCTGAGAGAGAATACCATTCTCTTTTAAGTAATCTAGGAATTCCGTGCTTAAGTACTCCCCTCCTCTATCAGACCAGAGGATCTTGATACTTTTGCCATTCTGGTTCTCTACTTCGTTTCCGAATTCCTTGAATTTCTCAAATGCTTCAGATTTGTGTTTCATCAGATACACATATCCGAACCTAGAAAGATCGTCAGTGAATGTGATGAAGTACGAGAACCCACCCTTTGCATGTATAGACATCGGACCACATACATCACTATGTACGAGTCCCAAGAGCTCTGCTGCTCTTTCTCCATGTCCGGTGAACGGAGATTTGGTCATCTTCCATTTGAGACAAGACTGACAAGTTTCATAAGATGAATACTCGAACGCATCCAAGAGTCCATCTTTATGCAACTTACTCAGTCTTTTCTCTCCGATATGACCAAGTCTACAATGCCACAAGTAGGAATCATTCGTATCTGAATTTTTCCTCTTGCGTGTGTTTTGTACATTGAGAACTGTATTCTGATTTAGAACGTAGATACCATTACACAGTGCACCTTCTACAACCAGTACCTTATGAAGGTAAATGTGCATGATATTTCTATCAAGAACAAAATTATATACATCTTTATCGAGTAAAGAAACTGATATGATGTTGCAAACCATGGAAGGTACATAGTAGCAATCGTTCAAAATTATAGTCTTGCCATTTGGCAAAACTAGGTGATATTCACCGACGGCTGCCGCATTAACTTGTGCTCCGTTCGCTACTCTGAGCGACATATCACTTGGTGCAACTTTCCTACTTTTTCTCAGTCCCTACAATAAATTACAGATATGAGATCCTGATCCGGTATCAAGTACCCAGGAGGTAGGGCTGACCGTAAAACAGTTCTCAATTACAAGAACACCTGAAGTAGATGCAAAACCATGCTTCTTCTTCAACTGGGTATCCTGGGAATCCATACAATCCCCTTTCCCTTGTTCATACTTATGACTGTTGTCACAAGTTGGAGCTGAACCAACGTTCCCCAGCCCCGAATAAGAATTTGGATCGGTCAAGCGATACATTTTATTATCTTGATTAGGGCGTGAAATGGTTGCTACCTGGAGAGAGAGAAAAGAAACACTCAGCGTGCGCTCTTGCAAGTTTAGATTGGTTTTTAATTTATCTAAACAGGATGGCTCCCACTGTCTCTCGAATCCCTCCTCAAACCATAAAGGAAGAATTAGTCGGGATCAATCTCACCGTACAATTCTTGCTTAACCGTTCAGCCAGGCCAGTGTCGGTACTTCGAGGGAGGTTTTCCAACGCTTTCGCGAAGTTCCTTAATTAAGTAACCTCTTTTCCCTGTGGGCGTAGCCCCGCTAACACCTTTCTAGACACCTACTTGGTTTATAGCATTGATCGTTAAGCGAGAAAGTTTCCGAGGAGTAGCATATACTCACAGTAGGATCGGGATCCAAATATCATCGCGTGACAAAACTGAAGGAATCCTACCAGAATCATCACACTCCAAATGGTATGCAACACTAGCAAGTTTCAGTACTTTTGAAACTCCCGATGTGGTTTTTTGTAGCGTCTTGAAAAGTCGTTTTGGTGTTTTCCTGAAAATCGGTGAAAATTCGGTATTTTTCCGAAAACCGTCTTTCTCGTTATTTTGCAGTTTAGGGCTAATTATACCTAAAATGGATAGGTAATTTCTTGTTTTTAGTAGCTAATGAGTTAATTATGAAATTCTGGTCGTTTAAAAATTTTCACTAATTTTTCAATTTTTTAATATTATTTTAAGCCGGTAAGAAAATACATTAAATTAGCGATAAATACAAATTTTTCCGGGCTAATTTTAATCTTTAAAATTATGTTAATTGAAATCTAGTTGTAACATAAATTTTAAGTATTTTACTTTGATTTTTAACAAATTTTTATGATAGGAAACGAATTTATTGAAATTTAAGCTAAAACTTGCAATTTTTGACTTGTAGGGGGTCTTTTTGCATAAAATTTCTTTTGTAAAACCCCTCTCTCTCTTCCCTCAGCCCTAGGACAGCCCCACCTTGTTCAGGTCCAGAAATTTCTGGCCTCACCTTGTGTTTGTTTCATGTGTTGAATTAGTTGGTTTATGAATTTATTTTAAATATAGTTTGATGAAGTATGGTGCATTGACTTTTGGGAGAGTTGACTCATGACTTTTCCCACACACCCACACCCTCCCCTTACCTCTCCTCTGGCCGAAACCTGCTCTCCCTCCATTTCATCTCTTTTCTTTTCATGTTCTTCAAAATTCTTCATGTTTAATTCAACAAAATTGCAATTTAAAGCTTACAAATTAAACCCATCCTTCATCTTTCTTTTCCTTCACCTCCCTAGCTTGGATCTTGATGCTTGAGGCCATCATTTGGAGCAAATTTATTCTTGCTAGATCTCTAATTGAGGTATAATTTTGACCCATTTAAATACTTATGGTTTGATTCCTTGAATGAAATTGCTTTAGTGTTAAATTTCATTGCTAATTTCTAATCTTGTTTTTTTTTAAAGTGAATGGTTTGAATTGAATTAGGGTTTAGAAATCCATTATTAGGTTAATTAAATCTAATTTGTTATCTAGTTGTTTTGCTAACCTAATCTAGGAGGTTAACTTGCTAATTGGGCTATAAATTAGTGTTAATTTAAGGTTTTTCATATATAGTTTGGACTAAGATTTGCTAGGTTATAAATTCAAGTGATGGTTGTTTATGGAAAATAGGTTTTGAATCTTTGCTAATGTGTTGTAATTATAGTGTTTGTAGATTGCTTGTTGTGTGGTTGGATATTGTGTTGGATTGTGATAACCGTATCGCTAATTTTCGATTTTTGCACCAAAATTTCAAGTTTTGTGCTTACTAGGTTTTTATTAAAATTAATTGGTGAATTATTTGTGATACCTTGGGGATGTTTTTAGCATCTCCTATGACGTTTAGGATGCGTGAGTGCGGAGTTTTGAGTAGTCCGGTTTTAGTTTTGCCGGGCGACCAAATCGGCGTTTTTTGGCAGTTTTTGCGATTTTCGCGTATGTTCCGCGCACCCTGCGCACGTTGTACCTAGCTAGTGAACATTAGTAGTTTCGTTTTGGTTTTGCGTCGTTCTTGATACGTAACCTTATGTTTGGTATTGATGTAAATTCCAGGTTCGGTCGCGGAGACGTCAGACGCGGCGCGAAAGGGGAAAGCGGTGATTGGACACAGCTAGCCAGGGATTCCGGTGAGTAGATGTAACATCTACGGGGGACTATCGTTGGATGGCACAAGCCGCCCGATAGTTTTAGTAACTTACAAGATTCTTAGTGATGTTAGTAATTAGGGGTGAAATACTTATATGATTATTTGCTGCATCCATGCATTATATTGACATACATATGCGAAACCATTTTCTAGGACACCTGCACCATTGCCAGGGTTTTTATATGCAGCACGAGCACTATTCATGCTTACACACACACCCTGGTAATTGCCATGCCACCACACTAGATAACCTTTAAATTTAAACCTCTTACTAATTGATACTTAAACTTGTGCTATTGCCTTTAATTCCTTCAAATGAAATCGTAGGATTGCTATTCATGTGCATGTACCTCATCATATTATTTGTTCATGCCTAGTCTATTAATCATACATCGTAGCTTAATTATTGATACCATATGCATTCATCACCATTGACATATACACTTATGAGGATTTCTTGAGATTTTATGATATTTCTGGATTTCGGGGGAAAGCCGCAAAATTTCTAAACTTATTATATTTTTTAAAATATTTAAATTGCGGTTTTCTAGTGATGTAAGTGTCGTCCACCATGAGTTTGCTGTGGTTTTCGAGATCCGTGTCGAGGAGTGGAGGAACCGTCACGGGTACATGGTGGGCCCGGTAAGGTACCCCGGGGCAAGAGGAATGTGGTGTTGACGTTGAGCCTGGCAGGGGACGGATTACCTACCGGTGACTGTTTGGGACGGCGGATATCCAGAGGATACCGACCGTGGCCGCTAGATGATGAGATATTGATATTTGAGATGGGTCAGCCGGACGGCTGAGGCCAGAGATACATTGATATGAGATTTGAGACAGTTTTGAGGTGTCGATGCTGGACACAGGTTCTTGTTGATTCTATTGGTATTGTGCTGGTATTTCAAAAGACATTCTTAAAGGGAAAAACATGATTTCTTATACTTACACATTCAGATCACGAGCTGATTCGCATTGCATTCATACCTGCTAGTATATCCATATTGCATACATACTTTCCATTATGTCCTGCCTTACCTGTATTTAGATGCTAGGATGCTTGTGTGCATGCATTCGATAGCCTGCGTAGATGTTATTTATTACTCACGAGTTGGCAACTCACCCCCGTTGTGCCATAGCCTTTTGCAGGTCCGCTCCGTCAGTACAGTAGCGGCGGGTGCGCTTGCTTCTTTTGCCTCTTTTGCCTGGATTCGAGGTTTTGCTCCTAGGTGGGTTATATCATTATTTTTGTACCGCCTTGTATATTCTTTGTATCTAGTACACTCCATCTACTGTTTCTACCAGTATTATTGTATATTGACCTAGAGATGAGACTGTGAGGTTTGTGGACTTTTATGCTGTATTTTGGGGTCGAGCTCACTTGAGTCGACATGATGTTTTTCTTATGCTTCATTATGATTATTTCGCATGTTGTTGCTTTATATTGCGTGGGATTTGTGACCGCCTTATGGCGAAGAGGTAGCTCCCGCTTGGGGATGCCCTATTTTGTTGAATTCATAAATATTTTTGTTGTACCCATTTTGGGGGCCAGTATTTACAAAGGAGACTCTGGCGAAATTTTCGGAAAAATTGGTATTGTTTTTAAAAAGGGTTTTACATGACTTATTTAATAAACTCGCTTTCAATGGATTGGTTTTCCTTCATTCTTTTGCTTATTGGTTTTGTTTTCTGGACTTCGGCTTACTTATTTTACGGACGTCTTTAGTCGTTTCGTAACCTAAGTGCCAGTCACGTTCCATACCCTGCGGGTCGTGACAAAGTTGGTATCAGAGCGATAGGTTTTACCTTTTTGAGTGTAGGATGACCCTTGGTAGATGGAGTAAGTGACTTAAGTAGGGTAACGTAGCGTGTGTATGTCCGCGGCATACTTGCGATACGGTACTCCGCCTAAGTGACTTTAGGATACTTGCTTGAAATTCCTTCTTCAATTCCGTGTATCCTATGATTCTTTTGCACTGTTCTTATTATCCTTTTTCTGTACCAGCCACTATGCCGCCAAAGGCTACGAGTGCGCAGAGGGCTGCCGCCCGTGATGATATCCGAGCAGGCTCGTCCGAGACGAGGACTGAGCAGGGTGGTATACCTATGCCTCAGGGACAGACTGATCCGCATTCCCCAGGTCGCATGGATAGGCTTGAGTCCGGTATGGAGGAGCTGCGACAGATGATGGGAGGCATGCAGGAGTTACGACAGATGGTGGAATCGTTAGTAGAGGTCAATCGAGCACAGAGATCGGATATTACTCCCCCTGCGGTCGTTTCGAGACCGAGTCAGATTCGCACTGATATGTTAGCACCTAGGAGGGTTCGCAGAGGCCGTGGTGGATTCTTTAGGGGCCAGTTATATCGCCTTCACCCATATGATCAGCAGCCATGGTTAGGATGTTTTTGGTGTGGTAGCCTGCATCATCGTAACAGAGACTGTCCGGCGAGACGACAGGGAGCGGCGACAGTTCCACATGTGACCCTACCACCATCACCACCCCCTCCTCAGAGAGCCCTACTTCCTACCACCGGCGATGCTCCACGCCAGTTAGGTGCACCCAGAGGCTGTGGACGCGGCAGTCCTGTTCAGAGAGGACGAGGAGGCAGAGGCCGAGGTCGAGGTCAGCCCGCTATCGGTGGAGGACAGGCCCGAGTTTTTGCTTTGACACCGCAGGATGCGCAGGCATCCAATACCGTTGTGACAGGTACCTTATCCGTATGTTCTTTCGACGCACGAGTATTATTTGACCCAGGTTCCACACATTCGTACGTCTCTACACACTTTGCACTGATGTTGGGCCGTGAGTCGTCGTCGTTAGATCAGCCGCTTGTTGTTATTACCCCGGTAGGCGAGTCGTTTGTCGCTCGTTTTGTTTTTCGATTGTGTTCCATTCGTATCGGGGAGAGGGAGTCATTGGTTGATTTGATTCTCCTCGATATGTTGGACTTTGATGTGCTTCTGGGCATGGATTGGCTAGCCACTTGTTATGCTTCGGTGGACTGCCGTGAGAAGGCAGTCAGATTTAGCTTTCCGGGAGAGCCAGTCCTTGTTATTCAGGGAGACCGCAGTGTCACCCTTCCCAGCTTAATTTCGTCTCTTCGCGCTGGTCAGCTCTTGCGGAAGGGATGTCAGGGATTCTTAGCGTTTATTTGTGATACTCGAGCTGCAGAGGTTCCGTTGGACCGGGTCCCGGTAGTTTGTGAGTTCCCTGATGTTTTCCCTGATGAGCTACCTGAGCTACCGCCTGAGCGCGATGTTGAGTTCTGCATTGATCTGATTCCCGGCTCGGGGCCTATTTCTATACCGCCTTATCGGATGGCCCCGGCAGAGCTTCGAGAGCTGAAGGATCAGTTGCAAGATTTGTTAGATAAGGGGCTTATTCGACCTAGTGTTTCTCCGTGGGGTGCTCCGGTCCTGTTTGTCAAGAAGAAGGATGGAAGTTTGCGCTTATGTATCGACTACAGCCAGCTGAACAAAGTTACCGTTCGGAACAGATATCCGTTGCCGCGCATTGATGATTTGTTCGACCAGCTTTAGGGTGCGGGATATTTTTTCGAGGATCGACTTGCGATCAGGATACCATCAGCTGCGAGTTCGACAGGAGGATATACCGAGGACAGCCTTCCGTACACGCTATGGCCACTACGAGTTTTTGGTGATGTCGTTCGGACTCGCCAACGCCCCAGTAGCATTCATGGATTTGATGAACCGTACATTCAGGCCGTATCTTGACTTGTTCATCATCGTGTTTATCGACGATATCTTGGTGTACTCCCGGAGCAGAGAGGAGCACGAGCAGCACTTGCGGATTACGTTACAGACTCTAAGGGAGCACCAGCTGTTCGCGAAGTTCTCCAAGTGTGCATTCTGGCTGGACAGCGTCGGATTCTTGGGTCACGTGGTTACGAGAGACGGCATTTGTGTGGATCCGAAGAAGATTGAGGCTGTTCAGCAGTGGCCCCGACCTACATCGGTTACTGAGATCCGTGGTTTTCTAGGCCTGGCGGGCTACTACAGGCGTTTTGTTCAGGACTTCTCCCGTATAGCTGCACCGTTGACCGGTTTGACCCGGAAGGGAGTTCTTTTCGTCTGGACGGAGGAGTGCGAGCGCAGTTTTCAGCAGCTACGAACTTGTTTGACTACGGCGCCGGTATTATCTTTGCCTTCGGGATCAGGCGGATTTGTTGTCTACTGTGATGCTTCGCGAGTGGGATTAGGATGCGTATTGATGCAGCATGGCCGGGTGATCGCTTATGCTTCTCGGCAGTTGAAGAAGCATGAACAGAACTACCCCACTCATGATTTGGAGATGGCTGCAGTGGTCTTTGCACTGAAGATTTGGCGACATTACCTATACGGCGAGTCGTGTCAGATATTCACCGATCACAAGAGCTTAAAGTACATATTTCAGCAGCGAGACCTGAATCTCAGACAGCGTCGTTGGATGGAGTTGGTGAAAGACTACGACTGCGAGATCTTATATCACTCAGGCAAGGCGAATGTGGTGGCAGATGCGTTGAGTAGGAGGCCCGGGGGTAGTCTATCGTGTTTGCGCGCAGTGCGGAGGCAGTCGTCAGCAGATTGGCAGATTTTATGCGACAGCCGAGTGGAGTTCGAGTTCACTCAGACAGGGGGACAGCTCGCGCATGTTCGTGCACGCCCACAGTTGCTTGACCGTATATATGAGGCACAGCGCAGTGACGACCGTTGCTCAGAGATCATGGCACAGATGGGACAGGGCAGATTTTCCGAGTTTGTGATTGACGATCAGGGGATTTTACGATATGGATCCAGACTGTGCGTACCAGATGCTGATGGATTGCGGCGCGACATTCTTGAGGAGGCACACCGATCAGTGTATAGTGTCCACCCCGGTTCCACCAAGATGTACCATGATATGAGAGAGACCTACTGGTGGGACGGGATGAAGAGGGACATTGCGGAGTTCGTTTCGAGATGCCTGACTTGTCAGCAAGTCAAGGCCGAGCACCAGAGGCCCGCAGGAGAGCTACAGCCGTTACCCATTCCAGAGTGGAAATGGGAGCAGATTTCGATGGATTTCGTTGTGGGTCTACCCAGGACCAGTCGAGGGTACGACTCCATCTGGGTGATCGTGGATAGATTGACGAAAGCGGCTCACTTCCTACCAGTGAAGACCACTTTCATCTTCGCTCAGTATGCTCAGCTCTATATTGACGAGATCGTGCGACTACATGGCGTACCGACTTGTATCGTATCAGATCGAGGCACTCAGTTTACCAGCCGACTATGGCAGAGACTCCAGGAGGCTTTGGGCACTCGTTTGAGCTTCAGCACAGCATTTCATCCGCAGACCGACGGACAGTCAGAGCGGACCATTCAGACTCTCGAGGACATGCTCAGAGCGTGCGTTTTAGACTTTGGTGGTAGCTGGGATCATCATTTACCTCTAGTGGAGTTCTCCTACAACAACAGCTTCCAGGATACTATTCAGATGGCACCTTTCGAGACTTTGTATGGGAGGAGATGCAGATCGCCCGTCTGTTGGACAGAGCTCAGCGAGAGCAGCATTTTGGGGCTTCAGCTTGTTGAGGAGACGACAGCAAAGATACAGTTGATTCGAGACCGGATGAGGGCAGCTCAGAGCAGACAGAAATCCTATGCAGACAGACGCCGTCGCAGATTAGAGTTCGCAGTTGGCGACCATGTTTTTTTCTGAAAGTCTCTCCGATGAAGGGCGTGATGCGTTTTGGGCGAAAGGGGAAGCTTAGCCCTAGATTCGTAGGTCCCTTCGAGATCCTTGAGCGTGTCGGCGCAGTTGCTTATCGTTTGGCTCTTCCTCCCAGCTTTCCCGATGTTCACCCCGTCTTCCATGTTTCGATGCTCCGCAAGTACCTTCACGACCCTTCGCATGCGATTCAGCACCCGACAGTCCAGCTAGAGCTCGACCTTTCTTTTGCAGAGCAGCCGGTGGCCATCCTGGATCGGCAGGTGAAGAAGTTGAGGTCGAAGATTATACCAACCGTCAAGGTCCTTTGGCGTAGCCCGAGCAGCGAGGAGGTTACCTGGGAGACCGAGGGTGAGATGAGGAAGAAATATCCCCATCTCTTTGAAGGTACGTGTAGCTATATTTTTAAATTCGGGGACCGAATTTCTTTAAGGGGGGAAGATTGTAGCGTCTTGAAAAGTCGTTTTGGTGTTTTCCTGAAAATCGGTGAAAATTCGGTATTTTTCCGAAAACCGTCTTTCTCGTTATTTTGCAGTTTAGGGCTAATTATACCTAAAATGGATAGGTAATTGCTTGTTTTTAGTAGCTAATGATTTAATTATGAAATTCTGGTCGTTTAAAAAATTTCCCTAATTTTTCAATTTTTTAATATTATTTTAAGCCGGTAAGAAAATACATTAAATTAGCGATAAATACAAATTTTTCCGGGCTAATTTTAATCTTTAAAATTATGTTAATTGAAATCTAGTTGTAACATAAATTTTAAGTATTTTACTTTGATTTTTATAAAATTTTTATGATAGGAAACGAATTTATTGAAATTTAAGCTAAAACTTGCAATTTTTGACTTGTAGGGGGTCCTTTTGCATAAAATTTCTTTTGTAAAACCCCTCTCTCTCTTCCCTCAGCCCTAGGACAGCCCCACCTTGTTCAGGTCCAGAAATTTCTGGCCTCACCTTGTGTTTGTTTCATGTGTTGAATTAGTTGGTTTATGAATTTATTTTAAATATAGTTTGATGAAGTATGGTGCATTGACTTTTGGGAGAGTTGACTCATGACTTTTCCCACACACCCACACCCTCCCCTTACCTCTCCTCTGGCCGAAACCTGCTCTCCCTCCATTTCATCTCTTTTCTTTTCATGTTCTTCAAAATTCTTCATGTTTAATTCAACAAAATTGCAATTTAAAGCTTACAAATTAAACCCATCCTTCATCTTTCTTTTCCTTCACCTCCCTAGCTTGGATCTTGATGCTTGAGGCCATCATTTGGAGCAAATTTATTCTTGCTAGATCTCTAATTGAGGTATAATTTTGACCCATTTAAATACTTATGGTTTGATTCCTTGAATGAAATTGCTTTAGTGTTAAATTTCATTGCTAATTTCTAATCTTGTTTTTTTTTAAAGTGAATGGTTTGAATTGAATTAGGGTTTAGAAATCCATTATTAGGTTAATTAAATCTAATTTGTTATCTAGTTGTTTTGCTAACCTAATCTAGGAGGTTAACTTGCTAATTGGGCTATAAATTAGTGTTAATTTAAGGTTTTTCATATATAGTTTGGACTAAGATTTGCTAGGTTATAAATTCAAGTGATGGTTGTTTATGGAAAATAGGTTTTGAATCTTTGCTAATGTGTTGTAATTATAGTGTTTGTAGATTGCTTGTTGTGTGGTTGGATATTGTGTTGGATTGTGATAACCGTATCGCTAATTTTCGATTTTTGCACCAAAATTTCAAGTTTTGTGCTTACTAGGTTTTTATTAAAATTAATTGGTGAATTATTTGTGATACCTTGGGGATGTTTTTAGCATCTCCTATGACGTTTAGGATGCGTGAGTGCGGAGTTTTGAGTAGTCCGGTTTTAGTTTTGCCGGGCGACCAAATCGGCGTTTTTTGGCAGTTTTTGCGATTTTCGCGTATGTTCCGCGCACCCTGCGCACGTTGTACCTAGCTAGTGAACATTAGTAGTTTCGTTTGGGTTTTGCGTCGTTCTTGATACGTAACCTTATGTTTGGTATTGATGTAAATTCTAGGTTCGGTCGCGGAGACGTCAGACGCGGCGCGAAAGGGGAAAGCGGTGATTGGACACAGCTAGCCAGGGATTCCGGTGAGTAGATGTAACATCTACGGGAGACTATCGTTGGATGGCACAAGCCGCCCGATAGTTTTAGTAACTTACAAGATTCTTAGTGATGTTAGTAATTAGGGGTGAAATACTTATATGATTATTTGCTGCATCCATGCATTATATTGACATACATATGCGAAACCATTTTCTAGGACACCTGCACCATTGCCAGGGTTTTTATATGCAGCACGAGCACTATTCATGCTTACACACACACCCTGGTAATTGCCATGCCACCACACTAGATAACCTTTAAATTTAAACCTCTTACTAATTGATACTTAAACTTGTGCTATTGCCTTTAATTCCTTCAAATGAAATCGTAGGATTGCTATTCATGTGCATGTACCTCATCATATTATTTGTTCATGCCTAGTCTATTAATCATACATCGTAGCTTAATTATTGATACCATATGCATTCATCACCATTGACATATACACTTATGAGGATTTCTTGAGATTTTATGATATTTCTGGATTTCGGGGGAAAGCCGCAAAATTTCTAAGCTTATTATATTTTTTAAAATATTTAAATTGCGGTTTTCTAGTGATGTAAGTGTCGTCCACCATGAGTTTGCTGTGGTTTTCGAGATCCGTGTCGTGGAGTGGAGGAACCGTCACGGGTACATGGTGGGCCCGGTAAGGTACCCCGGGGCAAGAGGAATGTGGTGTTGACGTTGAGCCTGGCAGGGGACGGATTACCTACCGGTGACTGTTTGGGACGGCGGATATCCAGAGGATACCGACCGTGGCCGCTAGATGATGAGATATTGATATTTGAGATGGGTCAGCCGGACGGCTGAGGCCAGAGATACATTGATATAAGATTTGAGACAGTTTTGAGGTGTCGATGCTGGACACAGGTTCTTGTTGATTCTATTGGTATTGTGCTGGTATTTCAAAAGACATTCTTAAAGGGAAAACATGATTTCTTATACTTACACATTCAGATCACGAGCTGATTCGTATTGCAGTCATACCTGCTAGTATATCCATATTGCATACATACTTGCCATTATGTCCTGCCTTACCTGTATTTAGATGCTAGGATGCTTGTGTGCATGCATTCGATAGCCTGTGTAGATGTTATTTATTACTCACGAGTTGGCAACTCACCCCCGTTGTGCCATAGCCTTTTGCAGGTCCGCTCCGTCAGTATAGTAGCGGCGGGTGCGCTTGCTTCTTTTGCCTCTTTTGCCTGGACTCGAGGTTTTGCTCCTAGGTGGGTTATATCATTATTTTTGTACCACCTTGTATATTCTTTGTATCTAGTACACTCCATCTACTGTTTCTACCAGTATTATTGTATATTGACCTAGAGATGAGACTGTGAGGTTTGTGGACTTTTATGCTGTATTTTGGGGTCGAGCTCACTTGAGTCGACATGATGTGTTTCTTATGCTTCATTATGATTATTTCGCATGTTGTTGCTTTATATTGCGTGGGATTTGTGACCGCCTTATGGCGAAGAGGTAGCTCCCGCTTGGGGATGCCCTATTTTGTTGAATTCATATATATTTTTGTTGTACCCATTTTGGGGGCCAGTATTTACAAAGGAGACTCTGGCGAAATTTTTGGAAAAATTGGTATTGTTTTTAAAAAGGGTTTTACATGACTTATTTAATAAACTCGCTTTCAATGGATTGGTTTTCCTTCATTCTTTTGCTTATTGGTTTTGTTTTCTGGGCTTCGGCTTACTTATTTTACGGACGTCTTTAGACGTTTCGTAACCTAAGTGCCAGTCACGTTCCGTACCCTGCGGGTCGTGACATTTTTGCCCCTAGTGTTGCGCCACGGCAGCGCCCCGGCCGTCTACTCGAGGCCAAAATGCGGAATCAAAAATTTTCTTAGCTTTAAACCGGCGCTACCGCGGACAATATACCCGGATCGTAACCATTAACCTAATCCTAGCAAACAAGAGAGAGAGTAGAATGCTATACCGAGCGATCCGTGTCTTTCGGTCTTCGTCTCCACTCCAATCTCCCGCGGAATCTCCATCCGTCACCTCCTCGTCGGAAAGGGCACCACGTAGCCGATTTCTTTTACGAGCTCCCACCTCTGGACCGAGGTAACTCGGGCGCGAAGTTGGCTAGCCGACGCGTCCAAGGGATGCTGTAGGCAAGTGTAGAAACCATGTCTCTTTGGGGTTTAGTGTAGTTGCCATGGATGTGGAGGTGGAGAAAGAAAATGAGCTTATGGAAAAATGGAGCTATCATTTTCTTGCAAGAATGCGATGAAGGAAATATATCACCACCAAAATGAAAAAATCTCTATCTCATATCAAAATGTGGCCGGCCCTTAAATGATGAGAAAGAGATGGAGAGCAAAAACAAGAAGGGAGGTGAGTGTAGGAAAGATAGATCGGTGACCACACCCAAGGGAAATGATAACCATCTCAAATCACATTCTAATCTCATTTAATGCAAGAAAGAGATGGAAATAGAATCTAATGATACAAGTAACCATCATGATTCCACCAATATGCAAGAAACCCCCTCCACAAATGTTATTTGCAAACTTGCAAATAACCCCCCTCCATCGAAAAGTCCGGCCGTGAAGGAACAAAGGAAAACCGGCCGGAACGGAATGCAAACTGGCAACTTCAGAAAATTGATCCCGTAATAAATTACAGGAAAACCCCGCTACTGTAAATACATGCCCGTATTTGTATTCCCAATGAACACAAATGCAAAGAGACAAAATCTACACTGTCTAATACTAGGATCCGGCTTAAACCAAAGCCGGCTAGTAAAATCCGTCCGATCACGATCCGTGCGATACCGCACGTATCTGATCGAACCCTGCCATATCTCCATACGGCCTCTACAGCGTTTCGCCCGAAACTTGAGTAACTGAGTGTGGTGGACTCTAAAGACTCGTCAATACTATGGTTGTGGATTTAACCACTAGCACGTCAGAGGTATCAGCCATACGTGACGGGCCACCAGCTATTGACCAAAAGGGACGTCGATGAGCGCACTCATCCTGATACCCTACTGAGCTTGTCAGTGACAATATCCGTACAGTCCGGTCCGTTCGTCTATGAGTATCGCATGGCGGGCCTAGGGGGTTGGTAAAAGTCAGACCCCCAAAAGCGGTACAAGTCGTGTCGGAGTGTAGCCCAGAACACCCTGAGATACTACTGGAATACCTACCAGTAAATCTCCTGCCTCGGCCGAGGGCTTTGTGTAATGGCTCTCCTAGACACAGCGCGACCTCACCCCCAATACCGGGAGAGACGAACCCCTGCAGATCCGCTCACTGCCTCCATGTGGCTCGGGACTGTACCCAACTAAAACCTGTTTGCACGACTCCTTTGAGCCGTGGTAGGGTAGTAATCAAAGTACAGTGGGAACTCACACGAGACAAATGACGATCTCAGGTCGATGAACTAACCTGTACACATGTCACCAGGGAACTGCTATCTGACGTCCGGTATAATCCCAACTAGCAGGTTCCCGGCGAGTCCTGTCCGGTGTACTCATAACCCAATGAGCACCTGTATACATCTTAGGTGAACCAACTGACACCAATGGCTTGTGAGACCGGCCACCACCCCTCGTCGGAGTCTCGACTGTATACACTAGTCTACTAATGGAGTATCGATGCCCAGTCTCGAAACTCCCACGACTAGGGACCATTTAAGGATGTGCTTATAGACTCCAGCTCTCACGTATATGATCGCCCTCATACTGCTGGTAGTCAAGAAAGAATCCTAGGGGCTCTATCAACGTGTAATAGCGACTCGTAAGGTCACCTAAAGCAGTACACGATGATAAAGATAAACCAGATAGCATACTATCATCTCGAGTAAGACTGTCCTACCGGGATAGGTCCTCCCTCAATCATTGCAATCACATGCCTGTGATCCAATAATTGACTCTGAGGGCACTATCACCAACAATCTCCCACTTGCATTCAAGGCTAATTATTGCGATGTCGCATACTCACAGCCCGTGTGATACCGAACGCCCAACTCCTCTACTGGTCAGTCTCACAAAGCTCGTTTGCGAAACGATTGCGTTCGAGGAATAGCCTCAGTGAGTGGATCCGCTGTGGTGTTTCTTTCTATGTCTCTCTTTATCTCAAGTTCGCGGAGAAAGCCATCTCCCGAAATGAGCAATACCTGTCTTAGAATGTGTCTGGATATCTGATGGGACCTAGCTCATAAATGAACTCCAAATCCAAACTTCTTAGACTGTATCGTCAACTGAACTTAATCAGTATCCTGCGTCATGCCTTTCCCTCAGTATCCACCTGGACCACCTGTCCAAAATACTGCCCCTCGTCAGAGGGAAAACTAAAACTCTGACAGCCACTCTGTCATCCAGGTCACCTTGGAAGCCTGGAATGATAACTGTCTCCCGAAGGAGACTGCCGTTATCATATCCCTAGAACATCCACTTATGTTCTAGAGCTGCTTCCGATTGTTTCTCCAGGATTGGATTAATATCAACTTATTGTATCTCTTGCAAGAACAACATCTGGTGTGGTACTTGACATCTCATGATTGACTCAATTGCCTAAGCAAGTGATCTGCCAATCATGCACATCCCTCTCCCCTTTAGTCTGTAAGACACCTTTAGAGAGGGTGACTCCATCACCTGCAGGTACACTACCGTGCCAGGAGTCGTCCATTCTAAATACTCATAGAATGCTGTCTAAGTACCCTGATTGGGAAACCATCCAAATCTAGATCTAAAACCATAGATCTAGTAACCAGAATGTCTGATATCCAAGTCCTATGTGGAGAAACCACTGTGTGACAACCAAGGAATAACCGATCGTAGTATAGGAATATCACTTCCTACTCTGTGTATGTCATCCAAATACCAGGACATCACACCCTACTACCTTCTTAACAGATCCATCCCCTATTCTGATGAAGTCAAACCTATGACTGTCACATCAGAAATAGATGATCTATCTCCGCTATATCTGCTTAAGTCTATAAATAGACATAAGCCTCTTGCCCACTGTGCTTCCGTTGCTCCCACTGACTACGACAACCCTCTGGCAGAGTCATATAGATGTACACTTCTAAAGCCAGTTTAGAATGATGCTATACTCATCCTCCTGCCGGGTCTCACAGTCTGGAACAACAGCAATGGCAAGTCTGGGTAAACAAGAACCTCCCTGCCACCGTCCTTGAGCATACCGAAGTACCTCTCGGGTGCCTGAGGCTACCCACCATATCTGCAGAGTGGCTAATGGAATGTCAAACCAGGTTGAATCTTTAGGTTCTTATCAAATCTTCAGTAATCGTTTGCGGTTCTGGAATCACTTCCAGTTCTACTATACTCCCACTACTGTTTTTCTGAAAAAATCCATTTCTTTTTAAAATTGTGGAGAGTAAAGAACAATATCACTATTGATCTTCCAGATGGTAGAAAGTCAACCCTCGTCATAGCCTGGGTCAAGCCACAAACACCCATTACAGAAACGTGCCTTGAGTTATCCGGAGTCTGGTTTTAAGCATAAGCCGGACAACTCCCCGTACCTTAACAATATCAAGATATGAACTGTTCTATATCCAATATAGAAACAGAGGCACTGATTTAATTGAACCAGATTCAAATCATGCAGCTGTCCCCAGTGCATGTCAACTAAATGGAAGGAGGCCGATCAGCATTACTCAACTTAGGAGTACTTCCAATTATGAGTAACCTGAAAGAGAAGCAAGTTCTCTTAATCATTACTATCAACTGAATACCATCCACAAGTATCTACATCTTCGATCACCATGAAGAATCCCGATACTTGCAATACCTGGTTCTCTACTCTATTCTTATACCAATAACTCCTCAAAACTCAGACCCTGTGTTTCTACGAAACACATGTCTAAGAACTAGAGAAGTTAAAAGTAAACAGAATATAGTACGAGGACCAACCCCTCTGTCCTAATGGACACTGGACAACATACAATACTCTGTATAAGTCCCCTGAGTGTAATAACTCATTCACTGTGTGTCGTAGGTTGAAAACTGTACTTATGGTTAAGAAGAATTACACCGCTGTTCAATGCTCCTTACCTAACCATCCACTGATATAGGTAAATGTCATAGACATAATTTCAAAAAGGTATATCTCACTCTATAAAATAGACGTACAGATATATCAATTTGAAATTGGTGCATAACAACGGATATTCAAAACCAAATATTTGCCGTCCGGCAAACAACCCAGGTGACTTCCTCAAATATCACCAATTACAACGGATTCCGATATAATGAGGATGATCGCCTAATTCCCAATAACTTACTCCCACTCATCATCTATAAAACCATACAGGTGTGAGAATCAAACCTGGTAAATACATACCCTGGAGCAAGTGTCTAATTGGGAAATCAGTTTTCTTTTAACAGTACACAGTGAAACTGAAACATTAAAATATTTCGATGGGGTATCCGGGTATTCCTAGTAATGCCTCTTCCATTATCCAGATTCACAACTGTAACCGTATAATTCTTTGCCATCTCTCCAAATCCCTTTATATGTCTTTAGTCATTACCTTCTGCACACCCCTTTAGGCCAAATGGTTTTCTTCCTTCCCTACCGTTCGGCACCAGCCTATGGTTTGGAAGAAGACTATCCAATAAGCGTAATGGGTGTACTGTCATAATCCTAGGAACACTCGCAATGCGAGAGAAGGTGAAGATAAAAGACAACCGAATAAACCTTATTCCTATTTCTCCTGAACCAGGATCCATCCCTGAACTGGAACAAGTTCCTTTCGAGTTCGTATATAACCATACGATGGATTATCCAATAAACTTGGGATCTTCGTAGTGATACGGAGTGTCCTGGAGAAATACAAAGGTGATTTAGGATTGGCGAAGAAATACTTGGTTTGGTCGTGAATAGCGGTCGCAATTTACTTTTCCCTCTTACTAATCCCGTTCTTTGTCTCAACTTAATACCTTCTGTACACCGTTTAGGCTAATTGGTTTTCTTCATTCCCTACCGTTCGGCACCAGCCTAAGGTTTGGAAGAAGACTATCCAATTTGCATAATAGGTGTTCTATCTCCTAAACCAAGAAGTACTCGCAATGAGAGAAGGTGAAAGGAAAAGACAACTGAATAGTCCTATTCGTTTTCTCCAGAACCAGAAACCATTCTCGAATAAATTCCTTCGAGTTCGTATATAACCATACGATGGTTTTGTCCAATGGAAGTGGACGTTCGTAGTAATATGGGGTGTCCTGGAGAAAAGGGTAAAAGTAGGAGTGGCAATGAGGTATGCAACTCTGACAATCCAAAAGCCAGTCTTAAAAGAAGGTTCGGTTAACTTGGTCACTGAGTCATAGTGTAGGGTCGGGTCAATGGTCGCTGCCAAAGAGAGAGAGAAAAGAAACACTCAGCGTGCACTCTAACCTAGATCAGAATGGTTATCACTTTATCTAATCAGGAAACCACCCACTGTAACGTCAAATTCTTCCCCAAACCTGAAAGAAGAATTAGCCGGGATCACCCGAGGAGTAAACCAACTCATCAGTGGGAATCGGGATCCAACTATCATCGCATGATAACGTGACGAAATCCGCTCACGTTATCACACTCCAGAAGGTATGCGCATGCCTGGCAAGTTTCAGTTTCTTTAGAAACTCCCGATGTGATTTTTACCCCTAGGACTCAAGTGACCTTGACACAGTCAACAAATCAAAGAGTCCTAGTCAAGTTCAACCCGTCATTATCCTGGATTGCATTAAACCCACCCGTACGAGCCCTTGACACAGTCAACAAGGCCGCACGACTGTCCTAACCAATCCCATTAATATGCTACAAACAAACACTACTTAGCTACCGCACACTACGCCTTGACACAGTCAACAAACGCAGCACGAATACTAAGTAATACTTGTAAGAAATGAAGGAGGGCTACGTCTAGTTTTTGGCGAAAAACTTTTAACGTAATGAACTTGATATCGTTGAAGGAACTGCATAACTTTTTATAAAAATATAGTGACGAAAACCTTTGCTAAAGAGGTCACTCCCGGTGAAGGGATCTCGGCTCTTTCCCCGTAGAATGAGGTGCAGGATATTCCAATTGAATACCACGATGCAAAGCAAAAGTAATCGGCTATAGTGAAGTTATTGCCCTGACGCAAACTTCTGTCCAAGGGGTCACTCTCGGTGAAGGGATCTCGGCCCTTGCCTCGTCGACTGAGGAGAAGGATATTCCAACTGAATACCACGATGCAAAACAAAAGTGAACGTCGTTGCAATAACAGCCTTTTTGAAAAATGTTCCAACAACATCAGAATAGGTTTGTTTATCTTGCATTGATCCGAATCAACGCAGTCCCATCAATTGATCACACCACAAAGAACGAAAATATACTGATGTACGTATATGCCATCCGCATTCGCCACTGGGTCCCGTCATCACCTGTTAGGTTAGCTAACTAACGACAGAGCGGGGACTGGACTAGCGCGTATGCAAAATATATACAGCATCTACTAATATATACCAATATATAATATTCGCTCAAGGCATGATAAAATGCAACATCACAGAAATGTACAGCATCACAGAACAATACAGATATCTGGGATCCCCGGGTTTCATAGAGCCGCTACTGAAACCCGACGTTCCCCTGGTCGTGTGGATAGCCTGTGCAATGAAAATCCTAGACCCCTACGGGCGCGGCAAGTTACCCGCCAAAACCTGAAGCGAGGCAGCCCCCTTCAGCAACGTGAATGGACCACCCAGCACTTCACGGAATCCGGTAACTTGGGCACCCCTCCTGGGTCAATCCTATACCCCCTACGAGTGCGGCGAATAGCCCGCCAATTCTAGAGTGAAGCCCCCTCCGTCTCAATGCCATGAGATTCGGGCCCGTTGCCCTCTAGAACCCGGCTATCCGTGCACCCCTCCGCGGGGCAATCCTAGTACAGAAAGTAAAATATACATACAACGGGTACATCGACCGTAACCTGGTCGTGCCCCAAAAAAATAATACAAACAGGCAGTGACGGCAGTCCACATGTCGGACGCTCGCCCCGCAATATCAAATGTACATAATACAACAAAAACTGTACTAGCATTGCATCCAGGCTATCCCCCACGAACGATCCGCAACATCACAGCAATACCCAGAACATCAACGTGAAAGTCACGTTCGCAAATCCGTCTAACCGGGCTATAGCAGTTAGACTGGATTTACCGATCAAGTGACATTCACGGTCGCAGATATAATGTAAATACTGTGAAATAATGTTTTTAAAATATCCGATCGATCAAATTTTATCAAGTGGGCCCCCAAGTACTACTGTAGCACATCAAGAAATTCTGGGCCCAAAAATAAAATTCCAAAACCCCTATTTTCAACCCAGAAAGCGATTGCAAAAATTTGAAACAGCAAGGACATCATTGTGCGGCGGAACCGCGGCCCAAAGGGGGGTTTGGCCGCGGTTCCGCGCTTCAGTAGTCGAGTTTGTAGGGTTCCTAGGCACACTATAGAGGTCTCACAAGGCATCGAACATGCCAATTTAAAATTTTATGGGTGCCGAGAAACCCTAATACGGATCGTCGGCTAGATTTCTAGGCGAAACTATAAACTAGTTAACACTTTAACTAAAAGTTAGATGCTACAACCTTTGTAGATCCGGATATCCACTTCCTTATCTCCACGTAGTCATCCTCTCGCTTTCCTTTTCGAATCCTAGACTCATTCGTCGGCTTCATCGGGAAAACGAGCGGAATAGGTCGTCGGCTTCGTGTCAAAGACGATCTACGTCGAGGTTGCGCAAGTTCAAGCTCCAACTTCACCAAGTTGTGAAACTTGTGAAGAAAACACCCAAAACAACTTGGCAAGAGGTAGAGGGTGAAGAAATAGGAGGTGGGTTCACTTTAGAATTGGATTTCACTCACTTTTTCTCAAGTTGCCATTGATGGCATCTAGTTTTCTCTCTTGAAGAAGATGGAGAAGATGAAGCTAGTTTATGATAAGTGTTATGATAAATTAAAAAAAGAAATCAATACTTATCATAATCTAACCTTAGTTGAGTGTAGAGAATAGACCATGGTTACTTGGATGAGTTAGGGTTAAGCATGAAGACAAGAATGGTCACTAAGGTCAAAGCTTCATGAAGCTTCAACATAAAACAAATAAAGCCACCATTCTTATCTTAATCCATTTCAAATAAATAAATATATAGATAAATGAATTTGCAAACCCTAATCAACACTTAACCATGGTTTAATTCTTTACACTTAACCATGAAAGCAAGTATCATCAAACATGATACAAACATGTGTACAAAAGTATATCACATATACAACTTGCACATCAAGTGAGAAAATCCATTTAAAGTGAACCTATACTAGCTAATGCAAAGTAATATATCAAATATATAATTACACATTAAATCATTAAATCAACATTTGATTCAATGATCCGGTCATGTCGCACATAACCGACTAGTATTCAATGTATCGATTTATCGAATCAATGATTCGATAACTAGGTCATATGGAATATAACCAATCGAAACATATATCGCGAGAATGAAATGCAGTATCACATACACGCATTATTCTCGGTCCTGCACATATCTCATATGCGCTCCTATTTCGTTTCGCTTGAACCAGGAAACCTCTTTGTAGGACTCTAAAGACTCGTCAATACGCCGGTAGCAGATGATGATCATATCAAGCACCCACAAGCCGCAAGCGGTCTGCTAAACGTAACGGCCATCCGGGTATCGAGCGATCAGAAGATCGACGAGCTAGCCCGCTCACACTCCTGTGAATCCAACCAGTAACACTTACCGTACAGTCCGGTCTATTCGTCTGATATGTCGCATATCAAGTCTAGGGGTGGTATACGTCAGACCCTAATAACCGATAAGTCGTGCCGATGTGAGGCTCATAACGGGTCGAGAAACTACTGGTAACACTTACCAGCAAATCTCTGATCAGCCCTGGCCAGGGACTTCCCTGTTACGGCCAATCGAGCACAGCGCAACATCAACCCCCAATACCGGGAGAGACGAAACCCCTCCTATCACTCATTGCCTCCATGTGACTCGGGACTGTACCCAAAGACCACCGTTTTGCATGCCCTCATGGACGTGGTAAGGTGGAGATCAAAGCACAGTGGGAATCACACAAGACTCTATGACGATCTCGGGTCTACAGACTAACCTGTAAAAGTGTCACCTGAGAACTGCCATCTGACGTGAGGTATAATACCATCTGGGAGTTCTCGGCGAGTCCGTCCAGTGTACCCAGTCTCCACTGAGCACCCGTACACCATCTCTGATGTCAAACACCAATGGATATGGGATCATCCATCGCCCATCTCATGGGTCGAGAAGCGTATACGCTAGTCTACACTGGTATATCGATGCCCCGTCTCGATACACCCACGACTAGGGACCATGAAGGATGTACTTATGGACTACCATGTCCCCACTAGTATGATCTGCATCACAGTCCAGGTAGTCAAGTACATATCCTAAGGGCTTTACCAACATGTAACTATAAGACAGTATAAAGAGACTAGTGTACATGTTAAGATAAAGAGTAACCAGATAGCATACTATCATATCGAGCAAGAAAGTCATCTCTATATATGTCCAAGCATCCAATATAATAAACATCATCTGTACAATACTGGCCTCTAGGGCATACATACAACTAACAATCTCCCACTTGCACTAGGGCCAGCTGCTGTAGTATCGCATACCGAGCATCCCGAAGAGTCTCTCAAACTGTATCTGGGGAATGGCCTTCGTGAGTGGATCCGCGGTGTTGTTCTTCGTGTCAACCCTCCTGACCTCGATCTCCCGGCGATCAACTATCTCCCGGATCAGGTGATACCGCCTCAGAATATGCCCGGATCGCTGATGGGACCTGGGTTCCTTGGCCAAAGCCACCGCTCCATTGTTATCGCAATACAAAGGTATTGGATGCTCAATGGATGGAACCACACCAAGTTCAGTAATGAACTTCTTGATCCAAACAGCTTCTTTAGCAGCATCATTGGCAGCGATGTATTCAGCCTCCATCGTCGAGTCTGCCACGGTTTCCTGCTTGGAACTCTTCCAGCTAACCGCCCCTCCGTAAAGGGTAAAGACAAAGCCCGACTGCGACTTAGAGTCGTCCTTATCGCTCTGGAAGCTCGAATCGGTAAAGGACTCCACTTGGAGCTCTCCGTTACCATACACCAAGAACATATCTCTAGTCCTTCGCAAGTACTTGAGAATGCTCTTCACAGCTGTCCAGTGACTCTCTCCAGGATCAGCTTGATACCTGCTCACTATACTTAGTGAGTATGCTACATCGGGTCTGGTACATAGCATCGCATACATGATAGAGCCTACTGCCGAAGCATAGGGTATCCCTTACATGCGAGCTCTCTCCAAATGAGTCTTGGGAGACATCTCTTTGGAGAGAGTGACTCCAGAGATCGTGGGCAAGTTCCCACGGTTGGACTTTTCCATACTAAACCTCTTTAGTATGGTGTCAATGTACCTGGATTGGGATAATCCCAAAATCCGTTTGGATCTATCTCTATAGATCCTAATTCCCAATATGCAGGAGGCATCACCAAGATCTTTCATCGAGAATCTTTGTGATAAGAAGAGCTTGACCGATTGCAGCATAGGAATATCATTTCCTATCAAGAGTATGTCGTCCACGTACAATACGAGGAAGACAACCTTACTCTCTGCCACCTTCTTGTAGATACAAGGTTCATCTGGATTTTTGACGAAATCAAACTCTTTGATAACGACGTCAAAGCAGATGTTCCAACTCCGCGATGCTTGCTTTAATCCATAAATGGATTTAAGCAGCTTGCACACCTTCTCGCTGCTCCCACTGTCTACGAAGCCCTCTGGCTGAGTCATGTACACGCACTCTTCTAAATCACCATTTAGAAAGGCGGTCTTAACATCCATTTGCCAGATTTCGTAGTCATGAAAGGCAGCAATGGCAAGCATGATTCGGATGGATTTAAGCATAGCCACTGGAGAAAAGGTTTCGTCATAGTCCACACCTGGTCTTTGACGAAAACCCTTTGCTACAAGTCTAGCTTTGAAAGTCTCCACTTTCCCATCTACACCAAATTTCTTCTTGAAGATCCACTTGCTCCCAATGGATTTTACCCCTTCAGGAGCAACTTCCAAAGTCCATACTTTGTTGGTGTACATGGATTCCATCTCGGACCGCATAGCATCCAGCCATTTCACTGAGTCCCTACTCGTGATGGCCTGCTCGAAGCTAGTTGGGTCATCATCCTCCATGATGCAATCCTCGCTCCCACCGTCCATGAGAAAACCGTAGTATCTCTCAGGTTGGCGAGGAACCCTACTAGATCGGCGGAGTGGCTGGGGTTCATCGGGAACTACGGAATCCTCTGGTTCCACCAGATCTTCTGTTGTAGCTTCTGCAGCTGGAACCTCTTCCAGTTCTACCTCATGACCACTAATCTCTTTTTCAAGAAATTCCTTTTCTAAAAAGGTGGCATGCCGAGAAACAAATACTCTTTGTTCCTCAGGGTGGTAGAAGATATACCCTTGAGAATTCTTGGGATATCCTACAAATTTGCATAGAACAGACCGTGCCTCGAGTTTGTCCGGATTTTGTCGTTTGACATAGGCTGGACAACCCCATATCTTAACATAGTTAAGACATGGTCTCTTCCCTTTCCATATCTTATATGGAGTGGTAGGCACAGATTTGGTGGGGACCATATTCAATAGATGTATGGCTGTCTCAAGCGCATACCCCCAGAAGGAAATAGGTAACTCAGCTGTGCTCATCATAGAGCGCACCATATCTAATAGGGTGCGGTTCCTCCGTTCTGATACACCGTTGTGCTGTGGTGTATATGGAGGAGACAGCTGAGAGAGAATCCCATTCTCTTTTAGGAAGTCCAGGAATTCATTGCTCAAGTATTCACCTCCTCGATCAGATCGAAGGATTTTAATACTTTTTCCGGTTTGGTTTTCGACTTCTTGTTTATATTCTCTAAATTTCTCAAAAGCTTCAGACTTGTGTCTTATCAAGTACACATGTCCGTATCTTGAGAGATCGTCAGTGAATGTAATGAAGTACGAAGAACCATCCCTGGCATGTGTAGACATTGGACCGCATACATCACTATGTACTAGTCCTAAGAGTTCAGTAACTCTTTCTTCGTGTCCCGTAAACGGAGTTTTGGTCATCTTGCCTTTGAGACATGACTGGCAAGTGTCATAAGATGAAAATTCGAATGGTTTCAAATACCCATCCTTATGCAACTTAGCCAGTCGTGTCGCATTGATGTGACCCAGTCTACAATGCCACAAGAAGGATTCGTTCAGTTCAGAACTCTTCCTCTTGTGTGTGTTTGTTATGCTCAGAACTGTTGATTGGTTTAGAACATAAATGCCATTGCACAACGTGCCTGATCCAACCAACTTTTGGTTACGGAAAATGTTCATAACATTGTCCTGTAATACAAAATTATATCCCTCTTTACTCAACAAAGAAACCGATATAATGTTGCATATCAGGTTCGGCATGTAATAGCATTCGTTCAGAACCAATGTATTACCTGTTGGTAATACAAGGTGATATTCCCCGACAGTCTTAGCTGCAACAATTGCACCATTTCCAACTCTAATGTCTTTATCACCTTCTCCAAGTTCTCTACCTTTCCTAAGCCCATGTAACTGATTACATATATGGGATCCTGACCCGATATCTAATACCCAGGACGTAGGGCAAATGGAGAAACGGTTCTTTGTAACGAACACACCCGAAGAAAATGCATCATCATGTACTTTCTTCATTCGGGTGGCATGGGAATCCTGGTATTCCCCTATATCCTGTTCAGTCCTATAACTCTTATAGGAAAGAACGGAACCAACGTTCCCCAGCACAGTATAACATGCGGGTTCGATCAATACATCCATATTATTATCTTTATTAAGGCATGAAATGGTCGCTACCTGGAGAGAGAGAGAAGAAAACACTTTAGCGTATGCTCGTGCAAGATCAGATTGGTTATTATCTTATCTAATCAGGATGACACCCACTGCTTTTTATCAAATCTTCCTTCAAACCCTAAAAGGAAAGACTAGCCGGGATTAATTACACACTACAAGTTCGCCAATCTTTCAGCCAGGCCAGTGTCGGTACTTTGAGGGAGGTCCCCCGTGCTTTCGCACGAACCTAATTAATGTAAACCTCGTTTTCCCAGAGGCGTAACCTCGTTAACACCTTTCTAGACACCTACTTGATCGGCTAATTGTAATGTGTAAAACTCTCCCAGGAGTAACTCTTACTCGCAGTGGGTATCGGGATCCAACTATCTCATAGAAGGTATGCAATCTCATTGCAAATTTCAACACTTGAAATTCCCGATAATGCTTTTGCCCCTAGCGTGCTATGACCTTGACGAAAGCCAACAAACCACAGCCTGCTAGTCAAGTTCAACCCGTACATTTCTTGACTGAATTAAACCCACCCGCACGACCCTTGACAAAAGCCAACAAAGCCGTACGACTACCCTAATCCAGTCGCATCATATGCAGCAGATAAACAGCACATAGCTACCGCACACTACACCTTGACGAAAGCCAACAAATGTAGCACGAATACTATATGTAATTTATCTGAAATGACGGAGGGCTACGACAGGTTTTCTGAAAACCTATTGCGTAGTGAACTTGATATCGTTGTAGAATCAAATGAAGTTTTAAAATGAAATGATTTTGAGGCTTTTCTAGTTTTGCTAAAGGGGTCACTCCCGGTGAAGGGATCGTCGGCCCTTTCCTCGTCGAATGAGGTGCGGGATATATCATATATATCACTGTGCAAAGCAAAAACTCTTAAAAGCAATCAAAGCCAAACCGAGTGTGTAGCATCTGCCAGTTATTGCTAAAGGAGTCACTCCCGGTGAAGGGATCTCGGTCCTTTCCTCATCGAATAAGGTGCAGGGTATATCATATATACCGCTATGCAAAGCAAGAACTGTAGCTACCTGTTTTGTTTAAAATCTGATTCCACAACATCTTAGGTTTCTTTTCTTTCATTAATCACATTAATGAAGTCCCATCATTTAAATACCTAAACATCATAGATAGATATGACGTACACTTATGCCATCCGCATTCGCCTCGATGTCCCCTCGTGCACCGTTAGGTTAGGTAACTAACGACAGAGCAGGGCAGGGCTAGCGCGGGTGTAAAACATAAGTAACGTCTATATAATATATCATATATACTATATACTATATCCATCACAGAACATCTCATGATCACATCACAGATATCGCAGCAGAAGAAACATATGAAACATTGGATATACTAGGACGTCCGTGTTTTCAATACAAGCCAGTATAAAACACGAATTCCACGGTCGTGATGAATAGCCAATCCCACACCCCTAGACCCCTACGAGAGCGGCAAGCAACCCTGCCAATTCTAGGGTTAGGAGACCCGGACTCGACTCCTCGAGTTGGTCTCCCACTGGACCCCAGAACCCGGTTACTTGTGCTCCCCTCCTTGGGTCTATCCTAATGCGGAAAAGTAAATAATATACAAAAGGTGACAAATTCCGCTACCTGGAAGTGCCCCAAATAAAAGAATATTACATACAAGTTTTTACATGAATGAAAATGAAAAACACTCATCTCACATAAAAACCCCCGGCTATTCGAACACGACGATCCAATATAACATATCCAGCAACACATAACATCACATGTCATCAACGTAAGTAAGTATGCATACCCCAATTGTCGTTGACGTATAGCAACGAAACCGGCGATATGAACATACTACACTTACGGTCACAGAAAAGAAAGTGTAAAACTACAACAATTGGAATCCGCAACCTCTTTAGACATCGCATGCCTAACAGATATAAATCCCGCATTTTAGTCTCATTATCGAAAACTCTTTTCAATATCATATGGGACTAAATTGCTAGATTTATAACATTCATTCAGTTATCTCATAACTACTTGTGAATTCCAATTATTGTATCACATTCCAGATAAACAGAAAATGTTAAACTTTCCGATCGAGCAGTCGAATACCCAAGTTTTCCCGATACAACTCAACACATGAAATAAGTCTAACAACATTCAGTTCGTGCCTCAGTACCAACGGTCCAGCCGTAGAAGGGTCAAGCCAACGCCTCACATGTGGCACGCCGTACTGCCCCAAACCCGAAGGTTCAAAGGGCAGTTCAAGACGATCACATAATCGAGTTAAGGTTTGTTGTCTTCTAGAGGGTCCATCGCGTTACTTGCACTACTTAGAACGTCGTTAAACTACGGAAAAATCCAACACTTGGAAATTTCCCGACAGGGGAAAAGTTGGGTATTTATATCCGGTCGAACTTTTTAACATATTCTAAAAATTATCCGGAAATACACAAAGACGAAATTTGATACCCCGATCGAAACACCGAATCCCCAAACCAACCCCAGAAAATTCAACTCTTGAATAAATTTTAAAAATTCCCAGAAAATCCAACACCAGAAGGTATCAGTTACTGTGCAAAAATTATATAATAATTTAATAAAGCTGCCGCGGATCCGCCGCCTAAGGAGGCTTAGGCCGCGGATCCGCCGCTCTTTAGACTGTTCATAAAGAAATTTTTGCACCGTAATTAATATATTTCCCTGCTGAATTTTTTAGCAATTTTTAATCTGGAAAAATCCCAGAATTTAGAAAAAGTCCAGAGAGCATCTTAAAGTTAGGTTTTCGGGTTCGATCGGGTTTCAAATTGCGTCTAGACTTCGCCTAAGGCTCTAGCTAGGCTCTGATACCACTGTAGGGTTCCTAGGCATACTATAGAGATCTCACAAGGCATCGAACATGCCAATTTAAAATTTTATGGGTGCCGAGAAACCCTAATACGGATCGTCGGCTAGATTTCTAGGCGAAACTATAAACTAGTTAACACTTTAACTAAAAGTTAGATGCTACAACCTTTGTAGATCCGGATATCCACTTCCTTAGCTCCACGTAGTCATCCTCTCGCTGTCCTTTTCGAATCCTAGACTCATTCGTCGGCTTCATCGGGAAAACGAGCGGAATAGGTCATCGGCTTCGTGTCAAAGACGATCTACGTCGAGATTGCACAAGTTCAAGCTCCAACTTCACCAAGTTGTGAAACTTGTGAAGAAAACACCCAAAACAATTTGGCAAGAGGTAGAGGGTGAAGAAATAGGAGGTGGGTTCACTTTAGAATTGGATTTCACTCACTTTTTCTCAAGTTGCCATTGATGGCATCTAGTTTTCTCTTTTGAAGAAGATGGAGAAGATGAAGCTAGTTTATGATAAGTGTTATGATAAATTAAAAAAAGAAATCAATACTTATCATAATCTAACCTTAGTTGAGTGTAGAGAATGGACCATGGTTACTTGGATGAGTTAGGGTTAAGCATGAAGACAAGAATGGTCACTAAGGTCAAAGCATCATGAAGCTTCAACATAAAACAAATAAAGCCACCATTCTTATCTTAATCCATTTCAAATAAATAAATAAATAGATAAATGAATTTGCAAACCCTAATCAACACTTAACCATGGTTTAATTCTTTACACTTAACCATGAAAGCAAGTATCATCAAACATGATACAAACATGTGTACAAAAGTATATCACATATACAACTTGCACATCAAGTGAGAAAATCCATTTAAAGTGAACCTATACTAGCTAATGCAAAGTAATATATCAAATATATAATTACACATTAAATCATTAAATCAACATTTGATTCAATGATCCGGTCATGTCGCACATAACCGACTAGTATTCAATGTATCGATTTATCGAATCAATGATTCGATAACTAGGTCATATGGAATATAACCAATCGAAACATATATCGCGAGAATGAAATGCAGTATCACATACACGCATTATTCTCGGTCCTGCACATATCTCATATGCGCTCCTATTTCGTTTCGCTTGAACCATGAAACCTCTGTGTAGGACTCTAAAGACTCGTCAATACGCCGGTAGCAGATGATGATCATATCAAGCACCCACAAGCCGCAAGTGGTCTGCTAAACGTAACGGCCATCCGGGTATCGAGCGATCAGAAGATCGACGAGCTAGCCCGCTCACACTCCTGTGAATCCAACCAGTAACACTTACCGTACAGTCCGGTCTATTCGTCTGATATGTCGCATATCAAGTCTAGGGGTGGTATACGTCAGACCCCAATAACCGATAAGTCGTGCCGATGTGAGGCTCATAACGGGTCGAGAAACTACTGGTAACACTTACCGGCAAATCTCTGATCAGCCCTGGCCAGGGACTTCCCTGTTACGGCCAATCGAGTACAGCGCAACATCAACCCCCAATACCGGGAGAGACGAAACCCCTCCTATCGCTCATTGCCTCCATGTGACTCGGGACTGTACCCAAAGACCACCGTTTTGCACGCCCTCATGGACGTGGTAAGGTGGAGATCAAAGCACAGTGGGAATCACACAAGACTCTATGACGATCTCGGGTCTACAGACTAACCTGTACAAGTGTCACCTGAGAACTGCCATCTGACGTGAGGTATAATACCATCTGGGAGTTCTCGGCGAGTCCGTCCAGTGTACCCAGTCTCCACTGAGCACCCGTACACCATCTCTGATGTCAAACACCAATGGATATGGGATCATCCATCGCCCATCTCATGGGTCGAGAAGCGTATACGCTAATCTACACTGGTATATCGATGCCCCGTCTCGATACACCCACGACTAGGGACCATGAAGGATGTACTTATGGACTACCATGCCCCCACTAGTATGATCTGCATCACAGTCCAGGTAGTCAAGTACATATCCTAAGGGCTTTACCAACATGTAACTATAAGACAGTATAAAGAGACTAGTGTACATGTTAAGATAAAGAGTAACCAGATAGCATACTATCATATCGAGCAAGAAAGTCATCTCTATATATGTCCAAGCATCCAATATAATATACATCATCTGTACAATACTGGCCTCTAGGGCATACATACAACTAACAGAGTTACTGTGTCGAATTTCTACAGAGTGCTTAGAACTTCCAGTACATCACTATTTTACAACCTGAAAAATTTTTGGACTTCAAAAAATTTCAACAGAAACTGATGTGAAGAAAACGCGGGTTTTTGGAATTTTGTTCGATCGGAAATGTAAAACATATTAGACAAAGCTAGACTAGGTTAATGGCCTGGCTCTGATACCATGTTGCGCCACGGCAGCGCCCCGGCCGTCTACTCGAGGCCAAAATGCGGAATCAAAAATTTTCTTAGCTTTAAACCGGCGCTACCGCGGACAATATATCCGGAACGTAACCATTAACCTAATCCTAGCAAACAAGAGAGAGAGTAGAATGCTATACCGAGCGATCCGTGTCCTTCGGTCTTCGTCTCCACTCCAATCTCCCGCGGAATCTCCGTCCGTCACCTCCTCGTCGGAAAGGGCACCACGTAGACGATTTCTTTTACGGGCTCCCACCACTGGACCGAGGCAACTCGGGCGCGAAGTTGGCTAGCCGACGCGTCCAAGGGAAACTGTAGGCAAGAGTATAGAAACCATGTCTCTTTGGGGTTTAGTGTAGTTGCCATGGATGTGGAGGTGGAGAAAGAAAATGAGCTTATGGAAAAATGGAGCTATCATTTTCTTGCAAGAATGAAATGAAGGAAATATATCACCACCAAAATGAAAAAATCTCTATCTCATATCAAAATGTGGCCGGCCCTTAAATGATGAGAATGAGATGGAGAGCAAAAACAAGAAGGGAGGTGAGTGTAGGAAAGATAGAATGGTGACCACACCCAAGGGAAATGATAACCATCTCAAATCACATTCTAATCTCATTTAATGCAAGAAAGAGATGGAAATAGAATCTAATGATACAAGTAACCATCATGATGCCACCAATATGCAAGAAACCCCCTCCACAAATGTTATTTGCAAACTTGCAAATAACCCCCCTCCATCGAAAAGTCCGGCCGTGAAGGAACAAAGGAAAACCGGCCGGAACGGAATGCAAACTGGCAACTTCAGAAAATTGATCCCGTAATAAATTACAGGAAAACCCCGCTACTGCAAATACATGCCCGTATTTGTATTCCCACTGAACACAAATGCAAAGAGACAAAATCTACACTGTCTAATACTAGGATCCGGCTTAAACCAAAGCCGGCTAGTAAAATCCGTCTGATCACGATCCGTGCAATACCGCACGTATCTGATCGAACCCTGCCATATCTCCATATGGCCTCTACAGCGTTTCGCCCGAAACTTGAGTAACTGAATGTGGTGGACTCTAAAGACTCGTCAATACTATGGCTGTGGATTTAACCACTAGCACGTCAGAGGTATCAGCCATACGTGACGGGCCACCAGCTATTGACCAAAAGGGACGTCGATGAGCGCACTCATCCTGACACCCTACTGAGCCTGTCAGTGACAATATCCGTACAGTCCGGTCCGTTCGTCTATGAGTATCGCATGGCGGGCCTAGGGGGTTGGTAAAAGTCAGACCCCCAAAAGCGGTACAAGTCGTGTCGGAGTGTAGCCCAGAACACCCTGAGATACTACTGGAATACCTACCAGTAAATCTCCTGCCTCGGCCGAGGGCTTTGTGTAATGGCTCTCCTAGACACAGCGCGACCTCACCCCTAATACCGGGAGAGACGAACCCCTGCAGATCCGCTCACTGCCTCCATGTGGCTCGGGACTGTACCCAACTAAAACCTGTTTGCACGACTCCTTTGAGCCGTGGTAGGGTAGTAATCAAAGTACAGTGGGAACTCACACGAGACAAATGACGATCTCAGGTCGATGAACTAACCTGTACACATGTCACCAGGGAACTGCTATCTGACGTCCGGTATAATCCCAACTAGCAGGTTCCCGGCGAGTCCTGTCCGGTGTACTCATAACCCAATGAGCACCTGTATATATCTTAGGTGAACCAACTGACACCAATGGCTTGTGAGACCGGCCACCGCCCCTTGTCGGGGTCTCGACTGTATACACTAGTCTACTAATGGAGTATCGATGCCCAGTCTCGAAACTCCCACGACTAGGGACCTTTTAAGGATGTGCTTATAGACTCCAGCTTTCACGTATATGATCGCCCTCATACTGCTGGTAGTCAAGCAAGAATCCTAGGGGCTCTATCAACGTGTAATAGCGACTCGTAAGGTCACCTAAAGCAGTACACGATGATAAAGATAAACCAGATAGCATACTATCATCTCGAGTAAGACTTTCCTACCGGGATAGGTCCTCCCTCAATCATTGCAATCACGTGCCTGTGATCCAATAATTGACTCTGAGGGCACTATCACCAACACCTAGGACCCAAGTGACCTTGACTGAGCCAACATATCAAAGGATCCTAGTCAAGTTCAACCCGTCATTATCTTAACTGCATTAGACCCACCCGTACGAGTCCTTGACTGAGCCAAAATGACCGCACGACTGTCCTAACCAATCACTTTGTATCCTACGGAAAAATATTACATAGCTACCGTACACTACGCCTCGGCTGAGCACGAAATACGTAGCACGAATACTAAGCAATATCAAACCAAAACGACGGAGGGCTACGATTGGGTTTTGGCGAAAACCCGTTAACGTAATGAACTTGATATCGTTGAAGGAACGTGATACAGTTTTTTGAAAATATAGTGGCGAAAAACTTTTGCTAAAGAGGTCACTCCCTGTGAAGGGATCTCGGCTCTTTCCTCGTTGAATGAGGTGCAGGATATTCCAAACTGAATACCTCGATGCAAAGCAAGAATAATCAACTATAGTGAAGTTATTACCCTGACACAAACTTTTGTCCAAGGGGTCACTCCCGATGAAGGGATCTCGGCCCTTGCCTCGTCGACTGAGGTGCTGGGCATTCATAACCGAATACCTCGATGCAAAACAAAAGTAAACGTCCTTGTAATAACAGCATTTTTTTTTTAAAAATTGTTCCAACAACGTCTTTTAGGTTTATTTTCTTGCATTAGTTCTTTTAATGCGTCCCATCATTAAAATCCTACCATTGCAGAAAACAACCAAAATATGACGTACGCTTATGCCATTCGCATTCGCCACGGGGCCCCGTCATCACCCGTTAGGTTACTTAACTAACGACAGAGCGGGGGCTGGGCTAGCGCGGCTGAAAAACATAAGCAACGCCTAAATAGTTATTATATATATATATAGCAATGATAGCCAATCCAGATCACAGATGAACACTCTGGATATACTAGGAACCCGCGATTCGTTCGAGCCTGCAACGAAAAGCGGATTACACGGTCGCGATGAATAGCCAATACCCCACCCAAGACCCCTACGGGTGCGGCAAACTACCCGCCAAGTACCCGAAGCGAAGCAACCTCCCTTAACGCCGTGAGTAGGCCACTCGGCACTTCGAGATACCCGGTAGTTTGTGCACCCCCTCCATGGGTCTATCCTAGGAGCAAAAACAGTAAAAAGAATTATACAATGACGGCTACAACCCCGACCCGGTTGTGCGGTCATACAAATCATATTACATCAATTTACAAATTTATTACATGAATGAAAGAAAAAAGAAACTCTCATCTCACATCCAACCCGGCTATTCATCCACGACAATCCAACGAGTTCATATACACAAACCATCAACCATCACAGATCACAGATAAGTATAACCCCCACTAATCGACATATAGCGATTAGTAGACGTTCAATACACATATAACATTACAGATATAACCATTAGCCAAAGTCTACAGAACATCGACCAAAAATACGGATTTTTGAGCCCCAAAAACAAATTTTGCTTTCTGGAAAATCTGGGCAGAAAAGTCATATACCAAAAATCCCAAAAACTCACCAGAAACAAACTGCAACAAAATTGATCCACGGCCGAGTCAACTCGGCCGCGGTTCCGCGGCAGAAGCTTGCTTCTGCCGCGGAAACGCGGTGAGTTGGTCGACTCGTGCGATCATTTTTCTTGCCTGTTCTAAGAAAAGCCTGAGCCGATTTTTAAGACATGATTTATTAATTTTTGAACAGAAAAAAAATCGGCAGAAACTCAGGGTTTCCGGGGTGTTTTTCGGTTTTTTCGTTCGGTCGATATTCTAAATACCTTGCTAACATGCTAGGGTGTGTTTAGTTAGGCTCTGATACCAATGTTAGGTCCACGTTACCTCTCCCGGTACTTTCGGGGTTGCGGAAACGGTAAAACAAATTTTTTTCTGAAGGTGGTAACATGGACCGTAAAAGCCGGATCTTTACTAAACAATACACTAGCATCCTAACTAGAGATTTATCTACTCGGTTAGGGGTTATACCTCAACTTGTACTCCTTCTCTTCTTGTTGTTCTTCTCCTTGCTTGCTCCGAGGCTTGATCCGGACTTTGGTCACCTCCGCGGCCTCCTTGAGTCGAAGACGATCCACCCGAGAGATGTACACCGAGCTCCACCTCGAGCCGAGGTAACTAGGGCAAAGAGATTGCTAATCTAGAAGCCCTAGGTAGTGTAGAGGAGATGTATGGATGTGTTTGTCTTTGTCGGATCTTTTTCTCTCAACTCATGAGATCAAAAGATGGGATCAAGAGGAGGAAGAAGAAGGAGAAACTTAGCAACCATGGAGCTTTTCTTTTTCTTCTCACTTCAAGAGAGAGAATGAGAAGAGAATAATGAAAAGATTAAACCAAAAGAAATGAACCATGGTTCCAATAATACACAAAATCATCATTACTAATCCTATCATGATAGAAGTTGATGGCACATTGAATTGACTATTATCATAACACAAGAAATAAAAAGAAAATGAAAGAAGAGTGTGGATCTCTCTTGAAGGTCAATGGTCAACACGGTCAACGGGTCAACAAAGTCAAGAGAGATCCAAGTGGTCAAATGGTCAATGCAATTAGCCATCACAAATCTATCACTAAAAGGATTAGTAAACAATGTCTCCGGCTCATAACGGTTTTGACCAAACGAACTGTCAAAACCCTAATGAGTATGCCATATTACGGTTTTGGCCGAACCAACTGCCAAAACCCTAATGGGGCACCTCCTCCTTCATCGCTCCTCAAAACTGTGCATACACACCCGCATCCGCATTCCGTAGAATGCGAATGCACAGAAGACAAATCAAATCCACCTGTGCAATACTAGGATCTGGCATAAACCAAAGCCCACTAGTATTGCCTGCCCGAACACCACACGCACACAAGTGTACGTAAGTGATCGCAGCCCTGCCGTAAAACCATACGGCCTCTACACGTTTCGCTCAGTGCAGGGAAACTCTCTGTGTGGGACTCTAAAGACTCGACACTACGCTGGCAGTGGGTTTAACCACAGACCGCAAGCGGCACTAGCTGTACGTAACGGTCCCCAGGTAGATGTCGATAAGAAGACTGACGAGGTGAACCCCATCTGAACTCCTACTGAGCCTGTATGTGACAGTCTCCGTACAGTCCGGTCTTTTCGTCTGATACATCGCATGGCGGGCCTAGGGGGCGGTAAACGTCAGTCCTCTAATAGCGGTACAAGTCGTGTCGGAGTGAAGCCCAGAACACCCTGAGATAACACTGGAAACCTACCAGTATATCTCGCTTGCCCTGGCCAGGGACTACTCGTGTAATGGCTCTCCTAGACACAGCGCGATGTCAACCCCCAATACAGGGAGAGACGAATCCTGTCTAACCGTCACTGCCTCCAAGTGCTTCGGGACTGCACCTAACTACTACCTGTTTGCACGACTCGGTAGAGCCGTGGTAGGGTAGTAATCAAAGAACAGTGGGAACACACTCGAGGCGAAGTGACAGTGTCAAGTCAGCGGACTAAGCTGTACTCATGTCACCTGGGAACTGATAACTGACGATAGGTATAATACCAACCATCAGTTCCCGACGAGTCCTGTCCAGTGTACTCGTAACCTAACGAGCACCCGCATACTATCTCAAGTACGACATACTGACGGCTGTGGAACAGACCGTCTCCCGTGCTGGGATGAGAAGCGCATACGCTAGTCTACTCCGGAGTATCGATGCCCTGTCTCGATAATCCTACGACTAGGGACGTGTATAAGGATGTGCTTGTGGATTACCCAGCCCCCACGAGTGTGATCGCCATCACAACGCCGGTAATGAAGCAAAGATCCTAAGGGCTCCACTAATGCGTATAGGTGATACAATAAAGAAACACACATGTATACATTAAAGCAGAGACAAACCAAGTAGCATACTACTATATTGAGCAAGATTGTCTATACAACTGTGAATATCCCAAGCTTCCATCAAGTAATATACAAACTAGTATGATACAGTAATGGCCTCTAGGGCATATACACTAACAGTTATTTGTTAAGTTTGTGCGTTTGTACGGAGTTCCTTCATGCGTTATATCGAATAGAGGCACCCAGTTCGCTAGCTGTCGTTGGTAGAACCTTCAGGAAGCCTTAGGCATTGGTTGAGTTTTATCTCCGCTTTTCCATCTGTAGGCCGATGGTCAGACAGAGCGGACTATACAGACTCTGGAGGATATGCTCGTGCGTACGTACTAAATGTTTGTTGGCTGTGGGATCGTCACTTGCCATTGATGGAGTTCTCCTATGATAACAGTTATCAGGAGACATTTCAAATGGCAACTTTTAGGCTTTGTATGGTAGATTGTGTCGATCGCCAGTCTGTTCTACTGACTCCGCGAGAGCAGGATTTTTGGACCCCAGCTAATCATGAGACTACGGAGATGATCCAGTGATTCAGGTCAGGATGATAGCAGCCCAGTGCAAACAGAAGTCTTATGCCGACCGTAGTTGTCGCAAACTTCAGTTCGCAGTGGGAGATCATGTATTCCTACGGATTTTTCCGATGAAAGGTGTGTTGAGTTTTGGGAAGTTTAGTGAGGAGATCACTTAGGAGGCTGCGAGCGAGATGTGGAAGTTTTTCACTCATCTCTTTAAAGGTACGCATAGTTAAAAATTTTAATTCGGGGACGAATTTTCTTTAAGGGGGGAGATTGTAACACCTTAGAACGCGATTAGTGTTAATTCGACGATAATGCGTGTTTTCTGTAAAAAGTTTACCAATTTGGTTTCCTCACATTTTATAACAATTAATTAATAATTTATTATTTTTTGTTATGTCTTGCACACACATGTGCATGTTAATGTGGGGGGGTGTTTGTATAAATCTAGTTTAGTGATCATGGCAACCTTTAATCTAATCCTATCCTTGTTTAACCTTAACCTAAAACCCTTAGATATTTGTTGGTGTTTTGGAATGAGAAGAGGTGGCATGGTGACTCTTGGTGAGCTTTAATGCTTGCATTAATGATGGAGGTGCACTCACCCTACACTCACCTCTCTCTCTTTTCATCTCACCCTCTCTCATTCTCTCTCACTCTATCTCTTTCTTATTATTTTCTCCACTCCTCATTACCTCAACTAAACCTTTGCAATTTCCTTCAGTACCCTTCATAAAACCTTCACAAACTTCATTAAACCTTCACCAAATCACATCCTAAGCCTTGTTTTGCCTCTAGGATCCCATGGAGCTTGGAAAACTAGGATCTTTGAGCTTGTGTGGTTAGGTAATGATCTCTATCTGTTAAATAGGTGTTTATAGTGTTGTGTGGCTTATTCGTTTCAATTTAGAACACTCAAAGTTTAGTTTCGTGCACATATCATAATATTAGTGTCATATTTTGATATCTATGATCTGTTGTGACCCTGAGTGTATACTAGAAAATCTAGCAGTGTAGTTGTGTTGTATCCGAGACCTTAAGCTTTCACCTGAAGCACGAGACCCACCTGCTAGGTTCTGGCCGGCGACATGAAGCTAAAATCTGGCGACCTCGGCCTGTGAGGGGAGTTAGGGTTTGGGTTTTTCATGGTAGCTGTCTGCTTTGCTTTTAGTGTGTTTGGTCCTGCTAGATTTTTAGGTTTTTACTGTATACAAAATCTGGATCACTTTGCTTGTTTCTAGTGTTACGACTACGCGTGTTACGTTATCCGACATGGTACGTGTACCTTGTGTAGCTTTTGCTCTTGGGTTGGTTTCATTGTGTCGATACTCACATTAGCCACTAGACGAACACTTGAGAGTATGTTTGGAGTAGGTACGTCGGTCAAACGTAGTTTGTATGTATTATTGGTCATTTGCTAATGTGAACTTGTTATATTGTTTTATGATCTTAGGGTCGCACGCGGGGAATTCGGACGCTGCGAAGAAAGGAAAGCGAGTGATTGTCTTTACTTAGCCCAAGATCATCAGTGAGTAGATTTAACATCTACAGGATAATCGCCTGTATGGCGTTATGCGTCTGGGCTAGATTAAATGATATGATTCTTGATATTAGGTATATGGACATTGATTGTGCATGTGTACCTTTGTTGCATATCACATTTTCCAATTTCATATGGACATAGTATTAATGAGACATAACACCATTATTGACGGTTCATGTTACACGAGCACTAATTGTATGCTATACACACTCCATCGATAATTTCCATGACACGCACAACCCATATACATATGAGATATAGTTGACACCTATACATATGTGATATTGTATTAGTTAGGGAAATTGAGACATTGATTCATATTCCATTGTGCATATAACATATAGCATACCTGTATACCTACATGCTTACACATATGCCTTGCCATGCCTACATGCTAGCTACACATATACCTATATGGTATTGTACCATTAGTGATACGTATATACACATATGAGAAATAGCTACATGTACATCTTGCATACATACTTACATACCCCCGTATGTTATTACATCATTATTGATAGGTACATACAATATACCTTGCTATAACTATATGTAGATCTTGGATACATACATACCCCCGTATGTTATTACATCATTATTGATCGGTACATACAGTATACCTTGCAATAGCTACATGTACATATTGCATACATACTTACATACCCCCGTATGTTATTACATCATTATTGATAGGTACATACATTATACCTTGCTATAGCTACATGTTCACCATTATAGGATGTAGTGTTGGATTTTGGAGAAAATAGGAACCGCATGATATATTTAATAATTTGTTGCAGTTAAATAGCGGTTTTTCCTTTATATGCTCACCTTACTGTTTTATGTTGCATATATTATATTCATAAATTTACGCATTGAGATATGAATTTCATATGATGTTTTCTGGATGTTTTACTCCTGATGATATATATCAGTTGTATGGGACGTTGTTATGTATGTATATATATATCAGTGGTATGGGACACTGTTATATATGTACATATATAATATATATCATCATAATGATCTGTGCCAATATTCTTATTCATTACTTGATATTTTCTGGATTTGAGGACCGTGGTAGTTCATGAAATTATGCATTATTTGAAAAACCCGGTTTCTCTTGATATGATATTTCAGTGCGTCCACCATAAGATTTCTCGGTTCTGAGATTGTGATATATACTCGATGCGAGGAGTGGAGTGGGCTGTGTGCGGGTACATGGTGGGGCCCAAAGGTACCCCGGAGCAAGAAGATCGCAGATGATGGCGATGAGCTCTAGGCAGGGGAGTATTACCTTACCGGTGACATTACTTGGTTTCGGCGATTATCGTTGTGATACTGACCGAAGTTATGTACAGACATGACTTGCAGATTTCGGGTGTTGGACACTCAGGTTCTATAAGATGTACGGACATGACATCAGGGCCAGTCGTGGTGATGGCGCCTGACAGATGAGTATTTTTGTGTTAATGCTGGACACTAGTTTTCATGATATTTTCGGGTGTCGATGTTGGACACTCAGGTTCCATGAGACTTACATGATATGTTGTATTTCATACTCAGCATTTATTTGATATGCATTGCTTCATGTATTAGTAGTACCTGATAGAGTACCTTTCATGATTGTTGCATATACATATTGCCATTTATTGCTATCAGCTTGCATGTGATAGTCTCCCGCAGTACGTGCATACTTGCGATTACCTGCATATGTTATTTACTATTCACGAGTTGGAAACTCACCCCCGTTATGCCACAGTGTTTTGCAGGTAGTCCCTCAGGACAGTCGCGGCAGGGCTTCTTCCTATCGTATCATCTTTTGCAGCGGATACTGCTACGGCTGACTGTGTGCAGTTTTGCTATAGGTGGGTTTTGCGCTTATCCGATGTTGTTTATTGTATATTCGTTGTATCCAGTACTCTCCATCTACTACTTCATGTATTGGCTTAGAGACGAGTTGTGAGGACGATATTGTATATTATTTTGTGACTTTGGAGGTCTTTTTTGATGTTTCACTTTATATTGTCTTTTTCTTCGCTACGGTGTCGTATATCTGTTGTGGTGATTGTTTCCTGCCTTTGGGTGTGGATTTGCTCCCGTTGGGGATGCTTACTTATATCTTTATGTTGTACCCTTTTTGGGGCTAGTTTTTACAAAGGAGGTGCTGCCAAATTTTAAAGAAAGAAATTTTGTACTTTAAAGATTTTTACTTGAGATTACCAAAAGCTTTTTAATAATGTTCTTACTACTTTTGATAGTTTAGATTGCTGGGTTTTCGGCTTACTTAAATTGCGTTACGCCTGGAGACGTTACGTGGTTTAAGGGCCGTCACGTGCCAAATTTTGGGTCGTGACACGACTACTCTGAGGGTCAAGCCTGCAAAACACTGTGGCACAATAGGGGGTAAGTTGCTAACTCGTGAATAGTAAGTAACATCATACAGATAATCGCATGTATGCACGAACGGCGATAATCTATAACATGCAATCTAATAGCATAAGTATGGCAATATGGATATGTAACAATCATGATCAATGTACTCCATCAGGTACTACAAATACATGAAGCAATGCATATCAAATAACTACTGAGTATGGGATAAAATATATCATCATCAATGAATCATAATTGTGGAAAAACCGGTGTCCATCAACGACACCCCAAATCCCAATACCTCAGATGCCGTCACTCTGATCGGCCCTCATATCTGTAAATCTCATGGAACCTGAGTGCCCAACATCGGCACTCGAAACATCATGAAAACCCGTGTCCAACATCGACACGTAAATCCACATAACTCGGGCTCCGTCAGTCCGGATCGGTCCACGGGCTCCGTCAGTCCGGATCGGCCCATATCCATCTCACGACTCCGGTCGGTATCCTCCAGATAACCGTCGGGTCCAACCAATCACCGGTAGGTAGTAGTCTCTCTGCCGGGCTCATCGTCTACTGCACAACATCCCTTTCTTGCCCCCGGGGTACCATACCGGTTCCACCATGAACCCGCAAACGGATCATCTAGCTCCTCGAATCGGGTTTCTAACACAATCTCAGAACCGAGAAAACTCATGGTGGACGCACCGAAATATCATATCAAGAGAAATCGGGTTTTCAAAACAATGCATGCTTTCTTGAAATATCCCCACGGTTCTCAAATCCATAAATCACATGAAATCCGTATCTCAATGCATAAATCCATGAAATATGATGTATGCAACGTAGAACAATAATATGAGCATATCAAGGGAAAAACCGCTCTTTTAAATGAATCCAGTTTTAAATAATATCATGCGGTTCCCACATTCTCCAAAATCAAATGCAACATCATATAAGGTGTATATGTAGCTATAGCAAGGTATGTATGTATACATGTAGGTATGTATGCATGATACATTTCATATGCGCAATAGAGCAAGAATCAACGTCTCAATGTCAATAACGAATATAATACAACATATGTGTATAGGTTGTGCGTGTCATGGAAATTACCGATGGTGTGGGTGTAGCAAACAATTTAGTGCTCGTCCAACATGAACCGTCAGTAATGGTGCAGTGTCCACTAGGTACTAAGTCAAGGCACAACAAGTAATGGTATGCAATGATGCTCATGCACAATCAACATATATGCATATAAACATACAGCTATAATATCATATCTAGCCCTGACGCTTAACAACATACAGGCGATTTTCCCGTAGATGTTAAATCTACTCACCGATGATCTCGAGCTAGGTAAATCCAACCACCTGCTTTCCTTTCTTCGTAGTGTCCGAAGTCCCCGCCTGCGATCCTATTAACACAAAACACAATAACGCGTGGATTTAGCAAACTACCTAATAATAAACGAACGCAACGCCAATTAACTAATCGGTTCACTTAAGCTGCAAAAGGGTTCGCTTAACGGCTAACGTGTGTAGGGACATCATCAAAACCAGTCCACGACTGCAAGCTACCAACAACACTTAAACTACGTCGGATCAAACATATCGTACTTTGCCGAAACTCCTAAATTTAGCTAAGTGCTCCCATATTTTGCATACTGTCAATATATAAAAATTTAGCAGTACCAAACACCCCAAAACACCTACAGACAGCTACCCTAAAAATCCCAACACCTCAGTCTCCCAAAAAACCGAGCTCGCCGGAAAATGTCCCTATCTCGCCGGGAGAACTGTACAGGGTGGGGTCAGGGTTTCAGGTGAACACTCAGGGCCTTTAGTACAACACTACTAAACGGCTAGATTTTCCAGAAACAACTCGTGGTGATAACAGATCACAGACACTCCAAAATGACACTAAAAATACGATATGTGCTCAAAACTACATCTTTAGTGTTCTAAACAACATCTACTAAGCAACACAACAATATAAGGACCTAATTAACAGTTAGGGATCATTACCTATCCACACTTGCTCAAAATCCTAGCTTTCCATGCTCCAAGTCATCTTAGTGGCTTAATCTTGACTTGTGAAGGGTTTTAGTGGGGTTTAGTGGTGATTTGGTTTGGTTTAGTGAGGATTTGGGTTAGGGTTTCAGTTTGAGGGGATGAGGATGATGAGATGAAGAAAATAATGAGAATGAGAGAATGAGAAGAGAAATGAAGAGTGTGAGGTAAGGATGAGAGAATGAGGGGGTGAGAGTAGCTATGCCCCTTCTCTCTCTTCATTAAATGCAAGCCATGCTTGCCCCATGCCTCATTATTCAAATTGTCAACCCTCTCTCTCTCACTCTCAAGTCAACCCAAATCAAATAATAATGAAATGGTTAAGATGGCTAAGAATTGGTTTAGGGTGCCATGGCTACTTAACCATGGTTAACACTAATTAACCCTAGGTTAATATGCACAAGTGTGTGTGAGCCCGAAATAAATAATTATAAAATATTAATTAATTTTTATAAAATATGTGAAAACTATTTTGGTTAACTTTTTACTAAAAACCTGCATTATCGCTTAATTAACACTAATCGCAATCTAAGGTGTTACAATCTTCCCCCCTTAAAGAAATCCGCCCCTGAATTTAAAAATCTTACTATGCGTACCTTCAAAGAGATGAGGGAATTTCTTCCGCATCTCGCTCTCAACCTCCCAAGTGACCTCTTCACTATTCAGGCACGCCAAAGAACCTTCGCAGATGGCAAGACCTTTGACCGATGTTTCTGGTCCAATATAACTACCGGCTGCTCGGTGAACGAAAGATCGCGCTCTAGCTGAATGGTCTGGTGCTGAATCATGTGAGAAGGGTCATGAAGGTACTTGCGAAGTATCGATACATGGAATACGGGGTGAACATCTGGAAAACTGGGCGGAAGTGCCAAACAATAGGCAACGGTACTAACTCGCTCAAGGATCTCAAAAGGACCTATAAATCTAGGACTAAGCTTTCCTTTCTTCCCAAATCTCATCACGTCCTTCATCGGAGAAATCCGTAGGAATACATGATCCCCCACTGCGAACTTGAGCCTGCGACGACGATGGTCGGCGTAAGACTTCTGTCTGCACTGAGCTGCTCTCATCCTATCCTGGATCAGCTGAATTTTCTCTGTAGTCTCTTGAACTAGCTGGGGTCCCAAAATCCTGCTCTCGCTGAGTTCGGTCCAACAGACTGGCGATCGACACTTTCTACCATACAAAGCCTCAAAATGTGACATCTGAATCATCTCCTGATAACTGTTATTGTAGAAGAACTCTATCAACGGCAAGTGACGATCCCAACTGCCACCAAAATCAAGCACGCACGCATGAAGCATATCCTCCAGAGTCTGTATCGTCCGCACTGACTGACCATCAGTCTGCGGATGGAAAGCGGTGCTAAAACTCAATCGGGTACCCAAAGCTTCTTGAAACTTCTGCCAAAGACGGCTAGTGAACTGGGTGCCCCTGTCGGATACAATGCATGTGGGAATGTCGTGCAAACGCATAATCTCATCAATGTACAACTGAGCATACTGAGCATAACTGAAAGTGGTCTTTACTGGAAAGAAGTGAGCCGCTTTCGTCAACTGGTCAACAATCACCCAAATAGAGTCATACCCTCGACTGGACCAGGGTAGACCCACAACAAAATCCATGGAGATCTGTTCCCATTTCCACTCCGGAACGGGTAAAGGCTGCAACTCTCCTGCCGGTCTCTGATACTCAGCCTTGACTTGTTGACAAGTCAGGCACCTCGAAACGAAATCCGAAACATCACTCTTCATCCCTGTCCACCAGTAGATATCTCTCAAGTCACGATACATCTTGTTAGAACCTGGGTGAACACTATAAGGTGACTGATGTGCCTGCTCTAGGATCTCGCATCTCAACCCATCAGTATCAGGTACACACAAACGAGTCCCAAAACGTAGCATACCCTGGTCATTAATCAAGAACTCCGAATCTCTACCCTGCCGAACATACTAAAGAATCCCAGACAAACGGGCATCGTCGGGCTGTCCCTCACGAATACGATCAAGTAGAAGTGGACGGGCGCGGACATGAGCAAGCTGTCCCCCAGTGGAAGTGAACTCAAACTGTACTCCGCTGTAGCACAAGATCTGCCAATCTACAGAAGACTGTCTCTGAACTGCGCTCAACCGGGACAAGCTACCCCCGGGCCTACGACTCAAAGCATCGGCTACCACATTCGCCTTTCCCGGGTGATAAAGGATCTCACAATCATAATCCTTCACAAGCTCCATCTAACGGCGCTGTCTCAAATTCAGATCCTGCTGCTGGAAGATGTACTTTAAGCTCTGGTGGTCTGTGAAAATCTGACATGACTCCCCGTACAAGTAGTGTCTCCAAATCTTAAGCGCAAAGACCACCGCGTCCATCTCAAGATCATGAGTGGGATAATTCTGCTCGTGCTTCTTCAACTGCCGGGAAGCATAAGCGATAACTCTATCATGCTGGATCAATACACAACCGAGCCCCACTCGAGAAGCATCACAGTAAACGACAAAGCCGCTCGATCCAGAAGGTAAAGATAAAACTGGTGCAGTCGTCAACCGAGTCTTTAACTGCTGAAAACTCAGCTCGCATGCCTCGGTCCAAAGAAAAGGAACCTCTTTCCTGGTCAGTCTGGTCAGCGGTGCAGCGATACTCGAGAAGTCCTGCATGAAACTACGGTAGCCCATAAAGCTGCGGACCTCTATCACTGATACAGGTCTGGGCCAAAGCTGTACAGCCTCGATCTTCCTCGGGTCTACATGAATACCGTCTCCCGTAACCACATGACCTAGGAAGTCAACACTATCAAGCCAGAAAGAACACTTCGAGAATTTAGCAAACAGCTGGTGCTCTTTCAATGTCTGTAAAGCAATCCTCAAGTGTTACTCATGCTCCTCTCGACTCTTGGAATAAACCAGAATGTCATCAATAAACACAAAAATAAACTGGTCAAGGAACGGCCTGAAAATCCGGTTCATCAAATCCATGAACGCTGCTGGGGCATTGGTGAGTCCGAACGACATCACCAAAAACTCATAATGCCGGTAGCGCATACGAAAAGCAGTCTTCGGAATGTCATCATTCCGAACCCGCAACTGATGATAACCTGATCTTAGATCAATCTTGGAAAAATGTCCCGCACCCTGGAGCTGATCAAACAAATCATCAATGCGAGGTAAAGGATACCTATTTCGCACCATAACTCGGTTCAATTGACGATAATCAATGCACAACCTCAAACCGTCGTCCTTCTTCTTGACGAACAGAACAGGAGCTCCCCATGGTGAAACACTCGGACGCACAAGTCCCCTATCAAGCAACTCTTGCAGCTGATCCTTAAGCTTCTTAAGCTCCGTCGGGGCCATCCGGTAAGGCGGTATAGAAATAAGCCCCGTGCCGGGGATCAAATCAATGCAAAACTCAATCTCATGCTCTGGCGGCAATCCAGGTAACTCATCGGGAAATACATCGGGAAACTCTCTCATGATAGGAACCCGGTCTAACGAATCTACTGTGGCTCCGGTATCACGAATGAAGTCTAAGAATCCCCGGCATCCCCTCCTCAGAAGCCAACTAGCGCAAAGGGCTGAAATCAAACTGTGAGGGGCGGCACCACGGTCCCCCTGCATAACAAGAACTAACTTGCCCGGAAAACAAAACCTGACTATCTTCTCACGGTAGTCCACGGACGCATAGCAAGTAGCTAACCAGTCCATGCCCAGGAGAACGTCGAAGTCCAACATCTCATGAAGGATCAAGCCGACGGACGAATCTCTATCTCCAATACGGACAGCACACGACCGAAACACATGTCGCGCAACAAACGACTCGCCAACAGGAGTAGTCACGATAAGCGGCTGATCTAGTAAACATGACTCTCGGCCCAACCCCGGCATGAAGCATGTAGAAACATACGAGTGCGTAGATACCGGATTAAACAAAACGTGTGCATCGAAGGAACATACTGAAAGAGTACCGGAAACCACTGCATTGGGCGCATGCGCGTCCTAATGAGTCAAAGCAAACATTCGAGCCTGCCCTCTACCGGCAACTGGCTGTCCTCCGCCACTGCCACCCTATCCTCTCTGAACAAACCCTCCACAACCATGACCTCTCTGAGCATAAGTCTGAGGCGGAGCAACAACAAGCGCAAGAGGCAACGCTCTCTGAGGTGGAGAAGGTGGTAAGGTAACATGTGATACGGCTTCCTCGTCCTCACGTGGCTCAGTACAATCTCTGACGCGATAATAAAAACACCCGGATCGGAAACATCCAGATGATGACTGCTGACCCTCCTGGGGATAAGAGCTAAACAACTGGCCTCGTCCCAAGCCTCTGCTACTCCCACAATCTGAACGAAATTTGTCGCGGCGTCTAAACATCTGCCTCCGGGCCGATAATCAGTACGAACCCTCTTCGGTTTCGGAATGACCGATGTCTCGGAAAGACGCTCCTCAACTAGTAGGGCTGCGTCTACTGCTGCTGCATATGTGTCACAATGCTGGGCGCTGATAGCGGGGACCAACTGGGTAAGCAGGCCTCGCACAAATCTCTTGATCCGCATCTCCTCAGTGTCCACCAAATATGGAGCATACATAGATAGCTGGGAAAACTGAACATCGTACTCTGCCACCGTCATACCCGGAGTATGACGTAACGACTCAAAACTGCGAGCTCGAGCATCCCTGACGCTCTGCGGAAGAAAACGGGCAAGAAAAACCTTCACGAACTCAGCTCAGGTCATAGGAGAAAGACCTGCACCTCTGCCCCTCTCTAAAGACTCGCACCAAGTCTGGGCAAGACCCTCCAGACGAAAACTCGCGAACTCTACCCATCTCGCGTCGGAGCATCTCAGCGAACGACAGATCCTGGCCATCCTATATATAAATGACTAGGGATCCTTAGCAGCATCAGTGCCGGTGAAAGCCGGAGGCTTCAGCCTCATGAACTCAGATAATGATACGGTGATAACCTCCGTAGCTACAGGTACAACTGCCCGAACAGTAGGCACCATCATGGTCCCCGTAACAAGTGGGACAACATCCTGTCTCTGCACTCGATTGGCCTCAACTAACGACCCCATCATCTGGCGCAAATCCTGCATACCGGCCTCTAGCCTAGTAATACGATCTATCGAGAGTGGATCAATCTGCTCCTGTAAAATGGGCGTACCACCCTGATCAGTCCTCGTCTCCGACGAGCCTACCCTGACCTCGGCTCTCGCGGCCGCTCTCTGCGCCCTCGTAGTCTTCGGCGGCATAATGGCTGGAAATGAAAACATGATTCGATAAGAACATAGAAATCGAATCACCAGGATATATATAATCATGGAAGGAATTTCAACCAACAAGTCCTAAGGTCATTTAGGGAGAGTATCATGTCGTAAGTATGCCGCGGAACATACACACGCTACGTCACTCTACTTAAGCTACCTACTCGACCATACCAAGCTCATCCTACACTCTGAAAGGTAAAACCTAGCGCTCTGATACCAACTTTGTCACGACCTAAATTTTGGCACGTGACCGGCACTTAAACCATGTGACGTCAACAGGCGTAACGCAATTTAAGTAAGCCAAAAACCCAGAAATCTAAACCATCAAAGAAGTAGGTGATGGAAACATTGTTAGAAACATTTGGAAATCTCAAGTAAAAATCTTTAAACTTAAGTTTATTTTCTTAAAAATTTCGGCAGCACCTCCTTTGTAAAAACTAGCCCCGAAACGGGTACAAATATAGAATATAAAAAAATAAAGTATCACCAAACGGGAGCAAATCACGCCCAAAGGCGGAAACAACCACCACAAGTATATATACAACGCCGTAGCGAAGAAATAGATAATATATATAAAAACAGCATAAAGAGGTAAAAAATATATAATAAAGGCCGGCTCACACGAGCACGACACCCAGAGTCACAAAATATACAATATCCGTGCTCACAAACTCGTCTCCAAGTTAATACATGAAAGTGGTAGATGGAGAGTACTAGATACAATGATATATATATATATATATATATATATATATATATAATGGATACAATCGGATAACCGCAAATACACCTACAGCAAAAAGGCTCATAGCTAACTGTAGCGGTATCCGCTGAAAAAGATATAATAAGAAGCCCTGTCGCGACTACTCTGAGGGTCAAGCCTGCAAAACACTGTGGCATAAGGGGGTGAGTTGCCAACTCGTGAATAGTAAGTAACATCATACAGATAATCGTAAGTATGCACGAACAACGATAATCTATAACATGCAATCTGATAGCATAAGTATCAATATGGATATGCAACAATCTTGATCAAGGTACTCCATCAGGTACTATAAATACATGAATCAATGCATATCAAATAACTACTGAGTATGGGATAAAACATATCATCATCAATGAATCATCATTGTGGAAAAACCGGTGTCCATCAACGACACCCCAAATCCCAATACCTCAGGCGCCGTCACTCTAATCGGCCCTCATATCTATAAATCTCATGGAACTTGAGTGCCCAATATCGGCACTCGAAACATCATGAAAACCCGTGTCCAACATCGTCACGTAAATCCACATAACTCAGGCTCCGTCATTCCGGATTGGCCCATATCTATCTCACGACTCCGGTCGGTATCCTACGGATAACCGCCGGGTCCAACCAATCACCGGTAGATAGTAGTCCCTCTGCCAGGCTCATCGTCTACTGCACAACATCCCTTTCTTGCCCCGGGGTACCATACCGGGTCAATCATGAACCCACAAACGGATCATACAGCTCCTCGAATCGGGTTTCTAACACAATCTCAGAACCAAGAAAACTCATGGTGGAGGCACCGAAATATTATATCAAGATAAACCGGGTTTTCAAAACAATGCATACTTTCTTGAAATATCCCCACGGTTCTCAAATCTATAAATCACATGAAATCCGTATCTCATTGCGTAAATCCACGAAATATGATGTATGCAACGTAGAACAATAATATGAGCATATCAAGGGAAAACCGCTCTTTTAAATGAATCCAATTTTAAATAATATCATGCGGTTCCCACATTCTCCAAAATCAAATGCAACATCCTATAAGGTGTATATGTAGCTGTAACAAGGTATGTATGTATACATGTAGGTGTAGGGTTCCCTAGGTCGGCAGTAAGGTTTCGGGAGGTATCGTCCATGTCGTTTTAAAATTTTTGCTGTACTAAAGAACCCTAACCCTAGAATCTTAACTAGAGATTTAAACAAACTAACATGTTAACATCTTAACATCTATGTGAATGCGGAATACAACCTTTGTAGAACGGTCCTTCACTTCAAATGCTCCGTGTAGAAGTCCCTTCCCTGCGAGTAATGATCTCCCGAACTCTTGAGAGGCTCCATAAGGTGAAAGATGCAAACTTGCTCGAAGTCCTCGAGACCGAAGATGTAATACGTCGAGGAGACTCAAGCTCATGCTACCTCTTCACTAAATTAGGGTTTAGTGAAGCAAACACCCTAAACTAAATGGCTAATAGTAGAGGATGATGAAATAGGAATTGGGCTCGCTTTAGATTTCTTTTTCTCACAATATTTCATCACTTAGAAAAAAGCTAGCAAGCTTTTTCTCATGAGGAAGAAGATAAAGTGATGAAGAGAGAATGAACTCATGAGGTAAGAATAGCAACCATGGGTGAGTTAGTGTCATACACTAATCCATGTAGAGACTTAACTATGGCTAATCAATAATGATTAGGTTAATAAATATCTACAAGTAAAACAAAATTAGTGGACTTAGTCAATGGTTCCACAAACTTCTACAAGCTTCAACCATGTGACTTATTCCATCTAATTTTGATTAACCTAAAATAAATAAAACCCTACATTATTTCAAGCATGGTGTGAGTCTCATACTCCCATGTTGCATGTGACATCAACCATGACACAATTTCATGTACATTAATATATATCACATATATACTATATGCACACTAGTGAGAAAAAGAAATGATTAAATGAGCTAATATTAGTTAATGTAAATTAATATATCACATATATAATTATACATTAAATCATTAAATCAACACTTGATTTAATAATCCGGCTATATCACATACAACCGACTAATATCAAATGTAACAACTTATCGAATCAACACTTGATCATATAACCCGGCTATATCACATATAACCGACCGATCTCACATATCGCGAGAATAGAATGCGGTATCATATACGCGCATTAATCTCAGTCCTGCACATAACACATATGTGCTCCTATTTCGTTTCGCATGAACCAGGAAACCTCTGTGTAGGACTCTAAAGACTCGTCAATACACCGGCAGTAGGTGATGATCATATCAAACACCCGCAAGCCGCAAGCAGTCTCCTAAATGTAACGGCCACCCGGGTATTGAGCGATCAGAAGATCAACAAGTAAGCATGCTCATGCTCCTGTGAATCCAATCAATAACACTACCGTATAGTCCGGTCTCTTCGTCTAATATGTCGCATATCAACAGCCTGGAGGTGGTATAACGTCAGACCCCAATAGCCTGATAAGTCATACCGATGCAAGGTCCATAATGGATCGAGAAACTACTGATAACACTTACCAGTAAATCTCAGCAACCTTGGCCAGGGATTTCATGTTATGGCCAATCGAGCACAGCGCAACATCAACCCCCAATACCGGGAGAGACGAATCCCCTCCTATCGCTCATTGCCTCCATGTGACTCGGGACTGTACCCAAAGACCACCGTTTTGCACGACTCGGTAGAGCCGTGGTAGCATAGAAATCAAAGCACAGTAGGAGACACACAAGTCTCTATGACGATCTCAGGTCGACAGACTAACCTATACCAGTGTCACCAGAGAACTGCTATCTGACGATAGGTATAATACCATATAGGAGTTCTCGGCAAGTCCGTTCAGTGTACCCAGTCTCCACTGAGCACCCGTATACCATCTTTGATGTCAAACACCAATGGATGTTAGATCATCCATCGCCCATCATATGGGTCAAGATGCGTATACGCTGGTCTACTCTGGAATATCGATGCCCTGTCTCGATACACCCTCGACTAAGAACAATAATAGGGTGTATTTGTGGACTACCCTTGGCCCCACTAGTATAATCTCCATAATAGTCCTGGTAGTCAAGTACACATCCTAAGGGCTTTATCAACATGTGAGAGCAAGACATCATCACTCATACAAGTCAACATGTTAAGACAAAGAGCAACCAGATAGCATACTATCATGTCAAGCAAGAAAGTCCTCCCTATATATGTCCAAGCATCCATTATAATATACATCTCATGTACAATAATGGCCTCTAGTTCATACATATAACTTACAATCTTCTACTTGCACTAAGGCCATCTGTTGTAGTATCCAATACCCAACAATATAACAGTGGTTGTAGTATCCCATACTCAACCATCCCAAAATCTCTCAAATAGTATTTGGGGAAGCAGGCCTTGGTGAGTGGATCCGCCGTGTTAACCTTAAAATCTACTCTCCTTACCTTGATCTCTTAGAGATCTACCATCTCTATGATCAGGTGATACTTGCTTCAGAATATATCTGGATCGCTGATGGGACAGGTGTTCCTAGGCCAAAGCCACAACTCCATTGTTGTCACAATAACAGTTATTGGACGCTCAATGGTAGGAATCTTGTTCATCTCATGAACAAGAAATGTCCAGACAGCCACTTTGGTAGTATCGTTGGTAGTAGTGTATTCAGCCTTTATCATCTAGTATGTCACGGTATCTAGCTTGGAACTCTTCCAACATACCGTCCCTCCACTGAAGGTAAAGACAAAGCCTGTGACTGACTTTCAGTCGTGTTTATCACACTGGAAGCTCGAACCAAGAACATTCTTTTAGTACTTCTCAAGCACTTAAGAATGTCCTCCACAGCTGTCCAGTGATTCTCCCAAGATCCGATTGATTCCTGATCACTATACCTAGTGATATAGCTACATCTGGTCTGGTACATAACATCGCATACATGATAGAGCCTACTGCCGAAGCATAGGGTATCCCTTGCACGCGAGCTCTCTCCAAATCGGTCTTAGGAGACATCTTTTTGGAGAGAGCGATTCCTGAGTAAGTGGACGAACCACCACGCTTAGAATCTTGCATACTAAACCCCTTTAGTATGGTGTTAATGTACCTAGATTTGGGACACTCCCAATATCTACTTAGATCTATCATCATAGATCATAATCCATAAGATGTAGTAGGTATCGTGCAGATCTTCCATGGAGAATCCTCGTGATAAGAGGAGCTTGACCGAGTGTGGCATAGGAAACCATTTCCTATCAAGAGTATGTCATCTACGTACAATACGTGTAAGACAACCTCACTCTCTACAACCTTCTTGTATATACAAGTTTCATCTACCTTTTTGATGAAGTCAAACTCTTTGACTGCCACATCAAAACAGATGTTCCAACTCCCCGATGCGCGCATTGATCCTGATGGACTTAAGTATATCTTTGAAAGTCTCAACTTTTCCATCTACACCAAGAATCTTCTCAAGATCCATTTGCTCCCAATGGGTTTTACCTCTTCAAGTGCAACATGAAAAGTCATACTTTGTTGGTGTACATGGATTCCATCTTTGATCGCATAGCATCTAGCCTCTTCACAGAGTCCCCACTCGTGATGGCCTGGCTGAACCTAGTTGGGCCATCATCAACCATGATGCAATCCTTGCTCCCACTGTCACCGAGAAGACCGTAGTAACTCTCAAGTGGATGAGGAACCCTACCGGATTCACGGAGAGGCTGAGGTTCGTTGGAGACTATTGAATCCTTTGGTTTCACCAAATCATCGGCTGTTAGTTTGTCTAGCTGGAACCCCTTCCAGTTCTACCTCATGACCACAAATTTCATCACAAGAAATTCCTTTTCTAAAAAGATGGCATGCCGAGAAAACAAAACACCTTTTGCTCCTCAGTTAGATAGAAGATATTCCCTCGCAGATGTTTAGGATATCCTAACAAACTTCTACAAAATCGACCCTGCCTCAAGCTTGTCCGGATTCTTCCTTTCAATATAGGCCGGACAACCCCATATCTTAACACGTTTTAGACATGGTCTCTTCCTATTGCATATCTCATATGTAGTGGTAGGCACTGATTTGGATGGAACCCCATTCAATAGGTATACAGCTTCTCAAGTGCATAACTCCAAAATGAAATAGGCAACTCAGCAGTACTCATCATAGAGCGCGCCATATCTCATAGGGTGCGATACCTCTGCCCCGATACACCGTTATGCTGTGGTGTATACGAAGGAGTAAGCTGAGAGAGAATCCTATTCTCTGTTTAGAAAATCCAGGAACTCCATGCCCAAGTATTCTTCTCCTTGATCAGATCACAGGACTATAATACTTCTACCCGTTTGGTTCTCAACTTCAAGCTTATATTCCTTGAATTTCTCAAAAGTTTCAGACTTATGTTTCAACAGGAACATATGTCTGAATCCTGAGAGAAGATCAGTGAATATAATGAAGTACAAAGAACCAACCATGGCATTTGTAGACTTAGGACCGTATACATCATCATGTATCCGTCCCGAGTTCAGTAACTCTTTCTCTGTTTCCAGTAAACGGAGTATAGATCATTTTACCTTTGAGACAAGACTGGAAAGTAGCATAAGATGAAAAATTCGAAAAGATTCTCATATTCATCCTTATATAACTTAGCTGGTCGTGTCGCATTGATATGACCTAGTCTACAATGCCACAAGAAGGATTCGTTCATTTCTGAACTACTCCTCTTGTGTGTGTTCGGTATACTTTGAACTGTGGTTTGATTTAGAACGTATATGCCATTACATAACGTGCCTGATCCAATCAACTCTTGATTCAGGAAAATGTTCACAACATTATCCTCTAATACAGAATTATATCCTTCTTTAACTCAATAAAGAATCTGATGTAATGTTGTATATCAGGTTCGGTATGTAATAACATTCGTTCAGAATCAATGTATTAATATAAGGTGATATTTACCAACTGATTTGGCTGCAACACTTGCACCATTCTCTACACTTAGAGACATATCACCCAATCTCAGTTCTCTACCTTTCTGTAACCAATGTAACACATTACATATACGGGATCCTGATCCGGTATCTCATACCTAGGACGTAGAGGATACTGAGAAACAGTTCTTGGTAACGAACACACCCGAAGAATATGCATCAACATGCTCATTCCTCGAATGGGTGGCATGGGAATCCGAATAATCCCCTATTACAGGCTCGGACTTATAACAATTATAAGATAGAGCGGAACCAACGTTCCCTAGCTCAGTATAATAAGCAGGTTCGGTCAATGCATCCATATTATTATCTTGATTAAGGCGTGACATGGTCGCTACCAGGAGAGAGAGAAGAAAACACTCTGCGTGCGCTCTTGCAAGATTAGATTGGTTATTATTTTATCTAATCAGGATGGCTCCCACTGTTTTTATCAAATCTTCCTTCAAACCCTAAAAGGTAAGATTAGCCGGGATTAATTACACCCTACAAGTTCTCCAATCTTTCGGCCAGGCCAGTGTCGGTACTTTGAGGGAGGTTCCCCGTGCTTTCGCACGGACCTAATTAAAATAAACCTCGTTTTCCCAGGGGCGTAACCCCGTTAACACCTTTCTAGACACCTACTTGATTGGCTAATTGTAATGTGTAAAACTCTCCCAGGAGTAACTCTTACTCGCAGTGGGTATCGGGATCCAACTATCTCATAGAAAGTATGCAATCTCATTGCAAATTTCAACACTTGAAATTCCCGATATTCTTTTACTCCTAGTGACTTATGACCTTGACTATAATCAACATATCATAAGCACTAGTCAAGTTCTACCCGTCATTTCGTGATTAATTAGACCCACCCACATGACCCTTGACTATAATCAACATAATCATATGAATGTCCTATCTAATCGCATCATATGTTGTATAGGAAGACATCACTTAGCTACCGTACACTACGTCTTGACTATGATCAACATACGCAGCACGAATACTAAGTACTCTACTTCCTAAAATGACGGAGGGTTACGACAGGTTTTTAAGAAAACCTTTTGCGTAATTAACTTGATATCGTTGTAGAATCGAGTGATTTTGAAAAGGAGTGTTTTTTAGGCTTTTACTAGTTTTGCTAAAGAGGTCACTCCCGGTGAAGGGATCTCGGCTCTTTCCTTATCGAATAAGGTGCAGGATATTTCACAAATACCACTATGCAGAGAAAAAACTATAGAAGCAATCAAAAGACAAACCGAGTGGGTTGTAGCATGTGCTAGTTTTGCTAAAGAGGCTACTCCCGGTGAAGGGATCTCGGCTCTTTCCTTATTGAATAACGTGTTGGATATTCTACAAGGAATACCGCTATGCAAAGCAAGAACTAGAGCTACCAGTTTTTAAAACAAGTTTCTATAATATCTTTAGGTTTCTTTTATTTCATTAATCTCATTAATGAAGTTCCATCAATTAGGCTTCACAAGCATCACAGAAGAAACGAAAGCATCAAATAGTTATTATATATCATATATATAATATAGGAATTCGTCTCAGAACATATAAAGTGATCGCATCATAGAATATCAGCAGCAGAAGAACACGTATGAAATATTGGATATACTAGGAATTCCATGTTTTAAATTAAGCCAGTATAAAACACGGATTCCACGGTCTCGATGAATAGCCAAACCCACATTCCTAGACCCCTATGAGAGCGACAAGCAACCCTACCAATTCTAGAGTTAGGAGAGCCGGTCTCGACTCCTCGAGATGGTCTCCCACTGGACTCTAAAACCCAGTTACATATGCTCTACTCCTTGGGTCTATCCTAATGCGGAAAAGTAAATAATATACATCAATGGTGATATCATCCTCAGCCCGGAAGTGCCCCCAATAAAAGAATATTACATACAAACTTTTACATGAATGAAAATGAAAAACTCTCATCTCACATAAAAAAAAACCCGGCTATTCAAAACACGACGATCCAATATAACATATCACAGCAACACATAACATCACATGTCATCAACGTAAGTAAATATGCGTATCCCAATTGTCGTTGACATGTAGCAACGAAACCGGCGTATACCACATATTACACTTACAGTCGCAGAAAAGAAAGTGAAAACTACAACGGTTAGAATCCGCAACAACCTTAGACATCATAAACCCAATGTATCTCATACTTTGGATTTCATGCCTAACAAATGAATTCCTTAGACATCATATGTCTAATAATTATAAACCCCGCATTTTAGCCTCGATATTGAAAACAATTTTCAATAACCAGTCGGGTAATTCAACAAGATTCCCGATAACCTGATCGAATGCTTGTCGAAAACTTTAGTAGACGGCCGCACCCCCGATGTCGTCAACGAAGTGCACTAAGGCGGAACACCGCAGCCGCGAGCACCCGAATGGATGCTTTTGGCGACGGGGTTCTCCTACAGTCACTTGGTCGGGGCTATGGGGCGTGGCTATCTAGTAAGGTTACCCAGCGAGTGTTGGAGATAGTGCCCTCATAGTCGATTATTGGATTACAGGCACGAGATTGCAATGATTGAGGGAGGACCTATCCCGGTAGGACAGTCTTACTCAAGATGATAGTATGCTATCTGGTTTATCTTTATCATCGTGTACTGCTTTAGGTGACCTGACAGGTCGCTATTACACGTTGTAGAGCCCGTAGGATTCTTGCTTGACTGCCAGCAGTATGAGGGCGATCATATACATGGGAGCTGGTAGTCTATAAGCACCTCCTTAAAAGGTCCCTAGTCATGGGAGTTTCGAGACAGGGCATCGATACTCCAGAGTAGACTAGTGTATACAGTCGAGACCCCGACGAGGGGCGGTGGCCGGTCTCACAAGCCACTGGTGTCAGTTGGTTCACCTAAGATGTATACAGGTGCTCATTGGGTTATGAGTACACCGGACAGGACTCGCCGAGAACATGCTAGTTGGTCTTATACCTGACGTCAGATGGCAGTTCCCTGGTGACATATGTACAGGTTAGTTCATCGACCTGAGGATCGTCATTTGTCTCGTGTGAGTTCCCACTGTACTTTGATTACTACCCTACCACGCTCAAAGGAGACATGCAAACAGGTTTTAGTTGGGTACAGTCCCGAGCCACATGGAGGCAGTGAGCGGATCTTCAGGGGTTCGTCTCTCCCGGTATTGGGGGTGAGATCGCACTGTGTCTAGGAAAGCCAGTACATGAAAAGTCCTTGGCCAAGGCAGGAGATTTACTGGTAGGTATTCCAGTAGTATCTCAGGGTGTTCTGGGCTACACTCCGACACGACTTGTACCGCTTTTGGGGGTCTGACTTTTACCAACCCCCTAGGCCCGCCATGCGATGCTCATAGACGAACGGACCGGACTGTACGGATATTGTCACCGACAGGCTCACAGACGTCCCTTTTGGTCAATAGCTGGTGGCCCGTCACTTATGGCTAATACCTCTGACGTGCTAGTGGTTAAATCCACAGCCATAGTATTGACGAGTCTTTAGAGTCCCCCACAGACCAGTTGCTCAAGTTTCGGGCGAAATGCTGTAGAGGCCGTATGGAGATATGGCAGGGTTCGATCAGATACGTGCGGTATTGCACGGATCATAATCGGACGGATAATACTAGATGGGCTTTGGTTTATGCCGGATCCTAGTATTGTACAGTGTAGATTTTGTCTCATTGCATTTGTTTTCGGTCGGAACACAAATGTGGGTATGTATATACAGTAGCGGGGTTTTCCTGTAATTTATTATGGGGTCAATTTTTGGAGTTGCCAGTTTGCTTTTCGTTTCAGCCAATTTTCTTTGTATCTTTCATTGGCTGAAGATTGGTGGAGGAGGGCTTATTTGCAATTATGCAAATAAGCATTTTGGAGGGTTGTCTTTGCATATTATTTCTTCATGATGGTTGCACCATCTCTTGACTTTCTTGACTCCATGATTGCTTGACTTTGGATGTGATGATGGTTGTTTTGGAGTGAGGGTTTGTTATGTGATGATTATTTCTCATGATAACCATTTTCTCTCTCTTTGATGGATGATGGCCTCTTTTCTCTTCTTGTATTATTGATCCTCACTCACTACTCTCTCTCACTCCCGTGACCTTGTAATGGCCGGCCACTTCAAGGATGGGCTGTCCCATTTTTTTGTGTGAGGATTTTGTATCTCATTTGCTTGAAAAATGAGATAGCCATCACAAATATTCACTTCATCTCATTCCTCCACCAAAAGGCAACTTCATGTGACCCCAATGAGACATAGCACTACACTATATTCTACAGCAACTCTTGGGCACGTCGGCTCGCCAACTTCGTGCCCGAGTTGCCTCAGTCCAGAGGTGGGAGCCCGTAAAAGAAGCCGGCGACGTGGTGCCCTTCCGGCGAGGAGGTAGAGACCGGACATTCCGCGGGAGATCGGGATGACGACGAGAAGACCGAAGGCCACGGATCGCTCGGTATATCTCTCTACCCATTCTTTAGTTAGCTAGGACTAGATTAATGGCCCGATCCGGGATTTTTGTGCGCGGTGGTGCCGGTTCAAAAGTTAAAGTAAATCATCGCTTCCGCATTTTGGCGTCGGATTGACGGCCGGGGCGCCGCCGTGCACTTACAGTGGTATCAGAGCCTCGCCATTAACCTAGTCTAGCTTGGTCTAACGTGTTTACAAGTTCGATCGATCGGATTTTCAAAAACCGCATTTTCAATGTGCACCAGTTTCTGTCGAAATTTTTTTAGCTCCAAAAATTTTTCAGGTTGTTTCAGAATACTGTGCAGAAAATTCTAAGACATCTGTGAAAATTTGGTAGAGTGATACTGTAGGGTTCCTAGGCACACTAATGAGGTCTCACAAGGCATCAACCATGCCAATTTCAAATTTTACAAGTGCCGGGAAACCCTAATACGGATCGTTAACTAGAATTTTAGGCGAAACATGCAACTAGTTAACAACTTTACTAAGTGAACGGAAATACAACCTTTGTAGGTCCGGTTCTCCACCTCCATAGCTCCGTGATGAAGTCCCCTCGCTGTACAAATCGCATCCCGGACTCTAGCATCGGCTTTATCGGAGAAATGGGCGGGCTTGGTCGTCGGCTTCGATGCCGAAGATGATCTACGTCGAGGCATCACAAGATCAAGCTCCCACTTCACCAAGTCATGAAACTTGTGAAGAAAACACCCTATACTACTTGGCAAGAGGTAGAGGATGAAGAAATAGGAAGTGGGTTCACTTTAGAATTGGATTTCTCACTCTTTTACTCAAGATGCCATTAAAGCTAGTGAGCTTTCTTCTTTAAGATGAAGAAGAAGAAGATGAATATTATGATAAGTTATTTTCAAATAGAAAAGAAAATCAATACTTATCATAATACAACCATGGTCAAGTGTAGAGAATGAACTAGGGTTAAGTGGAGTGGTTAGGGTTAAGCATGAGACAAAATGGTCACTTAGTCAAAGCTTCATGAAGCTTCAAGATGCAAACAAAAAAAGCCACCATTTTCTCTTTATGCTTATTATTTTCCAAAAAGAATAAATAAATAAATAAATGAATAAGAAAATAAAACCCTAACCATTCATATAACCATGGTTTAATCTTTACATAAACCCAAGTTAGCATGCATCATCAAACATGATACAAACTTGTGCACAAAAATATATCACATATACAATGTGCACAAACAAGTGAGAAAAACCATTTAAAGTGAACCAATATTAGTTAATGCAAAGTAATATATCAAATATATAATTATGCATTAAATCATTAAATCAACACTTGATTTAACGATCCGGTCATATCACATATAACCGACTAATATCAAATGTATCGGCTTATCGAATCAATCCTTGATTCGACAACTAGGTTATATCGCATACAACCAATCGATACATTCATCGTGAGAATAGAATACGGTATCACATACACGCATTATTCTCGGTCCCGCACATATCTCATATGCGCTCCTATTTCGTTTCGCTTGAGCCAGGAAACCTCTGTGTAGGACTCTAAAGACTCGTCAATACTCCGGCAGCAGGTGATGATCATATCAAACACCCACAAGCCGCAAGCGGTCTGCTAAACGTAACGGCCACCCGGGTATTGAGCGATCAGAAGATCGACGAGCAAGCCCGCTCATACTCCTGTGAATCCAACCAGTAACACTTACCGTACAGTCCGGTCTCGTCGTCTGATATGTCGCATATCTCGCCTAGGGGTGGTAAACGTCAGACCCCAACAGCTCGATAAGTCGTGTCGATATGAAGTCTATAACAGTTCGAGAAACTACTGGTAACACTTACCAGTAAATCTCAGCAACCCTGGCCAGGGATTTCCGGTTATAGCCAATCGAACACAGCGCAACATCAACCCCCTATACCGGGAGAGACGAATCCCCTCCTATCGCTCATTGCCTCCATGTGACTCGGGACTGTACCCAAAAACCACCGTTTTGCACGCCCTCTTGGACGTGGTAAGGTGGAAATCAAAGCACAGTGGGAACCACACAAGACTCTATGACGATCTCGGGTCAACAGACTACTCTGTACCAGTGTCACCAGAGAACTGCCATCTGACGTAAGGTATAATACCATCTGGGAGTTCTCGGCGAGTCCGTCCAGTGTACCCAGTCTTCACTGAGCACCCGTATATCATCTCTGATGTCAAACACCAATGGATATGGGATCATCCATCGCCCATCTGTATGGGTCGAGAAGGTATACGCTAGTCTACTCTGGTATATCGATGCCCCGTCTCGATATACCCATGACTAGGGACCTTGAAAGATGTACTTATGGACTACCCTGTCCCCACTAGTATGATCCGCATCATAGTCCAGGTAGTCAAGTACACATCCTAAGGGATTTACCAACATGTAACAGAGAGACAATCAGTGTACACGTTAAGGTAAAGATCAACCAGATAGCATACTATCATGTCGAGCAAGAAAGTCCTCCCTATATATGTCCAAGCACCCACTACAATATACATCCTATGTATAGTAATGGACTCTAGAGCATACATATAACTAACAATCTCCCACTTGCACTAGGGCCATGTGATAGCAGTGGTTGTTGTATCTCATACTCAACCATCCCATAAAAGTCTCTCTCTGGGAAAAGGCCTTTGTGAGTGGATCCGCCGTGTTGTCCTCTGAGTCTACTCTCCTAACCTCGATCCCCTGGAGATCAAACATCTCCATGATCAGGTGATACTGCCTTAGAATATGTCTGGATCACTGATGGGAAGGACGTTCCTTGGCATAAGCCACAACTCCATTGTCACACAATGGGAGGAACTAAGTTCATCTCATGAACAAATATATATCCAGACTGCCTTTTTGGTAGCATCTTAAGTAGCGATGTATCGAGCCTTTATCGTCTTGTATGTCACGGTATCTAGCTTGGAACCCTTCCAACATACCGTCCCTTTACTGAGGGTAAAGACAATGCCTGTGACTGACTTTCAGTCATCCTTATCACCCTGGAACCCTTCCAGTGATTCTCCCCAGGATCGGTTGATACCATCTCACTACAACTAGTGAGAATCCTAACATCCAGTTAGATCTATCTCATAGATCCAAAACCCAGGATTTATGAGGTATCACTTTGATCCTATATGGAGAATCATTGTGATAAGCGGAGATTGACCGAGCGTAGCATAGGAAACTCCTTCCCTATCAAGAGTATGTCATCCACGTACTCTACGAGGATCATCACCATACTCCCTACTACCTTTTTGTATATACTAGGTTCATCTACCATTTTGATGATGTCAAACTGTTTGACTACTACATCAAAACAGATGTTCCAACTCCGCGATACCTGCTTTATCCTATAAAGCATCTTGTACACGTTTCTGCTGCTCCCACTGTCTACGAAGCCCTCTGGCTGTGTACTTATAGACGTCCTCTTCTAAAACATCATTTAGAAAAGCAGTCATGGCACCCAACCGCCAGATATCGTAGTCATGGTATGTAGCCGTGGCAAGTAGGATCTGGATGGACTTAAGCATAGCCACTTGAAAAGGTTTCATCATTATCCACGCCTGGTCGATGACGAAAAAGTTTAACAAGTCTAGCTTTGAAAGTCTCAACTTTTCCATCTACACCAAGTAATCTTCTCAAGATTTACTTGCTCCTGATGGGGATTTAACCCTTCAGATATAGCTGCCAAAGTCCATACTTTGTTGGTGTACATGGATTCCATCTCAGATCGCTAAGCATCCAGCCATTCTTACAGAGTCCCACTCCTGATGGCCAGCTCAAAACTAGTTGGGTCGTCATCTTATGATGCAATCCTCGCTCCCACTGTCATAGAGAAACCGAAGTATCTCTCAGGTGGGTGAGGAACCCTACTAGATCGGCGGAGAGGCTGAGGTTCGTTGGTAACTATTGAATCCTTTGGTTCTTTCAAATCATCAGCTGCAGTTTGTATAGCTGGAACATTTCCAGTTCTACATAACAGACCTTGCCTCGAGCCTGTCCGGATTTTGCTTTTAGACATAGGCCGGACAACCCCAAATCTTAACTAGCTTAAGACATGGGCTCTTCCCATTATCATATCACATATGAAATGGTAGGCAACTGATTTGATTTGAACCCTATTCAATAGGTATGCAGCTTCTCAAGTGCATAACTCCCAAAAGGAAATAGGTAACTCAGTAGTACTCATCATAGAGCACACCTTATCATATAGGGTGTGATTGCTCCGCCCCGATATACCATCGTGCTTTGGTGTATACGGAGGAGTAATGCTGAGAGAGAATCTCATTCTCCTTTAGAAAAGTCTAAGAATTTCGTGCTCAAGTATTCTCCTCCTTGATCTCATCAAAGGACATAATACTTATACCCGTATTGGTTCTCTACTTCTAATTTATATTCTGTGAATATCTCAAAAGGTTCTGACTTGTGTTTCAACAGGGACATATGTCTGAATCAAAAGAGATCATCAGAGAATTTAATGAAGTATAAAGAACCGGTCTTGGCAAATGTAGACAGGGGACCTACATACATCAACATGTATCATTCCAAGAGTTCACTAACTCTTTCTCTGTTTCTAGTAAACAGAGCTATGGTCATCTTATCTTTGTGACATGACTGGCAAGTATCACAAGATGTAAATTCAAACTGATTTAAATATGCATCTAAAATGTAACTTCAGCCAGTCGGATCGCATTGATATGACCTAGTCTACAATGCCTCAAGAAGGATTCGTTCATTTCTGAACTCTTCCTCTTGTGTGTGTTCCGTATACTAAAGAACTGTAGTTTGATTTAGAACATCAATACTTTTAGATAACGTGCCTGATCCGATCAACTTTTGATATAGGAAATGTTCAAAACATTATCCAACAATACAAAATTATATCATTTCTTTACTAATAAAGAGACTGATATGATTTTGTATATCAGGTTCGGTATCTAATAACATTCGTTCAGAATCAATGTATTGGTAATACAGGGTGACAGTGACCAACAGACTTGGCTGCAACACTTGCCCCGTTTTCTGCCTCATGAAACTTATCACCCGTTCTCAGTTTTTCTACCTTTTTGCAGCCCTATGTAACAGATTACATATCTGGGATCCTGATCCGGTATCATATACCCAGGATGCGGAGGATACTGAGAAACAGTTCTTTGTAATGAACACACCCGAAGATGATGCATCAGCATGCATTCTTTTCGTTTGGGCGGCACGGGAATTCTGGTAATCCCCAATTTCCTACTCTGTCTTATAACAATTATAAGTGGGAGCGGGACCAACGTTCCCCAGCTCAGTATAACAAGCGGGTTCGGTCAAATATCCGTATTATTATCTTGATTAAGGCGTGACATGGTCGCTACCAGGAGAGAGAGAGAAGAAAACACTCTGCGTATGCTCTTGCAAGATCAGATTGGTTATTATTTTATCTAATCAGGATGGCTCCCACTGTTTTTATCAAATCTTCCTTCAAACCCTAAAAGGAAAGACTAGCCGGGATTAATTACACGCTACAAGTTCGCCAATCTTTCAGCCAGGCCAGTGTCGGTACTTTGAGGGAGGTCCCCCGTGCTTTCGCACGAACCTAATTAATGTAAACCTCGTTTTCCCAGAGGCGTAACCTCGTTAACACCTTTCTAGACACCTACTTGATCGGCTAATTGTAATGTGTAAAACTCTCCCACCAGGAGTAACTCTTACTCGCAGTGGGCATCGGGATCCAACTATCTCATAGAAGGTATGCAATCTCATTGCAAATTTCAACACTTGAAATTCCCGATAATATTTTGCCCCTAACGTGCTATGACCTTGACGAAAGCCAACAAACCATAGCCCGCTAGTCAAGTTCAACCCGTACATTTCTTGATTGAATTAAACCCACCCGCACGACCCTTGACGAAAGCCAACAAAGCCGCACGACTACCTTAATCCAATCGCATCGTATGCAGCAGATAAGCAGCATATAGCTACCGCACACTGCACTTTGACGAAAGCCAACAAATGCAGCACGAATACTATATACAACTTATCTGAAATGACGGAGGGCTACGACAGGTTTTTCTGAAAACCTATTGCGTAATGAACTTGATATCGTTGTAGAATCAAATGATTTTAAAAATGGAGTGCTTTTGAGGCTTTTGTAGTTTTGCTAAAGGTGTCACTCCCGGTGAAGGGATTGTCGGTCCTTTCCTCGTCGAATGAGGTGCGGGATATATCATATATATCACTGTGCAAAGCAAAACTCTTAAAAGCAATCAGAAGACAAACCGAGTGTGTAGCATCTGCCAGTTATTGCTAAAGGAGTCACTCCCGGTAAAGGGATCTCGGTCCTTTCCTCATCGAATAAGGTGCAGGATATATCATATATACCGCTGTGCAAAGCAAGAACTGTAGCTACCTGTTTTATTTTGAAATTCGATTCTACAACATCTTAGGTTTCTTTTATTTCATTAATCACATTAATGAAGTCCCATCATTTAAGTACCTAAACATCACAGATAAATACGACGTACACTTATACCATCTGCATTCGCCTCGATGTCCCCTCGTGCACCGTTAGGTTAGGTAACTAACGGCAGAGCAGGGCAGGGCTAGCGCGAGTGTAAAACATAAGTAACATCTATATAATATATCATATATACTATATACTGTATCTATCACAGAACATCACATGATCACATCACAGATATCGCAGCAGAAGAAACATATGAAATATTGGATATACTAGGACGTCCGTGTTTTCAATACGAGCCAGTATAAAACACGGATTCCACGGTCGTGATGAATAGCCAAACCCACACCCCTAGACCCCTACGAGAGCGGCAAGCAACCCTACCAATTCTAGAGTTAGGAGACCCGGACTCGACTCCTCGAGTTGGTCTCCCACTGGACCCTAGAACCCGGTTACTTGTGCCCTCCTCCTTGGGTCTATCCTAGTGCGGAAAAGTAAATAATATACAAAGGGTGACATCTTCCGCAACCTGGAAGTGTCCCAATAAAAGAATATTACATACAAGTTTTTACATGAATGAAAATGAAAACACTCATCTCACATAAAAAACCCCGGCTATTCAAACACGACGATCCAATATAACATATCCAGCAACACATAACATCACATGTCATCAACGTAAGTAAACATGCGTATCCCAATTGTCGTTGACATATAGCAACGAAACCGGCGATATCACATATTACACTTACGGTCACAGAAAAGAAAGTGTAAAACTACAACAGTTGGAATCCGCAATCTCCATAGACATCGCATGCCTAATCAAATGAATACCTTAGACATCACATGCCTAACAATTATAAACCCCGCATTTTAGTCTCAAAATCGAAAACACTTTTCAATATTAAGTCGGGCAATTCAACAAGATTCCCGACATCCTGATCGAATGCTCGTCGCAAACTTTAGTAGGCGGCCGCACCCCCGATACCGTCGACGAAATGCACTAAGGCGGAACACCGCTGCCGCGAGCACCCGAACGGGTGCTTTCGGCGACGGGGTTCTCCTACAGTCACTTGGTCGGGGCTATGGGGCGAGGCTGTCTATTAAGTTTACCCGGCGAGTATCCACGTACCCTACGTGATTGCGACGGACTTTTGATCACATCAAAATTCCGTGGCAACCGATCAAGTGAGACTAAACTGCTATGTTTATAACATTCATTCAGTTATCTCATAACTACTTGCGAATTCCAAATATTGTATCACAATCCGGATAAACAGAAAATGTTAAACTTTCCGATCGAACATTCGAACACCCAAGTTTTCCCGAAACAGATCAACACATGAAACAAGTTTAAAAACATCCAGTTCATGCCTCAGTACCAACGGTCCAGCCGTAGAAGGGTCAAGCCAACTCCTCACATGTGGCACGCCATACTGCCCCAAACCCGAAGGTTCAAAGGGCAGTTCAAGACGGTCACATAATCGAGTTAAGGTTTGTTGTCTTCTAGAGGGTCCATCGCGTTACTTGTGTTGGAGATAGTGCCCTCAGAGTCAATTATTAGGTCACAGGTACGTGATTGTAATGATTGAGGGAGGACCTATCCCGGTAGGACAGTCTTACTCGAGATGATAGTATGCTATCTGGTTTACCTTTATCATCGTGTACTGCTTTAGGTGACATGACACGTCGCTATTACACGTTGATAGAGCCCCTAGGATTCTTGCTTGACCACCAGCAGTATGAGGGCGATCATATAAGTGGGAGCCGGGGGTCTATAAGCTTATCCTTAAAAGGTCCCTAGTCGTGGGAGTTTCGAGACTGGGCATCGATACTCCATTAGTAGACTAGTGTATACAGTCGAGACCCCGACGAGGGGCGGTGGCCGGTCTCACAAGCCACTGGTGTCAGTTGGATCACATAAGATGTATATAGGTGCTCATTGGGTTATGAGTACACCGGACAGGACTCGCCGGGAACCTGCTAGTTGGTCATATACCAGACGTCAGATGGCAGTTCCCTGGTGACATGTGTGCAGGTTAGTTCATCGACCTGGGGATCGTCATTTGTCTCGTGTGAGTTCCCACTGTACTTTGATTACTACCCTACCACGGCTCAAAGGAGTCGTGCAAACAGGTTTTAGTTGGGTACAGTCCCGAGCCACATGGAGGCAGTGAGCGTATCTTCAGGGGTTCGTCTCTCCCGGTATTGGGGGTGAGGTCGTGCTGTGTCTAGGAGAGCCATTACACAAAGTCCTTGGCCAAGGCAAGGAGATTTACTGGTAGGTATTCCAGTAGTATCTCAGGGTGTTCTGGGCTACACTCCGACACGACTTGTACCGCTTTTGGGGGTCTGACTTTTACCAACCCCCTAGGCCCGCCATGCGATACTCATAGACGAACGGACCGGACTGCACGGATATTGTCACTGACAGGCTCAGTTGGGTGTCGGGGTGAGCTTCCTCATCGACGTCCCATTTGGTCAGTACCTGGTAGCCCGTCACGTATTGGCTTATACCTCTGACGTGCTAGTGGTTAAATCCACAACCAAGGTGTTGACGAGTCTTTAGAGTCCCCCACATTCAGTTACTCAGCTTTCGGGCGAAAGGTTGTAGAGGCCGTATGGAGATATGGCAAGGTCCGATCAGATACGTGCGGTATTGCACGGATCAGGATCGGACAGTCTGTACTATAGGCCGTATGCATATATGGCAGGGTTCGATCAGATACGTGCGGTATTGCACGGATCAGGATCGAACAGATATTACTAGCCGGCTTTGGTTTAAGCTGGATCTTAGTATAGTACAGTGTAGAGTTTGTCTCATTGCATTTGTATTTCGGTCGAAATACAGATGCGGGTGTGTATGCACAGTATTGGGGTTTTCCTGTAATTTATTACGGGACCAGTTTTCTGGAGTTGCCAGTTTGCTTTCCGTTTCGGCCAATTTCCATTGTTCCGTTCATTGGCCGAAGATTGGTGGAGGAGGGTTTATTTGCATTGTTGCAAATAGACTTTTGTGGAGGGGGCCGGCCATTCCTATTAGGGGATGGGATTCATTTCTCATTTTGGGGTGGAAAATGTTACTCTCATTTTGGTATGCTACATTTTCCCCACCTCTCTCCAAGCTCTCTTTTCCTCCACCAAATGGCATCTCCACTACCCCATAAGGAGACACAAGTTCTACTACATATTCTACAACGAATCTTGGGCACGTTGACTAGCCAGCATCGTGCCCGAGTTGCCTCGGCATTGAGGTGGGAGCCCGTAAACGAAGAAGGCGATGTGGTGCACTTCCGGCGACGAGGAGGAGACGGGACTTTTCCGCAGGAGATCGGGACCATGACGAGAAGACCGGAGGACTTGGATCGTCGGTATATCTCTAACCCATCTTCTAGTTAGCTTAGACTAGTTAATGGTAACGATCCGTGTGATAGTGCGCGGTGGTGCCGGTTTGCTAAGTCCGCAAAAATTTAAGTTTTTCACCGCTTCCGCATTCCGGCGTCGGATTGACGGCCGGGGCGCCGCCGTGCACTTACAGTGGTATCAGAGCCTCGCCATTAACTTCGTCTAGCTTTCGTTTGATGTGTTTTGCTTTTCCGATCGACCAAAATTCCAAAATCTATGTTTTTGTGCACATCAGTTTTCTGTTAAGATTTTTTGGTGTCCAAAAATTTTTCAGGTGGTCTCAGAATGATGTGCAGGAAATTCTAAGCACTCTGGGAAAATTCGACGCACTGATCCCTCTTCCAGAGCGCGGAACCGCGGCCTCACCCTTCTATTGAGCCGCGGATCCGCCGCAACTTAGAGAGGTCAGTGGGCCATCTTTTTCCAGTGGGCTTCAGGGTAGTAATTAGGGGTTTTGGAATATTAAAATGGGGCCAATTATTTCTGTGAGTGCTACAGTATTAGTTTGGGGCCCACTTGTTAATTTTTTGGTCAATCGGAAAATCTTAAACACATTTTTCACAGTATTTACATTATATCTGCGACCGTGAATGTCACTCGATCGGTAAATCCGGTCTAACTGCTATAGCCCGGTTAGACGGATTTGCGAACGTGACTTTCACGTTGATGTTTTTGTTTTTGCTGTGATGTTGCGGATCGGTCGTGGGGATAGCCTGGATGCAATGCTAGTACTGTTTTGTTGTATTATGTACATTTGATATTGCGGGGCGAGCGTCCGACATGTGGACTGCCGTCACTGCCTGATTGTATTATTATTTTGGGGCACGACCTGGTTGCGGTCGATGTACCCGGTGTATGTATATTTTACTTTCTGTACTAGGATTGCCCCGCGGAGGGGTGCACGGATAGCCGGGTTCTGGAGGGCAACAAGCCCGCATCTCATGGCATTGGGACGGAGGGGGCTTCACTCTAGGATTGGCGGGCTATTCGCCGCACTCGTAGGGGGTACAGGTTTGACCCAGGAGGGGTGCCCAAGTTGCCGGATTCCGTGAAGTGCTGGGTGGTCCATTCACGGCGCTGAAGGGGGCTGCCTCGCTTCAGGTTTTGGCGGGTAACTTGCCGCGCCCGTAGGGGTCTAGGATTTCATTGCACAGGCTATCCACACGACCAGGGGAACGTCGGGTTTCAGCAGTGGCTCTGTGAAACCCGGGGATCCCAGATATCTGTATTGTTTCTGTGATGCTGTTCATTCTCTGTGATGTTGCATTTCTTTCACGCCTTGAGCGAAATATAATATATTGGTATATATATTAGTAGATGTTGTATATGTTTTACATCCGCGCTAGTCCAGTCCCCGCTCTGTCGTTAGTTAGCTAACCTAACGGGTAATGACGGGACCCAGTGGCGAATGCGGATGGCATATACGTACATCAGTATATTTTCGTTCTTTTTGGTGTGATCAATTGATGGGACTGCATTGATTCGGATCAATGCAAAGTTTAAAACAAACCTAATCTGATGTTGTTGGAACACTTTTTCAAAAGCTGTTATTGCAAGGACGTTTACTTTTGTTTTGCATCGTGGTATTCATTAGAATATCCTGCTCCTCAGTCGACGAGGCAAGGGCCGAGATCCCTTCACCGGGAGTGACCCCTTGGACAAAAGTTTGCATCAGGGCAATAACTTCACTATAGCCGATTACTTTTGCTTTGCACAGTGATATTCGGTTATGAATATCCAGCACCCCATTCTACGGGGAAAGAGCCGAGATCCCTTCACCGGGAGTGACCTCTTTAGTAAAGGTTTTCGTCACTATATTTTCCAAAAAGCTATCCGTTCCTTCGACGATATCAAGTTCATTACGTTAAAGGTTTTCGCCAGAAACCATTCGTAGCCCTCCGTCGTTTCATATGGGTGGTCAATAGTATTCAAGCTGTGTATGTTGGCCAAAGTCAAGGCACAGTGATTGGTAGCTATTGGGGTATTCATATGCAGCATAGATAGATGCGTTGGTTTGGGACAGTCGTACTGCCATTTTGGCCAAAGTCAAGGGTATGTACGGGTGGATTCAAATTAACCTGGAGAATGACGGGTAGAACTTGACATGTGACTTATGATATGTTGGCCAAAGTCAAGGTCATAAGAGCATGGGGCAGAAATCACATCGGGAGTTTCAAAAGTACTGAAACTTGCCAGATATGCGCATACCTTCTGGAGTGTGATACCGTGAACGGATTCCGTCACGTTGTCATGCGATGAGAGTTGGATCCCGATTCCCACTGATGAGTTAGTTTACTCCTCGGGTAACCCCGACTAATTCTTCTTTAAGGTTTGGAGGAGAATTTGAGGTACAGTGGGAGGATTCCAGATTAGATAAATTGGTAACCATTCTGATCTAGGTTAGAGTGCACGCTGAGTGTTTCTTTTCTCTCTCTCTTTGGCAGCGACCATTGACCCGACCCTAAGACTTTGACTCAGTGACCAAGTTGACCGAACCTTCTTAAACACCGGCTTTTGGATTGTCAGAGTTGCAGACCTCATTGCCACTCCTACTTTTACCCTTTTCTCCAGGACACCCCGTTTTATTACGAACGTCCACTTCCATTGGACAAAACCATCGTATGGTTAGATACGAACTCGAAAGAATTTATTCGAGGATGGTTTCCGGTTCTGGAGAAAACGGATAGGATTATTCAGTTGTCTTTTCCTTTTACCCTCTCTCAGGTTACGAGTACTCCTTGGTTTAGGGGTAGCACACCTATTACGCAAATTGGATCGTCTTCTTCCAAACCATAGGCAGGTGCCGACCGGTAGGGAATGAAGAAAACCAATTAGCATAACGATGGTGTGCAGAAGGTATTAAGTTCAGACAAAGCAAGGGATTAGTAGGAGGGCAAAGTAAATTGCAACAGATATTCACGACCAAAACAAATATTTCGTTACCACTCCCACATCACCTTTGTATTTCTCCAGGACACTCCGTATCACTACGAAGATCCCATTTTATTGGATAATTCCATCGTATGGTTATATACGAACTCGAAAGGAACTTGTTCCAGTTCGGGGATGGATCCTGGTTCAGGAGAAATAGGAATAAAGTACATTCAGGTGTCTTTTATCTTCACCTTCTCTCGTGTTGCGAGTGTTCTTAGGATTGGGACAGTACACCCATTATGCTTATTGGATAGTCTTCTTCCAAACCATAGGCTGGTGCCGAACGGTAGGGAAGGAAGAAAACCATTTGGGCTAAAGGGGTGTGCAGAAGGTAAAGACTAAAGACATATGAAGGGATTTGGAGAGGTGGCAAAGAACTATACGGTTACAGTCGTGAATCTGGAAGAGGCATTACTAGGAATACCAGGATACCCCATCGAAACATTTCAATGTTTCAGTTTCACTGTGTACTGTTAATAGAAAACTGATTTCCCGATTAGATACTTACTCCAGGGTATGTATTTACCAGATACGATTCTCACATCTGTATGGTTTTACAGATGATGAGTGGGAGTAAGTTATTGGGAATTGGGTGATTATCCTCATTATATCGGGATTCGTTGTAATCGGTGATATTTGAGGAAATCACCTGGGTTGTTTGCCGGTCGGCAAATATTTGGTTTTGAATATCCGCTGTTATGCACCAATTTCAAATTGATATATCTGTACGTCTATTTTCATAGAGTGAGATATACCTTTCTGAAATTATGTCTACGACATTTACCTATATCAGTGGATGGTTAGGTAAGGAGCATTAAGCAGCGGTGTAATTCTTCTTAACCATAAGTACAGTTTTCAACCTACGACACACAGTGAATGAGTAATCAGACTCAAGGGACTTTTACAGAGTATTGTATGTTGTCCAGTGTCCATTAGGACAGAGGGGTTGGTCCTCGTACTATATTCGGTTTACTTATGACTTCTCTAGTTTTTAGACAAGTGTTTCGTGGAAACACAGGGTCCGAATTTTGAGAAGTTATAGGTATTTGAATAGAGTAGAGAACCAGGTGTAGCAAGTATCGGGATTCTTCAAAGAGATCGAAGATGTAGATACTTGTGTATGGTGTTCAGTTGATAGTAATGATTAAGAGAACTTGCTTCTCTTTCAGGTTACTCATAATTGGAAATGCTTCCTAAGTTGAGTAACGCTGATCGGACTCCTTCCATTTAGTTGACATGCGCTGGGGACAGCTGCATGATTTGAATCTGGTTCAATTAAATCAGTGCCTCTGTTTCTATATTGGATATAGAACAGTTCATATCTTAACGATGTTAAGGTACGGGGAGTTGTCCGGTTTATGATTAAAACCAGACACTGGATAACTCAAGGCACGCTTCTGTAATGGCTGTTTGTGGGTTGACCCAGGCTATGACGCGGGTTGACTTTCTACCATCTGGATGAACAATAGCGATATTGTTCTAGACTCGCCACAGTTTTAATAAAAATGGATTTTTTCAGAAAACAGTAGTGGGAGTATGGTAGAACTGGAAGTGATTCCAGAACCACAAACGATTACTGAAGATTTGATAAGGAACCTAAAGATTCAATCTGGATTGACATTCCATTGGCCACTCCGCAGATAAGGTGGGTAACTTCAGGCACCCGAGAGGTACTACGGTAGCCTCAAGGACGGTGACAGGGAAGTTCTTGTTTACCCACAATTGCCATTGCTGTTGTTCCAGGTTACGAGACCGGCGGGAGGATGAGTATAGCGTCGTTCTAAACCAGTTTTAGAAGTGTACGTCTATATGACTCTGCCAGAGGGTTGTCGTAGTCAGTGGGAGCAGCGGAAGCATTGGTGGACAGGTAGCTTATGTCTATTTACAGACTGAAGCACCAGTAGCGGAGATAGATCATCTATTTCTGACGTGACAGTCATGGGTTTGACTTCATCAGAATAGGGGATGGATCTGTTGAGAAGGTAGTAGGGTGTGATATCCTGGTATTTGGATGACATACACAGAATAGGAAAAGAAACTCCTATACTACAATCGGTTATACTTTGGTCGTCACACAGTGGTTTCTCCACAAAGGAAATGGATTTTATATCAGACATACTGGTTACTAGATCTATGGTCTTAGATCTAGATTTGGGTGGTTTCCCAATCAGGGTACTTGACAGCGTTCTAAGAGTATTTAGGATGGACGACTCCTGGCACGGTAGTGTACCTGCAGGTAATGGAGTCACCCTCTCCAAAGGTGTCTTACAGACTAAAGGGGAGAGGGACGGGCATGATTGGCAGATCACTTGCTCAGGCAATTGAGTCAATCGTGAGATGTCAAGTACCACACCAGATGTTGTTCTTGCACTAGATGCAATAAGTTGACATTAATCCAATCCTGGAGAAACAGTCGGAAGCAGTTTTAGAACATAAGTGGATGTTCTAGGGAGATGATAACGACAGCCTCATTCAGGAGACAGTTATCATTCCAGGCTTCCAAGGTGACATGGACGACAAGAAGGTTGTCAGAGTTATAGTTTTCCTTCTGATGAGGGGAAGTATTTTGGACAGGTGGTCCAAGGCAATACTGAGGGAGGCATGGCGCGCAGGACACTGATTAAGTTCAGTTGTCGATATAGTCTAAGAAGTTTGGATTTGGAGTTCATTTATGAGCTATGTCCCATCAGACATCCAGACACATTCTAAGACAGGTATTGCTCATTTCGGGAGATAGGTTTCTCCGCGAACTTGAGATATAGAGAGACATAGAAAGAAACAACTAAGCGGATCCACTCACTGAGGCTATTCCTCGAACGCAATAGTTCCGCAAACGAGCTTTGTGAGACTGACTAGTAGAGGAGTTGGGTGTTCGGTATCACACGGGCTGTGAGTATGCGACATCGCAATAATTAGCCTTGAGTGCAAGTGGGAGATTGTTGGAGATAGTGCCCTCAGAGTCAATTATTAGGTCACAGGTACGTGATTGTAATGATTGAGGGAGGACCTATCCCGGTAGGACAGTCTTACTCGAGATGATAGTATGCTATCTGGTTTACCTTTATCATCGTGTACTGCTTTAGGTGACATGACACGTCGCTATTACACGTTGATAGAGCCCCTAGGATTCTTGCTTGACCACCAGCAGTATGAGGGCGATCATATAAGTGGGAGCTGGGGGTCTATAAGCTTATCCTTAAAAGGTCCCTAGTCGTGGGAGTTTCGAGACTGGGCATCGATACTCCATTAGTAGACTAGTGTATACAGTCGAGACCCCGACGAGGGGCGGTGGCCGGTCTCACAAGCCACTGGTGTCAGTTGGATCACATAAGATGTATACAGGTGCTCATTGGGTTATGAGTACACCGGACAGGACTCGCCGGGAACCTGCTAGTTGGTCATATACCAGACGTCAGATGGCAGTTCCCTGGTGACATGTGTGCAGGTTAGTTCATCGACCTGGGGATCGTCATTTGTCTCGTGTGAGTTCCCACTGTACTTTGATTACTACCCTACCACGGCTCAAAGGAGTCGTGCAAACAGGTTTTAGTTGGGTACAGTCCCGAGCCACATGGAGGCAGTGAGCGTATCTTCAGGGGTTCGTCTCTCCCGGTATTGGGGGTGAGGTCGTGCTGTGTCTAGGAGAGCCATTACACAAAGTCCTTGGCCAAGGCAAGGAGATTTACTGGTAGGTATTCCAGTAGTATCTCAGGGTGTTCTGGGCTACACTCCGACACGACTTGTACCGCTTTTGGGGGTCTGACTTTTACCAACCCCCTAGGCCCGCCATGCGATACTCATAGACGAACGGACCGGACTGCACGGATATTGTCACTGACAGGCTCAGTTGGGTGTCGGGGTGAGCTTCCTCATCGACGTCCCATTTGGTCAGTACCTGGTAGCCCGTCACGTATTGGCTTATACCTCTGACGTGCTAGTGGTTAAATCCACAACCAAGGTGTTGACGAGTCTTTAGAGTCCCCCACATTCAGTTACTCAGCTTTCGGGCGAAAGGTTGTAGAGGCCGTATGGAGATATGGCAAGGTCCGATCAGATACGTGCGGTATTGCACGGATCAGGATCGGACAGTCTGTACTATAGGCCGTATGCATATATGGCAGGGTTCGATCAGATACGTGCGGTATTGCACGGATCAGGATCGAACAGATATTACTAGCCGGCTTTGGTTTAAGCTGGATCTTAGTATAGTACAGTGTAGAGTTTGTCTCATTGCATTTGTATTTCGGTCGAAATACAGATGCGGGTGTGTATGCACAGTATTGGGGTTTTCCTGTAATTTATTACGGGACCAGTTTTCTGGAGTTGCCAGTTTGCTTTCCGTTTCGGCCAATTTCCATTGTTCCGTTCATTGGCCGAAGATTGGTGGAGGAGGGTTTATTTGCATTGTTGCAAATAGACTTTTGTGGAGGGGGCCGGCCATTCCTATTAGGGGATGGGATTCATTTCTCATTTTGGGGTGGAAAATGTTACTCTCATTTTGGTATGCTACATTTTCCCCACCTCTCTCCAAGCTCTCTTTTCCTCCACCAAATGGCATCTCCACTACCCCATAAGGAGACACAAGTTCTACTACATATTCTACAACGAATCTTGGGCACGTTGACTAGCCAGCATCGTGCCCGAGTTGCCTCGGCATTGAGGTGGGAGCCCGTAAACGAAGAAGGCGATGTGGTGCACTTCCGGCGACGAGGAGGAGACGGGACTTTTCCGCAGGAGATCGGGACCATGACGAGAAGACCGGAGGACTTGGATCGTCGGTATATCTCTAACCCATCTTCTAGTTAGCTTAGACTAGTTAATGGTAACGATCCGTGTGATAGTGCGCGGTGGTGCCGGTTTGCTAAGTCCGCAAAAATTTAAGTTTTTCACCGCTTCCGCATTCCGGCGTCGGATTGACGGCCGGGGCGCCGCCGTGCACTTACAACTTGCACTACTTAGAACGTCTTTAAACCACGGAAAAATCCAACACTTGGAAATTTCCCGGTAGGGGAAAAGGTGGGTATTTATATCCGGTCGAACTTTTTAACATATTCTAAAATTATCCGGAAAAGCACACAGACAAAATTAGACGATCCGATCGAAACACCGAGTCCCCAATACAACCCCAGAAAATTCAACTCTTGAATAAATATTAAAAATTCCCATAAAACTCAGCACTGTTAAATAGGAATTACTGTGCAAATGTAGAGGGGTGACGTCACCAGAGGGCCGCGGAACCGCCGCAGAAGCTAGGCTTCTGCCGCGGTTCCGCCGCATGTTAGAGGAATCTTTGGTCAAATTTTGCACCGTAATTCTTATAATTCCCTGCTGAATTTTTTAAGCATTTTGGATTAGGGTTTCGATGTTCGTTCGGACTTCTAACTCCGTCTACGCATCGCCTAAGGCTCTAGCTAGGCTTTGATACCACTGTAGGGTTCCTAGGCACACTAATGAGGTCTCACAAGGCATCAACCATGCCAATTTCAAATTTTACAAGTGCCGGGAAACCCTAATACGGATCGTTAACTAGAATTTTAGGCGAAACATGCAACTAGTTAACAACTTAACTAAGTGAACGGAAATACAACCTTTATAGATCCGGTTCTCCACCTCCATAGCTCCGTGATGAAGTCCCCTCGCTGTACAAATCGCATCCCGGACTCTAGCATCGGCTTCGTCGGAGAAATGGGCGGGCTTGGTCGTCGGCTTCGATGCCGAAGATGATCTACGTCGAGGCATCACAAGATCAAGCTCCCACTTCACCAAGTCATGAAACTTGTGAAGAAAACACCCTATACTACTTGGCAAGAGGTAGAGGATGAAGAAATAGGAAGTGGGTTCACTTTAGAATTGGATTTCTCACTCTTTTACTCAAGATGCCATTAAAGCTAGTGAGCTTTCTTCTTTAAGATGAAGAAGAAGAAGATGAATATTATGATAAGTTATTTTCAAATTGAAAAGAAAATCAATACTTATCATAATACAACCATGGTCAAGTGTAGAGAATGAACTAGGGTTAAGTGGAGTGGTTAGGGTTAAGCATGAGACAAAATGGTCACTTAGTCAAAGCTTCATGAAGCTTCAAGATGCAAACAAAGAAAGCCACCATTTTCTCTTTATGCTTATTATTTTCCAAAAAGAATAAATAAATAAATAAATGAATAAGAAAATAAAACCCTAACCATTCATATAACCATGGTTTAATCTTTACAAAAACCCAAGTTAGCATGCATCATCAAACATGATACAAACTTGTGCACAAAAATATATCACATATATAATGTGCACAAACAAGTGAGAAAAACCATTTAAAGTGAACCAATATTAGTTAATGCAAAGTAATATATCAAATATATAATTATGCATTAAATCATTAAATCAACACTTGATTTAACGATCCGGTCATATCACATATAACCGACTAATATCAAATGTATCGGCTTATCGAATCAATCCTTGATTCGACAACTAGGTTATATCGCATACAACCAATCGATACATTTATCGCGAGAATAGAATACGGTATCACATACACGCATTATTCTCGGTCCCGCACATATCTCATATGCGCTCCTATTTCGTTTCGCTTGAGCCAGGAAAGCTCTGTGTAGGACTCTAAAGACTCGTCAATACTCCGGCAGCAGGTGATGATCATATCAAACACCCACAAGCCGCAAGCGATCTGCTAAATGTAATGGCCACCCGGGTATTGAGCGATCAGAAGATCGACGAGCAAGCCCGCTCATACTCCTGTGAATCCAACCAGTAACACTTACCGTACAGTCCGGTCTCGTCGTCTGATATGTCGCATATCTCGCCTAGGGGTGGTAAACGTCAGACCCCAACAGCTCGATAAGTCGTGTCGATATGAAGTCTATAACAGTTCGAGAAACTACTGGTAACACTTACCAGTAAATCTCAGCAACCCTGGCCAGGGATTTCCGGTTATAGCCAATCGAACACAGCGCAACATCAACCCCCTATACCGGGAGAGACGAATCCCCTCCTATCGCTCATTGCCTCCATGTGACTCGGGACTGTACCCAAAAACCACCGTTTTGCACGCCCTCTTAGACGTGGTAAGGTGGAAATCAAAGCACAGTGGGAACCACACAAGACTCTATGACGATCTCGGGTCAACAGACTACTCTGTACCAGTGTCACCAGAGAACTGCCATCTGACGTAAGGTATAATACCATCTGGGAGTTCTCGGCGAGTCCGTCCAGTGTACCCAGTCTTCACTGAGCACCCGTATATCATCTCTGATGTCAAACACCAATGGATATGGGATCATCCATCGCCCATCTGTATGGGTCGAGAAGGTATACGCTAGTCTACTCTGGTATATCGATGCCCCGTCTCGATATACCCACGACTAGGGACCTTGAAGGATGTACTTATGGACTACCCTGTCCCCACTAGTATGATCCGCATCATAGTCCAGGTAGTCAAGTACACATCCTAAGGGCTTTACCAACATGTAACAGAGAGACAATCAGTGTACACGTTAAGGTAAAGATCAACCAGATAGCATACTATCATGTCGAGCAAGAAAGTCCTCCCTATATATGTCCAAGCACCCACTACAATATACATCCTATGTCTAGTAATGGCCTCTAGGGCATACATATAACTAACAGATACTGTAGAACCGCCGCAGAACCGTGGCCAAAACCACCTTGGCGCCGCGGTTCCGCCGCAGTTCAGTGAGTTCACTGCACCATTTTTCCACAGTGATCTTTTTACAGTGAAATTGGTGTTTTGGAATATTCTTTTTGGGTCCAGAATTTCTTTAAGTGCTACAATAGTGCTTGGGGGCCCACTTGGGTAAATTTGAACGATCGAAAATTTTAAACATATTAGTTCACAGTATTTATATTATATCTGCGACCGTGAATGTCACTTGATCGGTAAATCCTGTCTAACTGCTATAGCCCGGTTAGACGGATTTGCGAACGTGACATTCACGTTGATGTTCTGTGTTGTGCTGTGATGTTGCGGATTGGTCGTGGGGGATAGCCTGGATGCAATGCTAGTACAGTTTTTGTTGTATTATGTACATTTGTTATTGCGGGGCGAGCGTCCGACATGTGGACTGCCGTCACTGCCTGTTTGTATATTATTCTTTTGGGGCACGACCAGGTTGCGGTCGATATACCCGTTGTATGTATATTTTACTTTTTATACTAGGATTACCCCGCGGAGGGGTGCACGGATGGCCGGGTTCTAGAGGGCAACAAGCCCGCATCTCATGGCATTGAGACGGAGGGGGCTTCACTCTAGAATTGGCGGGCTATTCGCCGCACTCGTAGGGGGTACAGGTTGACCCAGGAGGGGTGCCTAAGTTACCGGATTCCGTGAAGTGCTGGGTGGTCCATTCACGTTGCTGAAGGGGGCTGCCTCGCTTCAGGTTTTGGCGGGTAGCTTGCCGCGCCCGTAGGGGTCTAGGATTTCATTGCACAGGCTATCCATACGACCAGGGGAACGTCAGGTTTCAGTAGCGGCTCTGTGAAACCCGAGGATCCCAGATATCTGTATTGTTCTGTGATGCTGTACATTTCTGTGATGTTGCATTTTATCACGCCTTGAGCGAAATATTATATATTGATATATATACTAGTAGATGTTGTATATGTTTTGCATCCGCGCTAGTCTAGTCCCCGCTCTGTCGTTAGTTAGCTAACCTAACGGGTAATGACGGGACCCAGTGGCGAATGCGGATGGCATATACGTACGTCATTATTTTCGTTCTTTATTGGTGTGATCAATTGATGGGACGCGTTGATTCGGATCAATGCAAGTTAAACAAACCTAATCTGATGTTGTTGGAACACTTTTCAAAAAGCTGTTATTGCAAGGACGTTCACTTTTGTTTAGCACAGTGGTATTCAGTTGGAATATCCTGCTCCTCAGTCGACGAGGCAAGGGCCGAGATCCCTTCACCGGGAGTGACCCCTTGGACAAAAGTTTGCGTCAGGGCAATAACTTCACTATAGTCGTTTACTTTTGCTTTGCATCGTGGTATTCAGTTGGAATATCCTGCACCTCATTCTACGGGGAAAGAGCCGAGATCCCTTCACCGGGAGTGACCTCTTTAGCAAAGGTTTTCGTCACTATATTTTATAAAGCTATCCGTTCCTTCAACGATATCAAGTTCATTACATTAAAGGTTTTCGCCAGAAACCATTCGTAGCTCTCCGTCATTTCATATGGATAGTCAATAGTCTGTGTTTGTTGGCCATAGTCAAGGCACAGTGTTTGGTAGTTATTGGGTGTTCATATGTAGCATAGATAGATGCGTTGGTTTGGGACAGTCGTATAGCCTTGTTGGCCCTGGTCAAGGGCTTGTACGGGTGGGTTCAAATTAACCTGGACAATGACGGGTAGACCTTGACATGTGACTTATGATTTGTTGGCCTTAGTCAAGGTCATAAGAGCATGGGGCAAAAATCCACATCGGGAGTTTCTAAAGAAACTGAAACTTGCCAGATATGCGCATACCTTCTGGAGTGTGATAACGTGAGCGGATTCCGTCACGTTATCATGCGATGATAGTTGGATCCCGATTCCCACTGATGAGTTGGTTTACTCCTCGGGTGATCCCGACTAATTCTTCTTTCAGGTTTGGAGGAGAATTTGACGGTACAGTGGGAGGTTTCCAGATTAGATAAATTGGTAACCATTCTGATCTAGGTTAGAGTGCACGTTGAGGTTTTCTTTTCTCTCTCTTTGGCAGCGACCATTGACCTGACCCTAAGACTATGACTCAGAGACTAAAATTAACCGAACCTTCTTAACACTGGCTTTTGGATTGTCAGAGTTGCAGACCTCATTGCCACTCCTACTTTTACCCTTTTCTCCAGGACACCCCATATTACTACGAACGTCCACTTCCATTGGACAAAACCATCGTATGGTTATATACGAACTCGAAGGGATTTATTCGAGGATGGTTTCCGGTTCTGGAGAAAACGAATAGGACTATTCAGTTGTCTTTTCCTTTTACCTTCTCTCAGGTTGCGAGTACTCCTTGGTTTAGGAGATAGTACACCTATTACGCAAATTGGATAGTCTTCTTCCAAACCGTTGGCAGGTGCCGACCGGTAGGGAATGAAGAAAACTAATTAGCCTAACGATGGTGTGCAGAAGGTATTATGTAAAGACAAAGAAAGGGATTAGTAAGAGGGCAAAGTAAATTGCGACTGATATTCACGACCAAACCAAGTATTTCATTACCACTCCCACTTCACCTTTGTATTTCTCCAGGACACTCCGTATCACTACGAAGATCCACAGTTTATTGGATATTCCATCGTATGGTTATATACGAACTCGAAAGGAACTTGTTCCAGTTCGGGGATGGATTCTAGTTCAGGAGAAATAGGAATAAGGTTTATTCAGTTGTCTTTTATCTTCACCTTCTCTCGCATTGCGAGTGCTCCTAGGATTAGGACAGTACACCCATTATGCTTATTGGATAGTCTTCTTCCAAACCAAAGGCTGGTGCCGAACGGTAGGGAAAGAAGAAAATCATTTGGCCTAAAGGGGTGTACAAAAGGTAATGACTAAAGACATATGAAGGGATTTGGAGAGATGGCAAAGAATTATACGGTTACAGTTGTGAACCTGATAATGGAAGAGGCATTACTAGGAATACCAGGATACCCCATCGAAACATTTCAATGTTTCAGTTTCACTGTGTACTGTTAAAAGAAAACTGATTTCCTAATTAGACACTTGCTCGAGGGTACGTATTTACCAAGTCTGATTCTCACATCTGTATGGTTTTACAGATGATGAGTGGGAGTAAGTTATTGGGAATTGGGTGATCATCCTCATTATATCGGGATTCGTTGTAATCGGTGATATTTGAGGAATTCACCTGGGTTGTTTGCCGGACGACAAATATTTGGTTTTGAATATCCGCTGTTATGCACCAATTTCAAATTGATATATCTGTACGTCTATTTTTATAGAGTGGGATGTACCTCTTTGAAATTATGTCTATGACATTTACCTATATCAGTTGATGGTTAGGTAAGGAGCATTAAACAGCGGTGTAATTCTTCTTAACCATAAGTACAATTTTCAACCTACGACACACAGGGAGTGAGTTATTAGACTCAGGGGACTTGTACAGAGTATTGTATATTGTCCAGTGTCCATTAGGACAGAGGGGATGGTCCTCGTACTATATTCAGTTTACTTATGACTTCTCTAGTTCTTAGACAGGTGTTTCGTAGAAACACAGGGTCCAAGTTTTGAGAAGTTATAGGTATATGAATAAAGTAGAGAACCAGGTGTTGCAAGTATCGGGATTCTTCAAGGTGATCGAAGATGTAGATACTTGTATATGGTATTCAGTTGATAGTGATGGATATTAAGAGAACTTGCTTCTCTTTTAGGTTACTCATAATTGGAATTATTCCTAAGTTGAGTAATGCTGATCGGCCTCCTTCCATTCAGTTGACATGCACTGGAGACAGCTGCATGATTTGAATCTGGTTCAATTAAATCAGTGCCTCTGGTCCTATATTGGATATAGAACAGTTCGTATCTTAACAATGTTAAGGTACGGGGAGTTGTTGTAACATTTCCAAAATAATAAAATATTATTTTCGGGAATTTTTATAATTTAATATTATTTTAATGAATATTTTAATATTCGGGTATAATTAAATACAAATAAATGGGGAAAAATTTTGGAAAATTTTGGAAAATTCTAAAATAGGGTATTTTATGGGATTATGGCAATTTAAAGCTTTTAAGACTAGTTATATGCTAATTTAGTGTTAATCGCGATTAAAAATCGCTAATTGGATTTTTAGCATTTTTGTGCAAAAATGTGCACATATCATTTTTACACTTGTTACACTTGTGTTACATTTTTTGTTGCCATGGTTCATTTGGATTCACTAGTTGAGTGAGAAGAAAAGAAAAGGGAAAGAAAAAGTATGTGATGAGAGAGAGAGAGAACAAGTCAACCCTCACCTTTTAAACCATGCCCCCATCATTTCCCTTCTCATTTTCTCTCCCCTCTCCCATTGAGCTGCTGCTGCCCTCTCCCCCTCACTCTCCCTCTTCATAAAACCCTAGATCCACCATGAAATCCAACCCAAAACCCCATTCCCACTTCACAAAACTTACTCCCAAGCTTACTAGCTACACATTGAACCTAGCAAGATTGGATTTGGAGGACTTTGAGCAACTCAAGAATTTTCTTGAGTTGCCAAAGGAGGTAATTTCTGCACCTATTAGAGTAGTATCTCATTTCTTGTGCCTCAATTCTAGTTTCATATCGATATTGTGTCATTTTGTGGACTTTAGAGATTTCTAGTTAGGGTTTAGGGTAAAACTGAAATCAAAGATGGAATTGAGGATTGTGGTGACCTTAGAACCCCTTATGTGATGCTAATTTGAACCCAAACCTGGAACTAGAACCAGAATACGGAATTACGGAACCGATATCGGAAAAACTGGAAATCTGGGAGTGTTTTGTGGAATCTGCTATCACCCCGAGACCCCAAAAATGAAACTGAGTTGGCAGTGAGATGTGCAGGCATTATAGAACCACCACACCAAACCCTAGCCCCCAACTCCAAACTGAGGCCGCCAATTAATTCCTTCTGGCCGCAAATTGCGGCCAGAGCAGGGTGGATCGCCTCGTTTTGCGTGCATGCCCCCATTTCCTCTATTCTTGACCCTGGGTATGTCTAGTTTTGACTGATTCCATCTAGGGTGAAATCTGGGATGATTTTCCTATGTTGGTTCATGATTTGAGACTTGTTTTAGCATGGATTTTGGTATTTGGTGTTTCGTTCCTGTCGGATGGCGTTTGGACGTCAACGACAGGTGGATGTTGATCGTGTTTACATGCGAAGCGATAGGTTTTTACCTATGCGAGTAGCGTGTGCTGTTTTGGTTTCCGATGTGATTTTCATGTGCTTTAGCATTGTGATATACTTGTAGGTACCCCGCGTGATGTTGAGGCAAAGGAGATGAAGATGGCGACATCGGCTTTGGCACACGAGAAGCAAGGTGAGTAGATTATATCTATGGGGAGAAGTCGGGTGGATGGCGTATAGCACCCCCGCAGTCCGTGGTGATGTATACGAATACGTATACACACATATATTTATTATGTGTTGTTTAGGGTTATTGATGGTAATAATGGATTATTGGTGATAAGGATGTATTGGTTGAGTAGTGCGAAACCCTAGAATAGTGGTCGCACCCACACTCACACATACACGCATACTTGCATACATTCTTTCATATATCTGTGCGCATATGGTGGTGTATATCTACACATGGGTATGGGACTATGTGTTTATATACGGGTTTTGAGGATGATACGTAGGATTGAGATGAGTCGATGAGATTCGATTGAGGCCGTGAGATTTGGCGACATGACAGAGTTCGTATTGAAGATGTGATATGATGGTAGTGATGCCTGTCATGTGATGATATAGTATGATATCGACTCAGATTTAGGTGGTTTCCAAACCCCTCTCTTTTGACTTGACTGTGGGTTCGTAGTTCGCATAGTAGGCGTTAGACTAGACCCGAGTCATACCTATTTCAAAACTAACGAATCGGGGATATTTTAAAGATAAGCAAAAAGGTTTATACGGATATTTAAAAAGGCGCATCTTTTCTTAAAACACTGTAGCCCTTATTTTACCAAATGCCCTGATTCGTCTTATTTCAAAAGGCAAGGTTGCATGATATATTTATTGGGGCAGGTTCTCTACTGTTGCGTTGATTATTCGATTTCGCATATTCTTGCTATTCGCATTGCTTGCATATGTTTATCGCTATATTATCATCATGCTGTTAGGACACCAGCACCATTATCGATGATGCGTATGTTCCACGTACACTATTTGCCGGCTCACACACTTCATCATCGATAATTGCCATGCCACTACACTGTAGTACTGTTGCATTCATGATATGATCTTTGCATGGTATATTGTACACTTATACCTGTATACAAACATAGATGATTCAGACTTGATTAGAGATTTGGGGACCGCAAGATGTTCTTCAAACTGATTCGTTTTAAAAGAGCGGTTCCCCTCGACATGTGCACATTACTATTCCATGTTGCATGACGTATGATATGCTTACCTTTCTTACATGTCGCATACATGATGCTTTCTGATTATACGCATTGAGATATGTTGTTTCCATGATATTTCTGGTTTTGGGAACCGTGGGTGTTTTAAAGAGAATATATAATTGTTTTAAAAACCCGGTTACCCTTGATATGATATTTCAGTGCGTCCACCATGTGTTTTCTCGGTACTGAGAGCGACATGTGAAACCCGGTTCGAGGAGGCGGATGAGGCCGATTGCGGGTACATGGTGGACCCGGTATGGTACCCCGGGGCGAGAACGGTTTCGCTGTGCAGTAGACGGTGAGCCCGGCGGAGGGACCACTACCTACCGGTGATTGGTTGGACCTGGCGGTTATCCGGAGGATACTGACCAGAGTCGATAGATGGATATGGGCGTACTGCCGGGGCCGAGGGCCGATACTGCAGACGGAGCCCGTGGGCCGATCCGGACTGACGGAGCCCGATATATGAGGATTTACGTGCCGATGCTGGGCACAGTTTTCATGATGTTTTCGAGTGTCGATGCTAGGCACTCCGGTTCCATGATTTTGACGTGTCGCGAGGGACACAGATGATTTATATCCTCATATTTCCATGCACATGCTTCATGATATTTACATGCATGATGGTTATTGTCATTGGATGACGAGTGGACAGGATCCACGTACATGCCGATTGATTACATTGATCATACCTCATTTTTATGATATGCTATTACCTGAGGCACTGGCACGAGCACTTGGCACTACACTCATGTATATAGAGATTACATTGCCAGTTTAGCATGCTTCACATATATTCATATTGAGGTTTATTTATATCTGATCGTATTGACCTAGGATTGGTCATGCATTCGATTTCTGCTTGTAGATATTTTCTATTCACGAGTTGGCAACTCAACCCCGTTGTGCCCCAGTTCTTGCAGGTTTGCCGTACAGATTCCATAGCGGCATTTCTGGCACACTGCTTCCTTGGGTGACTTGCTTGGATAGGTGGGTTCTTTTGTATCAGATCCGCCATTGCTCCTGTATTATTCATTGTATCTAGAATTTCCATCAACCAAAACTTGTATATTGTTTCAGACTTAGAAAACAGTGTTGTATTATTTCGACCTTAGAGTCGCGCTAGTAGTATTACGGTTTTCTGGCTGTTTTGAGTTTCTTTTTGGGTTTTGATCCTCGCCCTTTGGCGTTGTATATTATTATTGCTTGCGTGGTTGTGACCGTCGATTGACGAAGAGCTAGCTCCCGTTTGGGGATGCCTTTTATCAGTTCATATATATTATTCTTGTTGTACCCCGTTCGGGGCCAGTTTTTACAAAGGAAACTCTGCCGAAAATTTCAGGAAAAATTACACATTTTAATAAATTCATATTCGGCTTAGTTATTTAAAAACTTGATTTTTAAACATGTTTTCTTTACCTCTTAAAACTAGTTTTCCCTATTTACTCCTTAAATGGTTTTAGATTTCTGGGCTTTTGGCTTACTTGGATCAGATGGAGTCCTATAGACTTCATAGGATTCAAGGGCCAGTCACGTGCTCTTTCGGGTCGTGACAAAGTTGGTATCAGAGCGCTAGGTTGATCTTGGTTCGAGTCTAAGTTTGACTATGTGGAGCCTAGGGCGCCTCTATATACGGAACTTAGACTTAGTCGAGGGGGTATTAGACCCGAACTTTCGTCGCGTAGGATGACCCTTGGTTGATGGAATAGGTGACTAAAGTAGAGTGACGTACCGTTGGTATGTTCCGCGGCATACTTACGACACGCCACTCCGCTTAAGAAACCTTAGGATGTACATTTCCTTGCAGAGTATTATATTCCTTCCTATGATCTATCTTCATCGATACTGGTTGTGGTTTTGCTGCCGCGATTGCACGGGCGGAGTGAGCTACGGCTCGAGTTGTCAGCATGAGCTCGTTGTGGACGAGGACTGACCAGGGCGTGATTCCCGAGGCATACGGTTGCATTGAGGCTTCGTATTTTGTGTTTCCGCACTATGAGCGTTTGACAGATCGCTGTTGCGAGATTTCTCGGGTGTGCTGATCGGCACCAGAGGATTGAGCTACTGATAGAGGCCAGCCAGGATGTGATGACCGTTGATATGTCGCTTATTCATGACGGTGAGTCGCTAGTCACCGAGGATGAATGACTAGGACATGTGGTTAGTTTGCTTACCCCGATGCGAGGTCATCAGGTAGATTGATTCCAGCTAGAGGCGACTTCACGCAGATTCGTTGGGAGTCGATTGAGACGATCGAATGTCAGGAGCCTATTTTCCAAGTTTAAAGTATACGGAAAGACATGCAGGTGATTCTATGGATCCTCTAGAAGAATGAAACCCTAACTCGACTTAATGACCGTGTGAAAGCCTTTGAACCTCAGGGTTTGCGGCGGTTCCTCGGCGCCATTAGTGAGGCTTGGGTTTGCCCTTCTACTGCTGGACCACCGACGCTGTGGCATGTACTCGATACTATTAAACTGTACCCGAGATGTTGAGCTCTTGGGGGATTATGAGGTTCTGACGAGCCGATCGGACGATTCGACATCATTCGGATATCACGTGATGGGACACTGCTTGGGAGACTCCAGATACGAGCGTAGCCGTTGGAGCGCAGTCTGTGTAGCCACGATGAGATGAGTCCGAATCAGTCGATTTTGGAGCAAGGTGGAGTAAAGAGTTCGCACGAGATTTCGACGAGATGACGTTTCACTCCGCTGACATTAGAGATGCGATATGCACGCTGGGGACGTGTTCGGCTAGATATCTTCTACTGAGTGATGAAGATACCGAGTTCGTGATTTCGAGTCCGTGTTAGAGACTTCGGATGGACCGTAGCCGAGGACATTGCAGTGCGCAGATAAAGGCGCGACGTCGAATGGTCGATGATACAGACAAGCGGGACAAGAGGTTCGTGCGAGACGCTGATGAGCTGTCATTACTTCCCGTCGAGACCAGAGGCCTGATATGCTTACAGAGGCATTGAGATGCGACCAGCTTTCGAGGAGATGTTGTACTAAGGGTGCAGATGTTCAGAAAGCGAGGAAAGATTACGCCAGAGTACCAGCCTCCTTACAGTTTGGCTTAGGCAAGATCAGAAGAGACCTTGAGTAGGATTCCTTCCAGTACACTGCTGCTATAAGATTTGCACCAGGAGTAGATGCGTGATGTGCATTTAGAGGGCCGGAGGCCGACGCCAGTGACATATTGCTTTACGAGCAGTCGTAAGGATTGACCGAGAGATTTCCAAAGAAGTGCCAGAACGGAATCGTTCCTGTCAGCACACCTGACCGGGCCGATGAGCCGATGGATTGCGAGATTGGTAATCTACAGGAAAGATCAGGAACCAGAGGCAGAGGACGCCAGCCGCGAGCAAGAGGCAAGTAGATATCTTGCGCCGCTAGCATCGGATGTTCCGGTACCTTCTCGACCCTGAAGAAGGATATACCGACAACGGTATTCTTGATTTGTGATTTTGGTGATTTGAATATCACGTATCCGTTGCTTTGGATTTCGGTATTTTGGGCGATTTATTCGCATGATTTCGTCTTGATGACTGAGTTCCATGATATTTGATTTGTGCACCATGGTTGCACTTACTGGGTATTTATACCTTGCACATAGTTATTACTCTTGAGGTGTTGATTGCGATTTCATGCCTATTTTATGCCAGTGATTTGATTTACGCTTCCAGCATAGTTTCATGCACTTTTAGTGTTTTGATTTGATTTGTGCACGCTGATGCACCCGGTTGTGAGATTTCCTTTGCGGTACACTTGATTTTGATTGAGCCGCATTATATCGTCGATTTTGACCCTGATACTGATGATTGATTCTTGCACTCCGTGCTTTTGGTTTGACTTACGCATGTTCGGCGGTTGCTATTGGATTTCGTGATTCCGTGCATGTTGAGTGCGCAGGGTTTAGATTTTCATTCGTGCACGATGGATGCACCGATTTGGATTTTCGCGCATGTTGGGCGCATGTTTTGAGATACGATTTTGGTGCACACCCGATGCACTAAATCGAGATTTCTTCGTGCATGTCAGATGCACCGGATTTTTGGCTGTCAGGCACATACGTTGCCTATGGCAGATGCTTCGTGCACACCAGTTGCACCTAGATGTTGTTTTTTGCACCTGTTTAGCACATATATGGATTTTGATTTCCGTGCGCACCAGACGCACAGGGTGGTGTTATGTGCATTTTTGAGATTTATTCCTTTTGGAGCAGTACATTTTTATGATATTGGATATTTGTTTTCATACCGAGCAGGACTAGTCAGAGGACAATACCTGGATATATTTTGCATGCATCGATAGCTATCGAAGGGATTTCTAAAAAGCGAGCTATAGTCTCAGTATATACCTACGTGTCCGAAATGACACGGAACGTTTTAAAAACAGGAAACCCTTCTAAATTGTTTTCAAAACGGCGGAACGTACCTATTAAACAAAGGATATATATATATAAGTATATAGTTATTTTCTTGTGAAAAACGTCCGCCACTGTGCAGTGTTACACGTATCGCACAGCGACTTAAAAAGATTTGGCATACATTTGCATCAGCTATTTACATGTATAGATTGGATGTCTACATGTATAGTTCTGATCCATATCATATTGATTTTGTATTGGATTTGACATTTGTGTCTTTACCATGACTCCGATGATTGCGGGATGCTTGATGGAGTGTTGCTTTTGAGTTATCGGCTCATTACTTCTGCGCATGTATTGCGCTGTGACGTTTTATGTATTGATGATTTCGGAGCCCCGACGACTTGGAATTTGTATCGAAATGTTTTAGTACTTGGGGGTTTTAAATTTAAATTCGGGGACCGAATTTCTTTAAGGGGGGTAGATTGTAACATTTCCAAAATAATAAAATATTATTTTCGGGAATTTTTATAATTTAATATTATTTTAATGAATATTTTAATATTCGGGTATAATTAAATACAAATAAATGGGGAAAAATTTTGGAAAATTTTGGAAAATTCTAAAATAGGGTATTTTATGGGATTATGCCAATTTAAAGTTTTTAAGACTAGTTATATGCTAATTTAGTGTTAATCGCGATTAAAAATCGCTAATTGGATTTTTAGCATTTTTGTGCAAAAATGTGCACATATCATTTTTACACTTGTTACACTTGTGTTACATTTTTTGTTGCCATGGTTCATTTGGATTCACTATTTGAGTGAGAAGAAAAGAAAAGGGAAAGAAAAAGTATGTAATGAGAGAGAGAGAGAACAAGTCAACCCTCACCTTTTAAACCATGCCCCCATCATTTCCCTTCTCATTTTCTCTCCCCTCTCCCATTGAGCTACTGCTGCCCTCTCTCCCTCACTCTTTCTCTTCATAAAACCCTAGATCCACCATGAAATCCAACCCAAAACCCCATTCCCACTTCACAAAACTTACTCCCAAGCTTACTAGCTACACATTGAACCTAGCAAGATTGAATTTGGAGGACTTTGAGCAACTCAAGAATTTTCTTGAGTTGCCAAAGGAGGTAATTTCTGCACTTATTAGAGTAGTATCTCATTTCTTGTGCATCAATTCTAGTTTCATATCGATATTGTGTCATTTTGTGGACTTTAGAGATTTCTAGTTAGGGTTTAGGGTAAAACTGAAATCAAAGATGGAATTGAGGATTGTGGTGACCTTAGAACCCCTTATGTGATGCTAATTTGAACCCAAACCTGGAACTAGAACCAGAATACGGAATTACGGAACCGATATCGGAAAAACTGGAAATCTGGGAGTGTTTTGTGGAATCTGCTATCACCCCGAGACCCCAAAAATGAAACTGAGTTGGCAGTGAGATGTGCAGGCATTATAGAACCACCACACCAAACCCTAGCCCCCAACTCAAAACTGAGGCCGCCAATTAATTCCTTCTGGCCGCAAATTGCGGCCAGAGCAGGGTGGATCTGCCTCGTTTTGCGTACATGCCCCCATTTCCTCTATTCTTGACCCTGGGTATGTCTAGTTTTGACTGATTCCATCTAGGGTGAAATCTGGGATGATTTTCCTATGTTGGTTCATGATTTGAGACTTGTTTTAGCATGGATTTTGGTATTTGGTGTTTCGTTCCTGTCGGGTGGCGTTTGGACGTCAACGACAGGTGGATGTTGATCGTGTTTACATGCTAAGCGATAGGTTTTTACCTATGCGAGTAGCGTGTGCTGTTTTGGTTTCCGATGTGATTTTCATGTGCTTTAGAATTGTGATATACTTGTAGGTACCCCGCGTGATGTTGAGGCAAAGGAGATGAAGATGGCGACATCGGCTTTGGCACACGAGAAGCAAGGTGAGTAGATTATATCTACGGGGAGAAGTCGGGTGGATGGCGTATAGCACCCCCGCAGTCCGTGGTGATGTATACGAATACGTATACACACATATATTTATTATGTGTTGTTTAGGGTTATTGATGGTAATAATGGATTATTGGTGATAAGGATGTATTGGTTGAGTAGTGCGAAACCCTAGAATAGTGGCCGCACCCACACTCACACATACACGCATACTTGCATACATTCTTTCATATATCTGTGCGCATATGGTGGTGTATATCTACACATGGGTATGGGACTATGTGTTTATATACGGGTTTTGAGGATGATACGTAGGATTGAGATGAGTCGATGAGATTCGATTGAGGCCGTGAGATTTGGCGACATGACAGAGTTCGTATTGGAGATGTGATATGATGGTAGTGATGCCTGTCATGTGATGATATAGTATGATATCAACTCAGATTTAGGTGGTTTCCATACCCCTCTCTTTTGACTTGACTGTGGGTTCGTAGTTCGCATAGTAGGCGTTAGACTAGACCCGAGTCATACCTATTTCAAAACTGACGAATCGGGGATATTTTAAAGATAAGCAAAAAGGTTTATACGGATATTTAAAAAGGCGCATCTTTTCATAAAACACCGTAGCCCTTATTTTACCAAATGCCCTAATTCGTCTTATTTCAAAAGGCAAGGTTGCATGATATATTTATAGGGGCAGGTTCTCTACTGTTGCGTTGATTATTCGATTCCGCATATTCCTGCTATTCGCATTGCTTGCATATGTTTATCGCTATATTATCATCATGCTGTTAGGACACCAGCACCATTATCGATGATGCGTATGTTCCACGTACACTATTTGCCGGCTCACACACTTCATCATCGATAATTGCCATGCCACTACACTGTAGTACTGTTGCATTCATGATATGATCTTTGCATGGTATATTGTACACTTATACCTGTATACAAACATAGATGATTCAGACTTGATTAGAGATTTGGGAACCGCAAGATGTTCTTCAAACTGATTCGTTTTAAAAGAGCGGTTCCCCTCGACATGTGCACATTACTATTCCATGTTGCATGACGTATGATATGCTTACCTTTCTTACATGTCGCATACATGATGCTTTCTGATTATACGCATTGAGATATGTTGTTTCCATGATATTTCTGGTTTTGGGAACCGTGGGTGTTTTAAAGAGAATATATAATTGTTTTAAAAACCCGGTTACCCTTGATATGTTATTTCAGTGCGTCCACCATGTGTTTTCTCGGTACTGAGAGCGACATGTGAAACCCGGTTCGAGGAGGCGGATGAGGCCGATTGCGGGTACATGGTGGACCCGGTATGGTACCCCGGGGCGAGAACGGTTTCGCTGTGCAGTAGACGGTGAGCCCGGCGGAGGGACCACTACCTACCGGTGATTGGTTGGACCTGGCGGTTATCCGGAGGATACTGACCAGAGTCGATAGATGGATATGGGCGTACTGCCGGGGCCGAGTGCCGATACCGCATACGGAGCCCGTGGGCCGATCCGGACTGACGGAGCCCGATATATGAGGATTTACGTGCCGATGCTGGGCACGGTTTTCATGATGTTTTCGAGTGTCGATGCTAGGCACTCCGGTTCCATGATTTTGACGTGTCGCGAGGGACACAGATGATTTATATCCTCATATTTCCATGCACATGCTTCATGATATTTACATGCATGATGGTTATTGTCATTGGATGACGAGTGGACAGGATCCACGTACATGCCGATTGATTACATTGATCATACCTCATATTTATGATATGCTATTACCTGAGGCACTGGCACGAGCACTTGGCACTACACTCATGTATATAGAGATTACATTGCCAGTTTAGCATGTTTCCCTTATATTCATATTGAGGTTTATTTATATCTGATCGTATTGACCTAGGATGGATCATGCATTCGATTTCTGCTTGTAGATATTTTCTATTCACGAGGTGGCAACTCACCCCCGTTGTGCCCCAGTTCTTGCAGGTTTGCCGTACAGATTCCATAGCGGCATTTCTGGCACACTGCTTCCTTGGGTGACTTGCTTGGATAGGTGGGTTCTTTTGTATCAGATCCGCCATTGCTCCTGTATTATTCATTGTATCTAGAATTTCCATCAACCAAAACTTGTATATTGTTTCAGACTTAGAAAACAGTGTTGTATTATTTCGACCTTAGAGTCGCGCTAGTAGTATTACGGTTTTCTGGCTGTTTTGAGTTTCTTTTTGGGTTTTGATCCTCGCCCTTTGGCGTTGTATATTATTATTGCTTGCGTGGTTGTGACCGTCGATTGACGAAGAGCTAGCTCCCGCTTGGGGATGCCTTTTATCAGTTCATATATATTATTCTTGTTGTACCCCGTTCGGGGCCAGTTTTTACAAAGGAAACTCTGCCGAAAATTTTAGGAAAAATTACACATTTTAATAAATTCATATTCGGCTTAGTTATTTAAAAACTTGATTTTTAAACATGTTTTCTTTACCTCTTAAAACTAGTTTTCCCTATTTACTCCTTAAATGGTTTTAGATTTCTGGGCTTTTGGCTTACTTGGATCAGATGGAGTCCTATAGACTTCATAGGATTCAAGGGCCAGTCACGTGCTCTTTCGGGTCGTGATAGTTGTCCAGCTTATGCTTAAAACCAGACTCTGGATAACTCGAGGCACGTTTCTGTAATGGCTGTTTGTGGGTTGACCCAGGCTATGACGAGGGTTGGCTTTCTACCATCTGGAAGATCAATAGTGATATTGTTCTTGACTTGCCACAGTTTTAATAAAAATGGAATTTTTTTCAGAAAACAGAAGTGGGAGTATGGTAGAACTGGAAGTGATTCCAGAACCACAAACGATTACTGAAGATTTTGATAGGAACCTAAAGATTCAATCTGGTTTGACATTCCATTGGCCACTCCGCAAATACGGTGGGTAACCTCAGGCACCCGAGAGGTACTCCAGTAGCTTCAAGGACGGTGACAGGGAAGTTCTTGTTTACCCAGACTTGCCATTGCTGTTGTTCCAGACCGTGAGACCCGGCAGGAGGATGAGTATAGCGTCGTTCTAAACTAGCTTTAGAAGTGTACATCTATATGACTCTGCCAGAGGGTTGTCGTGGTCAGTGGGAGCAGCGGAAGCATTGGTGGACAAGTGGCTTATGTCTATTTATAGACTAAAGCAGATGTAGCGGAGATAGATCATCTATTTCTGACATGACAGTCATAGGTTTGACTTCATCAGAATAGGGGATGGATCTGTTAAGAAGGTAGTAGGGTGTGATGTCCTGGTATTTGGATGACATACACAGAGTAGGAAGTGATATTCCTATACTACGATCGGTTATACTTTGGTCGTCATACAGTGGTTTCTCCACATGGGACTTGGACATTATATCAGACATACTGGTTACTAGATCTATGGTTTTAGATCTAGATTTGGGTGGTTTCCCAATTAAGGGTACTTAGACAGCATTCTAAGAGTATTTAGAATGGACGACTCCTGGCACGGTAGTGTACCTACAGGTGATGGAGTCACCCTCTCTAAAGGTGTCTTACAGACTAAAGGGGAGAGGGATGTGCATGATTGACAGATCACTTGCTTAGGCAATTGAGTCAATCATGAGATGTCAAGTACCACACCAGATGTTGTTTTTGCGGTAGATGCAATAAGTTGATATTGATCCTATCCTGGAGAAACAATCGGAAGCAGTTTTAGAACATAAGTGGATGTTCTAGGGATATGATAACGACAGCCTCATTCAGGAGACAGTTATCATTCCAGGCTTCCAAGGTGACCTGGACGGCAGGGTGACCGTCAGAGTTATAGTTTTCCCTCTGACGAGGGGCAGTATTTTGGACAGGTGGTCCAAGGGGATACTGAGGGAGGCATGGCCAAGGATACTGATTAAGTTCAGTTGATGATACAGTCTAAGAAGTTTGGATTTGGAGTTCATTTATGAGCTAGGTCCCATCAGACATCCAGACACATTCTAAGACAGGAATTGCTCATTTTGGGAGATGGCTTTCTCCGTGAACTTGAGATATAGAGAGACATAGAAAGAAACATCAAGGTGGATCCACTCACTGAGACTATTCCTCGAACGCAATAGTTTCGCAAACGGGATTTGTGAGACTGACTAGTCGAGGAGTTGGGTGTTCGGTATCACACGGGCTGTGAGTATGCGACATCGCAATAATTAGCCTTGAGTGCAAGTGGGAGATTGTTGGAGATAGTGCCCTCAGAGTCAATTATTGGATCACAGGCACGTGATTGCAATGATTGAGGGAGGACCTATCCCGGTAGGACAGTCTTACTCATGATGATGGTATGCTATCTGGTTTATCTTTATCATCGTGTACTGCTTTAGGTGACCTGACAGGTCGCTATTACACGTTGATAGAGCCCCTAGGATTCTTGCTTGACTGCCAGCAGTATGAGGGCGATCATATATGTGGGAGCCGGTAGTCTATAAGCACCTCCTTAAAAGGTCCCTAGTCGTGGGAGTTTCGAGACAGGGCATCGATACTCCAGAGTAGACTAGTGTATACAGTCGACACCCCGACGAGGGGCGGTGGCCGGTCTCACAAGCCACTGGTGTCAGTTGGTTCACCTAAGATGTATACAGGTGCTCATTGGGTTATGAGTACACCGGACAGGACTCGCCGGGAACATGCTAGTTGGTCTTATACCTGACGTCAGATGGCAGTTCCCTGGTGACATGTGTACATGTTAGTTCATCGACCTGAGGATCGTCATTTGTCTCGTGTGAGTTCCCACTGTACTTTGATTACTACCCTACCACGCTCAAAGGAGACGTGTAAACAGGTTTTAGTTGGGTACAGTCCCGAGCCACATGGAGGCAGTGAGCGGATCTTCAGGGGTTCGTCTCTCCCGGTATTGGGGGTGAGATCGCACTGTGTCTAGGAGAGCCAGCACATGAAAAGTCCTTGGCCAAGGCAGGAGATTTACTGGTAGGTATTCCAGTAGTATCTCAGGGTGTTCTGGGCTACACTCCGACACGACTTGTACCGCTTTTGGGGGTCTGACTTTTACCAACCCCCTAGGCCCGCCATGCGATGCTCATAGACGAACGGACCGGACTGTACGGATATTGTCACTGACAGGCTCAGTAGGGTGTCAGGATAAGTTCGCTCACAGACGTCCCTTTTGGTCAATAGCTGGTGGCTCGTCACGTATGGCTAATACCTCTGACGTGCTAGTGGTTAAATCCACAGCCATAGTATTGACGAGTCTTTAGAGTCCCCCACAGACCAGTTGCTCAAGTTTCGGACGAAACGCTGTAGAGGCCGTATGGAGATATGGCAGGGTTCGATCAGATACGTGCGGTATTGCACGGATCATAATCGGACGGATAATACTAGATGGGCTTTGGTTTAAGCCGGATCCTAGTATTGTACATTGTAGATTTTGTCTCATTGCATTTGTATTCGGTCGGAACACAAATGCGGGTATGTATATACAGTAGCGGGGTTTTCCTGTAATTTATTACGGGGTAAGTTTTTGGAGTTTCCAGTTTGCTTTCCGTTTCAGCCAATTTTCTTTGTATCTTTCATTGGCTGAAGATTGGTGGAGGAGGGCTTATTTGCAATTATGCAAATAAGCATTTTGGAGGGTTGTCTTTTCATATTATTGCTTCATGATGGTTGCACCATCTCTTAACTTTCTTGACTCCATGATTGCTTGACTTTGGATGTGATGATGGTTGTTTTGGAGTGAGGGTTTGTTATGTGATGATTATTTATCATGATAACCATTTTCTCTCTCTTTGATGGATGATGGCCTCTTTTCTCTTCCTTGTATTATTGATCCTCACTCACTACTCTCTCTCTCACTCCCTTAACCTTGTAATGGCCGGCCACTTCAAGGATGGGCTGTCCCATTTTTTTGTGTGAGGATTTTGTATCTCATTTGCTTGAAAAATGAGATAGCCATCACAAATATTCACTTCATCTCATTCCTCCACCAAAAGGCAACTTCAAGTGACCCCAATGAGACATAGCACTACACTATATTCTACAACAACTCTTGGGCACGTCGGCTCGCCAACTTCGTGCCCGAGTTGCCTCGGTCCAGAGGTAGGAGCCCGTAAAAGAAGCCGGCGACGTGGTGCCCTTCCGGCGAGGAGGTAGAGACCGGACATTCCGCGGGAGATCGGGACGACGACGAGAAGACCAAAGGACACGGATCGCTCGGTATATCTCTCTACCCGTTCTTTAGTTAGCTAGGACTAGATTAATGGTCCGATCCGGGATTTTTGTGCGCGGTGGTGCCGGTTCAAAAGTTAAAGTAAATCATCGCTTCCGCATTTTGGCGTCGGATTGACGGCCGGGGCGCCGCTGTGCACTTACAGCTAGTATCCGCGTACACTACGTAATTGCGACGGAATTTTGGTCAACATCAAAATCCCGTGGCAACCGATCAATTGAGACTAAACTGCTAGATTTATAAAATTCAAACTAGTTATCTCATAACTAATTATGTGGATTCCAAATATTGTATCGCAATCATAGATATCTAGACGAAGTTAAACTTTTCGATCGAATAAGCAAGCACCCAAAATTTCCCAACAAGCTCAAAACTTGAGCGGAGTTCAAAAATTACCCAGAAACTGCTACAGCTCCTATGAACTATCTGTAGAAGGGCCGACCCATGCCTCACTCATGTCGCCACGGAACTGCGGCAAACCCTAGGGTATGACCGCGGTTCCGCGATCCAAAAAGTCGAGTTTGGGTATCATTCTTCTAGAGGGTCCACAGAATCGCTTGCAAGATTTTCTGAAGATTTTAAACTCGGAAAAAATCCAACTCTTGAAAATTTCCAGCGAAGGAAAATATGGGTTATTGATATCCGTTAGAACATTTTAAAATCTTCTAAATAACCCGAATACATGTTAAAATTATGACTACGAAACACTCCGAATTGCCTTTGCAGAAAGTTAACATCACATGCAAATTTTGCAAAAACTAGCAACACCTGAAACACCAAAACCCAGAGACTGGAACACCAAGAAAATTTGAAGCCCAAATTCCCAAATGGACCCGGTGAGCTCGGTTTTTGGGGTGTTGTGGGCGGCCAAAAACTTGTGGAAATGCTTCAAATTTGTATGGTGTTCATGTTATATCACATATAGCATTCTGCAGTTGCTAAAAAAAACTTTGACACCTTTAAAAATTCGACAGAAACCAGATTTAGTGTTTCAAGTTTCAAAGCAATTTCGGTTTCTTTATTCTAACAAACATCGTTTAAATCTCTAGCTTGAATCTGATACCACTGTAGGGTTCCCTAGGTCGGCAGCATGGTATCGGGAGGCATCGTCCATGCCGTTTTAAAATTTTTGACGTACTAAAGAATCCTAACCCTAGAATCTTAACTAGAGATTTAAACAAACTAACATGTTAACATCTTAACATCTAAGTGAATTCGGAATACAACCTTTGTAGACCGGTCCTTCACTTCAAATGCTCCGTGTAGAAGTCCCTTCGCTGTGAGTAATGATCTCCCGAACTCTTGAGAGGCTCCGCAAGGTGAAAGATGCAAACTTGCTCGAAGTCTTCGAGGCCGAAGATGATCTACGTCGAGGAGACTCAAGCTCATTCTATCTCTTCAATAAATTAGGGTTTAGTGAAGCAAACACCCTAAACTAAATGGCTAATAGTAGAGGATGATGAAGTAGGAATTGGGCTCTCTTTAGATTTCTTTTTCTCACAATATTTCATTACTTAGAAAAAAGCTAGCAAGCTTTTTCTCATGAGGAAGAAGATGAAGTGATGAAGAGAGAATGAACTCATATGGTGAGAATAGCAACCATGGGGGAGTTAGTGTCATACACTAACCCATGTAGAGACTTAACTATGGATAATCAATAATGGTTAGGTTAAAAAATATTTACAAGTAAAACAAAATTAGTGGACTTAGTCAATGGTTCCACAAGCTTCTACAAGCTTCAACCATGTGACTTATTCCATCTAATTTTGATTAACCTTAAATAAATAAAACCCTACATTATTTCAAGCATGGTGTGAATCTCATACTCCCATATTGCATGTGGCATCAAGCATGACACAATTTCATGTACATTAATATATATCACATATATACTATATGCACACTAGTGAGAAAAAGAAATGATTAAGTGAGCTAATATTAGTTAATGTAAATTAATATATCACATATATAATTATACATTAAATCAACACTTGATTTAATAATCCGGCTATATCACATACAACCGACTAATATCAAATGTAACAACTTATCGAATCAACACTTGATCCGATAACCCGGCTATATCACATATAACCGACCGATATCACATATCGCAAGAATAGAATGCGGTATCATAAACGCGCATTAATCACGGTCGCGCACATATCACATATGTGCTCCTACTTCATTTCCCATGAACCAGGAAACTTCTGTGTAGGACTCTAAAGACTCGTTAATACACCGGCAGTAGGTGATGATCATATCAAACACCCATAAGCCGCAAGCGGTCTGCTAAACGTAACGGCCACCCGGGTATTGAGCAATCAGAACATCAACAAGCAGGCCTGCTCATGCTCCTGCGAATCCAATCAGTAACACTACCATACGGTCCGGTCTCTTCGTTTGATATGTCGCATATCAACAACCTGGGGGTGGTATAACATCAGACCCCAATAGCCTGATAAGTCATGCCGATGCAACGTCCGTAATGGTTCGAGAAACTACCGATAACACTTACCAGTAAATCTTAGCAACCCTAGCCAAGGATTTCATGTTATGGCCAATCGAGCACAGCGCAAAATCAACCCCCAATACCGGGAAAGACGAATACCCTACTATCGCCCATTACCTCCATGTGACTCGGGACTATACCTATAGACCACAGTTTTTCATGACTCAGTAGAGCCATGGTAGGGTGGAAATCAAAGCACAGTAGGAGACACACAAGACTCTATAACGATCTCAGGTCGACAGACTAACATGTACCAGTGTCACCAGAGAACTGCTATTTGACGATAGGTATAATACCATTTATGAGTTCTCGGCGAGTTCGTTCAGTGTACCCAGTCTCCACTGCGCACCCGTATACCATCTTTGATGTCAAACACCAATGGATGTGGGATCATCCATCGCCCAGCATATGGGTCAAGATGCGTATACGCTAGTCTACTCTAGAATATCGATGCCCTATCTCGATCCACCCTCGACTAGGAACAATTATAAGGTGTATTTGTGGACTACCCTTGGCCCTACTAGTATGATCTCCATTATAGTCCTGGTAGTCAAGTACACATCCTAAGGGCTTTATCAACATGTGAGAGCAAGACAACATCACTTATACGAGTCAACATGTTAAGACGAAGAGCAACCAGATAGCATACTATCATGTCGAGCAAGAAAGTCCTCCCTATATATGTCCAACCATCCATTATAATATACATCTCATGTACAATAATGACCTCTAGGGCATACATATAACTAACAGTAGGTATGTATGCATGATACATTTCATATGCGCAATAGAGAAAGAATCAACGTCTCAATATCAATAATGAATACAATACCACATATGTGTATAGGTTGTGTGTGTCATGGCAATTACCGACGGTGTGGATGTAGCATATAAGTTAGTGCTCGTGCAACATGAACCGTCAGTAATGGTGCAGTGTCCGCTAGGTACTAAGTCAAGGCACAACAAGTAATGGTATGCAATGATGCTCATGCACAATCAACATATATGCATATAAACATGCGTCTATAATATCATATCTAGCCCTGACGCTTAACGCCTTACGGGCGATTTCCCCGTAGATGTTAATCTACTCACCGATGATCTCGAGCTAGGTAAATCCAACCACCTACTTTTCTTTCTTCGTAGCGTCCGAAGTCCTCGTCTACGATCCTATTAACACAAAACACAGTAACGCATGGATTTAGCAAACTACCCAATAATAAACGAACGCAACGCCAATTAACGAATCGGTTCCCTTAAGCTACAAAAGGGTTCGCTTAGCGGCTAACGTGTGTAGGGACATCATCAAAACCAGTCCACGACTGCAAGCTACCAACAACACTTAAACTATGTCGGATCAATCGTATCACACTTTTCCGAAACGCCTAAATTTAGCTAAGTGCTCCCAGATTTTGCATACTATCAATATATAAAAATCTAGCAATACCAAACACCCCAAAACACCTACAGATAGCTACCCTAAAAATCCCAACTCCCCAGTCTCCCTAAAAACCGAGCTCGCCGGAAAATGTCCCTATCTCACCGGGTGAACAGTACAGGGTGGGTCAGGGTTTCAGGTGAACACTCAAAGGCTTTAGTAAAACACTACTACACAGCTAGATTTTCCAGAAACAACTCATGGTGATAGCAGATCACAGACACACCAAAATGACACTAAAAATATGATATGTGCTCTAAACTACATCTTTAGTGTTCTAAACAACATCTACTAAGCAACACAACAATATAAGGACCTAATTAACAGTTAGGGATCATTACCTAACCACACTTGCTCAAAAATCCTAGCTTTCCATGCTCCAAATCATCTTAGTGGCTTAATCTTGACTTGTGAAAGGTTTTAGTGGGGTTTAGTGGTGATTTGGTTTGGTTTAGTGAGGATTTGGGTTAGGGTTTCAGTTTGAGGGGATGAGGATGATGAGATGAAGAAAATAATGAGAAAGAGAGAATGAGAAGAGAAATGAGGAGTGTGAGGTGAGGATGAGAAAATGAGGGGGTGAGAGTAGCCATGCCCCTTCTCTCTCTTCATTAAATGCAAGCCATGCTTTCCCCATGCCTCATTATTCAAATTGTCAACCCTCTCTGTCTCTCTCTCAAGTCAACACAAATCAAATAATAATGAATCGGTTAAGATGGCTAAGAATTGGTTTAGGGTGCCATGGCTACTTAACCATGGTTAACACTAATTAACCCTAGGTTAACATGCACAAGTGTGTGCAAGCCCGAAATAAATAATAATAAAATATTAATTAATTTTTATAAAATATGTGAAAACTATTTTGGTTAACTTTTTACTAAAAATCCGCATTATCGCTTAATTAACACTAATCGCAATCTAAGGTGTTACATTCTTGCAGGTTTGACCGCTTGGGATCAGTTGCGGTATCGCTGGCACACAGCTTCATCCAGGGTTCTATGCTATAGTAGGTGGGGAACATATTTGATCATGCCCACTCTCGTACTTTATATTCCGTTGTATCTAGATAAACTCCATCAAATCAAATCAGAGACTAGAAATTGTATATTGGTAGACCTAGTCAGACTTGGGTATTGTGCGAGACTTAGAGCGATGGATTATGATTGCTTTTCTTGAGTTTTGATGTCTTGCTCATTTATTGTTCTTTCTGGGTTGATCTTTGCCGTCGGACGTCGTATATATGTTATTGCATGATTGTGATTCCGCCGGTTGGCGAAGAGCTAGCTCCCGCTTGGGGATGCATATATATTGTTGTGTATATGGTTTTGGACCAAAATATACAAGGGAGTTGCTGCCCGAAATTTTAAAATATGAAACATGTTTTTAACTCTAGTATAATACACTTGCATTTTTATGTTTCATTAACTATGCATTCAAAGAAAAACATGATTCCTTATACCTTTATTCCAAAACTGCACCCCTACTATTTTCCACAAAAGGGTTTAGATTTTCTGGGCTTCGGCTTACTTGATTTACATTACGCCTTTAGACGTTGTGTAATTTAAGTGCTGGTCACGTGCTAAATTACGGGTCGTGACAGTGGCCTTTTTAGCAAAAATTTGTGCCACTATATATTTGTAAAACTGATTAGGTTCCTTCAACGATATCAAGTTCATTACATTAAAGGTTTTTCGCCAAAAACCAGCCGTAGCCCTTCGTCATTTCTTACGAGTAGCACTTAGTATTCGTGTTGCGTTTGTTGACTGTGTCAAGGCGTAGTGTGCGGTAGCTAAGTGGTACTTGTTTGTAGCATGCAATGCGATTGTTTAGGACAGTCATGCAGCCTTGTTGACTGTGTCAAGGGCTCGTACGGGTGGGTTTAATGCAATCAAGATAATGACGAGTTGAACTTGAGTAGGACTCTTTGATTTGTTGAATGTGTCAAGGTCACTTAGGTCCTAGGGGTAAAAACCATATCGAGAGTTTCAAATATACATGAAACTTGCCAGGCATACGCATACCTTCTAGAGTATGATAACTTAGTGGCTTCCATCAAGTTATCATGCGATGATAGTTGGATCCCGATTCCTACTGATGAGTAGGTGTTACTCCTCGGGTGATTTTAGATGATCCCGACTAATTCTCCTTTAGGGTTTGAGGGAGAATTCGAGGAAACAGTGGGAGCCATCCTGATTAGATAAAGTGATTAACCAATCTAATCTAGGTTAGAGTGCACGCTGAGAGTTTATTTTCTCTCTTTTTGGCAGCGACCATGACCCGACCTTAAACTAAAACTCATGAGCCAAGTTAACCGAATCTTCTTAAAACACTTTGGCTATTGGATTGTCATTTAGTCACATATATTATTGCCACTCCTACATCCCCTTTGCATTTCTCCATAACACTCCATATCACTACGAAGATCCATATTTTTTGGATATTCCATCATATAGCTACATACGAACTCGAAGAAACTTGTTTCAGTTTGAGGATGGATTCTGTTTCTGGAGAAATTGAATAGGATTATTCGGTTTTCTTTTCTCTTTACCTTCTCTCAGGTTGCGAGAGCTCCTAGTGTTAGGAGAGTACTCCTATTACGCTTATTAGATAGTCTTCTTCCAAACCTTGGGCTGGTGCCGAAGGGTAAGGAAGAAAGAAAACCAATTAGCCTGAGTGTGGTGTACAGAAGGTAATAAGTAAAGACATATAAAGGGATTAGGGTAAGGGCAAAGGAAATTGCGACTACCATCATTCACGACGAAGCCGCGTATACCCCTACCACTCCTCCTTCACCTTTGATTTTCTCCAGAACACTCTGTATCACTACAAAGATCCATATTGATTGGATATGCCATCGTATAGTTACATACGAACTCAAAGAAACTTGTTCCAGTTCGAGGATGGTTTCTGGTTGAGGAGAAATAGAATAAGGATTATTCAGTTGTCTTTTCTCTTTATCTTCTCTCAGATTGCGAGGGCTCCTGGTATTAGGAGAGTACACCTACTGCGTTTATTAGATAGTCTTCTTCCAAACCATAGGCAGATGCCGAAAGGTAGGGAAGGAAGAAAACCAATTAGCCTAAGTGTGGTGTACAGAAGGTAATAAGTAAAGACATATAAAGGGATTGGAGTAAGGACAAGGAAGTATACGGTTACTATCATGAATCTAGATAGTGGAAGAGGCATTACTAGGAATACCCAGCTACCCCTTCGAAACATTTTTATGTTTCAGTCTTACTGTACGGTGTTAATTGAAAACTGTTTTACCAATTAGATTCTAACTCCAGAGTATGTATTTACCAGACTTGATTCTTATATCTATATGGCGTTACATGGCGTTACAGATGCTGAGTGGGAGTAAGATATTGGGAATTGGGTGATTAGATCCTCTATATATATCAGAATTCATTGTAATTGGTGATATTTGAGGAAATCGCCTAGGTTTTGCCTAACGGCAAATATTTGGTTTTGAATATCCGTTGTCATGCACCAATTTCAAACAGATATATCTGTACGTTTATTTTATAAAGTGAGATATAGCTTTTTGAAATTATGTCTATGACAATTATCTATATCAGTTAATGGTTAGGTAAGGAGCACGGCAAATATTTGGTTCTGAATATCCGTTGTCATGCACCAATTTCAAACTGATATATCTATACGTTTATTTTATAAAGTGAGATACAGCTTTTTGAAATTATGTCTATGACATTTACCTATATCAGTTGATGGTTAGGTAAGGAGCATTCAACAACGGTGTAATTCTTCTTAACCATAATACAGTTATCAACCTACGACGCACAAGATTTGAGTTATTAAACTCAGTGGACTTATACAAAGTATTGTATGGTTTCCGACATCCGTTAGGACAAAGGGGTTGGTACACGTACTATATTCTGTTTACTCATGACTTCTCTAGTTCTAAGCAAGTTGTCACGACCCAATTTGGGCACATGACCGGCACTTAGACTACGTGACGTCAACATGCGTAACGCAATTTAAGTAAGCCGAAAATCCAGCAATCTAAACCATCATTAGAAGGAAAAGATAGAACGCCTTAAAACTCAATGCAAAACTTTAGACTTAAGTTTGTTTTTTCATAAAAATTTCGGCAGCACCACCTTTGTAAAAACTAGACCCGAAACGGGTACAAACATAAGATAAAAGTAAAGCATCCCCAAACGGGAGCAAATCTCGTCCAACGGAGGAAACAACCACCACAACAGATATACGACGCCGTAGCGAAGAAAAGATAATCCACATATATAAATAGGCCGGCTCACACGAGCCCGACAACCAGAGTCAAAAGAATATACAACATTGATCCTCACAACTCATCTCTAAGTCAATACATGAAGGTGGTAGATGGAGAGTACTAGATACAAGAAATATACAATGCACATCATCGGATAACCGCAACCTACCTAAAGCAAACGGTCTCACAGCCAACCGTAGCGGTATCCGCAAAAGTAGAGATAATAAGGCGCCCTGCCACGACTACTCTAATGATCAGACGTGAAAAACCCTGCGGCACAACGGGGGGTGAGTTGCCAACTCGTGAATAGTAAATAACATCATACTGAAATCGCAAGTATGCACTAACAGCGATAATCTATCATATATAATCTGATAGCATAAGTATGGCAATATGTATATATGCAACAGTCATGAAAGGTACTCTATCATGTACTACTAATACATGAAGCAATGCATATAGAATAAATGCGGAGTATGGGGTAAAACATGTCCTCCTCACAGAATCCTCATCGTGGCAGGACTAGTGTCCATTAAGACAATCAAATTCCCAAATTTCCTAAATCGGCCCCCAGATCGGCCCTCAGATTGGCCCTCACGTCGGGCGCATCGACCCCTCACATCGGGCACATCGGCCCCCATATCGTAATGAATATGAATACATGCACAGATCATTATGATAATATATATTATATAGGTGTACATATATATAACAACGTCCCATACCACTGATATATATATACATATATATATATATATATATATATATATATATATATATATATATATATCAGCGTTCCATACCACCGACATATATACCCAGGAGTAAGACAACCAGAAAACATCATATGAAAACCATATATCAATGCGAAATCCATGAAATATAATATATGCAACATGAAACAGTAATATGAGCATATAAAGGAAAAACCGCTATTTAACTGCAACAAGTTATTAAATATATAACGTGGTTCCTAATTTCTCCAAAACCAAACGCAACATCATATAAAGGTGAACATGTAGCTATAGCCAGGTATGTGTAACCATGTCGGTATAGCAAGATATGTGTATCTACCTATCAGTAATAATATAATACCCTCCAGGCATATGTGTAGCTATATCAAGCTATACGGATGTACATGTAAGTAAGTATGCAAGATGTACATGTAGCTATGTCTCAAAAGTGTATATACCTATCTCTAATGGTACAATACCATATAGGTATATGGGTAGCTAACAAGTAGGCATGGAAAGGCATATATATAAGCACATAGGTATACAGGTATGTTATATGTCATATGCAAAATAAAAATAAGGATCATGTCTCAAGCCCCTAGCCAATACAAGCTCACGTACGTATAAGTGTTGTGCGTGTCATGGCAATTATTGACAGTGTGAGTGGCATACAATCAGTGCTCGTGCAACATGAATCGTCAATAATAGTGCAGTGTCCAAAGGGTACAAGTCCAAGCACAACAAGTAATAATATGCAAATGAAGTTTATGCGCACACTCTATATGTGAAATATAAACCTGCGACCAATGCACCAACTCCAAACCAGCCCACAAGTGTTCGTCTAACGGCTATCGTGTGTGGCGACACACCAAAACTAACCCAAGTGCAACAGCTACACAAGATCACGAACCGTGTTGGATAACGTAACACACGTACTCAAAACACTAGATTATACACAAGTGGTCCTAGATTTTGCATACTGTCAATACTCAAAAATCAAACAGTACCAAACACCTCTAACCAACTGCAGACAGCTGGCCTCCAAAAACCAAACCCCGATTCCCAAAAAAATCCGAGGTCGCCAGATTTCTCCTTCTCGTCACTTGCCAAAACCGAGCCTATGGGGTTCGTGCTCCAGGTGTAGTTTCAGGGTCCCTAATACAACACTACTACACTGCTAGATTTTTTAGTAAAATTCCCAGGTTATAGCAAATCACAGAGACCCTATTATGACACTAAAAATACAATATTTGCACGAAACAATACCTTAAGTGTTCTAAACAGCAACCAACAAGCTACACGATATTAAAACACCTATTTAACAGTTTAGAGATCATTACCAAGCCACTCTTGCTCAAAAATCCAAGCTTTCCAAGCTCCAAGGCAACCTAGTGGCTAATCAAGACATTTGAAGTGTTTCCCATGGATTTTTGTGAAGTTTTTGCAAGGATTTGTGAAGAGAAGGTGAGGGTTCAGTTTGGGAGTTGAGGGAATATAAAAATAATTGAGAAAGAAAGAAGAAATGAGAGAGTGAGGAGAGTAAAGGGTGAGAGGGTGAGTGTAGGGTGAACTAATTCCTTATGCTCACTCTCTCCCTCACTTCCATTAATGCCACCATTAATGCTTCTAGACTCATCTTGCCACCTCTCTCTCATCCAAACAAGATATTTCCTCACACCAAAATATCATGGGAAAGGTTAATGCAAAGGTTAATTAGGGCAAGGATTAACTAAGGTGTCATGGCTACTAAACGAGGTTAACACTAATATACCCTCACATTAACTCGCACAAGTGTGTGCAAGCCATAACAAATAATATAAAAATATTAGTTAATTGTTATAAAATGTGAGGAACCCGATTTGGTAAAATTTTCCTTAAAAACCCGCATTATCGCTTAATTAACACTAATCGCATTCCAAGGTGTTACAATCTCCCCCCTTAAAGAAAATTCGTCCCCGAATTAAAAATTCTTATAAGTGTACCTTCAAAGAAATAAGGGAATTTCTTCCGCATCTCGCTCTCAGCCTCCCAAGTGATCTCCTCACTAGTCGGGCTACGCCAAAGAACCTTCGTAGATGGCAAGACCTTTGACCGAAGTTTCTTCACCTGCCGATCCATATAACTACCGGCTGCTCGGTGAACGAATGATCGCGCTCAAGCTGAACGGTCTCGTGCTGAATCATGTGAGAAGGGTCATAAAGGTATCTATGAAGTATCGATACATGGAACACGGGGTGAACATCCGGAAAACTGGGCAGGAGCGCCAAATGGTAAGCAACGGTATCAACTCGCTCAAGGATCTCGAAGGGGCCTATAAATCTAGGACTGAGCTTCCCCTTCCTCCCTAATCTCATAACGCCCTTCATCGGTGAAATCCGCAGGAATACATGATCACCCACTGCGAACTCAAGTCTGCGATGACGACGGTCGGCATAAGACTTCTGTCTGCACTGGGCTACTCTCATCCTGTCCTGAATCAGCTGGATCATCTCCGTAGTCTCCTGAACTAGCTAGGGTCCCAAAATCCTACTCTCACAGAGTTCGGTTCCAACAGACCAGCGATCGACACTTCCTACCATACAAGGCCTCGAAAGGTGCCATCTGAATAGTCTCCTGAAAGCTGTTGTTGTAGGAGAACTCAATCAACGGCAAGTGACAATCCCAACAGCCACCAAAATCAAGCACGCACGCCTGAAGCATGTCCCCTAGAGTCTTTATCGTCCTCTCTGACTGACCATCGGTCTGTGGATGGAAAGCGGTGCTTAAACTCAACCGGGTACCCAAAGCTTCCTGAAGCTTCTGCCAAAGACGGCTAGTAAACTGGACACCCCTGTCGGATACAATGCATGTGGGAACGCCATGCAAACGCACAATCTCATCTATATACAACTGAGCGTACTGAGCATAACCGAAAGTGGTCTTCACAGGAAGGAAGTGGGCCACTTTCGTCAACCGGTCAACAATCACCCAAATGGAGTCATACCCCCGACTGGTCTTGGGTAGACCCATAACAAAGTCCATGGAAATCTGCTCCTATTTCCACTCAGGAAGGGGTAAAGGCTGTAACTCTCTAGCCGATCTCTGATGCTCAGGCTTGACTTGCTGACAAGTCAGACACCTCGAAACGAAGTCTGAAATATCGCGCTTCACCCTTCCCACCAGTAAATATCTCTCAAGTCACGGTACATCTTGGTGGAACCTGGATGAACGCTAAAGGTTGACGATGTGCCTGCTCTAGGATCTCGTGTCTCAACCCATCAATATCTGGTACACACAAGCGAGTCCCGCAACGTAGCACACCCTGGTCATCAATCATGAACACCGAAACTGTACCCTGTCGAACAAGCTCAAGAATCTCAGACAAACGGGCATCACTGGGTTGCGCCTCACGGATACGATCCAGAAGAAGCAAACGGGTGCGGACATGAAGAAGCTGTCCCCCGGTAGAAGTGAACTCAAACTGTATTCTACCATCGCACAAGGTCTGCCAATCAGCAGAAGACTGTCTCCGAACTGCGCTCAACTGGACAAGCTACCTCCGGCCCTACAACTCAGAGTATCATCTACCATATTCGCCTTGCCCGGGTGACAAAGGATCTCGCAATTATAATCCTTCACAAGCTCCATCCACCGGCACTGTCTCAGATTTAGATCCCGCTGCTGGATGATATACTTCAAGCTCTTGTAGTCCGTGAAAATCTGACACGGCTCCCTGTTGGATATATGTATGCCCTAGAGGCCATTATATGATAGTGGATGTATTTATACATGTATATATATATATTCAGTATACATTCTTGCTCGACATGATAGTATGCTATCTGGTTCTTCTTTATCCGACATGTTGATTTGATCATGCTTTTATTCATTTATACATGCTGATAAAGCCCTCAGGATATCGGCTTGACTGCTGTGATTATGATGGAGATCATACTAGTGGGACATCTGTAGTCCATAAGCATATCCTGGAATGTCCCTAGTCGTAGGTATATCGAGACGGGGCATTGATATACCAGAGTAGACTAGCGTACATGATACTAGACCCAAATGATGGGCGATGGATGTTCCCACATTCATCGATGTTTGACATCAAGATCATATACGGGTGCTCAGTGGTGACTGGGTATAATGGATGGACTCACCGAGAACTCCTATATGGAATTATATCTATCGTCGGATAGCAGTTCTCAGGTGACACTGGTACAGGTTAGTCTGTAGACCCGAGATCGTCATAGAGTCTTGTGTGTTCTCCCACTGTACTTTGATTGCCATCCTACCACGGCTCTACTGAGACGTGCAAACAGGTGGCCGTTGGGTACAGTCCCGAAACACACGAAGGCAATGAGCGACAGGAGGGGTTTCGTCTCTCCCGATATTGGGAGTTGATGCTGTGCTGTGCCCGACTGGTTATATCAGTAAGTCCCTGGCAAGGGCTGCTGAGATTTGCTGATAAGTGTTATCAGTAGTTTCTTGATCTGTTATAGACCATTCACAGGCACGACTTATTGAGTTATTGGGGTCGACGTGACCATCCCTAGACTCGATATGCAGCATATCTGACGAAGAGACCGGACTGTACGGAAGTGTTGCCGGTTGGCTCGACGAGAGTTGTAGCAGGTTCGCTTGTTTTCTTCTAATCGCTCAATACCGGGGTGGCCGTTACGTTTAGCTGACCGCTTGCGGCTTGGGGGTGCTTGATATGATCATCACCCACAGCCGGCGTATTGACGAGTCTTAGAGTCCCACAAAGGAGTTACCTAGTCCAGGCGAAACGTTGTGGTGCGCGTATGTGATATGCGCATGGACCCGATTAAAATGCGCGTATAGGATACCGAACATTGATCGGGCGGCTTGCTTTTGGTGGGGTCATATGTGATATGGCCGGATTGATAAATCAAGTGTTGATTTATCATTTAACCATTAGTTTTCTCACTTAAAACCTTTCTTGTATATGATGGATGTATGCATGCATGTATGTTTTTCTTTCTTTCTTTCTAGTTTCTTGCACATATGGATGTGCATACATACATACATACATAACACCATCTATCATGGTTGATTACACATGGAAATGGTGGCAATATAAGACTCACACCATGGATAAATATATGGATTATTATTTGATTTTATGTTTAAAACAAAATAGAAAAGGAAAGGATAATTCTTGAGTTGCTTCTACATTCTTCTTTAACCTAACCATTCTCACCTACCCTTAACCTTGGATTAAACTTTCCTTATATGTTTTAAACCCTAATTAAATAATAACTCAAAGATTTAACCATGGTTTGAAGTGAGAAGAAATAATATATATATAGATATATTTCATTTCTTTTCAAAAGGGTTATCATTTTTCTACTCTTGTTAAAAACAAAAGCCATCATCTTCCTCCTCCTTCTTCCTTTTGCTCTCTAGTTTTTTCTAGTGATTAAAATACACATCAAGAAAGGTTTTTGAAGTGAGAATCATAACCACAACATCATTCTACACAAGTTTAGCCAACTTGTTTAAAGTGTTCTCTTCGTTTCTCATCTTAATAATCGAAGTTGCGAGCTTGGATGAGGAACTCCGGGTGGATCGTCGTGGACGCGAGAAGACTTCAAGAGAACCATCTTCCAACACCCAAGAGGCCAAAGAATCTAGCGAAAGGGAGCTACAAAGGTTGTAGTCTCGAAACACTAGTTTTTATTGGCTTTAACTTTCGAAACCCTAATTTTCTAGGATCGATTCATTTGTATGCTTGCTTAGCACCATAAAAATTTAAACTTTGTGACATGTAATGCTTCAAAACTATACATAGGGTGCTAGGCAAACCTTTCACTCCCCATACAAGTAGTGTCTCCAAATCATCAACGCAAAGACCACCGCAGCCATCTCAAGATCGTGAGTGGGATAATTCTGCTCGTGCTTCTTCAGCTGCCTAGAAGCATAAGCAATCACCCTATCATGCTGCATCAGCACACACCCGAGCCCCACTCGAGACGCATCACAGTAAACTACAAAGCCACCTGATCCAGAAGGCAAAGATAGAACGGGTGTAGTCATCAACCAAGTCTTCAACTGCTGAAAACTCTGCTCGCACGCATCAGTCCAAAGAAAAGGAACCCCCTTCCGGGTCAGTCCGGTCAGCGGTGCAGCGATACTCGAAAAATCCTGCACGAAACGGTGGTAATAACCAACTAAGCCCAAAAAGCTGCAGACCTCTGTCACGGATACAGGTCTGGGCGAAAGCTGTACAGCCTCGATCTTCTTCGGGTCCATAAGAATACCGTCTCCTGTCACCGCATGACCCAGGAAGTCAACTCTATCAAGCCAAAATGCGCACTTTGAGAATTTAGCATACAGCTGGTGCTCTCTCAATGTCTGCAAAGCAATCCTCAAGTGCTGCTCATGCTCCTCCCGACTCCTAGAGTAGACCAGAATGTCATCAATAAACACAATAATGAACTGGTCGATGAACAGCCTGAAAATCCGATTCATCAGATCCATGAACGCTGCTGGGGCATTGGTGAGTCCGAACGACATCATTAGAAACTCATAATGCCCGTAGCGTGTACGAAAAGCAGTCTTCGGAATGTTATCATTCCGAACTCGCAACTGATGATAACCCGAACGCAAATCAATCTTAGAAAAATGTTTCGCACCCTGGAGCTGATCAAAAAAATCGTCAATGCGAGGTAAAGGATACCTATTCCGCACCGTCACTCGGTTCAGTTGACGATAATCAATGCACAACCTCAAACTGCCGTCCTTCTTCTTGACGAATAGCACAAGAGCTCCCCACGGCGAAACACTCGGACGCACAAGTCCCCTATCAAGCAACTCTTGCAATTGATCTTTAAGCTCTCTAAGCTCCGCCGGAGCCATCCGGTAAGGCGGTATAGAAATAGGCCCCGTGCCAGAAATCAGATCAATGCAAAACTCAATATCACGCTCTGGCGGCAAACCAGGTAACTCATCGGGAAAAACGTCGGGAAACTCTCGCACGATACGAACCCAGTCCAACGACTCTACTGTGACTCCAGTATCACAAATGAAAGCCAAGAATCCCCGACATCCCCTCCTCAAAATCCGTCTAGCGCAGAGGGCAGACATCAAACTGTGAGGGGCGGCACCTCGGTCCCCCTGCACAACCTGAACAGACTCGCCCGGAAAACTAAAACTGACAGTCTTCTCACGACAGTCCACCGACGCATAACAAGCTGCCAACCAGTCCATGCCAAGGAGAACGTAGAAGTCCAACATATCTAGAAGGATCAAATCGACGGACGAATCTCTATCTCCAATCTGGACGGCACACGACCGAAACACATATCGCGCGACGAAAGAATTGCCAACAGGAGTAATCACAACAAGCGGCTGATCTAGCAAACACGAATCTCGGCCCAACCTCGGCACGAAGTGCGTAGAAATATACAAATGCGTAGATCCCGGATCAAACAAAACATGAGCCTCAAAAGAACATACAAAAAGAGTACCTGAAACAACTGCATTGGACGCCTGCGCGTCCTGATGAGTCAAGGCAAACACCCGAGCCTGCTATCTTCCGACGACTGGCTGACCTCCGCCTTGTAACGTTTTAAAAATAAATAAATAAATTTTCAGATAATGTTAGTTGTATGTATGCCCTAGAGGCCAGTATTGTACAGATGATGTATATTATATTGGATGCTTGGACATATATAGAGATGACTTTCTTGCTCGATATGATAGTATGCTATCTGGTTGCTCTTTATCTTAACATGTATACTTGTCTCTTTATACTGTCTTATAGTTACATGTTGGTAAAGCCCTTAGAATGTGTACTTGACTACCTGGACTATGATGCGGATCATACTAGTAGGGACATGGTAGTCCATAAGTACATCCTTCAAGGTCCCTAGTCATGGGTGTATCGAGACGGGGCATCGATATACCAGTGTAGACTAGCGTATACGCTTCTCGACCCATGAGATGGGCGATGGATGATCCCATATCCATTGGTGTTTGACATCAGAGATGGTATACGGGTGCTTAGTGGAGACTGGGTACACTGGACGGACTCGCCGAGAATTCCCAGATGGTATTATACCTCACGTCAGATGGCAGTTCTCAGGTGACACTTGTGTAGGTTAGTCTGTAGACCCGAGATCGTCATAGAGTCTTATGTGATTCCCACTGTGCTTTGATTTCCACCTTACCACGTCCATGAAGGCGTGCAAAACGGTGGTTTTTGGGTACAGTCCTGAGTCACATGGAGACAATGAGCGAGCGATAGGAGGGGTTTCGTCTCTCCCGGTATTGGGGGTTGATGTTGCGCTGTGCTCGATTGGCCATAACAGGGAAGTCCCGGGCCAGGGCTGTTTTAGAGATTTACTGGTAAGTGTTACCAGTAGTTTCTCGACCCGTTATGGGCCTCATATCGGCACGACTTATAGATTATTGGGGTCTGACGTTTACCATCCCTAGGCTCGATATGCAGCATATCTGACGAAGAGACCGGACTGCACGGTAGTGTTGCCGGTTGGCTCGACGGGAGTTGTAGCAGGTTCGCTTGTTTTCTTCTGATCGCTCAATACACGGGTGGCCGTTACGTTTAGCTGACCACTTGCGGCTTGGGGGTGCTTGATATTGTTAGTTATATGTATGCCCTAGAGGCCATTACTATACATAGAATGTATATTGTAGTGGATGCTGGGACATATATAGGGAGGACTTTCTTGCTCGACATGATAGTATGCTATCTGGTTGCTCTTTACCTTAACGTGTACACTGATTGTCTCCCTGTTACATGTTGGTAAAGCCCTTAGGATCTGTACTTGACTACCTGGACTATGATGCGGATCATACTAGTGGGGATATGGTAGTCCATAAGTACATCCTTCGAAGTCCCTAGTCGTGGGTGTATCGAGACGGGGCATCGATATACCAGAGTAGACTAGCGTATACCTTCTCGACCATACAGATGGGCGATGGATGATCCCATATCCATTGGTGTTTGACATCGGAGATGATATACGGGTGCTCAGTAGAGACTGGGTACACTGGACGGACTCGCCGAGAACTCCCAGATGGTATTATACCTCACGTCAGATGGCAGTTCTCTGGTGATACTGGTACAGAGTAGTCTGTTGACTCGAGATCGTCATAGAGTCTTGTGTGGTTCCCACTGTGCTTTGATTTCCATCTTACCACGTCCAAGAGGGCGTGCAAAACGGTGGTTTTTGGGTACAGTCCCGAGTCACATGGAGGCAATGAGCGATAGGAGGGGATTCGTCTCTCCCGGTATAGGGAGTTGATGTTGCGCTGTGTTCGATTGGCTATAACAGGAAATCCCTGGCCAGGGTTGCTGAGATTTACTGGTAAGTGTTACCAGTAGTTTCTCGAACAGTTATAGACCTCATATCGACACGACTTATTGAGCTATTGGGGTCTGACGTTTACCACCCCTAGGCGAGATATGCGACATATCAGACGATCAGACCGGACTGTACGGTAGTGTTACTGGTTGGATTCACTGGAGTGTGAGCGGGCTTGCTCGTCGATCTTCAGATCGCTCAATACCCGGGTGGCCTTTACGTTTAGCAGACCGCTTGCGGCTTGTGGGTGTTTGATATGATCATCATCTGCTGCCGGCGTATTGACGAGTCTTTAGAGTCCTACACAGAGGTTTCCTGGCTCAAGCGAAACGAAATAGGAGCGCATATGAGATATGTGCGGGACCGAGAATAATGCGTGTATGTGATACCGTATTCTATTCTCGCGATGAATGTGTCGAATGGTTGTATGCGATATAACCTAGTTATCGAATCAAGGATTGATTCGATAAATCGATACATTGGATATTAGCCGGTTATATGCGATATGACCGGATCGTTAAATCAAGTGTTGATTTAATGATTTAATGTATAATTATATATTTGATATATTACTTTGCATTAACTAATATTGGTTCACTTTAGATGGATTTTCTCACTCGGATGTGCGCATTATATATGTGATATGATTTTGTGCATTTGCTTGTATCATGTTTGATAATACATGCTTTTTGGTTAAGTGTAAAGTATTAAACCTTGGTTAATGAAATGGTTAGGGTTTATTATTTGTTATTCATTTATCTTATTTAATTATCCATTTATTTTTGATAAATGAATAAAAGAAAAGAGAAAAGAATGGTGGCTAATTTTGTTTCATGTTGAAGCTTCTTGAAGCTTTGATCAAGTCAACCATTCTTATCTCATCCTTAACCCTAACCATTCCCACTAACCCTAGTTTAATCTCTACACTTGACCATGGTTTAGATTATGATAAGTTTTCATTTTCTTTTCATTTTAAAATAACTTATCATAACTATTTCCTTCTTCTTCTTCATTTTCTTCAAGTGAAGAAAGCTTGCCTCCATCAATGGCAAGTGATGAAAAAGAGTGTGAAATCCAAATCTAAAGTCAACCCACTTCCTATTTCTTCATCCTCTACCTCTTGCCAAGTAGTAGAGTGTGTTTCCTTCACAAGTTTTCAAGGCTCGGTGAAGGTGGAGCTTGATCTAGTGATGCTTCGACGTAGATCATCTTCGGCACGTTGTCGATGACCTAGCCCGTCCATTCTCCGATGAAGTCGACGCTAGAGCCCGGATTCTTTTTGGACAGCGGAGAGGACTTCGTTGCGGAGCTATGGAGGTGGAGAACCGGATCTACAAAGGTTGTATTTCCGTATCTCTTAGTTAAGTGTTAACTAGTTTACTTTTCGCCTAGATTTCTAGCTAACGATCCGTAGTTTAGGGTTTCTCGGCACCGTTAAATTTTAAATTGGCATGGTTAATACCTTGTGAGACCTCATTAGGGTGCCTAGGAACCCTACAGTGGTATTAGAGCCTAGCTAGAGCCTTAGGCGAAGTCTAGACGGAATTTGAAACCCGAACGAATCCGAAACCCAACTCAAAATAGCTCTCTGGACAATTTTCAAAATCGTGATTTTTTCCAGATTAAAAATATTCAGAAATATCAGCAGGAAGATATAAGGTTAACTGCAAATTTCGAGCGCGTGATTCCTCAAAGGGGGCGCGGATCCACGGCCTTACAAGAGGCTCACGCGGCGGATCGGCGGCCCATTTGTCGTTTTGTGCTTCGAAATTTGCACCTTAATTCTTAGTTTTCAGTTCTGGTTTTCCTGGGAATTTTTAATATTTTTTCCAGAGTGTTATTTTCTGAGTTGTTTTAGGGATTCGAATGTTCGGTCGAATTATCAAATTTTGTCTGTGTGTCTTTCCGGATAAATTTTAGAATATGTTAAAAAGTTCGACCGGATATAAATACCCAACTTTTCCCCTGTCGGGAAATTTCCAAGTGTTGGATCTTTCCGTAGTTTAACGACGTTCTAAGTAGTGCAAGTAACGCGATGGACCCTCTAGAAGACAACAAACCTTAACTCGATTATGTGACCGTCTTGAACTGCCCTTTGAACCTTCGGGTTTGGGGCAGTACGGCGTGCCACATGTGAGGCGTTGGCTTGACCCTTCTACGGCTGGACCGTTGGTACTGAGGCACGAACGGAATGTTGTTAGACTTGTTTCATGTGTTGATCTGTATCGGGAAAACTTGGGTGTTCGATTGTTCGATCGGAAAGTTTGACATTTTCTATTTATCCGGAATGGGATACAATAATTGGAATTCACAATGAGTTATGAGATAACTAAATGAATGTTATAAACATAGCAGTTTATTCTCACTTGATCGGTTTCCACGGAATTTTGATGTGATCAAAAGTCCGTCGCAATCACGTAGCGTACGCGGATACTCGCCGGGTAAACTTAATAGACAGCCTCACTCCATAGCCCCGACCAAGTGACTGTAGGAGAACCCCGTCGCCGAAAGCATCCGTTCGGGTGCTCGCGGTAGCGGTGTTCCGCCTTGGTGCACTTCGTCGATGGTATTAGGGGTGCGGCCGCCTACTAAAGTTTGCGACGAGCATTCGATCAGTTTTTCGGGAATCTTGTTGAATTGCCCGACTTGATATTGAAAAGTGTTTTCGATAATGAGACTAAAATACGGGGTTTATAATTGTTAGGCATGCGATGTCTAAGGAATTCATTCGGTCAGGCATGTGATGTCTGAGGTGGTTGCGGATTCCAACTGTTGTAGTTTTACACTTTCTTTTCTGTGACCGTAAGTGTAATATGTGATATCGCCGGTTTCGTTGCTATATGTCAACGACAATTGGGATGCGCATGTTTACTTACGTTGATGACATGTGATGTTATGTGTTACTGGATATGTTATATTGGATCGTCGTGTTTGAATAGCCGGGGGTTTTTATGTGAGATGAGTGTTTTTCATTTACATTCATGTAAAAACTTGTATGTAATATTCTTTAATTGGGGCACTTCCAGGTTGCGGAAGATGTCACCCTTTGTATATTATTTACTTTTCCGCACTAGGATAGACCCAAGGAGGAGGGCACAAGTAACCGGGTTCTGGAGTCCAGTGGGAGACCAACTCGAGGAGTCGGGTCCGGGTCTCCTAACTCCAGAATTGGTAGGGTTGCTTACCGCTCTCGTAGGGGTCTAGGGGTATGGGTTTGGCTATTCATCACGACCGTGGAATCCGTGTTTTATACTGGCTCGTATTGAAAACACGGACGTCCTAGTATATCCAATATTTCATATGTTTCTTCTGCTGCGATATCTGTGATGTGATCATGTGATGTTCTGTGATAGATACAGTATATAGTATATATGATATATTATATAGACGTTACTTATGTTTTACACCCGCGCTAGCCCTGCCCCGCTCTGCCGTTAGTTACCTAACCTAACGGTGCACGAGGGGACATCGAGGCGAATGCGGATGGCATAAGTGTACGTCGTATTTATCTGTGAGGTTTAGGTACATTAAATGATGGGACTTCATTAATATGATTAATGAAATAAACGAAACCTAAGATGTTGTAGAATCGAATTTCAAAATAAAACAGGTAGCTACAGTTCTTGTTTTGCACAGAGGTATATGTGATATATCCTGCACCTTATTCGATGAGGAAAGGACCGAGATCCCTTCACCGGGAGTGACTCCTTTAGCAATAACTGGCAGATGCTACACACTCGGTTTGTCTTTTGATTGCTTTTAAGAGTTCTGCTTTGCACAGTGATATATATGATATATCCCGCACCTCATTCGACGAGGAAAGGACCGACGATCCCTTCACCGGGAGTGACTCCTTTAGCAAAACTAGAAAAGCCTCAAAAACACTCCATTTTAAAATTATTTGATTCTATAACGATATCAAGTTCATTACGCAATAGGTTTTCAGAAAAACCTGTCGTAGCCCTCCGTCATTTCAGATAAGTACTAGTTAGTATTCGTGCTACGTTTGTTGACTATGTTAAGGCGTAGTGTGCGGTAGCTAATTAGTGCTTATCTGCATAAGCATATGATGTGATTGGATTAGGGTAGTCGTGCGACTTTGTTGACTATGTTAAGGGTCGTGCGGGTGGGTTTAATTCAATCGGGAAATGACGGGTTGAACTTGACTAGCACTTATGATTTGTTGACTATGTTAAGGTCATATAGCTGCTAGGGGCAAAATATTATCGGGAATTTCAAGTGTTGAAATTTGCAATGAGATTGCATACCTTCTATGAGATAGTTGGATCCCGATACCCGCTGCGAGTAAGTGTTACTCCTGGGAGAGTTTTATACATTACAATTAGCCGATCAAGTAGGTGTCTAGAAAGGTGTCAACGGGGTTACGCCTCTGGGAAAACGAGGTTTACATTAATTAGGTTCGTGCGAAAGCACGGGGGACCTCCCTCAAAGTACCGACACTGGCCTGGCTGAAAGATTGGCGAATTTGTAGTGTGTAATTAATCCTGGCTAGTCTTTCCTTTTAGGGTTTGAAGGAAGATTTGATAAAAAGCAGTGGGAGCCATCCTAATTAGATAAAATAATAACCAATCTATTCTTGCAAGAGCGCACGCTGAGTGTTTTCTTCTCTCTCTCTTCTGGTAGCGACCATGTCACGTCTTAATCAAGATAATAAAACGGATTATTGACCGAACCCGCTTGTTATACTGAGCTGGGGAACGTTGGTCCCGCTCCACCTTATAATTGTTATAAGACAGAGCAGGAAATAGGGGATTACCAGAATTCCCGTGCCGCCCAAACGAAGAGAGTGCATGCTGATGCATCATCTTCGGGTGTGTTCATTATACAGAACTGTTTCTCAGTATCCTTTACGTCCTGGGTATATGATACCGGATCAGGATCCCAGATATGTAATCTGTTACATAGGGCTACAGATAGGTAGAGAACTGAGAACGGGTGATAAGTTTCATGAGGCAGAAAACGGGGCAAGAGTTGCAGCCAAGTCTGTTGGTCACTGTCACCCTGTATTACAATACATTGATTCTGAACGAATGTTATTAGATACCGAACCTGATATACAAAATCATATCAGTCTCTTTATTAGTAAAGAAATGATAAAATTTTGTATAGTTGGATAATGTTTTGAACATTTCCTATATCAAAAGTTGATCGGTTCAGGCATGTTATCTAAAAGCATTAATGTTCTAAATCAAACCACAGTTCTTAGTATATGAAACACACACAAGAGGAAGAGTTCAGAAATGAACGAATTCTTCTAGAGGCATTGTAGACTAGGTCATATCTATGCGACCCGACTGGCTGTAGTTACATGTAGATGCATATTTAAATCAGTTTGAATTTACATCTTGTGAAACTCGCCAGTCATGTCATAAAGATATAATGACACCAGCTCTGTTTATTGGAAACAGAGAAAGAGTTAGTAAACTCTTGGGATGATACATGTTGATGTATGTAAGGTCCCCTGTCTACATATGCCAGGACAGGTTCTTTGTACTTCATTACATTCTCTGATAATCTCTCAAGATTCAGACATATGTTCCTGTTGAAACATGAGTCCGAGCCTTTTGAGATATTCACAGAATATAAGCAAGAAGTAGAGAACCAAAATACGGGTATAAGTATTATGTCCTTTGATGCGATCAAGGAGGAGAATACTTGAGCACGGAATTCCTGGACTATTCTAAAGGAGAATAAGATTCTCTCTCAGCATTACTCCTCCGAATACACCATTGCACGATGGTATGTCGGAGTGGAGAAAATACACCCTATATGATATGGTGTGCTCTATGATGAGTACTGCTGAGTAACCTATTTCCTTTTTGGGAGTTATGCACTTGAGAAGCTGCATACCTATTGAATAGGGTTCGAATCAAATCAGTTGCCTACCACTTCATATGAGATATGGTATGGTAAGAGCCCATGTCTTAAGCTAGTTAAGATTTGGGGTTGTCCGGCCTATGTCTGAAAGCAAAATCCGGACAAGCTCGAGGCAAGGTCTATAATGTAGAACTGGAAATGTTCCAGCTATACAAAACTGCAGATGATGATTTGAAAGAACCAAAGGATTCAATAGTTACCAACGAACCTCAGCCTCTCCGCCGATCTAGTAGGGTTTCTCACCCACCTGAGAGATACTTCTGTTTCTCTATGACAGTGGGAGCGAGGATTGCATCATGAGATGATGACCCAACTAGTTTCGAGCTGGCCATCAGGAGTGAGACTCTGTAAGAATGGCTGGATGCTTAGCGATCTGAGATGGAATCCTTATACACCAACAAAGTATGGACTTTGGTTGCTATATCTGAAGGGTTAAATCCCCATCAGGAGCAAGTATATCTTGAGAAGATTACTTGTTGTACATGGAAAAGTTGAGACTTTCAAAGCTAGACTTGTTAAAGGTTTGCATCATTAACCAGGTATGGATTATGTTGAAACCTTTTCTAAGAATCTATGCTTAAGTCCATCCAGATCCTACTTGCCACGGCTACATACCATGACTACGATATCTGGTGGTTGGGTGTCATGACTGCTTTTCTAAATGATGTTTTGGAAGAGAGCGTCTATAAGTACACAGCCAGAGGGCTTCGTAGACAGTGGGAGCAGCGGAAACGTGTGCAAGATGCTTTATAGGATAAAGCAGGTATCGCGGAGTTGGAACATCTGTTTTGATGAAGTAGTCAAACAGTTTGACATCATCAAAATGGTAGATGAACCTTGTATATACAAAAAGGTAGTAGGGAGTATGGTAATGATCCTCGTAGAGTACGTGGATAACATACTCTTGATAAGAAAAGAGTTTCTTATGCTACGTTCGGTCAATCTCCGCTTATCACTAGGATTCTCCATATAGGATCAAAGTGATACCTACTAAATCCTGGATTTTGGATCTATGAGATAGATTTAATTGGATGTTAGGATTCTCACTAGTTGTAGTGAGATGGTATCAATCGATCCATGGTGATAAAGACGACTGAATGTCAGTCACAGGCATTGTCTTTACCCTCAGTAAAGGGACGGTATGTTGGGAGAGTTCCAAGCTAGATACCGTGGCATACTAGACGATAAAGGCTAAATACATCGCTACTTAAGATGCTACCATAGAGGCAGTCTGGGTGTATAATAGTTCATGAGATGAACTTCGTTCCTACCATTGTGAGACAATGGAGTTGTGGCTTATGCCAAGGAACACCCGTCCCATCAGTGACCCAGGCGTATTCTGAGGCCGCATCACCTGATCATGGAGATAGTTGATCTCCAGGGTGATCGAGGTAAGGAGAGTAGATTCTGAGGACAACACAGCGGATCCACTCACAAAGGCCTGTTCCCAAAGAGAGATTTTTTTATGGGATGGTTGAGTATGAGATACTACAACCACTGCTACAGATGGCCCTAGTGCAAGTGGGAGATTGTTAGTTATATGTATGCCCTAGAGGCCATTACTATACATAGGATGTATATTGTAGTGGATGCTGGGACATATATAGGGAGGACTTTCTTGCTCGACATGATAGTATGCTATCTGGTTGCTCTTTACCTTAACGTGTACACTGATTGTCTCCCTGTTACATGTTGGTAAAGCCCTTAGGATCTGTACTTGACTACCTGGACTATGATGCGGATCATACTAGTGGGGATATGGTAGTCCATAAGTACATCCTTCAAAGTCCCTAGTCGTGGGTGTATCGAAACGGGGCATCGATACACCAGAGTAGACTAGCGTATACCTTCTCGACCCATACAGATGGGCGATGGATGATCCCATATCCATTGGTGTTTGACATCAGAGATGATATATGGGTGCTCAGTATAGACTGGGTACACTGGACGGACTCGCCGAGAACTCCCAGATGGTATTATACCTCACGTCAGATGGCAGTTCTCTGGTGACACTGGTACAGAGTAGTCTGTTGACCCGAGATCGTCATAGAGTCTTGTGTGGTTCCCACTGTGCTTTGATTTCCATCTTACCACGTCCAAGAGGGCGTGAAAAACGGTGGTTTTTGGGTACAGTCCCGAGTCACATGGAGGCAATGAGCGATAGGAGGGGATTCGTCTCTCCCGGTATAGGGAGTTGATGTTGCGCTGTGTTCGATTGGCTATAACAGGAAATCCCTGGCCAGGGTTGCTGAGATTTACTGGTAAGTGTTACCAGTAGTTTATCGAACAGTTATAGACCTCATATCGACATGACTTATTGAGCTATTGGGGTCTGACGTTTACCACCCCTAGGCGAGATATGCGACATATCAGACGATCAGACCGGACTGTACGGTAGTGTTACTGGTTGGATTCACTGGAGTGTGAGCGGGCTTGCTCGTCGATCTTCAGATCGCTCAATACCCGGGTGGCCGTTACGTTTAGCAGACCGCTTGCGGCTTGTGGGTGTTTGATATGATCATCATCTGCTGCCGGCGTATTGACGAGTCTTTAGAGTCCTACACAGAGGTTTCCTGGCTCAAGCGAAACGAAATAGGAGCGCATATGAGATATGTGCGGGACCGAGAATAATGCGTGTATATGATACCGTATTCTATTCTCGCGATGAATGTGTCGAATGGTTGTATGCGATATAACCTAGTTATCGAATCAAGGATTGATTCGATAAATCGATACATTGGATATTAGCCGGTTATATGCGATATGACCGGATCGTTAAATCAAGTGTTGATTTAATGATTTAATGTATAATTATATATTTGATATATTACTTTGCATTAACTAATATTGGTTCACTTTAGATGGATTTTCTCACTCGGATGTGCGCATTATATATGTGATATGATTTTGTGCATTTGCTTGTATCATGTTTGATGATACATGCTTTTTGGTTAAGTGTAAAGTATTAAACCTTGGTTAATGAAATGGTTAGGGTTTATTATTTGTTATTCATTTATCTTATTTAATTATCCATTTATTTTTGATAAATGAATAAAAGAAAAGAGAAAAGAATGGTGGCTAATTTTGTTTCATGTTGAAGCTTCTTGAAGCTTTGATCAAGTCAACCATTCTTATCTCATCCTTAACCCTAACCATTCCCACTAACCCTAGTTTAATCTCTACACTTGACCATGGTTTAGATTATGATAAGTTTTCATTTTCTTTTCATTTTAAAATAACTTATCATAACTATTTCCTTCTTCTTCTTCATTTTCTTCAAGTGAAGAAAGCTTGCCTCCATCAATGGCAAGTGATGAAAAAGAGTGTGAAATCCAAATCTAAAGTCAACCCACTTCCTATTTCTTCATCCTCTACCTCTTGCCAAGTAGTAGAGTGTGTTTCCTTCACAAGTTTTCAAGGCTCGGTGAAGGTGGAGCTTGATCTAGTGATGCTTCGACGTAGATCATCTTCGGCACGTTGTCGATGACCTAGCCCGTCCATTCTCCGATGAAGTCGACGCTAGAGCCCGGATTCTTTTTGGACAGCGGAGAGGACTTCGTTGCGGAGCTATGGAGGTGGAGAACCGGATCTACAAAGGTTGTATTTCCGTATCTCTTAGTTAAGTGTTAACTAGTTTACTTTTCGCCTAGATTTCTAGCTAACGATCCGTAGTTTAGGGTTTCTCGGCACCGTTAAATTTTAAATTGGCATGGTTGATGCCTTGTGAGACCTCATTGGGATGCCTAGGAACCCTACAGATATGATCATCACCCACTGCCGGCGTATTGACGAGTCTTTGAGTCCCACAAAGGAGTTACCTAGTCCAGGCGAAACGTTGTGGTGCGCGTATGCGATATGTGCATGGACCCGGTTAAAATGCGTGTATGAGATACCGTATATTAATCGGGCGGCTTGCTTTTAGTTGGGTCGTATGTGATATGGACGGATTGATAAATCAATTGTTGATTTATCATTTAACCATTAGATTCTCAATAGAAATCCTTTCTTGTATTTTTGGATGCATGCATGCATGTATGCATTCCTTCTTGATTCATGAACATATGGATGTGCATGCACACATACATACATACATACATACATCATCCTTCATGGTTATATATACATAGAAAATTGTGGCAATATAAGACTCACACCATGATTTTATATATATGGATATATATTGTATTTGTGTTAAAAACAAAAGAAAAGAAAAGGATAATTCATGGTTTACTTTCTACACTCTTCTTTGACCTAACCATGCTCACCCACCATTTAACCATGGATTAACTTTCCTTTTGTGTTTTAACTCAAATTCAATAATAACTTTATTGTTTAACCATGGTTTGAGATGAGAAGTGGAAAATATATATACATATATTTTCTATTTTTTCATATGAGATTATATTTTCTCTTCTTCTTCAAAAGCCATCATCTTCTTCTTCCTTGATCCTTTGCTCTCTAGACCTCTCTAGTAAGCAAAATACTCAACAAGATAGGATTTTGAAGTGAGAAAAAGAACCACAACACCATTCTACACTAGTCTTGCCCATTAGTGGAGAGTGTTAGCTTCCATTTTCTTTCTTGATCTTGTGAAGTTGCAAGCTTGGACAAAGCGGACTCCGGATGGATCATCGTGGACCTAGAGGAGTTCAAGTGGACCTTTTCCAAACCCCAAGTAGCCGAGGAGTCTAGCGTAGGGAGCTACAAAGGTTGTACTTTCAAAACCCTAGCTTTACATACTTGTGATGATGTGTTGTTTTTGAAACCCTAATTTTTCTAGGAATGATTCTTTGTATGCTTACTTAGCACCCTAAAAATTTAATCTTTGGTACATGTGATGCTTCCAAACCCTTCATGAGGTGCTAGGTAAACCTAACATTGGTATCAGAGCCGACCTGGAACTTTAGGCAACACTTTAGCGAAGTTAAAACTCCGATCGAACCGGAAAATACGGATTTTTAGCACTCTCTGGACATTTTTTGAAAACTGTTATTTTCCAGAATTATAAATATGTAAAAAATACAGCAGGGAATTATAAGACACGCTGTAAAAAACGAAACCCTAATAAGCAAATCTTACCGCGGAACCGCGGCCTAAGCTTGCTTAGGCCGCGGCTCTGCGGCCGTACTGAGCCATTAAGGCTTCGTTTTTCTACAGTGAGCTTCTTGTTTGCTTGTAGATGTTTTGGGGTATTTTTTATCTGGTTTCAGTGACATATGTTCTGGAGATTGTTTTGGATTCGGTGATTCGATCGGAATTTTAATTTCGTGTTTTTTCCCGGGTAATTTAGAAAGTATTGAATTGTTCGAACGAGTATCATTTGCTCACTTTCACGGGGTTTAAATTTTTCGGAAATACGTGCAAGTTTTGTGGTGGACCCTCTAGAAGACAACAAACCTTAACTCGATTATGTGACCGTCTTGAACTGCCCTTTGAACCTTAGGGTTTGGGGCAGTACGGCGTGCCACATGTGAGGCGTTGGCTTGACCCTTCTACGGCTGGACCGCTACTACTGTGACACACTCCGGGTTTTTGAACTCCGCTCAAGTGTTGAGCTTTAGGGAATTTTGGGTATTTGATCATTCGTTCGAAAACTTTAATACTGTCTATTTATCTGGAATGTGATGCAATGTGTGGAATTCATATAGCTAGACATGAAATACGAAGTATGTGATATTTCGCATCTACGATGTCTAAAGAGAATGTGGATTCCAGATATTGCAGTTTTACACTTTCTTTTCGTGACCGTAAGTGTAGTATGTAGTGGTATTGCCGATTGTCGTTGCTATACATCGACGACGATCGGTGTATGCATACTTACTTACGTTGATGATATGAGATATTATGTGTTGCTGAGATATGATGTGCAGGATTGTTGCGATTGAATAGCCGGGGGGGTTTATGTGAGATGAGAGTTTTATATTTTCATTCATGTAAATTCAAATGTAATGTAATATTCTTTTATTTGGGGCACTTCCGGGTTGAGGTCGATGTCACCAGTGTTGTATATTATTTACTTTTCCGCATTAGGATGGACCCAAGGAGGGGAGCACAGGTGACCGGGTTCTGGGGTTCAGTGGGAGGCCATCTCGAAGAGTCGAGATCGGGTCTCCTAAACTCCAGAATTGGTAGGGTCGCTTGCCGCTCTCGTAGGGGTCCAGGGTGTGGGCTTGGCTATTCATCGCGACCGTGGAATACGTATTTTCTATTGTTGGCTAACTACTAAATACGGACGTCCTAGTATATCCCACATTATATCTATGTTTCTGCTGCGATATCTGTGATGTGATCATTTGATGTGTTATGATGGATACTGTATATAGTATATATGATATATTATATAGACGTTACTTATGTTTTACACCCGCACTAGCCTTGCCCTGCTCTGTCGTTAGTTACCTAACCTAACGGTGCACGAGGGGACATCGAGGCGAATGCGGATGGCATAAGTGTACATCGTATTTATCTGTGATGTTTAGGTGACTTAAATGATGGGACTTCATTAATGTGATTAATGAAAGAAAAGAAACCTAAAAGATGTTGTAGAATCAAATTTTCAAATAAAAGGGTAGCTACAGTCTTGCTTTGCATAGCGGTATATATGATATACCCTGCACCTTATTCGATGGGGAAAGAGCCGAGATCCCTTCACCGGGAGTGACCTCTTTAGCAAAACTGGCAGATGCTACAAAACTCGGTTTGGTTTTTGATTGCTTTTGGAGTTTTGCTTTGCACAGTGATATATATGATATATCCCGCACCTTATTCGATGAGGAAAGAGCCGAGATCCCTTCACCGGGAGTGACCTCTTTAGCAAAACTAATAAAAACCTCAAAATCACTCCATTTCAAAATTCACATGATTCTACAACGATATCAAGTTCATTACGCAATAGGTTTTCAGAAAAACATGTCGTAGCCTTCCGTCATTTCAGATAAGTCCTACTTAGTATTCGTGCTACGTTTGTTGACCTCCGTCAAGGCGTAGTGTGCGGTAGCCAACTAGTATTTATCTGCTTTTGCATATGATGCAGATTGGATTAGGGTAGTCATACGACCTTGTTGACCTCCGTCAAGGGTCGTGCGGGTGGGTTTGATTCAATCAAGAAATGACGGGTTGAACTTGACTTGCACCCTGTGGTTTGTTGACCTCCGTCAAGGTCATGGGATGCTTGGGGCAAAACATTATCGGGAGTTTCAAGTGTTGAAATTTGCAATGAGATTGCATACCTTCTATGAGATAGTTGGATCCCGATACCCACTGTGAGTAATTGTTACTCCTGGGAGAGTTTTATACAGGACAATTAACCGATCAAGTAGGTGTCTAGAAAGGTGTCAACGGGGTTACGCCTCTGGGAAAACGAGGTTTACTTTAATTAGGTCCGTGCGAAAGCACGGGGAACCTCCCTCAAAGTACCGACACTGACCTGGCTGAAAGATTGGCGAAATTGTAAGGTGTAATTAATCCCGGCCAGTCTTTCCTTTTAGGGTTTGAAGGAAGATTTGATAAAAAAACAGTGGGAGCCATCCTGACTAGATAAAATAATAACCAATCTGATCTTGCAAGAGCATACGCTAAAGTGTTTTCTTCTCTCTCTCTCCAGGTAGCGACCATGTCATGCCTTAATCAAGATAATAATATGGATGTATTGAATGAACCCGCATGTTATACTGTGCTGGGAAACGTTGGTTCCGTTCTTTCTTATAAGAGTTATAGGACTGAACAGGATATAGGGGAATACCAGGATTCCCATGCCACCCAAATGAAGAAAGTACATATTGATGCATTTTCTTCGGGTGTGTTCGTTACAGAGAACTGTTTCTCCATTTCCTCTACTCCTGGATATTGGATACCGGGTCAGGATCCCATTTATGTAATCAGTTACATGGGCTTAAGAAAGGTAGAGAACTTGGAGAAGGTGATAAAGACATAAGAGTTGGAAATGGTGAAATTGTTGCAGCTAAAACCATCGGGGAATATCACCTTGTATTACTGACTGGTAATACATTGATTCTGAACGAATGCTATTACATGCCGAACCTGATATGCAACATTATATCAGTTTCTTTGTTGAGTAAAGAGGGATATAATTTTGTATTACAGGATAATGTTATGAACATTTTCCGTAACCAAAAGTTGGTTGGATCAGGCACGTTGTGCAATGGCATTTATGTTCTAAATCAATCAACAGTTCTGAGCATAACAAGCACACACAAGAGGAAGAGTTCAGAACTGAACGAATCCTTCTTGTGGCATTGTAGACTAGGTCACATCAATGCGACACGACTAGCTAAGTTGCATAAGGATGGATATTTGAATTCGTTTGAATATTCATCTTATGACACTTCCCAGTCATGTCTCAAAGGCAAGATGACCAAAACTCCATTTACGGGACACGGAGAAAGAGTTACGGAACTCTTGGGACTGGTGCATAGCGATGTATGCGGTCCCATGTCTACACATGCCAGGGATGGTTCTGCTTACTTCATTACATTCACTGACGATCTCTCTAGGTTCGGGTATGTGTTCCTGATGAAACACAAATCAGAAGCTTTTGAGAAATTTAGAGAATATAAACAAGAAGTCAAGAACCAAACCGGAAAAAGTATTAAAATCCTACGATCTGATCGAGGAGGTGAATACTTGAGCATTGAATTCCTGGACTTCTTAAAAGAGAATGGGATTCTCTCTCAGCTGACTCCTCCATATACACCACAGCACAACGGTGTATCAGAACGGAGGAACCACACCCTATTAGATATGGTGCGCTCTATGATGAGCACAGCTGAGTTACCTATTTCCTTCTGGGGATCTGCACTGGAGACAGCAGCATACCTACTGAATAGGGTTCCTACCAAATCTGTGCCTACCACCCCATATGAGATATGGGAGGGGAAGAGACCATATCTTAATTTTATTAAGATATGGGGTTGCCCGGCCTATGTCAAAAGACAAAAACCGGACAAACTCGAGGCAAGGTCTGTTTTGTGTAAGTTTGTTGGATATCCCAAGCATTCGCGAGGGTATATCTTCTACCACAGTGAGGAACAAAGAGTGTTTGTTGCTCAACATGCCACCTTTTTAGAAAAGGAATTTCTTGCAAAAGAGATTAGTGGCTCTGAGGTAGAACTGGAAGAGGTTCCAGCTGTACAAACCACAACAGAAGATTTAGTGGAATCAGAGGATTCAGTAGCTCCCAACGAACCTCAGCCTCTCCGCCGATCTAGTAGGGTTCCTTGCCAACCTGAGAGATACTACGGTTTTCTCATGGATGGTGGAAGCGAGGATTGCATCATGGAGGATGATGACCCAACTAGCTTCGAGCAGGCCATCACGAGTGGGGACTCAGTGAAATGGCTGGATGCAATGCGGTCCGAGATGGAATCCATGTACACCAACAAAGTGTGGACTTTGGAAGATGCTCCTGAAGGGGTAAAACCTATTGGGAGCAAGTGGATCTTCAAGAAAAAATTTGGTGTAGATGAGAAAGTGGAGACTTTCAAAGCTAGACTTGTTGCAAAGGGTTTTCGTCAAAGACCAGGTGTGGACTATGACGAAACCTTTTCTCCAGTGGCTATGCTTAAATCCATCCGGATCATGCTTGCCATCGCTGCATATCATGATTACGAAATCTGGCAAATGGATGTTAAGACCGCCTTTCTAAACGGTGATTTAGAAGAGTGCGTGTACATGACTCAGCCAGAGGGCTTCGTAGATAGTGGGAGCAGCGGAAAGGTGTGCAAGCTGCTTAAATCCATTTATGGATTAAAGCAAGTATCACGGAGTTGGAACATCTGCTTTGACGTCGTTATCAAAGAGTTTGATTTCGTCAAAAACGTAGATGAACCTTGTATCTACAAGAAGATGGCAGAGAGTAAGATTGTCTTCCTCGTATTGTACGTGTACGACATACTCTTGATAGGAAATGACATTCCTATGCTGCAATCAGTTAAGCTCTTCTTATCACAAAGATTCTCAATGAAAGATCTTGGTGATGCCTCCTACATATTGGGGATTAAGATCTATAGAGATAGATCTAAACGGATTTTAGGATTGTCCCAATCCAAGTACATTGACACCATACTAAAGAGGTTTAGTATGGAAGAATCCAAGCGTGGGAACTTACCCACGATCTCTGGTGTCACTCTTTCCAAAGAGATATCTCCCAAGACTGATTTGGAGAGAGCTCGCATGCAAGGGATACCCTATGCTTCGGCTGTAGGCTCTATCATGTATGCGATGCTATGTACCAGACCCGATGTAGTATACTCACTAAGTGTAGTGAGTAGGTATCAAGCTGATCCTGGAGAGAGTCACTGGACAGCTGTAAAGAGCATTCTCAAGTACTTACGAAGGACTAAGGAGATGCTCTTGGTGTATGGTAACGGAGAACTCCAAGTGGAGTCCTTTACCGATTCAAGCTTTCAGAGTGATAAGGACGACTCTAAGTCGCAGTCGGGATTTGTCTTTACCCTTTACGGAGGGGCGGTTAGCTGGAAGAGTTCCAAGCAGGAAACCGTGGCAGACTCGACGATGGAGGCTGAATACATTGCTGCCAACGATGCTGCCAAAGAGGCTGTCTGGATCAAGAAGTTCATTATTGAACTTGGAGTGGTTCCATCCATTGAGCATCCAATACCTTTGTATTGCGATAACAATGGAGCAGTGGCTTTGGCCAAGGAACCCAGGTCCCATCAGCGATCCAGGCATATTCTGAGGCGGTATCACTTGATCCGGAAGATAGTTGATCGCCGGGAGATCGAGGTCAGGAGGGTTGACACGAAGAATAACATAGCGGATCCACTCACGAAGGCCATTCCCCAGATACAGTTTGAGAGACTCTTCGGGATGCTCGGTATGCGATACTACAGCAGCTGGCCCTAGTGCAAGTGGGAGATTGTTAGTTGTATGTATGCCCTAGAGGCCAGTATTGTACAGATGATGTATTTTATATTGGATGCTTGGACATATATAGAGATGACTTTCTTGCTCGATATGATAGTATGCTATCTGGTTGCTCTTTATCTTAACATGTATACTTGTCTCTTTATACTGTCTTATAGTTACATGTTGGTAAAGCCCTTAGGATGTGTACTTGACTACCTGGACTATGATGCGGATCATACTAGTGGGGACATGGTAGTCCATAAGTACATCCTTCAAGATCCCTAGTCGTGAGTGTATCGAGACGGGGCATCAATATACCAGTGTAGACTAGCGTATACGCTTCTCGACCCATGAAATGGGCGATGGATGATCCCATATCCATTGGTGTTTGACATCAGAGATGGTATACGGGTGCTCAGTGGAGACTGGGTACACTGGACGGACTCGCCGAGAACTCCCAGATGGTATTATACCTCACGTCAGATGGCAGTTCTCAGGTAACACTTGTGCAGGTTAGTCTGTAGATTCGAAATAGTCATAGAGTCTTATGTGATTCCCACTGTGCTTTGATTTCCACCTTACCACGTCCATGAGGGCGTGCAAAACGGTGGTTTTTGGGTACAGTCCCGAGTCATATGGAGACAATGAGCGATAGGAGGGGTTTCTTCTCTCCCGGTATTGGGGGTTGATGTTGCGCTGTGCTCGATTGGCCGTAACAGGGAAGTCCCTGGCCAGGGCTGTTTTAGAGATTTACTGGTAAGTGTTACCAGTAGTTTCTCGACCCGTTATGGGCCTCACATCGGCATGACTTATCGATTATTGGGGTCTGACGTTTACCATCCCTAGGCTCGATATGCAGCATATCTGACGAAGAGACCGGACTGCACGGTAGTGTTTCCGGTTGGCTCGACGGGAGTTGTAGCAGGTTCGCTTGTTTTCTTCTGATCGCTTAATACCCGGGTGGCCGTTACGTTTAGCTGACCGCTTGCGGCTTGGGGGTGCTTGATATGATCATCACCCACTGCCGGCGTATTGACGAGTCTTTGAGTCCCACAAAGGAGTTACCTAGTCCAGGCGAAACGTTGTGGTGCGCGTATGCGATATGCGCATGGACCCGGTTAAAATGCGCGTATGAGATACCGTATATTAATCGGACGGCTTGCTTTTGGTTGGGTCGTATGTGATATGGCCGGATTGATAAATCAAGTGTTGATTTATCATTTAACCATTAGATTCTCACTAGAAATCCTTTCTTGTATTTTTGGATGTATGCATGCATGTATGCATTCCTTCTTGATTCATGCACATATGGATGTGCATGCACACATACATACATACATCATCCTTCATGGTTGTATATACATAGAAAATGGTGGCAATATAAGACTCACACCATGATTTTATATATATGGATATATATATTGTATTTGTGTTAAAAACAAAAGAAAAGAAAAGGATAATTCATGGTTTACTTTCTACACTCTTCTTTGACCTAACTATGCTCACCCACCATTTAACCATAGATTAACTTTCCTTTTGTGTTTTAACTCAAATTCAATAATATCTTTATTTTTTAACCATGGTTTGAGATGAGAAGTGGAAAATATATATACATATATTTTCTATTTTTTCATATGAGATTATATTTTTCTTCTTCTTCAAAAGCCATCATCTTCTTCTTCCTTGATCCTTTGCTCTCTAGATCTCTCTAGTAAGCAAAATACTCAATAAGATAGGATTTTGAAGTGAGAAAAAGAACTACAACACCATTCTACACTAGTCTTTCTCATTAGTGGAGAGTGTTAGCTTCCATTTTCTTTCTTGATCTTGTGAAGTTGCAAGCTTGGACAAAGCGGACTCCGGGTGGATCATCGTGGACCTAGAGGAGTTCAAGTGGACCTTTTCTAAACCCCAAGTAGCCGAGGAGTCTAGCATAGGGAACTACAAAGGTTGTACTCTCAAAACCCTAGCTTTACCTACTTGTGATGATGTGTTGTTTTTGAAACCCTAATTTTTCTAGGAATGATTCTTTGTATGCTTACTTAGCACCCTAAAAATTTAATCTTTGGTACATGTGATACTTCCAAACCCTTCATGAGGTGCTAGGTAAACCTAACAGATAATCGGTAAAATAAACCGTATTTTCCATAAAACTTAACTATAATTATTTTTCAATATATATTTAAATATGCCTATTTTAACTATATAATTACTAGTAAATGGTGTTTATTTAGTGACTTATAAATTATTAGTTTACTAAAAATATTTTTCGTAATTAATTAAATTCAAATATTAACATAAGATTTAATTATACATTAAATTAGTGCAAATTACAAATTAGAAATGGGTTAATTTTACAAAGTGAGCCATGAAATATTGGAATCAAGTGTGTATCATGAAAAATTCTTTTCCAAAACTTTCCATGGTTCTAGACTTTTCTAGGGTCAAATAAATAAGGAAAATAAATTAAAACAAAATAATTAATGAAATGACATAAAAGATGTAATTATTATGGAAGTCTTCTACATGTTTCTACACTCATTTCTCCCTCTTTCTTTTCTTTCCATGCCATGGCCGAGCCCCCCTCTCATGCTGCCCAAAATTTTTCCCACCCTATTTCCATCACAAAAATCTCCAAAAATCCATCAAAAATCAATAAAAAAACCCACAAATTTCTAGTTTAATCTTCACCCATGATTCTTTGGCCAAACAAGTTTAGATCTTGGAGCAAAATTACCATCTTGGAGGTCAAGATGCATGTGTGATCTCAAATTTTAGAGGTATAAATTCTAAACCCATGTTTAATTGGTTGCTAGTTACTTCAATCTAGCTTATTAAGTGATTAATTTTGGTTTTAAATTGCAAGTTTAGAAAAATTCATGAGAAGAGTTTCGAATAAAGTTAGGGTTTTTATTAATTGAGTAGGGTTATAATAAGTGGCTTAACATTTTAAGAAATGAAAAATCTAGTGTGGTTGTTGTATTGTAAATTGTTGTTTCAAAATTGTTTAAATTAAACAATTTTGAAAACTAGGTTTTTATAATATATATATATTGGTGAGATAAAATTCTAATTAGGGTTTTTATCTTTAGGTTATGTTTTTAATGAGTAGTTTAACATGTTAAATGAATGCAAAACCTAATCTAGTTACTAGTTGCTAATTTTTAGTTTAAAAAATTGTGATAATTAAGTTATTTTGCTAACTAAGTTTTTAGAAATTGATTAAATAATTGAGATTAAAATCCAATTAGGGTTTTTATGACATTATTAATATTTTAAATTGTAGTTTAATAATTTAGTTCATGCAAAACCAAGTTTACTTGTGGAATTGTGAATTTTGCTTTAAAAAGTGTTAAAATTTGATAAAATTGCAAACTAGAAATTTTGGTTTAATACAAATTGATGGGATTAAATTATAGAAATGCTTTGTATGACTTAGTTATAATATTTAAAAGCAAATATAGGACTAAGCAAGGGAGAGTAGAGGCTGAGGAAAGCAGAGCTAGCTACTAAAAGACAAGAGCGTCTATCCTTGCTAGCGAAAAAGAGCCAATATCCATCTCTTCAGCGCGAGTTGTTGGAATTCCCATCCATCCGTAGAACTCCTCCATTATAAATGACTTTTTTCCTCTATCATATTGTGGCCACTAGTTTTGCTTAAACATCAGGTTTTGAAGTAAAACGGTTAATTGACGCTTTCTAGATTTTTGCGAAATAGAACGATTTGATTAATTTTAAGGTTTTGATGATTTAAACCCTATTTATATTATAATTAGTGAGTTTTGGAACAACGATTTATACGTTTGTGTTTCATCTCGATCAATCGGCATTGGACGCCGATATCGAGGGATATTTGGTTCTTTTGCATGAGCGGGTCATAGTTTTTAACATATGCGTGTTTCGTACGCCATTTTAGTTTTGTCCGCAATTTCGGTTTACGATATTATATATGTTTGCGTATAGGTACCCCTTACGTGGACTTCGGACGATGAAGAAGAGGATGGCGGTATCGACTTCGGCAGACAAGGACCAGGTGAGTAGATGTATATCTACGGGGGAAATCGGGTGGATGGCGTAAAGCACCCCCGCAAACATAGAATAGGGATATTACTTACTGTTATTAGGAAGTCGGACGTGATCTTAGATTCTTGGCAAGTAGGATCCTATTGAAGACTTTAGGTTGGACTAGACTGATTTAGAAAGACTTAACCATGAGGATGATTGCCTTGGAGGGAATTTGTAAGTTTCATGTAGACACACACACACGCACACACATACACTTGACTTGGTGTATATGTATATACATATACATATATATATGAATGTGTGTAGGTTTCTATATGTGTGTGTGTGTGTGTGTATAACATATACACGTGATATGAGGATATTATATGATATCTGGGGATGAGTCGGTATGACTGGGCATGATGCCGTGAGATATTGGATATACGATCGAGTTATGATATGGGATGTATTATGATATTAGCGGATCGTTGGAAAATGGGAAAATGTATATTTATACATAAACGATAATAGGTGATGATGACATTGAAATGTACGAGACTCTGGAATAGAACCCAGATTGTAATATGTGACTTAATCACGATATGACATATGACATGATATTTTAGTGGATCATTTGACAATGTATATTTACACAGACGATGATATATGTTTGATGATATTGGGACGTATGCGATTATATTATAGTACCCTTGATCATGATATTGTTTGACGATGATACTATGCGAACGATGATATGTATATGTGATGATTGATCCGCACTCTTGACTCGAGGAAGTCGTACTATGTACGTGACGCTATTGAGGCTGGATCGTCGACTACTTGTAATATCGACTCAGACGTTAGGAGAATTCTTCTTACGTTACGACTAGTATCTTTAGTTAGTTCCTTAGTTGGTTAGGTATATCTTAGTTTAGGCTCGAGTCATACTTATTTTCAAAACTACTGAATCGTGCTTTTTTCAAACAACAAACTGTATGACTCATAATTAGTATGTATTTTCTAGTTGTGCGTTTACTACACATTCTCCGTTATATTCATGTTGTATTCATCGCATGGTATATTCATACATATGTTTCTTTAGCTAATATGAAACTCCGCCTGTTAGGACACCAGCACCATTACCAATGATGTGCATGTTCCACGTACACTTATTTGTCGGCTCACACACATCATCATCGGTAATTTCCATGTCACGTACACTTTAGAACATATTATCTTTTATTGATATGATCAGCTAAATGCTAGACCAATATAATATTGTATGATTACTTTCATGTGCTAGTTTAGACATTGCATTTATTACTTAGACACTTCATGCATTCATATTTTCATGTTATCATGCAGTATTGTGGGGCTTATACCGATACTCATTATTTACTTACTCAAGATTTTGGGATTTTGGATTTCTATGAGATTTGGGGAAAATCGCAAGAATATATACAAAAACTTCTCTCTCTCTCTCTCCCTCTCATTTTTAAATACAAGTTGCGGTTTTCTCGTGATGTATGTGTCGTCCACCATGAGATTTCATGTTTTCTGTTGGATTCGAGACCCGATTCGAGAAGTGGATGAACCATCTCGGGTACATAGTGGACCCAGTATGGTACCCCGGGGCAAGAAGCTCAAGTTGTAAATGATGAGACTGGCAGGGGAAGACTACCTACCGATGATGTCTGGCGCGGTGGATATTCGGAGGATACCGACCGTTGTCATGAGATTTGATGATATGGGCCGATCCGGACTGACGGAGCACGAGATATTGAGACTATGAGGTATTGAGACTTTGAGATTTACATATTTTGTGTCGATACTTGACACGGATTTCCATGGATTTCATTGATGATGTTTCGGATTACCATACAAATTTTTCTATGATAAAAATTAAAGATTTCTTATGATAAAAATTAAAGATTTCTTATACAGATATATCCATATTTCAAGGTTGATTGTTTTACATTCATGGTGCATGCATACTCATACACATGACATGTTACTACTTGAGGCACTGACACGAGCACTGAGTACTGCACTTGCGTATAGAATATTACCTTGTCATTACTAGATGACTAGTGTTATATTAAATATATTATTATGACCTAGGAGATCGTCGTGCATGCAATTTCCACTCGTAGATGTCTTCTACTCACGAGTTGGCAACTCACCCCCGTTGTGCCAAATTTTCTTTCAGGTTCAGATGTACAGCTTTCCTTGGCGGCTTGTTGGCACACCATTTCATTCAGGGTGATTTTCTTGGTAGGTTAGTTCATTGTATCGGGACCGCCGTTGTACTTTTATTATTTCAGTTGTATCTAGTAAGCTCTATCAACCAGACTTGTATTACTTGATAGATTTAGAAAACCAGTTGTTTTTTTATTTCGACCTTAGAGTCGCGCTTGTATTATAATGGTTTTCGGGTGGTTCGGTTTTCTTTTGAGTTTTGAGCCTCACCTTTCGGCGTTGTATATTATTGTGCATTGTGTGGTTGTTTCCGCCATCTGGCGTAGAGCTAGCTCCCGCTTTGGGATGCCATTTTATTATTGCATATGTATATATTCTTATTTGTACCCGTTTAGGGCCAGTTTTTACAAAGGAGACTCTGCCGAAATTTTTGAGGAATTTGATGCTGTTTTTAAAATATGTTTTCCTTTACTTCTTCTTTTAAATGGTTTAGATTTCTGGGCTTTGGCTTGCTTAAATTACGATACGCCTCTAGACGTTTCGTAATTTAAGTGCCGGTCACGTTCCGTACCTTCGGGGTGTGACAAAGTTGGTATCAGAGCGCTAGGTTTAACCTTTGTCTAAGTCTAGGTTTACCTTGGTGGTGTGACAAAGTTGGTATCAGAGCGCTAGGTTTAACCTTTGTCAAAGTCTAGGTTTACCTTGGTTGATGGAGTAGGTGACTTAGATAGAGTGACGTACCGTGGGTATGATCCGCGGCATACTTACGATACGCTACTCTGCTTAAGAAGCCTTACGATGTATATTTCTTTGCACCATATTCTATTCGTTCCTTTGATCTATCTTCGTCGATATCGGATGGTGGTTTTCGTTACCACGGTCGCACGGGCAGAGGGAGCTGCGGCTCGAATGTGATGACCGTTAGGGTATCGTCTGTTCTTAAGGATCGAGGCACTGTTTAGCGTGCGGACGAAGGGTATTCACATATCGTCTAGACGAAGTTAAAAGGTTCGAACGAATGTCAGAAACCCATTTTCCCAAGTTTAAGGTATTCAGAAGAACATGCAGGTATTTCTATGGACCCTCTAGAGGAATGAAACACTAACTCGACATAATAACCATGAGAACGCTGGTGAACCTTAGGGTTTGCGGCAGTTCCGCGGTGCCATTAGTGAGGCTTGGGTTTGCCCTTCTACGGCTAGTCCGCAGATGCTAGGGCGTGTACTGGATATTTTCAAACTGTACTTGAGTGTTGAGCTCTCGGGGAATTATGGGATTGTGATGAATCGATCGAAAAGTTTAACGTAGTCCAGATATCAGGTGAATGGATAGATTACATGGGAGACTATAGATATGAGCATAGCCGTTTGTAGCGCAGTCAGCACAGCTATGAGGAGACGAGTCTGAATCAGTCGACATTAGAAAAGGCGCACATTGACGATAGTGTTTACGATTGCAATTTGGTGATTTGAATTTCATATTTCCGTTGTTTGGACTTTGGTATTTTGAGGATTTTGTTCTATAATTGGTATTTCCTATGTGTACATTCATTACACTCTATTCGTGTTTCATATATCAGTGGTATTGATGTTGTTTTGTGCATACCCAGTGCACTTGATTTGGTTTTATACATTTCGAGATATTGATTTGATTTCGTGCATATGGGTTGCACATGATTTTGACGTATACTTCGACATAGTTTTCATGCACTTTTCGTACTGTGATTTCAATTTTGATATTCGGTATATGTTTTCGTGCACCATGTGCACTTGATTGAGATTCTTGCGCACACTAGGCGCATTTGATGCGATTTTGTGCACACCAGATGCACTAAATCAGGGTTTTGTGCAGATTAGATGCACCTGATATTATTGTCGTGCACGGCCGTTACACTTGACAGATGTTTTTGGTGCACACCCGTTGCACTCAGTTTTGTTTCTGTGCGTATTCATGGCATCAGTATTTGATTTCGATTTTCGTGCGCACCAGACGCACGTGGTACTTCGTATACTGTATTTGAGATTGATTTCATTCTGAGCAGTACGTTTTTATGATATTTACTATTTTGTCTGATAATCGGGCAGGACTGTCCTGTGACCAATACCTAGGTGTTTTTGCATGCTTCTCTATTCAAATGTTTGGACGATTTTACTACGATGCGCACTATATACAAGTTATGGTTTTAATGTATTTCATGTTGGTTTTCGTGTTGGACTTTGACATTGTATTTTCACCATAACTCCGATGATTGCGTTATGCTTGACGGAGTTGATTTTTAGTTATGTATTGATAATTTCGGAGTCCCGACGATTTGAGTGTTTTGCTAAATGTTTTAGTATTTGGGGGGAGTTTTAATTTAAATTTTGGGACCGAATTGTTTTAAGGGGGGAAGATTGTAACGTATCAAAAATAAATAAATAAATAAATAAAATCCTTTAGGTGAATTTTCAGATAATCGGTAAAATAAACCGTATTTTCCGTAAAACTTAACTATAATTATTTTTCAATATAAATTTAAATACGACTATTTTAACTATATAATTACTAGTAAATGGTGTTTATTTAGTGACTTATAAATTATTAGTTTACTAAAAATATTTTCCGTAATTAATTAAATTCAAATATTAACATAAGCTTTAATTATACATTAAATTAGTGCAAATTACAAATTAGAAATGGGTTAATTTTACAAAGTGAACCATGACATATTGGAATCAAGTGTGTATCATGAAAAATTCTTTTCCAAAACTTTCCATGGTTCTAGACTTTTCTAGGGTCAAATAAATAAGAAAAATAAATTAAAACAAAATAATTAATGAAATGACATAAAAGATGTAATTATTATGGAAGTCTTCTACATGTTTCTACACTCATTTCTCCCTCTTTCTTTTCTTTCCATGCCATGGCCGAGCCCCCCTCTCATGCTGTCCAAAATTTTTCCCACCCCATTTCCATCACAAAAATCTCCAAAAATCCATCAAAAATTAATTTAAAAAAACCCACAAATTCCTAGTTTAATCTTCACCCATGATTCTTTGGCCAAACAAGTTTAGATCTTGGAGCAAAATTACCATCTTGGAGGTCAAGATGCATGTGTGATCGCAAATTTTAGAGGTATAAATCCTAAACCCATGTTTAATTGGTTGCTAGTTACTTCAATCTAGCTTATTAAGTGATAAATTTTGGTTTTAAATTGCAAGTTTAGAAAAATTCTTGAGAAGGGTTTCAAATAAAATTAGGGTTTTTATTAATTGAGTAGGGTTATAATAAGTGGTTTAACATTTTAAGAAATGAAAAATCTAGTGTGGTTGTTGTATTGTAAATTGTTGTTTCAAAATTGTTTAAATTAAACAATTTGGAAAACTAGGTTTTTATAATATATATATTGGTGAGATAAAATTATAATTAGGGTTTTTATCTTTAGGTTATGGTTTGAATGAGTAGTTTAACATGTTAAAGGAATGCAAAACCTAATCTAGTAACTAGTTGCTAGTTTTGAGTTTAAAAAATTGTGATAATTATGTTATTTTGCTAACTAGGTTTTTAGAAATTGATTAAATAATTGAGATTAAAATCCAATTAGGGTTTTTATGACATTATTAACATTTTAAATTGTAGTTTAATAATTTAGTTCATGCAAAACCAAGTTTAGTTGTGGAATTATGAATTTTGCTTTAAAAAGTGTTAAGATTTGATAAAATTGCAAACTAGAAATTTTGGTTTAATACAAATTGATGGGATTAAATTATAGAAATGGCTTGTATGACTTAGTTATGATATTTAAAGTATATTGTGGCCACTAGTTTTGCTTAAACATCAGGTTTTGAAAAGTAAAACGGTTAATTGACGCTTTCTAAGTTTTTGCGAAATAGAACGATTTGATAATTTTAAGGTTTTAATGATTTAAACCCTATTTATATTATAATTAGTGAGTTTTGGAACAAGGATTTGTACTTTTGTGTTTCATCTCGATCAATCGGCGTTGTACGCCGATATCGAGGGATATTTGGTTCTTTTGCTTGAGCGGGTCAAAGGTTTTAACCTATGCGCGTTTCGTGCGCCGTTTTGGTTTTGTCCGCGATTTCGGTTTACGATATTATATATGTTTGCGTATAGGTACCCCTCACGTGTACTTCGTATGATGAAGAAGAGGATGGCGGCATCGATTTCGGCAGACAATGACCAGGTGAGTAGATGTATATCTACGGGGGAAGTCGGGTGGATGGCGTATAGCACCCCCGCAAACGTAGAATAGGGATATTACTTACCGTTATTAGGAAGTCGGACGTGACCTTAGATTCTTGGCAAGTAGGGTCCTATTGAAGACTTTAGGTTGGACTAGACTGATTTAGAAAGACTTAACCATGAGGATGATTGCCTTGGAGGGAATTTGTAGGTTTCATGTAGACACACGCACACACACATACACTTGACTTGGTGTATATGTATATACATATACATATATATATATATATATGTGTGTGTGTGTGTGTGTGTGTGTAGGTTCCTATATGTATGTATATATATATATAAAACATATACACGTGATATGAGGTTGTTATATGATATCTGGGGATGAGTCGGTAGACTGGGCATGATGCCGTGAGATATTGGATATACGATCGAGTTATGATATGAGATGTATTATGATATTAGCGGATCGTTGGGAAATGGGAAAATGTATATTTATACATAAACGATAATAGGTGATGATGACATTGAAATGTACGAGACTCTAGAATAGAACCCAGATTGTAATATGTGACTTAATCACGATATGACATATGACATGATATTTTAGTGGATCATTTGACAATGTATATTTACACAGACGACGATATCTGTTTGATGATATTGGGATGTATGTGATTATAGTATAGTACCCTTTATCATGATATTGTTTGACGATGATACTATGCGAACGATGATGTGTATATGTGATGATTGATCCGCACTCTTGACTCGAGAAAGTCGTACTATGTATGTGACGCTATTGAGGCTGGATCACCGACTACTTGTGATATCGACTCAGACGTTAGGAGAATTTTTCTTACCTTTCAACTAGTATTTTTAGTTAGTTCCTTAGTTGGTTAGGTACATCTTAGTTTAGGCTCGAGTCATACTTATTTTCAAAACTACTGAATCATGCTTTTTTCAAACAACAAACTGTATGACTCGTAATTAGTATGTATTTTCTAGTTGTGCGTTTACTACACATTCACCGTTATATTCATGTTGTATTCATCGCATGGCATATTCATACATATGTTTCTTTAGCTAATATGAAACTCTGCCTGGTAGGACACCAGCACCATTACCGATGATGCGCATGTTCCACGTATACTTATTTGCCGGCTCACACACATCATCATCGGTAATTTCCATGTCACGTACACTTTAGAACATATTATCTTTTATTGATATGATCAACTAAATGCTAGACCAATATAATACTGTGTGATTACTCTCATGTGCTAGTTTAGACATTGCATTTATTACTTAGACACTTTATGCATTCACATTTTCATGTTATCATGCAGTATTATGGGGCTTATGCCGATACTCATTATTTACTTACTCATGATTTTGGGATTTTGGATTTCTATGAGATTACTGGATTTTGGGGAAAACCGCAAGAATATATATAAAAACTTCTCTCTCCCCCTCTCATTTTAAAATACAAGTTGCGGTTTTCTCGTGATGTATGTGTCGTCCACCATGAGATTTCATGTTTTCTGTTGGATTTCGAGACCCGATTCGAGGAGTGGATGAACCGTCTCGGGTACATGGTGGGCCCGGTATGGTATCCCAGGGCAAGAAACTCGAGTTGTAGACGATGAGCCTGGCTCGGGAAGACTGCCTACCGGTGATGTCGGCAGATATCCGGAGGATACCGACCGTTGTCATGAGATTTGATGATATGGGCCGATCCGGACTGACGGAGCCCGAGATATTGAGACTATTAGGTATTGAGACTTTGAGATTTACATGTTTTGTGTCGATGCTTGCTATGGATTTCTATGGATTTCATTGATGATGTTTCGGATTACCATACAAATTTTTCTATGATAAATGTTAAAGATTTCTTATACAGATATATCCAGATTTCAAGATTGATTGTTTTACATTCATGATGCATGCATACTCATACATATGACATGTTACTACTTGAGGCACTGACACGAGCACTGAGTACTGCACTTGTGTATAGATTATTACCTTCCCACTACTAGATGACTAGTGTTATATTAAGTATATTATTATGACCTAGAAGATCGTTGTGCATGCGATTTCCACTCGCAGATGTCTTCTACTCACGAGCTGGCAACTCACCCCCGTTGTGCCAAATTTTCCTTTAGGTTCAAATGTACAGGTTTCCTTGGCGGCTTGTTGGCACACCATTTCATTCAGGGTGATTTGCTTGGTAGGTTAGTTCATTGTATCGGGACCGCCGTTGTACTTTTATTATTTCAGTTGTATCTAATAAGCTCCATCAACCAGACTTGTATTACTTGATAGATTTAGAAGGCCAGTTGTTTTTTATTTTGACCGTAGAGTCACGCTTGTATTATAATGGTTTTCTGGTGGTTTGGTTTTCTTTTGAGTTTTGAGCCTCGCCCTTTGGCGTTCTATATTATAGTGCATTGTGTGGTTGTTTCCGCTATTTTGCATAGAGCTAGCTCCCGCTTGGGGATGCCTTTTTATTATTGCATATGTATATATTCTTATTTGTACCCGTTTGGGGCCATTTTTTACAAAGGAGACTCTGCCGAAATTTTTGAGGAATTTGATGCTGCTTTTAAAACATGTTTTCCTTTACTTCTTCTTTTAAATGGTTTAGATTTCTGGGCTTTGGCTTGCTTAGATTATGATACGCCTCTAGACGTTTCGTAATTTAAGTGTCGGTCACGTTCCGTACCTGCGGGTCGTGACACGCCTCTACCACCCCGCCCTCTCGGTACAAAACCACCGCGACCCCGGCCTCTCTGCACATGAGTCTGACGTGGAGCAACAACAGTGTTAGTGTATATGCCCTAGAGGCCATTACTGTATCATACTAGTTTGTATATTACTTAATGGAAGCTTGGGATATTCACAGTTGTATATACAATCTTGCTCGAAATGGTAGTATGCTACTTGGTTTGTCTCTGCTTTAATATGTGCATGTGTTTCTTTTAGCATATTGCTGGTATACATATTAGTAGAGCCCTTAGGATCTTTGCTTGATTACCAGCGTTGTGATGGCGCTCGCACTCGTGGGAGCTGGGTAATCTATAAGCACATCCTTATACAGGTCCCTGGTCGTTGGACTATCGAGACAGGGCATCGATACTCCGGAGTAGACTAGCGTATGCGCTTCTCATCCCAGTGTGGGAGACGGTCTGTCCCACAGCCGTTAGTACGTCGTACTTGGGATAGTATGCGGGTGCTCGTTAGGTTACGAGTACACTGGACAGGACTCGTCGGGAACTGTTGGTTGGTAATATACCTATCGTCAGTTATCAGTTCCCAGGTGACATGAGTACAGCTTAGTCCGTTGACTTGACACTGCCACTTCGCCTCGAGTGTGTTCCCACTGCACTTTGATTACTACCTTACCACGGCTCAAAGGAGTCGTGCAAACAGATAGTTTTTGGGTGCAGTCCCGAAGCACTTGGAGGCAGTGACGGTTAGACAGGATTCGTCTCTCCCGGTATTGGGGGTTGACATCGCGCTGTGTCCAGGAGAGCCATTACACGAGTAGTCCCTGGCCAGGGCAAGCGAGATATACTGGTAGGTTTCCAGTGTTATCTCAGGGTGTTCTGGGCTACACTCCGACACGACTTGTACCGCTATTAGGGGACTGACGTTCACCGCCCCCCTAGGCCCGCCATGCGATGTATCAGACGAACAGACCGGACTGTACGGAGACTGTCACATACAGGCTCAGTAGGAGTGCAGATGGGGTTCACCTCGTCAGTCTTCTTATCGACATCTACCTGGGGACCGTTACGTACAGCTAGTGCCGCTTGCGGTCTGTGGTTAAACCCACTGCCAGCGTAGTGTCGAGTCTTTAGAGTCCCACACAGAGAGCTATTCGCCTTTAGGAAAAATGAGTAGAGGTCGCATGGTTTTGCGACAGGGTTCGTTCGCATCCGCGCACTTGTGCACGTTTGCTGTCTGGACAGTTTATACTAGCGGGCTTTGGTTTAAGCCGGATCCTAGTATATGATTTGAGATTGGTTTTTCTCAGTGTATTCGTGTTCCTCGGATCATGAATGCGGGTGCGTATGCACAGTTGCTTGAGATCGGGGGAGAGGACCTTGTTTAGGGTTAATGGCTATTGTCATTTTATTAACCCTATTGCTTTTGTGTGTATTATAGTTAATTGATAATTAGCTTAATAGTTGTGCATGGTTGTTGTTGTTGACAATTTGACTTCATTGACTTGTTGACCAAGGTTGACACTTTGACCATCATCATTTCTTTTGGAAGATGCTTTTTGATCTTTGCAAAATTGAAATGATAATGGTCATGTCATGATTTACCATGACAATTTTCAAGCTAATTATTGAATTAAAATAATGCACACATATTAGTGAGAATGGCTCACTAATAATTCATTCTCTCATATCATTTCTCTCTCTTGTTCATCCTCTCCCTCAAGCTCTCTCCCTCTCATGTGTTGAGAAACAAAAAGCTTGAGAAAAATCTTCACTTGATCTTCTCTACTCTCTTCTAGGGTTCAAGTCTTAGCATTTCTTGCACTCTAGTTACTCCTAGCTTGGAGTTGAAGCTAAAGGTCGAGGCTTTCGGGTGGATCCTTCTTTGACGGGAGAAGACAAGCAAGGTGACCTCTTTCTACCATTCCAAGGAGCAAGGAGAGAAGGACTTTGAGCTCAAGGTATAACCTTTCCATCACTTAGCTACTTTGTAGTTAGCTTTAGCAAGTTTATGTTTAGCAAAGATCCTTAAAACTTAGTCCATGTTGCCTATAGTTGATAAAAATCCAATTTTTATTATGTTTTCCGCCTCCCCGTAAGCACCGGGGTGGGCAACGTGGACTTACAGTGGTATCAGAGCCTAACTAAACCTAAACTAGCTAAGTAGTTAAGTGTAACGAAGTTTCGAAACCGGAAAATCGAAAAACCAAACTCGCAAAACCCTATGTTTCTGTTAAATTTTTTTCTGGTCAAAATAAAATTTGTTATACACCAAAAATTATCTCAGGGTTTTGTTAAGAACACCACCAAAAACGAGACAGAGAGTCGACCAAATGGGCGCGGATCCGCGGCGCTAGGAAGCTATTGCGCCGCGCATCCGCGGCCGTCTAGTCTCTTCTCTGCCTCGATTTTGGTGCAGTGTGTTTCTGTGTTGGTTTTGGGATTTTTAGGATATGTTATATGCGCCCAGATTTTCCAGAACTAAAATTTTCTTTTAGGGGCCTATAAATCCGTATTTTTCGGAACTTCACTACACTTTAACTATATCGGTTATATCTGTGATGCTTGTATGTATTGAACGTCGGCCAATCGCTATAAGTCGATTAGTCGGGGTTATACATCTCTGTGATCTGTGATTGTTATTGGTTTGTGGATATGAATGGATTGGATTGTCGCGGGTGAATAGCCGGGGTGGATGTGAGATGAGCGTTATTTTTCTTTCATTCATTTGTAACATGTAAATTGATGTAATAATATTATTTGTATGGCCGCACAACCGGGTCAGGGTTGTAGCCGTCATTGTATAATTTTTTTTACTGTTTTTGCTCCTAGGATAGACCCATGGAGGGGGTGCACAAACTAACGGGTATCTCGAAGTGCCGAGTGGCCTACTCACGGTGGTGAGGGAGGTTGCTTCGCTTCGGGTGCTTGGCGGATAGTTTGCCGCACCCGTAGGGGTCTTGAGTGGGGTATTGGCTATTCACAGCGACCGTGTAATCCGCTTTACGTTGCAGGCTCGAACGCATTGCGGATTCCTAGTATATCCAATGTATTCATCTGTGATCTGTAATGTCTATCATTGCTATATATTTATATATAATAACTATTTAGGCGTTGCTTATGTTTTACAGCCGTGCTAGCCCAGCCCCCGCTCTGTCGTTAGTTAAGTAACCTAACGGGTGATGACGGGGCCCCATGGCGAATGCGAATGGCATAAGCGTACGTCATATTTTGGTTGTTTTCTGCAATGGTAGGATTAAATGATGGGACGCATTAAAAGAACTAATGCAAGAAATAAACCAAGTAAAAGTCGATTGGAACATTTTGAAAACCACTCGGTTCTTTTCAAAACTAAACTTTTAAACGCGGAGCTTGAACCACTCCTTTTAAAAGCTATCTCGTTCCATCGATTATATCAAGTTCACTACGTTCACGGTTTCGCCAAAACCATCCGTAGCCCTCCATCATTTCGGATAAATATTCGGCAGTATTCAAGCTATGTATTTTGACCTCACGCCAAGGCATAGTGATTGGTAGCTGCCGGATATTTATCCGTTGCATAGATAGAATGCGTTGATTTGAGACAGTCGTACTGCCGTTTTGGCCTACGTCAAGAGTGGGTACGGGTGGGTTCAAATTAACCAGGATAATGATGGGAAGAACTTGACATGTGACTTATGACATTTTGACCTCACGCCAAGGTCATAAGAGCATGGGGCAAAAATCCACATCGGGAGTTTCATAAGTACTGAAACTTGCTAGCGTTGCATACCATTTGGAGTGTGATAATTCTGGTAGGATTCCTTCGGTTTTATCACGCGATGATATTTGGATCCCGATCCTACTGTGAGTATATGCTACTCCTCGGGAAAACTCTCACTTAACGATCAATGCTATAAACCTAGTAGGTGCCTAGAAAGGTGTTAGCGGGGCTACGCCCACAGGGAAAAGAGGTTACTTAATTAAGGAACTTCGCGAAAGCGTTGGAAAACCTCCCTCGAAGTACCGACACTGGCCTGGCTGAACGGTTAAGCAAGTATTGTACGGTGAGAATGATCCCGGCTAATCCTTTCTTTACGGTTTGAGAAGGGATTCGAGAGACAGTGGGAGCCATCCAGTTTAGACAAACTAAAAACCACTCTAAACTTGCAAGAGCATCATGCTAAAGTGTTTCTTTTCTCTCTCCTAATTGCAGCGACCATTCAAGATGACCGGACTTAAGTTACTATTAGATAAAAATATATTGACAGGGCCAAACTACAAAGATTGGCTCAGGAATGTCAAGATGGCTATCACTTATGACAAGCTGGGGTATATACTTACCACCAAAGCTCCCCCTGTCCCAGGTCCCACCTCCAGCGTCGCGGATGTAGAAATCCGTAAGACATGGGAGATAGATTGCGCGAGGGCCAAATGCCTCGTACTAGCCTCGATGGACAATGACCATCAGAGGAGGCACGAGAATATGGACCTAGAGTCCATATTTCTCCATACAAAAGAACTGTATGGAGAGCAGTCTCGTATCGCAAGATACGAAGTGTCGAAGAAGCTTTTTTCGGCAAGGTTGGCCGTCGGATCATCGGTAGCGGACCACGTGCTTAAGATGATCGGCTACATAGAGGAGCTCGCGGACCTTGGGACCACGTTGGAGAATGAACTCTATACTGATTTGATTCTCCAGTCCCTTCCTTCCACTTACGCCCAGTTCATTCTTAACTTCAACATGCAAGGAAAGGAGGTTGAACTTGCCGAACTTCTGAACATGTTGAGGACTGCTGAGGGCACCCTACAGAAGGGTAGGGAGACATCCACTTTGTTTGTAGGAGGATCTTCCTCTTCTAGGCCCAGGGCGAAAGCCAAGGGCAAGAAGAAGAAAGCCCCCGCCAAACCAAGAGGCGGTGTCGGTAAAGTGGATACGAAGGGAAAGGGTAAAGCAACAAAGGTAGCGGGGAAGCTGGTGGGGAAGGAAGAATGCTTCTATTGTCACAAAAGTGGTCACTGGAAACAAGATTGCAAGGCTTGGAAAGCCAGAACACAGGATTTGAAGCGAGTTGCAGCTTCAGCTTCAGGTGTGTATGTTATTGAAAACTGTCTATCAATAAACTCTACATCCTGGGTATTGGATACCGGATCAGGATCTCATATCTGTAATTCTTTGCAGGCGTTGAGAAAGCGTAGAGTTTTGAAGGCAGGTGACATGACCCTCAGAGTTGCGAACGGTGCTAGCATGGATGCTGAGGCCGTGGGGGACTATCACCTGGGATTATCAGATGGACACTTTTTGGTTTTGCGTAGTTGTTATTATGTACCAAATGCAACCTGTAATATCATTTCTGTATCTTTATTATCTAAAGAAGGTTATGAATTTGCATTTGTAAGTAATGTAGTGAACATTCACCTTAATCAAGTTTTGATTGGGTCAGGTACATTGAACAACGGTATATACGTTTTAAACCAACCACAGGTTTTCAATATCCAGAATACACACAAAAGAAAGTCTCCAGAAATTAATAAAACTTTCTTATGGCATTGTAGACTGGGTCACATCAATGAGAGAAGATTGACTAAGTTACATACTGAAGGATATTTAGATCCGTTCAAATATCAATCGTATGCAACTTGTCAATCCTGTCTCAAAGGAAAGATGACAAAGGCTCCGTTTTCTGGACACGGAGAAAGAGCGAGCGAGCTCTTCGGACTCGTACACAGCGACGTGTGCGGTCCAATGTCTATACATGCGCGAAGCGGTTTTTCTTACTTCATAACTTTTACGGATGATTTCTCAAGATTCGGACATGTCTTCTTAATGAAGCATAAATCCGAAGCTTTTGATAAGTTCCAGGAATATAAGAATGAAGTAGAAAAACAAACAGGCAAAAGTATCAAGATCCTAAGATCGGATCGAGGAGGAGAATACTTAAGTGCCGAATTCCTGAATTACTTAAAAGAGAATGGAATTCTCTCTCAGCTTACTCCTCCATACACTCCGCAACATAACGGTGTATCGGAGAGACGGAACCGAACCCTATTGGATATGGTACGGTCCATGATGAGTAACGCTGAGTTGCCGCGATCATTCTGGGGATATGCGCTAGAAACAGCTGCATATCTTTTGAACCGTGTTCCCACTAAGACTGTGCCTACCACACCATATGAGTTATAGAGTGGGAAGAAACCCTATCTTCAATACTTGAAGATTTGGGGATGTCCAGCTTATGTCAAAAAGCAGCATACGGACAAGCTCGAGACACGCTCAGTACTGTGCAAGTTTGTGGGATACCCAAAGAACTCCAGGGGGTATCTTTTCTATTACGCAGAGGAACAAAAAGTCCTTGTTTCTCGTAATGCCCATTTTCTGGAACATCAGTTTTTAGAAAAAGAAATAAGTGGGAGCGCAATAGAACTGGAAGAAATTCCAGAACCACAAACTATTACTGAAAGCTTAGTGGAACCAGAAGGTTCAAAAGAACAGGACATTCCTACGCCACTCCGCAGGAGTAGTAGGCAGTCTCATCCGCCCGAGAGGTACTACGGTTTTCTCATTGACGGGGATAGAGAGGACTGCATCATAGATTGTGATGAGCCTACTAGCTTCCAGCAGGCCATTCAGAGCGTCGACTCGGTAAAATGGCTGGATGCAATGCGGACCGAGATGGAGTCCATGTACACCAACAAAGTATGGACGTTGGACATTGCTCCAGACGGGGTAAAACCCGTAGGATGCAAGTGGATCTTCAAAAGGAAGATTGGTGTAGATGGACAGGTTGAGACCTATAAAGCTAGACTAGTAGCAAAGGGTTTTCGTCAGCGACCTGGTTTGGACTATGACGAAACCTTTTCTCCAGTAGCTATGCTGAAATCCATTCGGATCCTTCTTGCCATCGCTGCTTTCCACGATTATGAGATTTGGCAGATGGACGTAAAGACAGCTTTTCTAAATGGTCATTTAGAGGAGTGTGTCTATATGGACCAGCCAGAGGGTTTCATTCAGGGTGGGAGCAGCGGAAAGGTGTGCAAGTTGCTCAAGTCCATTTATGGACTCAAGCAGGCATCGCGGAGTTGGAACATCTGTTTTGATGAGACGGTCAAAGAATTTGGCTTTATCAAAAATCCAGATGAACCATGCATCTATTGTAGATTTGTAGCGAGAACTGTAGTATTCCTCGTTTTATACGTGGATGACATTCTCTTAATAGGAAATGACATTCCTATGCTACAATCTGTCAAGGGGTTCTTGTCACACAGGTTCTCCATGAACGCCTGGGTGATGCCTCATACATTCTGGGTATCCGGATCTACCGTGACAGATCCAAGAGGATATTAGGACTCTCGCAGTCCAGGTACATCGACACCATACTGAAGAGATTCAGTATGGAAGATTCCAAGCGCGGTAATCTACCGGCTTGTCACGGGATCACCCTCTCCAAAGAGATGTCTCCCAAGACTGATTTGGAGAGGGATCGCATGTCTATTATACCCTACGCTTCTGCGGTAGGCTCTATAATGTATGCGATGTTGTGTACCAGACCGGATGTGGCTTATGCACTGAGTGTGGTAAGCAGGTATCAGTCAAACCCTGGGGAGAAACATTGGATAGCAATAAAGAACATTCTCAAGTACCTAAGAAGGACTAAGGAGATGTTCTTGGTGTATGGCGGAAAAGACCTGCAGATTGAGGCCTTTGCTGACTCCAGCTTCCAGAGTGACAAGGATGATTCTAAGTCCATGTCGGGTTTTGTCTTTACCCTCAATGGAGGGGCGGTGTGTTGGAAGAGCTCCAAACAGGAAACCATTGCTGACTCGACTATGGAAGCAGAATACATCGCTGCATCTGATGCCGCAAAAGAAGCTGTCTGGATGAGGAAGTTCTTGAAAGAACTTCAGGTGGTTCCGTCCATTGTTGACCCAATACCTCTGTATTGCGACAACAACGGGGCTATAGCTTTAGCGAAGGAACCCAGGTCCCATCAGAAATCCAGACACATCTTAAGGCGGTATCACCTGATCAGGGAGATCGTGGATCGCCAGGAGATCGAGGTCCGGAGAGTTGCATCAGAGGATAACACAGCAGATCCATTCACCAAGGCCTTGCCCCAGACTCAGTTCGAGCGGCTGATCGAGATGATAGGTCTTCGATACGCCAGTACATGGCCTTAGTGCAAGTGGGAGATTGTTAGTGTATATGCCCTAGAGGCCATTACTGTATCATACTAGTTTGTATATTACTTAATGGAAGCTTGGGATATTCACAGTTGTATATACAATCTTGCTCGAAATGGTAGTATGCTACTTGGTTTGTCTCTGCTTTAATATGTGCATGTGTTTCTTTTAGCATATTGCTGGTATACATATTAGTAGAGCCCTTAGGATCTTTGCTTGATTACCAGCGTTGTGATGGCGCTCGCACTCGTGGGAGCTGGGTAATCTATAAGCACATCCTTATACAGGTCCCTGGTCGTTGGACTATCGAGACAGGGCATCGATACTCCGGAGTAGACTAGCGTATGCGCTTCTCATCCCAGTGTGGGAGACGGTCTGTCCCACAGCCGTTAGTACGTCGTACTTGGGATAGTATGCGGGTGCTCGTTAGGTTACGAGTACACTGGACAGGACTCGTCGGGAACTGTTGGTTGGTAATATACCTATCGTCAGTTATCAGTTCCCAGGTGACATGAGTACAGCTTAGTCCGTTGACTTGACACTGCCACTTCGCCTCGAGTGTGTTCCCACTGCACTTTGATTACTACCTTACCACGGCTCAAAGGAGTCGTGCAAACAGATAGTTTTTGGGTGCAGTCCCGAAGCACTTGGAGGCAGTGACGGTTAGACAGGATTCGTCTCTCCCGGTATTGGGGGTTGACATCGCGCTGTGTCCAGGAGAGCCATTACACGAGTAGTCCCTGGCCAGGGCAAGCGAGATATACTGGTAGGTTTCCAGTGTTATCTCAGGGTGTTCTGGGCTACACTCCGACACGACTTGTACCGCTATTAGGGGACTGACGTTCACCGCCCCCCTAGGCCCGTCATGCGATGTATCAGACGAACAGACCGGACTGTACGGAGACTGTCACATACAGGCTCAGTAGGAGTGCAGATGGGGTTCACCTCGTCAGTCTTCTTATCGACATCTACCTGGGGACCGTTACGTACAGCTAGTGCCGCTTGCGGTCTGTGGTTAAACCCACTGCCAGCATAGTGTCGAGTCTTTAGAGTCCCACACAGAGAGCTGTTCGCCTTTAGGCAAAATGAGTAGAGGTCGCATGGTTTTGCGACAGGGTTCGTTCGCATCCGCGCACTTGTGCACGTTTGCTGTCCGGACAGTTTATACTAGCGGGCTTTGGTTTAAGCCGGATCCTAGTATATGATTTGAGATTGGTTTTTCTCAGTGTATTCGTGTTCCTCGGATCACGAATGCGGGTGCGTATGCACAGTTGCTTGAGATTGGGGGAGAGGACCTTGTTTAGGGTTAATGGCTATTGTCATTTTATTAACCCTATTGCTTTTGTGTGTATTATAGTTAATTGATAATTAGCTTAATAGTTGTGCATGGTTGTTGTTGTTGACAATTTGACTTCATTGACTTGTAGACCAAGGTTGACACTTTGACCATCATCATTTCTTTTGGAAGATGCTCTTTGATCTTTGCAAAATTGAAATGATAATGGTCATGTCATGATTTACCATGACAATTTTCAAGCTAATTATTGAATTAAAATAATGCACACATATTAGTGAGAATGGCTCACTAATAATTCATTCTCTCATATCATTTCTCTCTCTTGTTCATCCTCTCCCTCAAGCTCTCTCCCTCTCATGTGTTGAGAAACAAAAAGCTTGAGAAAAACCTTCACTTGATCTTCTCTACTCTCTTCTAGGGTTCAAGTCTTAGCATTTCTTGCACTCTAGTTACTCCTAGCTTGGAGTTGAAGCTAAAGGTCGAGGCTTTCGGGTGGATCCTTCTTTGACGGGAGAAGACAAGCAAGGTGACCTCTTTCTACCATTCCAAGGAGCAAGGAGAGAAGGACTTTGAGCTCAAGGTATAACCTTTCCATCACTTAGCTACTTTGTAGTTAGCTTTAGCAAGTTTATGTTTAGCAAAGATCCTTAAAGCTTAGTCCATGTTGCCTATAGTTGATAAAAATCCAATTTTTATTATGTTTTCCGCCTCCCCGTAAGCACCGGGGTGGGCAACGTGGACTTACAAACAGGCATAATGGGCAACACCCTCTGAGGTGGAGAAGGTGGTAAGGTAACCTGCGATACAGCTGCCTCGCGCTCACGTGGCTCAGTACAATCTCGAACCCTATGACCCAAACTCCCGCACCGGTAATATCCAGATGAAAACTGCTGACTCCCTTGAGAATAAAAGCTAAAAAGCTGTCCCCGTCCTAGACCTCCACTACCCCCAGTATCTGAACAGGAACTGTCACGACGCCTAAACGCCCGCCTCCCTGCTGAATCACCAGTACGAACCCTCTTCGGTTCCAGAGCAACCGACGCCTCAGAAAGACGCTCCTCAACCAACAGGGCTGCGTATACCGCTGCTGTATAGGTGTCGCAATGCTGAACGCCGATAGCGAGGAATAAATAGGTAAGCATGCCTCGAACAAACCTCTTGACCCGCATCTCCTCCATAGCCACCAAATACGGAGCATACCCAGATAGCTCGGTAAATAGCACATCATACTCGGCCACCGTCATACCCTGAGTCTAGCGTAACGACTCGAATCTGCGCGCTCGAGCATCCCTAACGCTCAGCGGAAGAAAACGCCTAAGAAACACCGTCACAAACTCAGCCCAGGTCAAAGAAGAAATACCTGTGGCTCTACCCTTCTTTAAGGATTCACACCACTTCTGGGCCAGACCCTCCAGACGAAAGCTCTCGAACTCCACCCATTTCGCATCGGAGCATCTAAGCGAATGACATATCCTGGACATCCGGTTGATAAACGACTACGGATCTTTGGCTGCATCAGTACCAGTGAAAACCGGAGGCCTCAGCCTCATGAACTCCGATAACGATACGGTGATCACCTCCGTAGCTGCAGGTACAACTGCCTGAATAGTAGGCACCAACACGGCCCCCGCAACAGGTGTAACAACCGCCTACCCCTACGCTCGAATGGCATCAACTAACGACCCCATCATCTGGCGCAAATCCTGCATACCAGCCCCTAGCATAGCCATATGGTCTGTCGAAGGTGGAACAATAAGCTCCTGCACAATGGCCATACCGCCCTGGTCAGTCCTCGTCTCAGACGAGTCAACTCTGGCCTCGGCCCTCGCGGCCGCTCTCTGCGCCCTCGTAGTTTTCGGCGGCATAAAGGCTGGAAATGGAAACATGATTCGATAAGGACACAGAAATAGGATCACAAGGATATATATAATCACGGAAGGAATTTCAAGCAATAAGTCCTAAGGTCACTTAGGCGGAGCACCGTGTCGTAAGTATGCCGCGGAACATACACACGCTACGTTACTCTGCTTAAGCTACCTACTCCATCATAACAAGGTCATGCTACACTCCGAAAGGTCAAACCTAGCGCTCTGATACCAACTTTGTCACGACCCAATTTGGGCACCTTACCGGCACTTAGACTACGTGACGTCAACAAGCGTAACGCAATTTAAGTAAGCCGAAAACCCAACAATCTAAACCATCATTAGAAGGAAAAGATAGAACACCTTAAAACTTGATGCAAAACTTTAAAGTTAAGTTTGTTTTTTCATAAAAATTTCGGCAGCACCTCTTTTGTCAAAACTAGCCCCGAAACGGGTACAAACATAAGATAAAAGTCAAGCATCCCCAAACGGGAGCAAATCTCGCCAAACGGAGGAAACAACTGCAGGGTTACTAGGCACTCTCACAAGGGTCTATAAGGCATCAACCATGCCCGATTTAAAATTTAAACGTGCCGAACAACCCTAACCAAGATCTTTAAACTAGAGATTAGACGAAACAAAGCATGTTAAACAGTTTAACATCTAAGAGTTTGGAATTACAACATTTGTAGTCTGGTCCTTCACTTCTAAAGCTCCGTGTTGAGGTCCCTTCACTGCGATCATCATGTTCCTGGACTCTAGAAAGGCTCCACGAAGAGAAAGATGCAAGCTTGCTTCCGATCTTCGATAACTAAGATGATCTACCTTGAAGTTTCTTTAACACAAGCTCTCACTCACTAAATGAAGTGAACACCCTAATATAAATGGCTAGGATAGATTAGGATGATGAAGTAGGATTTTAGCTCTCATTTGTTTTCTATTTCTCACTCAAAATCATCACTAAGCAAAAAGCTAGAAAGCTTTCAAGGAAGAAGAAGAAGAATCAATTTACTTTGTGTTGAATAATGAATTGTGTTGATAATTACATATGCAACCAGGTTGCTAATATAAAATGAGCTAACCTTTGTAGAGAGTTAACTAGGGTTAAGGTGTGGTTTGGGTTACAAAATATCAACAAAATATCTTAGCTCATGACAAAAAGAAAAGGTTCTAGAAGATTCAAGAATGAGCTAACCCAAATCAAACCCTAACCTTGTTTAATCTCCACTAATTATGTTGCATTAGTAATTATAACATGTTACAATATTATATATCACATATATAATATATTTTGTAACAAAAGAAAATAATACAATTAACATATATCGCATATATATCAATGTATTACCCGAGTGAGAAAATGAATCAATAAGTGAGCTTATATTAGTTAATGTAATTTAATATATCAAATATATTATTATACATTAAATTATCAAATCAACACTTGATTCGATAATCCGGCTATTTCACAAATAACCGACTAATATAATCTATATCAGTTCATCGAATCAACACTTGATCCGATGACCCGGCTATATCACATATACCCGGCCGATATCTCATATCGCGAGAATCTAATACGGTATCACATACACGTATTGTTCTCGGTCCCGCACATATCATATATGTGCTCCTACTCCGTTTTTCCTGAGTCAAGAAACCTCTGTGTAGGACTCTAAAGAATCGTCAATACGCCGGTAGTAGGTGATGATCATATCAAACACCCACAAGCTGCAAGCGGTCAGCTAAACGTAACAGCCACCCAGGTATTGAGCGATCAGAAGATCAACAAGCAAGCCTGTACTTTCTCCCGCGAATCCAATCAGTAACACTCCCGTACATTCCGGTCTCTTCGTCTGATATGTCGCATATCTCGCCTAGGGGTGGTAAACGTCAGACCCCAGTAGCTTGATAAGTCGTGTCGATATGAGGTCCATAACAGTTCGAGAAACTACTGATAACACTTACCAGTAAATCTCAGCAACCCTGGCCAGGGATTTCTAGTTATAGCCAATCGAACACAGTGCAACATCAACTCCCTATACCGGGAGAGACGAATCCCCTCCTATCGCTCATTGCCTCCATGTGATTCGGGACTGTACCCAAAAGCCACCTTTTTGCACACCCTCTTGGACGTGGTATGATGGTAATCAAAGCACAGTGGGAATCACGCAAGACTTTATGACGATCTCGGGTCTACAGACTACTCTGTACCAGTGTCACCAAAGAACTGCCATCTGACGTGGTGTATAATATCATCTGGGAGTTCTCGGTGAGTCCGTCCAGTGTACCCAGTCTCCACTGAGCACCCGTATACCATCCTTGATGTCAAACACCGATGGATATGGGATCATCCATCGCCCATCATATGGATCAAGATGCGTATACACTAGTCTACTCTGGTGTATCGATGCCCTGTCTCGATACACCCTCGACTAGGAACTGTTATAGGATGTACTCATCGACTACCGTGGCCTCACTAGTATGATCTCATCATAGTCCCAGTAGTCGAGTACATATCCTAAGGGCTTTATCAACATGTAACATAGAGACAATCAGAGTACATGTTAAGATAAGTGCAACCAGATAGCATACTATCATGTCGAGCAAGAAAGTCCTCCCTATATATGTCCAAGCATCCATTATAATATACATCGTATGTACAGTAATGGCCTCTAGGGCATACATATAACTAACAATCTCCCACTTGCACTAGGGCCATCTGTTGTGGTATCACATACCCAACAATTAGCTATGGTTGAAGTATCTGATACTCAACCATCCCATAAAAAGTCTCTACTGGGAAAAAAGGCCTTTGTGAGTGGATCTGCGCTGTTGTCCTCTGTGTCTACTCTCCTAACCTTGATCTCCCTGGGGATCAACCATCTCTATGATCAGGTGATACTGCCTAAGAATTATATCTGGATTTCTGATGGGATGGGGGTTCCTTAGCATAAGCCACAACTCCATTGCTACACAATGGTAGGAACGTAGTTCATCTCATGAACTTATATATCCAAACTGCCTCTTTGGTAGCATCCTTGGTAACGATGTATCTTGTCTTTAATCATCTAGTAAGTCACGGTATCTAGCTTGGAACTCTTCCAACATACCGTCCCTCCAATGAGGGTAAAGACAATGCCTGCGACTGGCATTTAGTCGTCCTTATCACCCTGGAACTTTTCCAGTGATTCTCCCCAGGATCGATTGATACCATCTCACTACAACTAGTGAGAATTCTAACATCCAATTAGATCTATCTCAAAAATCCATAACCCAGGATTTAGGAGGTATCACCTTGATCCTATATGGAGAATCCTTGTGATAAGCGGAGATTGACCGATCGTAGCATAGGAAACTCCTTCCCTATCAAGAGTATGTCATCCACGTACTCTATGAGGATCACCACCATACTCCCTACTACCTTTTTATGTATACAAGGTTCATCTACCATTTTGATGAAGTCAAACTCTTTGACTACCACATCAAAACAGATGTTCCAACTCTGCGATGCCTGCTTTATCACATAAAACATCTTGCTTACGTTTCCGCTGCTCCCACTGTCTACAAAGCCCTCTGGCTGTGTACTTATAGACGCTTTCTTCTAAAACATCATTTAGAAAAGCAGTCATGACACCCAACCACCAGATATCGTAGTCATGGTATGTAGCAATGGCAAGTGGAATTTGGATGGACTTAAACATAGCTTTGAAAGTCTCAACTTTTCCATGTACACCAAGTAATCTTCTCAAGATATACTTGCTCCTGATGGGATTTAACCCTTCAGATAAAGCAGCCAAAGTCCATACTTTGATGGTGTATAAGGATTCCATCTCAGATCACTAAGCATCCAGCCATTCTTACAGAGTCCCACTCCTGATGGCCTGCTCGAAACTAGTTGGGTCATCATCTCATGATGCAATCCTCGCTCCCACTGTCATAGAGAAACAGAAGTATCTCTCAGGTGGATGAGGAACCCTACTAGATCGGTGGAGAGGCTGAGGTTCGTTGGTTACTATTGAATTCTATGGTTCTACTAAATCATCAGCTGCAGTTTTGTATAGCTGGAACTCTTTCCAGTTCTACCTCATGACCACTAATTTCTTCACAAGAAATACCCTTTCACAAAGGTGGCATGTTGAGAAACAAAACATCTTTTGTTCCTCGGTTAGGTAGAAGATATTCCCTTGCGAATGCTTGGGATATCCAACAAACTTCTACAGAACTGACTTTGCCTTGAGCTTGTCCGGATTATGCTTTTAGACATAGGCTGGACAACCCCAAATCTTAACATACTTAAGATATGGGCTCTTCCCATTCCATATCACATATGAAGTGGTAGGTAACTGATTTGATTGGAACCCTATTCAATAGGTATGCAACTTCTCAAGTGCATAACCCCAAAAGAAAATAGGCAACTCAGTAGTATTCATTATAGAGCACACCATATCAAATAGGGTGTGATTGCTCCGCCCCGATACACCGACGTGCTGTGGTGTATACGGAGGAGTGATGCTGAGAGAGAATCTCATTCTCCTTTAGAATAGTCCAGGAATCCCGTGCTCAAGTATTCTCCTCCTTGATCTCATCAAAGGACATAATAGTTTTACCCATTTTTGGTTCTCTACTTCTAACTCATATTCTGTGATTATCTCAAAAGTTTCGGACTTGTGTTTCAATAGGAATATATGTCTGAATCTTGAGAGATCATCAGTGAATGTAATGAAGTACAAAGAACCGGTCCTGGCATGTGTAGACAGGGGACTTTCATACATCAGCATGTATCAATCCCAAGAGTTCACTAACTCTTTCTCTGTTTCCAATAAGCGGAGCTGTGGCCATCTTATCTCTGTGACATGACTAGCAAGTTTCACAAGATGTAAATTCAAACTAATTTAAATATGCATCTATATGTAACTTTAGCTAGTCGGGCCGCATTGATATGACCTAGTCTACAATGCCTCAAGAAGGATTCGTTCATTTCTGAACTCTTCCTCTTGTGCGTGTTCTGTACGTTAAGAACTGTGGTTTGATTTAGAACGTCTATGCTTTTACATAACGTGCCTGATCCGATCAACTCTTGATATAGGAAATGTTCAAAACATTATCCAATAATACAAAATTATATCCTTCTTTACTAATAAAAAGACTGATATGATTTTGTATATAAGGTTCGGCATCTAATAACATTCGTTCAGAATCAATGTATTCTGATAATACAGGGTGATAACTACCAACAGACTTGGCTGCAACACTTGCACCGTTTCTATCTCATGAAATTTATCACCCATTCTCAGTTCTCTACCTATCTGTGGCCCATGTAACAAATTACATATGTGGGATCCTGAACCGGTATCAAATACCCAGGATGTAAAGGATATCGAGAAACAGTTCTGTGTAATGAACACACCCGAAGAAGATGCATCAATATGTACTTTCTTCGTTTGGGCGGTACGGGAATTCTGGTAATCCCCTATTTCCTGCTCTGTCTTATAACAATTATAAGTTGGAGCGGGACCAACGTTCCTTAGCGCAGTATAACAAGCGGGTTCGGTCAATACATCCGTATTATTATCTTGATTAAGGCGTGACATAGTCGCTACCTAAAGAGAGAGAGAAGAAAACACTCAGCGTGCGCTTTTACAAAATTAGATTGGTTATCAATTTATCTAATCAGGATGCCTCCCACTGTTTTAGTCAAATCTTCCTTCAAACCCTAAATGGAAAGACTAGCCGGGATTAGTTACACGCTACAAGTTCGCTAATCTTTCGGCCAGGCCAGTGTCCGTACTTTGAGGGAGGTTCCCCGTGCTTTCGCACGGACCTAATTATAGTAAACCTCGTTTTCCCAGGGGCGTAACCCCGTTAACACCTTTCTAGACACTTACTTGATCGGCTAATTGTAATGTGTAAAACTCTCCCGGGAGTAACTCTTACTCGCAGCGGGTATCGGGATCCAACTATCTCATAGAAGGTATGCAATCTCATTGCAAATTTCAACACTTGAAATTCCCGATAATATTTTGCCCCAAGCGATCTATGACCTTGACTAAGTCAACAAACCATAGACTGCAAGTAAAGTTCAACCCGTCATTTCCCGATTGAATTAAACCCCCCCCCCCCGCACGACCCTTGACTGAGTCAACAAGGCCGCACGACTACCCTAATCCAATCGCATCATATGCTTTGCAGATAAGCACTAATCAGCTACCGCACACTGCTCCTTGACTAAGTCAACAAACGCAGCACGAATACTAAAGACTACTTATCTGAAATGACGGAGGGCTACGTGTAACGCCTTGAAAAGTCGTTTTAGTGTTTTCCTGAAAATCGGTGAAAATTCGGTATTTTTCCGAAAACCGTCTTTCTCGTTATTTTGCAGTTTAGGACTAATTATACCTAAAATGGATAGGTAATTGCTTGTTTTTAGTATCTAATGAGTTACTTATGAAATTTTGGTCATTTAAAAAATTTTCCCTATTTTTCAATTTTTTAATATTATTTTAAGCCGGTAAGAAAATACATTCAATTAGCGATAAATACAAATTTTTCTGGGCTAATTTTAATCTTTAAAATTATGTTAATTAAAATCTAGTTGTAACATAAATTTTTAGTATTTTATTTTGATTTTTAACTAATTTTTATTATAGGAAACGAATTTATTGAATTTTAAGCTAAAACTTGCAATTTTTGACTTGTACGGGGTCTTTTTGCATAAAATTTCTTTTGTAAAACCCCTCTCTCTCTTCCCTCAGCCCTAGGCCGGCCCCACCATGATCAGGTCCAGAAAATTTCTTGCCTCTTTTTGACTTTAAACCATGTGAAGAAGTGTTGGTTTTAAAAGGGTTTTAAAAGGGTAAATTTGGAAGTATGTGTGCTTTGATTGGAGAGGGTTGACTTAGGCTTTTTCCCACATCACCCACACCACTTTTTCCCATCTCTTGCAGCCGAGAATTCTGCAGTTGCAGCAGCCCCATTCCCCCTCCTTGTCTCATCTCTTTTCTTCATCAAAATTCATCCAAAATTGCTCCAAAAATCAACAAATCCTTCACTTTTTCAACACAAACCTTATTCCCTCTCTTCTCAAACCCAAATTGGTTCAAATCTTGGAGAAACATGGCATCTTGGGAGGTTTTAGCAACATAGGGATTGATATTTTGAGGTATAATTCCTACTCTTTTAAGTTATTATGGTTAGAATTCTTTAATTTAGTTGTTTTAGTGTTAATTTAGTGCTATTTTCATTCTAGTTTTTTTTATAGTTAATGGTTGAGTTAATTAGGGTTTCTTGAAACCATATTTTAGTTAATTAAATCTAGTTAATTAATCTAGTGGTTTACTTAACCAACCTATATGGTTACTTTGCTTAAGTGGCTTGATGTATTGCTAATCTAAGTTAACTTGTGTGAAATTTTCTTTGCCTTGCTAATTACCAAAATCAAGAAGAGGTTTGTGTATGGAATGTGGGTTTTGTAGCATGGTAAATAAGTTAAAATTGTGTTTTTGGTGGCTAACTAGTTGTGTGGAATGGATGGTTGTGTTGGACCGTGATAACTTTGTCGCAAATTGTCGATGTTTGCACCAAATTTGCAAACTTCTAGCTTACTAGGTTTTTATTATATTATTGTGGCAATTTAATTGCGATATCTAGAGTATTTTGTTGGCTTATCCTATGACATTTAGGATGTGTGAGTGCGGATTTTTGAGTAGTCGGGTTTTAGTTTTGCCGGACGACCAAATCGGCGATTTTTTTGCAGTTTTTGCGATTTTCGCGTGTGTTCCGCGCACTTTGTGCAGTTGTACCTAGCTTGTGAACGTTAGTAATTTCGTTTGGGTTTTGCGTCGTTCTTGATATGTAACCTTATGTTTGGTATTGATGTAAATTCCAGGTCCGGTCGCGGAGACGTCAGACGCGGCACGAAAGGGGAAAGCGGTGATTGGACGTGACTAGCTAGGGATTCCGGTGAGTAGATGTAACATCTACGGGAGACTATCGTTGGATGGCGCAAGCCGCCCGATAGTTTTAGTAAGTTAAAAGATTCTTAGTAATGTTAGTAATTAGGGGTGTAATACTTGTATGATTATTTGCTACATTCATGCCCTATATTGACATACCTATACGAAACCGTTTTATAGGACACCTGCACCATTGCCAGGGTTTTTATATGCAGCACGAGCACTATTCATGCTTATACACACATCCTGGTAATTGCCATGCCACCACACTAGATAACCTTTAAATTGAAACCTTTTACTAATTGATGCTTAAACCTGTGCTATTGCCTTTAATTCCTTAAAATGAAATCGTAGGATTGCTATTCATGTGCATGTACCTCATCATATTAATTGTTCATGCCTAGTCTATTAATCATACATCGTAGCTTAATTATTGATACCATATGCATTCATCACCATTGACATATACACTTATGAGGATTTCTTGAGATTTTATGATATTTCTGGATTTCGGGGGAAAGCCGCAAAATTTCTAAACTTATTATATTTTTTAAAAATATGTAAATTGCGGTTTTCTAGTGATGTAAGTGTCGTCCACCATGAGTTTGCTGTGGTTTTCGAGATCCGTGTCGAGTAGTGGAGGAACCGTCACGGGTACATGGTAGGCCCGGTAAGGTACCCCGGGGCAAGAGGAATGTGGTGTTGACGTTGAGCCTGGCAGGGGACGGATTACCTACCGGTGACTGTTTGGGACGGCGGATATCCAGAGGATACCGACCGTGGCCGCTAGATGATGAGATATTGATATTTGAGATGGGTCAGCCGGACGGCTGAGGCCAGAGATACATTGATATGAGATTTGAGACAGTTTTGAGGTGTCGATGCTGGACACAGGTTCTTGTTGATTCTATTGGTATTGTGCTAGTATTTCAAAAGACATTCTTAAAGGGAAAAACATGATTTCTTATACTTACACATTCAGATCACGAGTTGATTCGCATTGCATTCATACCTGCTAGTATATCCATATCGCATACATACTTGCCATTATGTCCTGCCTTACCTGTATTTAGATGCTAGGATGCTTGTGTGCATGCATTCGATATCCTGTGTAGATGTTATTTATTACTCACGAGTTGGCAACTCACCCCCGTTGTGCCATAGCCTTTTGCAGGTCCGCTCCGTCAGTACAGTAGCGGCGGGTGCGCTTGCTTCTTTTGCCTGGACTCGAGGTTTTGCTCATAGGTGGGTTATGTTATTATTTTTGTACCACCTTGTATATTCCTTGTATCTAGTGTACTCCATCTACTGTATCTACCAGTATTATTGTATATTGACCTAGAGATGAGACTGTGAGGTTGTGGACTTTTATGCTGTATTTTGGGGTCGAACTCACTTGAGTCGATGTGCTGTTTTTCTTATGCTTCATTATGATTATTTCGCATGTTGTTGCTTTATATTGCGTGGGATTTGTGACCGCCTTGTGGCGAAGAGCTAGCTCCCGCTTGGGGATGCCTTATTTGTTGGATTCATATATATTCTTGTTGTACCCATTTTGGGGCCAGTATTTACAAAGGAGACTCTGCCGAAATTTTCGGAAAAATTGATATTGTTTTTTTAAAAAAGGTTTTATATGACTTATTTGATAAACTCGCTTTCAATTGATTGGGTTTTCTTCACTCTTTTGCTTATTTGGTTTTGGTTTCTGGGCTTTGGCTTACTTATTTTACGGACGTCTTGAGACGTTTCGTAACCTAAGTGCCAGTCACGTTCCGTACCCTGCGGGTCGTGACAAAGTTGGTATCAGAGCGATAGGTTTTACCTTTTTGAGTGTAGGATGACCCTTGGTAGATGGAGTAAGTGACTTAAGCAGGGTAACGTAGCGTGCGTATGTCCGCGGCATACTTGCGATACGGTACTCCGCCTAAGTGACTTTAGGATACTTGCTTGAAATTCCGTGTATCCTATGATTCTTTTGCACTGTTCTTATTATCCTTTTTCTGTACCAGCCACTATGCCGCCGAAGGCTACGAGGGCATAGAGGGCTGCCGCCCGGGACGAGATTCGAGCTGGCTCGTCCGAGACTAGGACTGAGCAGGGTGGTATGCCTACGCCGCAGGGACAGACCGATCCACCTTCCCCAGGCCGTATGGATAGGCTTGAGTCCGGTATGGAGGAGCTGCGACAGATGATGGGAGGCATGCAAGAGTTACGACAGATGGTGGAATCGTTAGTAGAGGTCAATCGAGCACAGAGATCGGATATTACCCCCCATGCGGTCGTTTCGAGACCGAGTCGGATTCGCACTGATATGTTAGCACCTAGGAGGGTTCGCAGAGGCCGTGGCGGATTCTTTAGGGGCCAGTTATATCGCCTTCACCCATACGATCAGCAGCCATGGTTAAGATGTTTTTGGTGTGGTAGCCTGCATCATCGTAACAGAGACTGTCCGGCGAGACGACAGGGAGCGGCGACAGTTCCACATGTGACCCTACCACCATCACCACCCCCTCCTCAGAGAGCCCTACTTCCTACCACCGGCGATGCTCCATGCCAGTTAGGTGCACCCAGAGGCCGTGGACGCGGCGGTCCGATTCAGAGAGGACGAGGAGGCAGAGGCCGAGGTCGAGGTCAGCCTGCTATCGGTGGAGGCCAGGCCCGAGTATTTGCTTTTACACCGCAGGATGCGCAGGCATCCAATACCGTTGTGACAGGTACCTTATCCGTATGTTCTTTCGACGCACGGGTATTATTTGACCCAGGTTCCACACATTCGTACGTCTCTACACACTTTGCACCGATGTTGGGCCGTGAGTCGTCGTCGTTAGATCATCCGCTTGTTGTTAGTACTCCGGTAGGTGAGTCGTTTGTCGCTCGTTTTGTATTTCGTTTGTGTTCCGTTCGTATCGGGGAGAGGGAGTCATCGGTTGATTTGATTCTCCTCGATATGTTGGACTTTGATGTGCTTCTGGGCATGGATTGGCTAGCCACTTGTTATGCTTCGGTGGACTGCCGTGAGAAGGCAGTCAGATTTAGCTTTCCGGGAGAGCCAGACCTTGTTATTCAGGGAGACCGCAGCGTCACCCTTCCCAGCTTGATTTCGTCTCTTCGCGCTGGTCAGCTCTTGCGGAAGGGATGTCAGGGATTCTTAGCGTTTATTTGTGATACTCGAGCTGCAGAGGTTCCGTTGGACCAGGTCCCGGTTGTTTGTGAGTTCCCTGATGTTTTCCCTGATGAGCTACCTGGGCTACCACCTGAGCGCGATGTTGACTTCTGCTTTGATTTGATTCCTGGCTCGGGGCCTATTTCTATACCTCGTTATCGGATGGCCCCGGCGGAACTTCGAGAGCTGAAGGATTAGTTGCAGGATTTGTTAGATAAGGGGCTTATTCGACCTAGTGTTTCTCCGTGGGGTGCTCCGGTCCTGTTTGTCAAGAAGAAGGACGGAAGTTGCGCTTATGTATCGACTACTGCCAGCTGAACAAAGTTACCGTTCGGAACAGGTATCCGTTGCCACGCATTGATGATTTGTTCGACCAGCTACAGGGCGCGGGTTATTTTTCGAGGATCGACTTACGATCAGGGTACCATCAGCTGCGAGTTCGACAGGAGGATATACCGAGGACAGCTTTCCGCACGCGTTACGGCCACTACGAGTTTTTGGTGATGTCGTTCGGACTCACCAACGCCCCAGCAGCATTCATGGATTTGATGAACCGTACATTCAGGCCGTATCTTGACTTATTCATCATCGTTTTTATCGAAGATATCTTGGTGTACTCCCAGAGCAGAGAGGAGCACGAGCAGCACTTGCGGTTTACGTTACAGACTCTAAGGGAGCACCAGCTATTCGCAAAGTTCTCCAACTGTGCATTCTGGCTGGACAACGTCGGATTCTTGGGTCACGTGGTTACGAGAGACGGCATTTGTGTGGACCCGAAGAAGATTGAGGCTGTTCAGCAGTGGCCCCGACCTACATCGGTTACTGAGATCCGTAGTTTTCTAGGCCTGGCGGGCTACTACAGGCGTTTTATTCAGGACTTCTCCCGTATAGCTGCACCGTTGACCGGTTTGACCCGGAAGGGAGTTCCTTTCGTCTGGACGGAGGAGTGCGAGTGAAGTTTTCAGCAGCTACGGACTCGTTTGACTACGGCGCCGGTATTATCTTTGCCTTCGGGATCAGGCGGATTTGTGGTCTACTGTGATGCTTCGCGAGTGGGATTAGGATGCGTATTGATGCAGCATGACCGGGTGATCGCTTATGCTTCTCGGCAGTTGAAGAAGCATGAACAGAACTACCCTACTCATGATTTGGAGATGGCTGCAGTGGTCTTTGCACTGAAGATTTGGCGACATTACCTATACGGCGAGTCGTGTCAGATATTCTCTGATCACAAGAGCTTAAAGTACATATTTCAGCAGCGAGACCTGAATCTCAGACATCGTCGTTGGATGGAGTTGGTGAAAGACTACGACTGCGAGATCTTATATCACCCCGGCAAGGCGAATGTAGTGGCAGATGCGTTGAGTAGGAGGCCCGGGGGTAGTCTATCCTTTTTGCGCGCAGTGCAGAGGCAGTCGTCAGCAGATTGGCATATGTTATGCGACAGCCGAGTTGAGTTCGAGTTCACTCAGACAGGGGGACAGCTCGCGCATGTTCGTGCACGCCCACAGTTGCTTGACCGTATATATGAGGCACAGCACAGTGACGACCGTTGCTCAGAGATCATGGCACAGATGGGACAGGGCAGATTTTCCAAGTTCGTGATTGACGATCAGGGGATTTTACGCTATGGATCTAGACTGTACGTTCCAGATGCTAATGGATTGCGGCGCGACATTCTTGAGGAGGCACACCGATCAGTGTATAGTGTCCACCCCGGTTCCACCAAAATGTACCACGATATGAGAGAGACCTACTGGTGGGACGGGATGAAGAGGGACATTGCGGAGTTTGTATCGAGATGCCTGACTTGCCAGCAAGTCAAGGCCGAGCACCAGAGGCCCGCGGGAGAGCTGCAGCCGTTACCCATTCCGGAGTGGAAATGGGCGCAGATTTCGATGGACTTCGTTGTGGGTCTACTCAGGAACAGTCGAGGGTACGACTCCATCTGGGTGATCGTGGATAGATTGACGAAAGCGGCTCACTTCCTGCCAGTGAAGACGACTTTCAGTTTCGCTCAGTATGCCCAGCTTTACATCGACGAGATCGTGCGGTTGCATGGCGTACCGACTTGTATCGTGTCAGATCGAGGCAGTCAGTTTACCAGCCGACTATGGCAGAGACTTCAGGAGGCTTTGGGCACTCGTTTGAGCTTCAGCACAGCGTTTCATCCGCAGACCGACGGACAGTCAGAGCGGACCATTCAGACTCTCGAGGACATGCTCAGAGCGTGCGTTTTAGACTTCGGCGGTAGCTGGAATCTTCATTTACCTCTAGTGGAGTTCTCCTACAACAACAGCTTCCAGGATACTATTCAGATGGCACATTTCGAGGCATTGTATGGGAGGAGATGCAGATCGCCCGTCTGTTGGACAGAGCTCAGCGAGAGCAGTATTTTGGGGCCACAGCTTGTTGAGGAGACGACAGCGAAGATACAGTTGATCCGAGACCGGATGAGAGCGGCTCAGAGCAGGAAGAAATCGTATGCAGACAGGCGCCGTCGCAGATTAGAGTTCGCAGTTGGCGACCATGTTTTTCTGAAAGTCTCTCCGATGAAGGGCGTGATGCGTTTTGGGCAAAAGGGAAAGCTTAGCCCTAGATTCGTAGGTCCCTTCGAGATCCTCGAGCGTGTCGGCGCTGTTGCATATCGTTTGGCCCTTCCACCCAGCTTTCCCGATGTTCACCCCGTCTTCCATGTTTCGATGCTCCGCAAGTACCTTCACGACCCTTCGCATGCAATTCAGCACCCGACAGTCCAGCTGGAGCGCGACCTTTCTTTTGCAGAGCAGCCGGTGGCCATCCTGGATCTGCAGGTGAAGAAGTTGAGATCGAAAGTTATACCGACCGTCAAGGTCCTTTGGCGTAGCCCGAGCAGCGAGGAGGTTACCTGGGAGACCGAGGGCGAGATGAGGAAGAAATATCCCCATCTCTTTGAAGGTACGCGTAGCTATATTTTTAAATTCGGGGACCGAATTTCTTTAAGGAGGGAAGATTGTAACGCCTTGAAAAGTCGTTTTAGTGTTTTCCTGAAAATCGGTGAAAATTCGGTATTTTTCCGAAAACCGTCTTTCTCGTTATTTTGCAGTTTAGGACTAATTATACCTAAAATGGATAGTTAATTGCTTGTTTTTAGTAGCTAATGAGTTACTTATGAAATTTTGGTCATTTAAAATTTTTTCCCTATTTTTCAATTTTTTAATATTATTTTAAGCCGGTAAGAAAATACATTCAATTAGCGATAAATACAAATTTTTCTGGGCTAATTTTAATCTTTAAAATTATGTTAATTAAAATCTAGTTGTAACATAAATTTTTAGTATTTTATTTTGATTTTTAACTAATTTTTATTATAGGAAACGAAATTATTGAATTTTAAGCTAAAACTTGCAATTTTTGACTTGTAGGGGGTCTTTTTGCATAAAATTTCTTTTGTAAAACCCCTCTCTCTCTTCCCTCAGCCCTAGGCCGGCCCCACCATGATCAGGTCCAGAAAATTTCTTGCCTCTTTTTGACTTTAAACCATGTGAAGAAGTGTTGGTTTTAAAAGGGTTTTAAAAGGGTAAATTTGGAAGTATGTGTGCTTTGATTGGAGAGGGTTGACTTAGGCTTTTTCCCACATCACCCACACCACTTTTTCCCATCTCTTGCAGCCGAGAATTCTGCAGTTGCAGCAGCCCCATTCCCCCTCCTTGTCTCATCTCTTTTCTTCATCAAAATTCATCCAAAATTGCTCCAAAAATCAACAAATCCTTCACTTTTTCAACACAAACCTTATTCCCTCTCTTCTCAAACCCAAATTGGTTCAAATCTTGGAGAAACATGGCATCTTGGGAGGTTTTAGCAACATAGGGATTGATCTTTTGAGGTATAATTCCTACTCTTTTAAGTTATTATGGTTAGAATTCTTTAATTTAGTTGTTTTAGTGTTAATTTAGTGCTATTTTCATTCTAGTTTTTTTTATAGTTAATGGTTGAGTTAATTAGGGTTTCTTGAAACCATGTTTTAGTTAATTAAATCTAGTTAATTAATCTAGTGGTTTACTTAACCAACCTATATGGTTACTTTGCTTAAGTGGCTTGATGTATTGCTAATCTAAGTTAACTTGTGTGAAATTTTCTTTGCCTTGCTAATTACCAAAATCAAGAAGAGGTTTGTGTATGGAATGTGGGTTTTGTAGCATGGTAAATAAGTTAAAATTGTGTTTTTGGTGGCTAACTAGTTGTGTGGAATGGATGGTTGTGTTGGACCGTGATAACTTTATCGCAAATTGTCGATGTTTGCACCAAATTTGCAAACTTCTAGCTTACTAGGTTTTTATTATATTATTGTGGCAATTTAATTGCGATATCTAGAGTATTTTGTTGGCTTATCCTATGACATTTAGGATGTGTGAGTGCGGATTTTTGAGTAGTCGGGTTTTAGTTTTGCCGGACGACCAAATCGGCGATTTTTTTGCAGTTTTTGCGATTTTCGCGTGTGTTCCGCGCACTTTGTGCAGTTGTACCTAGCTTGTGAACGTTAGTAATTTCGTTTGGGTTTTGCGTCGTTCTTGATATGTAACCTTATGTTTGGTATTGATGTAAATTCCAGGTCCGGTCGCGGAGACGTCAGACGCGGCACGAAAGGGGAAAGCGGTGATTGGACGTGACTAGCTAGGGATTCCGGTGAGTAGATGTAACATCTACGGGGGACTATCGTTGGATGGCGCAAGCCGCCCGATAGTTTTAGTAAGTTAAAAGATTCTTAGTAATGTTAGTAATTAGGGGTGTAATACTTGTATGATTATTTGCTACATTCATGCCCTATATTGACATACCTATACGAAACCGTTTTATAGGACACCTGCACCATTGCCAGGGTTTTTATATGCAGCACGAGCACTATTCATGCTTACACACACATCCTGGTAATTGCCATGCCACCACACTAGATAACCTTTAAATTGAAACCTTTTACTAATTGATGCTTAAACCTGTGCTATTGCCTTTAATTCCTTAAAATGAAATCGTAGGATTGCTATTCATGTGCATGTACCTCATCATATTAATTGTTCATGCCTAGTCTATTAATCATACATCGTAGCTTAATTATTGATACCATATGCATTCATCACCATTGACATATACACTTATGAGGATTTCTTGAGATTTTATGATATTTCTGGATTTCGGGGGAAAGCCGCAAAATTTCTAAACTTATTATATTTTTTTAAAATATGTAAATTGCGGTTTTCTAGTGATGTAAGTGTCGTCCACCATGAGTTTGCTGTGGTTTTCGAGATCCGTGTCGAGGAGTGGAGGAACCGTCACGGGTACATGGTGGGCCCGGTAAGGTACCCCGGGGCAAGAGGAATGTGGTGTTGACGTTGAGCCTGGCAGGGGACGGATTACCTACCGGTGACTGTTTGGGATGGCGGATATCCAGAGGATACCGACCGTGGCCGCTAGATGATGAGATATTGATATTTGAGATGGGTCAGCCGGACGGCTGAGGCCAGAGATACATTGATATGAGATTTGAGACAGTTTTGAGGTGTCGATGCTGGACACAGGTTCTTGTTGATTCTATTGGTATTGTGCTAGTATTTCAAAAGACATTCTTAAAGGGAAAAACATGATTTCTTATACTTACACATTCAGATCACGAGTTGATTCGCATTGCATTCATACCTGCTAGTATATCCATATCGCATACATACTTGCCATTATGTCCTGCCTTACCTGTATTTAGATGCTAGGATGCTTGTGTGCATGCATTCGATATCCTGTGTAGATGTTATTTATTACTCACGAGTTGGCAACTCACCCCCGTTGTGCCATAGCCTTTTGCAGGTCCGCTCCGTCAGTACAGTAGCGGCGGGTGCGCTTGCTTCTTTTGCCTCTTTTGCCTGGACTCGAGGTTTTGCTCATAGGTGGGTTATGTTATTATTTTTGTACCACCTTGTATATTCCTTGTATCTAGTGTACTCCATCTACTGTATCTACCAGTATTATTGTATATTGACCTAGAGATGAGACTGTGAGGTTGTGGACTTTTATGCTGTATTTTGGGGTCGAACTCACTTGAGTCGACGTGCTGTTTTTCTTATGCTTCATTATGATTATTTCGCATGTTGTTGCTTTACATTGCGTGGGATTTGTGACCGCCTTGTGGCGAAGAGCTAGCTCCCGCTTGGGGATGCCTTATTTGTTGGATTCATATATATTCTTGTTGTACCCATTTTGGGGGCCAGTATTTACAAAGGAGACTCTGCCGAAATTTTCGGAAAAATTGATATTGTTTTTAAAAAAAAGGTTTTATATGACTTATTTGATAAACTCGCTTTCAATTGATTGGGTTTTCTTCACTCTTTTGCTTATTTGGTTTTGGTTTCTGGGCTTTGGCTTACTTATTTTACGGACGTCTTGAGACGTTTCGTAACCTAAGTGCCAGTCACGTTCCGTACCCTGCGGGTCGTGACACTACGACATGTTTTTCAGAAAACCCTTTGCATAATGAACTTTATATCGTTGTAGAATCGAGTGATGTTGAATGGAATGTTTTTGAGGCCTTTTCTAGTTTTGCTAAAGAGGTCACTCTCGGTGAAGGGATCGTAAGCTCTTTCCTCATCGAATAAGGTGCAAGATATTTCATAAATATCACTATGCAAAGTAAAGACTATAGAAACAATCAAAAGACAAACCGAGTTTGTAGCATCTGCTAGTTTCGCTAAAGTGGTCACTCCCGGTGAAGGGATCTCGGCTCTTTCCTTGTCGAATAAGGTGTTGGATGTTCTACAAGGAGAGCTACCAGTTTTTAAACAAGTTTCTACAACATCTTTAGGTTTCTTTTAGTTTCATTAATCTCATTAATGAAGTCCCATTTTTATTATGCTTCACAAGCATCACTTTTGAAACGAAATCTGCAATATAACATATATCTCATATATATAATACAAACATTCGTCTCAGGCAGTAATATGTCTCATCACAGAACATTGCAGCAGAAGAACATATATGAAATATTGGATATACTAGGAGGTCCGTGTTTTAATAGCATGTATAAAACACGGATTCCAGGGTCGTGATGAACAGCCAAACCTACATCCCTAGACCCCTACAAGAGCGGCAAGCAACACTGCCAATTCTGGGGTTAGGAGACTCGGTCTCGACTTCTCGATATGGTCTCCCACTGGACCTTAGAACCCTGTTACTTGTGCTCCCCGCCTTAGGTCTACCTAATGCGGAAAAGTAAATAATATACAATGGTGACATCATCCTCAGCCCGGAAGTGCCCCAATAAAAGAATATTACATACAATGAATTTTACATGAATGAAAAAGAAAAACCCTCATCTCTCATAAAACCTCTGGCTATTCAGAACACGACGATCCAATATAACATATCACAGCAACACATAATATCTCATATCATCAACGTAAGCAAGTATGCGTATCCCGATTGTCGTTGATTTATAGGAACGAAACCGGCGATACACCACATACTACGCTTACGGTCACAGAAAAGAAAGTGTAAAACTACAACAGTTGGAATCCGCAACCTCCTTAAACATCGCATGCCTAACCAAATGAATTCCTTAGACATCGCATGCCTAACTATTATAAACCCCGCATTTTAGTCTCTATATCGAAAACACTTTTCAATATCAAGTCGGGCAATTTAATAAGATTCCCGATATCCTGATCAAATGCTCGTCGCAAACTTTAGTAGACGGCCGCACCCCCGATGCCGTCGACAAAGTGCACAAAGGCGGAACACCGCTGCCGCGAGCACCCGAACGGATGCTTTTGGCGACGGGGTTCTCCTACAGTCACTTGATCAGGGCTATGGGGCATGGCTATCTATTAAGTTTACCCGGCGAGTATCCGCATACGCTACGTGATTGCGACGGACTTTTGATCGCATCAAAATCTCGTGGCAACCGATCAAATGAGACTAAACTGCTAGATTTATAACATTCAAATTAGTTATCTCATAACTACTTGTGGATTCCAAATATTGTCACACTTAAATAGACAATGTTAAACTTTACGATCGAATAAACAAACACCCAAGATTTACCAAATAGCTCAACACTTGAGCGGAGTTCAAAAGTATCCATCACATGCCACAGTACCAGTGGTCCAGCAGTAGAAGGGTCAAGCCAACGCCTCACATGTGGCAACGCCGTACTGCCCCAAACCCTAAGGTTCAGAGGGGGTTCAGATGGTCACATAATCGAGTTAAGATTTGTGTTCTTCTAGAGGGTCCACCGTGTTACTTGCACGACTTTCCGGAAGTTTCAAACTCGAGAAAAAATCCAACTTTTGAAAAATTTTCCGACAGTGGAAAAAGTGAGTTATTGATATCCGTTCGAACTTTTTAACACGTTCTAAAATTACCCGGACAAAAAAAACGAAGTTATACTTTCCGATCGAATCAACGAGCTCCCAATACAACCCAGAAAACTCAACACTTGAGTAGCATAAAAATTCCCAGAACAATCAGGAGATCTGTACGGATTTTACTGTGTGAAAAGAAAAACCAAATTTCACTGTTTGGCCGCGAAACCGCCGCGCAAGCAAGGCTATTGTCGCGGTTCCGCGGCGCAATACAGGCAATTTGGGAACGTTTTTCACAGTAGTCCATCAAATCACCTTCTGAATTTTCTGAGTATTTTTAATATGAAAAATGTCAACTTTTGAAAAAATTTCCAGAAACTAGGGTTTTACGGGTATTCGGAGTTCGATCGGACTTTAAACTTCGCCTACACTTCGCCTAAAGCTCTAGCTTGGCTCTGATACCACTGCAGGGTTACTAGGCACTCTCACAAGAGTCTATAAGGTATCAACCATGCCCGATTTAAATTTAGACGTGCCGAACAACCCTAACCAAGATCTTTAAACTAGAGATTAGGCGAAACAAAGCATGTTAAACAGTTTAACATCTAAGAGTTTGGGATTACAACCTTTGTAGTCCAGTCCTTCACTTCTAAAGCTCCGTGTTGAGGTCCCTTCGCTGCGATCATCATGTTCCCGGACTCTAGAGAGGCTCCACGAAGAGAAAGATGCAAGCTTGCTTCCGATCTTCGATAACTAAGATGATCTACCTTGAAGTTTCTTTAACACAAGCTCTCACTCACTAAATGAAGTGAACACCCTAATCTAAATGGCTAGGATAGATTAGATGATGAAGTAGGATTTTAGCTCTCATTTGTTTTCTATTTCTCACTCAAAATCATCACTAAGCAAAAAACTAGAAAGCTTTCAAGGAAGAAGAAGAAGAATCAATTTACTTTGTGTTGAATAATGAATTATGTTGATCATTACTTATGCAACCATGGTTGCTAATATAAAATGAGCCAACCTTTGTAGAGAGTTAACTAGGGTTGAGGGTGTGGTTTGAGTTACAAAATATCTTAGCTCATGACAAAAAGAAAAGCTTCTAGAAGCTTCAAGAATGAGCTAACCCAAATCAAACCCTAACCTTGTTTAATCTCCACTAATTATGTTGCATTAGTAATTATAATATGTTACAATATTATATATCACATATATAATATATTTTGTAACAAAAGAAAATAATACAATTAACATATATCGTATTACCCGAGTGAGAAAATGAATCAATAAGTGAGCTTATATTAGTTAATGTAATTTAATATATCAAATATATTATTATATATTAAATTATCAAATCAACACTTGATTCGATAATCCGGCTATTTCACAAATAACCGACTAATATAATATATATCAGTTCATCGAATCAACACTTGATCCGATGACCCGGCTATATCACATATACCCGGCCGATATCTCATATCGCGAGAATCTAATACGGTATCATATACACGTATTGTTCTCGGTCCCGCACATATCATATATGTGCTCCTACTCCGTTTTGCCTGAGTCAAGAAACCTCTGTGGAGGACTCTAAAGAATCGTCAATACGCCGGCAGTAAGTGATGATCATATCAAACACCCACAAGCTGCAAGCGGTCAGCTAAACGTAACAGCCACCCAGGTATTGAGCGATCAGAAGATCAACAAGCAAGCCTGTACTTTCTCCCGCGAATCCAATCAGTAACACTCCCGTACAGTCCGGTCTCTTCGTCTGATATGTCGCATATCTCGCCTAGGGGTGGTAAACGTCAGACCCCAGTAGCTTGATAAGTCGTGTCGATATGAGGTCCATAACAGTTCGAGAAACTACTGATAACACTTACCATTAAATCTCAGCAACCCTGGCCAGGGATTTCTAGTTATAGCCAATCGAACACAGCGCAACATTAACTCCCTATACCAGGAGAGACGAATCCCCTCCTATCGCTCATTGCCTCCATGTGATTCGGGACTGTACCCAAAAACCACCTTTTTGCATGCCCTCTTGGATGTGGTATGATGGAAATCAAAGCACAGTGGGAATCATACAAGACTCTATGACGATCTCGGGTCTACAGACTACTCTGTACCAGTGTCACCAGAGAACTGCCATCTGACGTGGTGTATAATACCATCCGGGAGTTCTCGGCGAGTCCGTCCAGTGTACCCAGTCTTCACTGAGCACCCGTATACCATCCTTAATGTCAAACACCGATGGATATGGGATCATCCATCGCCCATCATATGGATCAAGATGCGTATACGCTATTCTACTCTGGTGTATCGATGCCCTGTCTCGATACACCCTCGATTAGGAACTGTTATAGGATGTACTCATCGACTATCGTGGCCCCACTAGTATGATCTTATCATAGTCCCAGTAGTCGAGTACATATCCTAAGGGCTTTATCAACATGTAACATAGAGACAATCAGAGTACATGTTAAGATAAAGTGCAACCAGATAGCATACTATCATGTCAAGCAAGAAAGTCCTCCCTATATATGTCCAAGCATCCATTACAATATACATCATATGTACAGTAATGGCCTCTACGGCATACATATAACTAACAACAACCACCACAACAAATATACGACGCCGTAGCGAAGAAAAGATAATCCACATATATAAAAAGGCCGGCTCACACGTGCCCGACAACCAGAATCAAAAGAATATACAACATCGATCCTCACAACTCGTCTCTAAGTCAATACATGAAGGTGGTAGATGGAGAGTACTAGATACAAGAAATATACAATGCACATCATCGGATAACCGCAACCAACCTAAAGCAAACAGCCTCACAGCCAACCGTAGCGGTATCCACAAAAGTAGAGATAATAACCCGCCCTGCCATGACCACTCTGATGATCAAACCTTAAAAACCCTGCGGCACAACGGGGGTGAGTAGCCAACTCGTGAATAGTAAATAACATCATACTGAAATCGCAAGTATGCACTAACAGTTATAATCTATCATATGTAATTTGATAGCATAAGTATGGCAATATGTATATATGCAATAGTCATGAAAAGTACTCTATCAGGTACTACTAATACATGAAGCAATGCATATAGAATAAATGCGGAGTATGGGGTAAAACATGTCCTTCTCATGGAATCCTCATCGTGGCAGGACTAGTGTCCATCAAGCCGATCTAAATCCTAAATTTCCCAAATCGGCCCCCATACGGCCCTCAGATCGGGCACATCGGCCCCTCACATCGGGCACATCGGCCCCCATATCGTAATGAATAAGAATACATGCACAGATCATTATGATGATATATATTATATAGGTGTACATATATATAACTGTCACGACCCGAAATTGGCACGTGACGGCCCTAATACTATGCAACGTCTACAGGCATAACACAGTAAAAGAAAGCCAAAACCCAGAAATCTAAACCATTAAAAGACAAGAAAAGATAAGAAACATTGTTTAAACTTTTGAAAATCTCAAGTATAAATTCTTTAAGTCCAATTTATTTTCTTGAAAATTTCGGCAGGACCTCTTTTGTAAAAACCAACCCTAAAAATGGGTACAACATAAATATAAAGTAAAGTATCCCCAACGGGAGCAAATCCATGCCCAACGGCGTAAAACAACCACCACAACAAATATACGACGCCGTAGCGAAGAAATAAAAGACGATATAAGTAAAACTGCATAAAAGACATCCAAATTACTAAAATATACAATATCGTCCTCACATCAAGTTTCTAAGTCATACAAGATAATGGTAGTTGGAGAGTACAGGATACAACGAATATAAAATAAACAACCTTGGATAACCGCAAAACCCACCTAAGCAAAACTGCACACCGTGAGCCGAAACGGTATCCGCTGCAAAAGATGATGTGATAGATGAATAGCCTGCCTCGACTAATCTGAGGAAAACAACCTGCAAACCCTGTGGCACAACGGGGGTGAGTTGCCAACTCGTGAATAGTAAATAACATATGCAGGTAATCGCAAGTATGCACGTACAGCGCGAATCTAACATATGTAAGCTAAAAGAAGTAAAAGGTCATATGAATGCGATAATCATGAAAGGTACACTAGCAGGTACAACTAATACATGAAGCAATAATATGACAATCTGTATGCAATAATCATGCGATAATGATATGAATGTGTATATATGCAACAGTCATGAAAGGTACGCTAGCAGGTACAACTAACACATGAAGTAATGCATATAAATAAAGGTATGTAAATGCAACAGTCATGAAAGGTACTCTATCAGGTACAACTAATACATGAAGCAGCGCATAAACAATAAATATGGAGTATGGAATGAAACATGTCATTTCCACGGAATTCTGACATCGTGGTAGGATCAAAATCTATCAAGACAATCCAAATCCCAATTCCTCAAATCAGCCCCCAAATTGGCTCTCATATCATATAAGTCTCACAAATCCTGAATGTACAATATCGAATAAATCTCATATATCCTGAATGTACAAAATCAGCAATCTCATAAATATCCTGTATCAAATCCCAAATAAATCTCCTATAACCCAAATCCAATATCAAGTAAAATTCTAACACCCTAAATATATTTGCATGAATAAATATGATGTATATAAATTGATATCAATACACATATATTAGCATCTCATTCCACTAATATTGGTGTAAAGGCATATATAACAGCGTCCCATACCACTGTTATATATACTTAGAAGTAAAAAGAAATATCATGAAACCAATGTGTCAAGCATCGACACAGAAATACTGATCTATCAGGTACTGTCACCAAGACTGGCCCCCCTGATAGGTATGTATCATACGCTATACCGAAAGCTCGAGTGCCTAGCTCTAACTCTCGCCTTTCGACGTATCCATACGTACATGACTCCCGTCGGTATCCCTATGATAACCACCGAGTCATTGGTAATGTCACCGGATGGTATGGTTCCCCCACTAACTCATCGTCTACTCCACGACTCTTGCCTCGGGGTACCTCCGGGCCCCACCATGTTCCCGCACACGGACCCCTCCTTTCCTCGCGTGGGGTATATATATATATCAGAACCGATAAATCTCATGGTGGCTGTTGAAATATCATATCAAGGGAAACCGGGTTTTTCAAATAATGCATAATTTCATGAAACAACCACGGTCCCCAAATCTAGAAAACATCATGAAAAATCTATATCTCAATGCGAAAATCCATGAATATAATTTACGCATCATAAATCTGAAATGCGAGCATATAAAGGAAAAGTCGCTATTTAACTGCAACAAGTTAACATATAAATCATGCGGTTCCTAATTTCTCCAAGTCTATATAACATCAAGTAAAAGTAAACATATAGCTATAACCAGGTATATGTGTAAACATAAAGGTATAGTAAGGTATATGTATCTACCTATGAGTAATGATGTAATATACCCCCTGGGTATAAGTGAAGTATGTATGCAAAGTGTACATGTAGCTATGTCATTATGTGTGTATGTACCTATCACTAATGGTACAATACCCTGTAGGTATACAGGTAACTAGCATGTAAGTATGTCAAGGCATATGTGTAAGCATATAGGTATCCAGGTATAATATATATATCATATGCGATAAGAAATATGAATCAAATTCCCAATGTTCCTAACCAAACAATATCACATCTATAAGTGGGTTGTGCGTGACATGGCAGTTATTGACGGTGTGTGTGGCATACAATCAGTGCTCGTGCAACATGAGCCGTCAATAATTGTGCAGTGTCCTAAGGATACTAGTCCAAGCACAACAATTAACTAAGCAGTGAGGTGAATGCGCAATTCTAAATATGAAATAGAATATGCGACAAGTCAAGTCATTTCTAGCCCAGACGCATAACGCCATGCCGGCGATTCCCCTGTAGATATTAAATCTACTCACCAACGCTCCTGGCTAAGTGAAGCCTACCACCTGTGTTCCCTTTATCGTAGCGTCTGAAGTCCCCGCCCGCGAACCTAAAATTTCACAAACATATCACATAAGCTAAATATCCTGAAACGACGAAAAGACAACGAAACGCAAGGATAACGCCCTGAAAAATGCACTGCGTACTTAGCGCATCTAACGCGCACGACGTCGGTCAAAAACCCTAACTAAGGTCGCTAAACTACGAAACACTAAGTCTAGACTCCGATCGTCCCGATCGCGCAACACAACACAACTAAATACGAGGAATATAGTAAATATAACCTCGCAACGACCAAATGAAACCACGTCGGAAAAACCCCGAAACCTAGTAAACAACTTATCGCAATATTTCGCACTAGTTTCAAGTTAACGCATATCTAGCAGTTACAAACACCTTATAATAGCTTAACTAAGCTATGTAAACCATTTCCATATTTTTAACACTTGCAAAATAAGTTTTAGCAAAAACATAGTAAGCAATATTTCATAATTAAACAAAGTATTCATTAACAATAATTATCATTTTCTACTAGGTTAAGCTTTTCCTAATCACAAATTAACACTTTAATTAACTTTAAACACTTAAATCAAGATTTAACCTTAACTTGAATTTCATAAAAATAAGAATAATGAATTTATCATGATTTAAAAGCTATATTAAACATATAATTAGCTAACTTAAATAGCTAGATTAAGATTTAAACAAATAATTAAGGATTAAGGTAAGAAATTATACCTTAACAAGAACAAACTTTAGCACAAGATTTCATCCACTTAGCCTCCAAAGAATCAAATTTTTCATGAAGAACAAGTAAGTTTAGTAAAAGGAATTGATGGTTTAATTTTTATTTAGAAATTTTTGGATTTATTTTGGGATTTTTGATGAGTTTTTGATCTTGGAAAATGAAGAAATGAGCTTGGAAAAGTTTGGGGCAGAAATGGGGGAAGAGAGGTAGGCCAAGGTAGGGGGTGTTTGTGTAAGAAAAATGGGGAATTTTCTAGCAAAAGCAATCAATTAATGCACATTTAATGCAAAATGCCACCTTTTATTCATTTTCTTTTATTTTTCTTTTAAAATTTTAATTCCATTAACCAAAAAAAAATCTAGATATTTAAAAAGAAGGTTCTAAAATAATTGTAGTGATGATTTCTAATGATTCTCATTTAGAAGAAATTTCTCGATTTACGTGCATATTTTACCGGCTAAAATAATATTTTATTTGGGAAAAATTCTATCTGAACCAAAACCTCCCAAATACCCTCAAAGTTCGTGCACAAGCTTTATTTTAGCCAAAATAGGTGCCAGTAAGTTTCTACGGACGTTAGATCGAAATCGGGTTAAAACGGAAAATACCGACTATTTTGCCCTAAAACGGAAAAATTCGCAAAACGATTTCTAAAACGTTACAATCTCCCCCTTTTAAAAATTCGTCCCCGAATTTAAAATTTTCACTAAGCGTACCTTCAAAGAGAAGATTACAAAACTCCCAAATCTCGCTCGCAGCCTTCCAAGTGATCTCCTCACTATACGGCTACGTCCAAGAAAACCCTTCACAGATGGCAAGACCCTTGACCGAAGTTTCTCCACCTGCCGATCCATTAATACAATTGACTGCCGGTGAACGAAACGATCGCGTCAAAGCTAAATGGTCTGGTGCCGAATCATGTGAGAAAGGTCATGAAGGTAATTGCAAAGTACCGACACAAGGAATACGGGGTGAACACTCAATAATCTGGGAGGAAGTGCCAAATCAAAGGCAACGGAACTAACTCGCTTTAAGGATCTTAAAAGGACCTACAATTCTGGGATAAGCTTCCCAAAACTCAACACGTCATTCATCGGAAAAATCCGTAGGAATACATGAGCTCCCACTGCTAACTCAAGTCTGCGACCACAACGGTCGGCATAAGACTTCTGTCTGCACTGGGCTGTCATCATCCTGACCTGAACCAACTGGATCATTTCCGAAGTCTCTAGACTAGCTGGGGTCCAAAAATCCTAAACTCGCAGAGTCAGAAAAACGGACTGGAGATCGACACCACCTAACAAACAAAACTTAAAGGTTGCCAATTGGAGTGCCTCCTGATAACAGCCATCGAAGGAGAATCCTAACAATGGCAAGTGATGATCCCAACTGCCGACAACAATTAATACGTATGCACAAGCATATCCTCCAGAGTCGGCATAGCCCGCTCTCACAAAACCATCATCCTGTGGATGGAAAAACGGAGCTAAAGCTCAACCAGTATCTAAGGCTTCCTGAAGTTCCTGCCCAAGACGGCAAGCGAATAGGGTGCCCTATTTGGATACGACCCATGAAGGAACTCCGTGCAACGCACAAACTTAACCAAGGACAGCTGAGCAACCCGAGTATAACCGGACAACTAGCATCCGAATGGAGTCACACCTAGACTAAACCTGGATAGACGCCATAATGAATACTCATGGAGACCTGCTCCCATTCCCACTCTGGAACGGTTAAAGGTTGCAACTCTCCAGCCGGTCTCAGATGCTCAACCTTGCACACAACAAGACAGACACCTTGAACGAAATCCGAAACTTCACTCTTCATCCTGCCCACTAATAACTGACTCACAAGTCACGTCACAATTTGGTGGAACTTGGATGAACACCGAAAGCTGACTGATGTGCCTACTCTAGGATTTTGCGTCTCTACCCAATAGTATCAGGTACGCAAACGCGTCCCCAAATGTAGCACATCTGGTCACAATTCAAGGACTCCGAATCATTACCCAGCCGAGTATGCTCAAGTATCTCTGACGAACGAGCATCGGCAGGCAGTGCCTCGTGAAAGCGATTAAGGAAAAGTGGTCGGGCGCGGACATGAGCAAGTTGTCCCCTCAGTAGAGGCGAACTTAAACTGTACTCAATGATCGCATAAGAACTGTAAATCTGCAGAAAACTGTCTCAACAATCAACACCCGCTGCAGGAAGATGTATATTAAGCTCTGGTGGTCCGTGAAAATCTGACACGACTCTCGAATAAGTAGTGTCTCCAAATCTCCAACGCACGACTACCGCGGCCATCTCCAGATCATGAGTAGGATATCCTGCTTGTACTTCCTCCAGATGTAGGAAGCAAAAGCGATAACTCTATAGTGTCACCTCAGTACACAATCGAGCCCTACTCGCGAAACATTACAGTTAAACAACAAAGTCGCCCGAACCAGAAAGCAAAGAAAGAACTGATGCAGTTGTTAACCGGGTATTCAACTGCCGAAAACACCACGCGCATGCCTCAGTCCAAATAACAAGGAACCTCCTTTCCGGTCAGTCTAGTCAACGGTGCAGCGATACACTAGTAATACTGCACGAAACTGCGGTAATAACCTGCTAAGCTCAAAAATCTACGGAACTCCGTCCGTACATAAGTCTGGGCCAAAACTGTACGAGCTCGATCTTTCTCGGGACCATACAAAAACCGCCTCCCGTAACTACAAGACCTAGGAGTCAACACAAACAAGCCTGAAGGAACACTCCGAGAATCTAGCAAACCGCTGGGGCTCTCCCAATGTCTGCAAAACAAATCCTCAAGTGCTACTCCTTTCCCTCACGACACATTGAATAGACCAGAATGTCTTCAATAACACAACAATAACTGGTCAAGGAACGGCCTGAAGAAATTTGGTTCATCATATCTACGAATGCTGCTAGGGTATTGGTGAGTCCAACGACACCACCAAAACACACAAAGCCCGTAGCTGGCACAAGGCAGTTTTCGGAATGTCATCACTCCGAACCCGCAACAATGATGACCTGATCCCGAACAAACTTAGAAAAATGTCTCGTACTCTTGAGCTGATCGATGAAATCGTCAATTCGAGGTAAAGGATACCTATCCGCACCGTAAGCCGGTTAAATTGACGATCAATCGATACACAACCTCGACTGCCGTCCTTCTCCTGAAAAACAAAAAAGGAGCTCCCCAATGCAAAACACTCAGACGCACAAGCCCCCAACAACCAACTCTGCAGCAGATCCTTAAGATCCCTATGCTTTGCCGGCTCATCTGGAACAACGTCGGAAAACTCTCGCACGATAGGAATCCTGTCCAACAATCCCAATGTGGCTCCGGTATCACGAATGAACGCCAAGAATTCTCGACATCCTCTCCTCAAAATCCAACTAACGAAAAAAGCTGAATTCATGCTGTGAGAGGCGGCACCACTGTCCTCCCGCACAACAAGAACTGACTTGCCGGGAAAACAAAACCTGATTGTTTCTTTACGGTATTCCAAAGACGCCTAGCACGTAGATTACCAGTCCGTGCCCAGGAGAACGTCAAATACAACATCTCTAGAAGGACCAAGTGACGAATGAATCTCCTAACCGATTGGCACACGACTGAAATACGTGTTGCGCAACAAAAGAATCGCTGACAGAAATTAACACAACAAACGGCTGATCTAGCTAACACGACTCTCCTCGTCCCAAACCTATGCTACTCCCGCGACGGTCACGAAAGCTGTCTCGACGACTAGGCCTCTGTCTCTGGGCTGGTATGTAAGTGCACGGCGGCGCCCCGGCCGTCAATCCGAGGCCGGAAATGCGGAAACGAAAAACTTTGCGAAACTTGCAAACCGGCACAACCACGCACTAAAACCCCGGATCGGGCCATTAACCTAGCTACTAGCAAACTAAAAGATTGGGTAGAGAGATATACCAAGCGATCCGTGTCCTTCGGTCTTCGTCTCCACTCCGATCTCCTCGCGGAATCTCCGGTCGTCGCCTCCTCGTCGAAACGGGCACCACATCGCCGGGTTCTTTTACGGGCTCCTACCTCTGGATCGAGGAAACTCGGGCGCAAAGTTGGCTAGCCGACACGTCCAAGGTTGAAGTAGAGTAGTGTAGGAAGGTTTGTCTCTTTGGGATTGTGAAGTTGCCTTTGATGATGGAGAAGAGAGAAAAATCTTTGGAGGAAAATGGTGCTGTAATTTTTAGCAATGAATGAGATGAGAAATTACCACACATCAAAATGAACCTCTCTCATCCTCTCTCATGAAGTGGCCGGCCCCTTATCTCAAATGGTGGAGGGAAAAAATCAAAACCAAGAAGGGAGGTGAGTGTAGGAAAAACAAAGGGGTGACCACACCCAAAAGAGATGATAACAATATCATATCAATTTCAAATCCTTTCTAATCTCATTAATGCAAGAAAAGAAAAGATGCTTTGAATCATCATGATAAACCATTTCACAAATAACCCCTCCACAAATGCTAATTTTCGAACTTGCAAATTAGCCCCTCCATCAGAAAAATCCGGCCGTGAAGGAACAAAAGAAAACTGGCCAGAACGGAATGCAAACTGGCAACTTCAGAAAACCGATCCCGTTAATAAATTACAGGAAAACCCCGCGACTGTATATACATACCCGCATTTGTATTCCCACTGAATACAAATGCAAAGAGACAAAACTACACTGTCTAATACTAGGATCCGGCTTAAACCAAAGCCGGCTAGTAAAATCCATCCGATCACGATCCGTGCAATACCGCACGTATCTGATCGAACCCTGCCATATCTCCATACGGTCTCAACAGCGTTTCGCCCGAAACTTGAGAAACTGGTCTGTGGGGGACTCTAAAGACTCGTCAATACCTTGGTTGTGGATTTAACCACTAGCACGTCAGAGGTATTAGCCAATACGTAACGGGCTACCAGGTATTGACCAAAAGGGACGTCTGTGAGCGAACTCATGCCGACACCCTACTGAGCCTGTCAGTGACAATATCCGTACAGTCCGGTCCGTTCGTCTATGAGCATCGCATGGCGGGCCTAGGGGGTTGGTAAAAATCAGACCCCCAATAGCGGTACAAGTCGTGTCGGAGTGCAGCCCAGAACACCCTGAGATACTACTGGAATACCTACCAGTAAATCTCCTGCCTTGGCCAAGGACTTTTCATGTACTGGCTCTCCTAGACACAGCGCGACCTCACCCCCAATACCGGGAGAGACGAACCCCTGCAGATCCGCTCACTGCCTCCATGTGGCTCGGGACTGTACCCAACTAAAACCTGTTTGCACGTCTCCTTTGAGCGTGGTAGGGTAGTAATCAAAGCATAGTGCGAACTCACACGAGACAAATGACGATCTCAGGTCGATGAACTAACCTGTACACATGTCACCAGGGAACTGCTATCTGACGTCAGGTATAATACCAACTAGCAGGTTCCCGGCGAGTCCTGTCCGGTGTACTCATAACCCAATGAGCACCTGTATACATCTTAGGTGAACCAACTGACACCAATGGCTTGTGAGACCGGCCACCGCCCCTCGTCGGGGTCTCGACTGTATACACTAGTCTACTCTGGAGTATCGATGCCCTGTCTCGAAACTCCCTCGACTAGGGACCCTTTAAGGATGTGATTATAGACTCCAGCTCCCACGTATATGATCGCCCTCATACTGCTGGTAGTCAAGCAAGAATCCTAGGAGCTCTATCAACGTGCAATAATGACCTGTAAGGTCACCTAAAGCAGTACACGATGATAAAGATAAACCAGATAGCATGCTATCATCTCGAGTAAGACTGTCCTACCGGTATAGGTCCTCCCTCAATCATTGCAGTCACGTGCCTGTGATCCAATAATTGACTCTGAGGACACTATATCCAACAATCTCCTACTTGCACTCAAGGCTAATTATTGCGATGTCGCATACTCACAGCCCTTGTGATACCGAACACCCAACTCCTCTACTAGTCAGTCTCACAAAGCTCGTTTGCGAAACTATTGCGTTCGAGGAATAGCCTCAGTGAGTGGATCCGCTTTAATGTTTCTTTCTATGTCTCTCTTTATCTCAAGTTCGCGGAGAAAGCCATCTCCCGAAATGAGCAATACCTGTCTTAGAATGTGTCTTGATGTCTGATGGGACCTAGCTCATAAATGAACTCCAAATCCAAACTTCTTAGACTGTATCGACAACTGAACTTAATCAGTATCCTGCGCCATGCCTCCCTCAGTATCTGCCTGGATCACCTGTCCAAAATACTGCCCCTCTTCAGAGGGAAAACTATGACTCTGACGACCACCCTGTCGTCCATGTCACCTTGGAAGCCTGGAATGATAACCGTCTCCTAAAGGAGGTGCCGTTATCAAATCCCTAGAACACGCACTTATGTTCTAAAGCTGCTTCCGACTGTTTCTCCAGGATTGGATTAATATCAACCTATTGCATCTCCTGCAAAAACAACATCTGGTGTGGTACTTGACATCTCATGATTGACTCAATTGCCCAAGCAAGTGATCTGCCAATCATGCACTTCCCTCTCTAGTTTAGTCTGTAAGACACCTTTAGAGAGGGTGACTACATCACCTGCAGGTACACTACCGTGCCAGGAGTCGTCCATTCTAAATACTCATAGAATGCTGTCTAAGTACCCAGATTGGGAAACCACCCAAATCTAGACCTAAAACCATAGATCCAGTAACCAGAATGTCTGATATAATATCCAAGTCCTATATGGAGAAACCACTGTGTGACAACCAAAGAATAACCGATCGTAGTATAGGAATATCACATCTTACTCTGTGTATGTCATCCAAATACTAGGACATCACACCCTACTACCTTCTTAACAGATCTATCCCCTATTCTGATGAAGTCAAACCTATGACTATCACATCAGAAATAGATGATCTATCTCCGCTATATCTGCTTTAGTCTATAAATAGACATAAGCCACTTGTCCACCAATGCTTCCGCTGCTCCCACTGACTACGACAACCCTCTGGCAAAGTCATATAGACGTACACTTCTAAAGCTAGTTTAGAACGACGCTATACTCATCCTCCTGCCGGGTCTCACAGCCTTGAACAACAGCAATGGCAAGTCTGGGTAAACAAGAACCTCCCTGTCACCGTCCTTGAGGCTACAGAAGTACCTCTCGGGTGCCTGAAGTTACCCACCATATCTGCGGAGTGGCCAATGGAATGTCAATCCAGATTGAATCTTTAGGTTCTTTATCAAATCTTCAGTAATCGTTTGCGGTTCTGGAATCACTTCCAGTTCTACCATACTCCTACTACTGTTTTCTGAAAAAAATCCATTTTTATTAATGTTGTGGCAAGTCAAGAACAATATCACTATTGATCTTCTAGATGGTAGAAAATCAACCCTCGTCATAGCCCGGGTCAACCCACAAACAGCCATTATGGAAACGTGCCTTGAGTTATCCAGAGTCTGGTTTTAAGCATAAGCCGGACAACTCCCCGTATCTTAACAATGTCAAGATATGAACTGTTCTATATCCAATATAGAAACAGAGGCACTGATTTAATTGAACCAGATTCAAATCATGTAGCTGTCTCCAGTGCATGTCAACTAAATGGAAGGAGGCCGATCAGCGTTACTCAACTTAGGAGTACTTCCAATTATGAATAAGCTGAAAGAGAAGTAAGCTCTCTTAATCATTACTATCAACTGAATACCATTCACAAGTATCTACATCTTCGATCACCTTGAAGAATCCCGATACTTGCAACACCTGGTTCTCTACTTTACTCTTATACCTATAACTTCTCAAAACACAGAATCTGCATTTCTACGAAACACATGTCTAAGAACTAGAGAGGTCAAAAGTAAACAGAATATAGTACGAGTACCAACCCCGCTGTCCTAATGGACACTGGACAATATACAATACTCTGTATAAGTCCCGTGAGTCTAATAACTCATTCCCTGTGTGTCGTAGGTTGAAAACTGTACTTATGGTTAAGAATAATTACACCGCTGTTTAATGCTCCTTACCTAACCATCCACTGATATAGGTAAATGTCATAGACATAATTTCAAAAAGGTATATCCCACTCTATGAAAATAGACGTACAGATATATCAATTTGAAATTGGTGCATAACCGCGGATATTTAAAACCAAATATTTGCCGTCCGGCAAACAACTCAGGCGATTTCCTCAAATATCACCAATTACAACGAATTCCGATATAATGAGGATGATCACCTAATTCCAAATAACTTACTCCCACTCATCATCTGTAAAACCATACAGATGTGAGAATCAAACCTGGTAAATACATACCCTGGAGCAAGTGTCTAATTAGGAATTCAGTTTTCTTTTAACAGTACACAGTGAAACTGAAACATTGAAATGTTTCGATGGGGTATCTGGGTATTCCTAATAATGCCTCTTCCATTATCCAGATTCACAACTGTAACCGTATATTTCTTTGCCACATCTCCATATCCCTTCATATGTCTTTAGTCATTACCTTCTGTACACCCTCTTAGGCCAAATGGTTTTCTTCCTTCCCTACCGTTCGGCACCAGCCTATGGTTTGGAAGAAGACTATCCAATAAGCATAACAGGTGAACTGTCCTAATCCTAGGAGCACTCACAATGTGAGAGAAGGTGAAGATAAAAGACAACCGAATAAACCTTATTCCTATTTCTTCTGAACCAGAATCCATCCCCGAACTGGAACAAGTTCCTTTCGAGTTCGTATATAACCATATGATGGAGTATCCAATAAACTGTGGATCTTCGTAGTGATACGGAGTGTCCTGGAGAAATACAAAGGTGAAGTGGGAGTGGTAACGAAATACTTGGTTTGGTCATGAATATCAGTCGCAACTTACTTTGCCCTCCTTCTAATTCCTTTCTTTGTCTTAACTTAATACCTTCTGCACACCATCGTTAGGCTAATTGGTTTTCTTCATTCCCCACCGTTCGGCACCAACCTAAGGTTTGGAAGAAGACTATCCAATTTTCATAATAGGTGTACTATCTCCTAAACCAAGGAGTACTCGCAACCTGAGAGAAGGTAAAAGGAAAAGACAACTGAATAGTCCTATTCGTTTTCTCCAGAACCGGAAACCATCCTCGAATAAATTCCTTCGAGTTCGTATATAACCATACGATGGTTTTGTCCAATGGAAGTGGACATTCGTAGTAATACGGGGTGTCCTGGAGAAAAGGGTAAAAGTAGGAGTGGCAATGAGGTTTGCAACTCTGCCAATCCAAAAGCCAGTGTTTAAGAAGGTTCGGTTAATTTTGGTCACTGAGTCATAGTCAAGGGTCGGGTCAATGGTCGCTGCCAAGAGAGAGAGAAAAGAAACACTCAGCGTGCACTCTAACCTAGATCAGAATGGTTATCACTTTATCTAGTCAGGAAACCTCCCACTGTAACGTCAAATTCTTCCCCAAACCTGAAAGAATAATTAGTCGGGATCACCCGAGGAGTAAACCAACTCATCAGTGGGAATCGGGATCCAACTATCATCGCATGATAATGTGACGGAATCCGCTCACGTTATCACACACCAGAAGGTATGCGCATATCTGGAAAGTTTCAGTTTCTTTAGAAACTCCCGATGTGGATTTTTGCCCCATGCTCTTATGACCTTGACGAAGGTCAACAAATCATAAGTCACATATCAAGTTCTACCCATCATTGTCCAGGTTAATTTGAACCCACCCGTACAAGCCCTTGACGAAGGTCAACAAGGCTATACGGCTGTCCCAAACCAACGCATCTATCTATGCAGCAGAAAGGTAACAAGCAGCTACCATACACTATGCCTTGACGAAGGTCAACAAACATAACATGAATACTACGTGCTACCCGTCTGAAACGACGGAGGGCTACGAATGGTTTCTGGCGAAAAACCTTTAACGTAATGAACTTGATATCGTTGAAGGAACCGGATAGCTTTATAAAAATATAGTGACGAAAACCTTTACTAAAGAGGTCACTCCCGGTGAAGGGATCTCGGCTCTTTCCCCGTAGAATGAGGTGCAGGATATTCCAAATGAATACCACGATGCAAAGCAAAAGCAATCGACTATAGTGAAGTTATTGCCCTGACGCAAACTTCTGTCCAAAGGGTCACTCCCGGTGAAGGGATCTCGGCCCTTGCCTCGTCGACTGAGGAGCATGATATTCCAACTGAATACCACTGTGCAAAACAAAAGAGAACGTCCTTTCAATAACAGCCTTTCGAAAAATGTTCCAACAACATCAGAATAGGTTTGTTTATCTTGCATTGATCCGAATCAACGCAGTCCCATCAATTGATCACACCAATAAAGAACGAAAATAATGATGTACGTATATGCCATCTGCATTCGCCACTGGGTCCCGTCATCACCCGTTAGGTTACTTAACTAACGACAGAGCGGGGACTGGACTAGCGCGGATGAAAAACATATACAACATCTACTAGTATATATATCAATATATAATATTTGCTCAAGGCATGATAAAATGCAACATCACAGAAATGTAACCAGCATCACAGAACAATACAGATATCTGGGATCCCCGGGTTTCATAGAGCCGCTACTGAAACCCGACGTTCCCCTGGTCGTGTGGATAGCCTGTGCAATGAAATCCTAGACCCCTACGGGCGCGGCAAGTTACCCGCCAAAACCTGAAGCGAGGTAGCCCCCTTCAGCAATGTGAATGGACCACCCAGCACTTCACGGAATCCGGTAACTTGGGCACCCCTCCTGGGTCAACCTGTACCCCCTACGAGTGCGGCGAATAGCCCGCCAATTCTAGAGTGAAGCCCCCTCCGTCTCAACGCCATGAGATGCAGGTTTGTTGCCCTCTAGAACCCGGCTATCGGTGCACCCCTCCGCGGGGCAATCCTAGTACAGAAAGTAAAATATACATACAACGGGTACATCGACCTCGACCCGGTCGTGCCCCAAAAGAATAATACAAACAGGCAGTGACGGCAGTCCACATGTCGGACGCTCGCCCCGCAATAACAAATGTACATATAAAACGAAACTATACTACCATTGCATCCAGGCTATCCCCCACGACCAATCCGCAATATCACAGCACAATACAGAACATCAACGTGAATGTCACGTTCGCAAATCCGTCTAACCGGGCTATAGCAGTTAGACAAGATTTACCGATCAAGTGACATTCACGGTCGCAGATATAATGTAAATACTGTGAACTAACATATTTAAAATTCTCGATCGATCAAATTTATCGAAGTGGGCCCCAAGTACAACTGTAGCACTCACAGAAAATCTGGGCCAAAAAAGAATATTCCAAAACCCCCATTTCTTAGTCAAAAGCCCATTGTAAAAATTTGGCACAGTGAACAGTCAAAGTGGCAGCGGAACCGCGGCCTAAGCATGGGTTTGGCCGTGATTCCGCGGTGGAAAGATGACGTCACACTACCAAATTTTCACAGTATGCTTATAATTTCCTGCATGTGTTTCTGCAACAACCTGAAAAATTTTTGGAGCTAAAAAAATTTCGACAGAAAACAGATGCACTGGAAAATACGGTTTTTGGGATTTTTGTTCGATCGAGTTCTAAACATACTAGAGCAAGCTAGAATAAGTTAATGGCGTGGCTCTGATACCAATGTAAGTGCACGGCGGCGCCCCGGCCGTCAATCCGAGGCCGGAAATGCGGAAACGAAAAACTTTGCGAAACTTGCAAACCGACACCACCGCGCACTAAAACCCCGGATCGGGCCATTAACCTAGCTACTAGCAAACTAAAAGATGGGATAGAGAGATATACCAAGCGATCCATGTCCTTCGGTCTTCGTCTCCACTCCGATCTCCTCGCGGAATCTCCGGTCGTCGCCTCCTCGTCGAAACGGGCACCACATCGCCGGGTTCTTTTACGGGCTCCCACCTCTGGACCGAGGCAACTCGAGCGCGAAGTTGGCTAGCCGACGCGTCCATGGTTGAAGTAGAGTAGTGTAGGAAGGTTTGTCTCTTTGGGATTGTGAAGTTGCCTTTGATGATGGAGAAGAGAGAAAAAGCTTTGGAGGAAAATGGTGCTGTAATTTTTAGCAAGGAATGAGATGAGAAATTACCACACATCAAAATGAACCTCTCTCATCCTCTCTCATGAAGTGGCCGGCCCCTTATCTCAAATGGTGGAGGGAAAAAATCAAAACCAAGAAGGGAGGTGAGTGTAGGAAAAACAAAGGGGTGACCACACCCAAAAGAAATGATAACAATATCATATCAATTTCAAATCCTTTCTAATCTCATTAATGCAAGAAAAGAAAAGATGCTTTGAATCATCATGATAAACCATTTCACAAATAACCCCTCCACAAATGCTAATTTGCGAACTTGCAAATTAGCCCCTCCATCAGAAAAATCCGGCCGTGAAGGAACAAAGGAAAACTGGCCGGAACGGAATGCAAACTGGCAACTTCAGAAAACCGATCCCGTAATAAATTACAGGAAAACCCCGCGACTGTATATACATACCCGCATTTGTATTCCCACTGAATACAAATGCAAAGAGACAAAACTACACTGTCTAATACTAGGATCCGGCTTAAACCAAAGCCGGCTAGTAAAATCCATCCGATCACGATCCGTGCAATACCGCACGTATCTGATCGAACCCTGCCATATCTCCATACGGCCTCTACAGCGTTTCGCCCGAAACTTGAGAAACTGGTCTGTGGGGGACTCTAAAGACTCGTCAACACCTTGGTTGTGGATTTAACCACTAGCACGTCAGAGGTATTAGCCAATACGTAACGGGCTACCAGGTATTGACCAAAAAGGACGTCTGTGAGCGAACTCATGCCGACACCCTACTGAGCCTGTCAGTGACAATATCCGTACAGTTCGGTCCGTTCATCTATGAGCATCGCATGGTGGGCCTAGGGTGTTGGTAAAAGTCAGACCCCCAATAGCGGTACAAGTCGTGTCGGAGTGCAGCCCAGAACACCCTGAGATACTACTGGAATACCTACCAGTAAATCTCCTGCCTTGGCCAAGGACTTTTCATGTACTGGCTGTCCTAGACACAGCGCGACCTCATCCCCAATACCGGGAGAGACGAACCCCTGCAGATCTGCTCACTGCCTTCATGTGGCTCGGGACTGTACCCAACTAAAACCTGTTTGCACGTCTCCTTTGAGCGTGGTAAAGTAGTAATCAAAGCACAGTGGGAACTCACACGAGACAAATGACGATCTCAGGTCGATGAACTAACCTGTACACATGTCACCAGGGAACTGCTATCTGACGTCAGGTATAATACCAACTAGCAGGTTCCCGGCGAGTCCTGTCCGGTGTACTCATAACCCAATGAGCACCTGTATACATCTTAGGTGAACCAACTGACACCAATGGCTTGTGAGACCGGCCACCGCCCCTCGTCGGGGTCTCGACTGTATACACTAGTCTACTCTGGAGTATCGATGCCCTGTCTCGAAACTCTCTCGACTAGGGACCCTTTAAGGATGTGCTTATAGACTCCAGCTCCCACATATTTGATCGCCCTCATACTGCTTGTAGTCAAGCAAGAATCCTAGGGGCTCTATCAACGTGCAATAGTGACCTGTAAGGTCACCTAAAGCAGTACACGATGATAAAGATAAACCAGATAGCATACTATCATCTCGAGTAAGAGTGTCCTACCGGTATAGGTCCTCTTTAATCATTGCAGTCACGTGCCTGTGATCCAATAATTGACTATGAGGGCACTATATCCAACATGGTACACCGGTACGAGTCCTCCACAGTTCCGGAACTCTCAAAGTCTATGGAAGGCGTGCCTCGTCAACTGGGGCTGCATCCACTGGTGCTATGTAGGTGACGGAATGCTGCATGCTGATCGCAAGGAACAACTGGGTAACATGGGTGAAACCTCCTGTCGCTGCGCTCGAATGGCCTCAACCAATGAACTCATCATCTGGCACAAGTCCTGCATATCTGCCACAAGCCTAGCGATACTATCTATCGAAGGTGGATCCGTCTGCTCCTGTGCAATGAGCGCGCCATCCTGGTCAGTCCTTGACCCACCCGAGTCAACTCTGACCTCGGCCCTCGCTGCATCACTCTGAGTCCCCATAGTCGTCGGCGGCAAAGGCTATAAATAGAGATAGGATTTGATATGAACACGGAAATCGAATCTCAAGGATATATATCAAGGAAGGAATTTCAAGCAATTTGTACTTAGGTCACTTTAGGCGGAGTACCGCATCGTGAGTATGCCTTGGACATACACACACTACGTTACTCTGCTTAAGCTATCTACTCCATCATACCAAGGTCATCCTACACTCCGAAAGGTAAAACCTAGCGCTCTGATACCAACTTTGTCACGACCCAAAATTGGCACGTGGCGGCCCTAATATTACGCAACGTCTACAGGCGTAACGCAGTAAAAGAAAACCAAAACCCAGAAATCTAAACCATTAAAAGACAAGAAAAGATAAGAAATATTGTTTAAACTTTTGAAAATCTCAAATATAAATTCTTTAAGTCCAATTTATTTTCTTAAAAATTTCGGCAGCACCTCCTTTGTAAAAACCAACCTCAAAAATGGGTACAACATAAATATAAAGTAAAGCATCCCCAACGGGAGCAAATCCACGCCCAACAGCGGAAAACAACCACTACAACAGATATACGACGCCGTAGCGAAGAAATAAAAGACGATATAAGTAAAACTACATAAAAGACATCCAAGTCACCAAAATATACAATATCCTCCTCACATCAAGTCTCTAAGTCATACAAGATAATGGTAGATGGAGAGTACAGGATACAACGAATATAAAATAAACAACCTTGGATAACCGCAAAACCCACCTAAGCAAAACTGCACACCGTGAGCAGAATCGGTATCCTCTGCAAAAGATGATGTGATAGATGAATAGCCTGCCTCGACTACTCTGGGGAAAACAACCTGCAAAACCCTGTGGCACAACGGGGGTGAGTTGCCAACTCGTGAATAGTAAATAACATATGCAGGTAATCGCAAATGTGCACGTACAGCGCGAATCTAACATATGTAAGCTAAAAGAAGTAAAAGGTCATATGAATGCGATAATCATGAAAGGTACACTAGCAGGTACAACTAATACATGAAGCAATAATATGACAATCTGTATGCAATAATCATGCGATAATGATATGAATGTGTATATATGAAACAGTCATGAAAGGTACGCTAGCAGCTACAACTAACACATGAAGTAATGCATATAAATAAGGGTATGTAAATGCAACAGTCATGAAAGGTACTCTATCAGGTACAACTAATACATGAAGCAGCGCATAAACAATAAATGTGGAGTATGGAATGAAACATGTCATTTTCACGGAATCCTGACATCGTGGCAGGATCAAAATCCATCAAGACAATCCAAATCCCAATTCCTCAAATCAGCACCCAAATTGGCTCTCATATCATATAAGTCTCACAAATTCTGAATATACAATATCGAATAAATCTCATATATCTTGAATGTACAAAATCAGCAATCTCATAAATATCCTGTATCAAATCCCAAATAAATCTCCTATAACCCAAATCCAATATCAAGTAAAATTCTAACACCCTAAATATATTTACATGAATAAATATGATGTATATAAATTGATATCAATACATATATATTAGCGTCCCATTCCACTAATATTGGTGTAAAGGCATATATAACAGCGTCCCATTCCACTGTTATATATACTTAGGAGTATAAAGAAATATCATGAAACCAATCTGTCAAGCATCGACACAGAAATGCTGATCTATCAGGTGCTGTCACCAAGACTGGCCCCCCTGATAGGTACGTATCATACGCTATACCGAAAGCTCGAGTGCCTAGCTCTGACCCTCGCCTTTCGACGTATCCATACGTACATAACTCCCATCGGTATCCCCATGATAACCGCCGAGTCATTGGTAATGTCACCGGATGGTATGGTTCCCCCACTAACTCATCGTCTACTCCACGACTCTAGCCTCGGGGTACCTCCGGGCCCCACCATGTACCTGCACACGGACCCCTCCTTTCCTCGCGTGGGGTATAAATATATCAGAACCGATAAATCTCATGGTGCCTGCTGAAATATCATATCAAGGGAAACCGAGTTTTTCAAATAATGCATAATTTCATGAAACCGCCACGGTCCCCAAATCCAGAAAACATCATGAAAAATCCATATCTCAATGCGAAAATCCATGAATATAATATACGCATCATAAATCTGAAATGTGTGCATATAAAGGAAAAGCCGCTATTTAACTGCAACAAGTTAACATATAAATCATGTGGTTCCTAATTTCTCTAAGTCTATTTAATATCAAGTAAAGGTAAACATGTAGCTATAACCAGGTATATGTGTAAACATAAAGGTATAGCAAAGTATATGTATCTACCTATGAGTAATGATTTAATATACCCCCTGGGTATAAGTGAAGTATGTATGCAAAGTATACATGTAGCTATGTCATTATGTGTGTATGTACCTATAACTAATGGTACAATACCCTATATACAGGTAACTAGCATGTAAGTATGTCAAGGCATATGTGTAAGCTTGTAGGTATCCAGGTATGCTATATATATCATATGCGATAAGAAATATGAATCAAAGTCCCAATGTTCCTAACCAAACAATATCACATCTATAAGTGGGTTGTGCGTGACATGGCAGTTATTGACGGTGTGTGTGACATACAATCAGTGCTCGTGCAACATGAGCCGTCAATAATTGTGCAATGTCCTAACGATACTAATCCAAGCACAACAATTAACTAAGCAGTAGGGTGAATGTGCAATTCTAAATATGAAATAGAATATGTGACAAGTCAAGTCATTTCTAGCCCAGACGCATAACGCCATGCGGGCGATTCCCCTGTAGATGTTAAATCTACTCACCAACGCTCCTGGCTAAGTGAAGCCTACCACCTGTGTTCCCCTTGTCATAGCGTCTGAAGTCCCTGCTTGCGAACCTAAAATTTCACAAACATATCACATAAGCTAAATATCCTGAAACGACGAAAAGACAACGAAACGCAAGGATAACGCCGTGAAAAATGCACTGCGCACTTAGCGCATCTAACGCGCACGACGTCGGTCAAAAACCCTAACTAGGGTCGCTTAACTACGAAACACTAAGTCTAGACTCCGATCGTCCCGATCGCGCAGCACAACACAACTAAATACGAGGAATATAATAGATATAATCTCGCAACTACCAGATGAAACCACGTCGGAAAACCCCCGAAACCTAGTAAACAACTTATCGCAATATTTCGCACTAGTTTCAAGTTAACGCATATCTAGCGATTACAAACACTTTATAATAGCTTAACTAAGCTATGTAAACCATTTCCATATTTTTAACACTTGCAAAATAAGTTTTAGCAAAAACCTAGTAAGCAATATTTCATAATTAAACAAAGTATTCATTAACAATAATTATCATTTTCTACTAGGTTAAGCTTTTCCTAATCACAAATTAACACTTTAATTAACATTAAACACTTAAATCAAGATTTAACCTTAACTTGAATTTCATAAAAATAAGAATAATGAATTTATCATGATTTAAAAGCTATATTAAACATATAATTAGCTAACTTAAATAGCTAGATTAAGATTTAAACAAATAATTAAGGATTAAGGTAAGAAATTATACCTTAACAAGAACAAACTTTAGCACAAGATTTCATCCACTTAGCCTCCAAAGAATCAAATTTTTCATGAAGAACAAGTAAGTTTAGTAAAAGGAATTGATGGTTTAATTTTTATTTAGGATTTTTTGGATTTATTTTGGGATTTTTGATGAGTTTTTGATCTTGGAAAATGAAGAAATGAGCTTGGAAAAGTTTAGGGCAGAAACGGGGGAAGAGAGGTTGGCCAAGGTGGTGGGGTGTTTGTGTAAGAAAAATGGGGAAGTTTCTTGCAAAAGAAATCAATTAATGCACATTTAATGCAAAATGCCACATTTTATTCATTTTCTTTTCTTTTTCTTTTAAAATTTTAATTCCATTGACCACAAAAAATCTAGATATTTAAAAAGAAGGTTCTAAAATAATTATAGTGATGATTTCTAATGATTCTCATTTAGAAGAAATTTCTCGATTTACGTGCATATTTTACCGGCTAAAATAATATTTTATTTGGGAAAAATTCTATCTGAACCAAAACCTCCCAAATACGCTCAAAGTTCGCGCACAAGCTTTATTTTAGCCAAAATAGGTGCCGGTAAGTTTCTACGGACGTTAGATCGAAATCGGGTTAAAACAGAAAATACCGACTATTTTGCCCTAAAACGGAAAAATTCGCAAAACGATTTCTAAAACATTACAATAACAGCGTCCCATACTACTGATATATATATATACATGTATATATATCAGCGTCCCATACCACTGATATATACACCCAGGAATAAAACATCCAGAAAACATCATATGAAAACCATATATCAATGCGAAATCCATGAAATATAATATATGCAACATGAAACAGTAATATGAGCATATAAAGGAAAAACCGCTTTTTAACTGTAACAAGTTATTAAATATATCATGCGGTTCCTAATTTCTCCGAAACCAAATGCAACATCATATAAAGGTGAACATGTAGTTATAGCCAGGTATGCGTAACCATGTCGGTATAGCAAGATATGTGTATCTACCTATCAGTAATGATGTAATACCCTCCAGGTATATGTGTAGCTATATCAAGGTATACGGGTGTACATGTAAATATGTATGCAAGATGTACATGTAGCTATATCTCAAAAGTGTATATACCCATCTCTAATGGTACAATACCATATAGGTATATGGGTAGCTAATATGTAGGCATGGCAAGGCATTTGTGTAAGTAAGTAGGTATACAGGTATGCTATATGTCATATGCACAATAAAAATAAGGATCATGTCTCAAGCCCCTAGCCAATACAATCTCACGTACCTATAAGTGTTGTGCGTGTCATGGCAATTATTGACGGTGTGAGTGGCATACAATCAGTGCTCGTAAAACATGAATCATCAATAATAGTGTAGTGTCTAAAGAGTACAAGTCCAAGCACAACAAGTAATAATATGCAAATGAAATTTATGCGCACACTCTATATGTGCAATATAAACCTGCAACTAATATCATATCATATCTAGCTCAGACGCATAACGCCATACGGTCGAATTCCCCGTAGATGTTAAATCTACTCACTGACAATCGCGGGCTAGGTAAATCCAATCACCTGCTTCCTTTTCTTCGCAGCGTCCGAAGTCCCCGCCTGCGATCCTATTAACACAAAACATAACCAGTGCACAAATCTCAGAAATCGATCAATATCAGTACACACTACGTTTGACCAACGCACTAACTCCAAACCAACCCACAAGTGTTCGTCTAACGGCTATCGTGTATGGCGACACACCAAAACTAACCCAAGTGCAACAGCTACACAAGATCACAAACCGTGTCGGATAACGTAACACACATACTCAAAACACTAGATTATGCACAAGTGATCCCAGATTTTGCATACTGTCAATACTCAAAAATCAAACAGTACCAAACACCTCTAAACAACTGCAGATAGTTACCCTCTAAAAACCAAACCTCAATTCCCCAAAAAATCCGAGGTCGCCGGATTTCTCCTTCTCGTTGCCGGCCAAAACCGAGCCCATGAGGTTCATGCTCCAGGTGTAGTCTCAAGGTCCCTAGTACAACACTACTACACTGCTAGATTTTTCAGTAAAATTCCCAGGTCATAGCAGATCACAAAGACCCTATTATGACACTAAAAATACGATATTTGCACGAAACGATACCTTAAGTGTTTTAAACAGCAACCAACAAGCTACACGACATTAAAACACCTATTTAACAGTTTAGAGATCATTACCTAGCCACTCTTGCTCAAAAATCCAAGTTTTCCAAGCTCCAAGGCAACCTAGTGGCTAATCAAGACATTTAAAGTGTTTCCCATGGATTTTTGTGTAGTTTTTGGAAGGATTTATGAAGAGAAGGTGAGGGTTCAGTTTGGGAGTTGAGAGAATATGAAAATAATTGTGAAAGAGAGAAGAAATGAGAGAGTGAGGAGAGTAAAGGGTGAGAGGGTGAGTGTAGGGTGAACTAATTTCTTATGCTCACTCTCTCCCTCACCTCCATTAATGCCACCATTAATGCTTCTAGACTCATCTTGCCACCTCTTTCTCATCCAAACAAGATATTTCCTCACACCAAAATATCATGGGAAAGGTTAAGGGAAGGGTTAATTAGGGCAAGGATTAACTAAGGTGTCATGGCTACTAAACGAGGTTAACACTAATATACCCTCACATTAACACGCACAAGTGTGTGCAACAAATAATATAAAAATATTAGTTAATTGTTATAAAATGTGAGGAATAAGATTTTGTAAACTTTTCCTTAAAAACCCACATTATCGCTTAATTAACACTAATCGCATTCCAAGGAGTTACACAAGTATTTCGTTGAAATACAAGGTCCAGATTTTGAGAAGATATAAGTATAAGAATAAAGTAGAGAACCATATGTTGCAAGTATCAGGATTCTTCAAGGTGATCAAAGATGCAGATACTTGTGTTTGGTATTCTGTTGTAAGTAATAGTTTTGAGAACTTGATTCTCTTTCAGATTACTTATACGTGGGTACATTCCTTAATGAGTAATGCTGCTTGGCCTCCTTCCATTTAGTTGATATGCACTGGTAACGGCTGCATGTATTTTGAATCTGGTTCCAATTAAATTAGTGCATTTGTTTCTATATTGGATATATAGAATGGATTCATATCTTAACAATGTTAAGGTATATCTAGTTGTCCGGCTTATGCTTAAAACCAGAATCCGGATAAACTCTAGGCACGTTTCAGTAATGGCAGTTTGCGGGTTATCCCGGGCTTTGACGAGGGTTAACATTCTACCATTTGGAAGATCAATAATTATATTGTTCTTGACTTGCCACGGTTTTAGTAAAATGAATTCTTTTCAGAAAACATTAGTGGGAATATGGTAGAACTGGAAGTTGTTCCAGAACCACAAACGATTACTGAAAATTTAGTAAAACCTAAAGATTCAATTGGATTCGACATTCCATTAGCCACTCTGCGGATTTGGTGGGTAACCTCAAGCACCCGAGAGGTACTTCGGTCTCCTCAAAGACGGTGATAGGGAGGTTTTTGATTACCCAAACTTTTCACTGCTAATGTTCTAAACTATGAGATCTGGCAGGAGGATGAGTATAACGTCGTTCTAAATTAGCTTTAGAAGTGCACGTGTATATTACTCTACCATAGGGTTGTTGTAGTCAGTAGGAGCAACGGAAGCGTAGTGGGCAAGTAGCTTATGTCTATTTATAGACTAAAGCAGGTATGGCGGAGAGAGATCGTCTAGTTTTGATAAAACAATCATAGAGTTTGACTTCATCAGAACAACAGATGGACCTGGTAAGAAGGTAGTATGGAGTGATGTCCAGATTTTTGGATGACATGCTCTTTATAAGAAGTGATATTCCTATACTACGATCGGTTATTCTATGGTTGTCACAAGATGTTTTCTCCATATAGGATCTGGATAAAATATCAGGGATTCTTGTCACTAGATCTGTGGTTTTAGATCTAGATTTAGGAAGTGTCCCAATTTGGGTACATGACACTATTCTAAAGTGTTTTAGAATAGACGACTCCTGGCGTGGTGGTGTACCCGCAAGGGATAGAGTCATCTTCTCGAAAGAGATGTCTTATAGACTGATGAGGAGAGGAATTTGCATGATTGGCATGTCACTTTCTTAGGCAATTAAGTTAATCATGAGATATCAAGTACCACACCAGATATTGTTTTTGCACTGGCTGCAATAAACATTTATTAATCCAATCCTAGAGAAACGTTGGGAAGCAGTTATAAAAATCAGTGGATGTTCTTGGTATATGGTAACGGCAGCCTCCTTCGGGAGGCGGTTATCATTTTAGGCTTCCAAGGTGACCCGGATGACAGAATGGCTGTCAGAGTTATAGTTTTCCCTCTTTTGAGGGGAAGTATGTTGGACACGTGGTCTAAGTGGATACTGAGGAAGGCATGGCGCAGGATGCTGATTAAATTCAGTGGATGATACAATCTAAGAAGTTTGTTGGATTTGGAGTTTATTTGTGAACAGGGTCCCATCAGATATCCAGACAAATTCTAAGACAGGTATCGCTCATTTCGGGAGATAGTCTTTCTCCGCGAAGTTAAGATATAGAGAATAAAGATAGAAATATTGGAGCGGATCCACTCACTGAGGCTATTTCTCAAATGCAATAGTTTCACAAACGGGCTTTGCGAGACTGATTGGTAGAGAAGTTGGGTGTTCGGTATCACACGGGCTGTGAGTATGCGACAACGTAATAATTAGCCTTAAGTGCAAGTGGGAGATTGTTGGCTATAGTGCCCTCAAGTCAATTATTGAATCGCAGGCACGCGATTGTGATGATTGAGGGAGGACCTATACCGGTAGAACAGCCTTACTCGAGATGATAGTATATTATCTGGTTTGTGTTTATCATCATGTACATCATTAGGTGACATCACAGATCACTATTACATGTTGATAGGCCCATAGGATTCTTGCTTGACTGTCAGCATTATGATGGCGATCATATACGTGGGAGCTGGGTGGTCTATAAGCACATCCTTAAATGTCCCTGGTCGTGGGAGTATCGAGACTGGGCATCGATACTCCGAAGTAGACTAATGTATACTTATCGAGACCCCGACGAGGGGCGATGGCCGGTCTCACAAGCCATTGGTGTCAGTTGGTCACCTAAGATAGTATACAGGTGCTTATTGGATTATGAGTACACTGGACGGACTCACCGGGAACATGCTAGTTGGTATTATACCTATTGTCAGATAGCAGTTCCCAGGTGACATGGGTACAGGTTAGTCTGTTGACCTGAGATCGTCATTTGTCTCGTGTGAGTTCCCACTGTGCTTTGATTACTACCTTACCACGGCTCAAAGGAGTCGTGCAAACAGGTTTTAGTTGGGTACAGTCCCGAACCACATGGAGGCAGTGAGCGGATCGTCGGGGATTCGTCTCTCCCGGTATTGGGGGTTGATGTCGCGCGGTGCACGAGTGGCCATCACCAGAAATCCATGGCCAAGGTAGACGAAAATTACTGATTTGGATCGGTAGTTTCTCAGTGGATGATGGGCATCATACCGACACGAAATATCGCGTTATTAGGGGTCTGACTTTATCCACCCCCTAGACTTGATATGCGATACTCTTAGATGAACAGAACGGACTGTTCGGAGATTGTCACGGACAAGCTCAGTAGGGGTTCGGATGAGTTTGCTCGTCGGCCTTCCTTTCGCTCAATACCTGGGTAGCCGTTACGTACAGCTAGTGCCGCTGACATGCTTGTGGTTAAACCCATTGCCAGCGTATTGACGAGTCTTTAGAGTCCCACACAGAGGGTTTTCCTGGTTCTGGCGAAACAATGTAGTAGCCGTATTGCATACGTGTAGGGTTCCGATCTATTGATTGTACTATGTACCAGGACTTTCGATCGGACAGTTGATAATACTAGCCAACTCGGGTTTGAGCTGGATTATTAAATCAGGTATTGATTTAATAATTTACGTATATGTATTTCGATATGTATATTCTAGTATTATGTTCTTTGTGTTATTTTATCTTTTCGGGTATTCGCATTTCGGTACTATCACAGGTATGTATATACAGTAGAATGTAATCCGTATTTATACGGATAACATTCTAGAAGGTGGACACCTCATTTTGGATTTGACCGTTTATTTTAAATGGATAATGAGGTGGATAATTGAGAGAGGAGAGTATGGTGAGAACCATGCTTGCATAGTGTGCACAAATGAATTATTAATTCATTTGTGCAAACTATTCAAACATGGGCTTGATATTATATTGAAAGAATTAGTTTTACAAAACCTAGCTTCTCATTTTCTCTCTCCATGGATGGCTCCTTCTTACTTGAGTTTTGAAACCTCACCATTAGCTTCACTCCCTCTCTAGATTTCTTGAGCTTCCTCTACCTTCATCTTCAACCTCCTCTCTACCCTCTCATGTGTTGAGAATCAAAAGAGGAAGTGAGATAGAGATACACTTAGAACACTCCACTACATCCTAGGCATTCTAGATTAACCATCTAGAATCCCCAGTTGCTTCACTTGATCTTTTATGTGGAGCTAGATCCATGAACTACATCCCACGGGTGGATCATCTTCGACGGAGGAAGACCGGTGGCCAAGCTCGATCCAAAGGACCTCAAGGAGCTAAGAAAGATGGTGGACGACCGAAGGACATGGTTCGTTCGGTATAACGCTCTATCATAGTAGTTTAGATCTTTGTAATATTCTAGTATAGGTTTATGGTTCGATCTAGAACGGTTTCGTTAGTGCCAAGTTTTCTAAACGCCAAAATTTTTGTTCCGTATCGGCCACGGTAGATAGCCAAGGTGCTATCGTAACCCAACAGTCACACAGTGCTTTCTCCACGTTGGATATAGATAGTATATCTGGAATTCTGGTGACCAGATCTAGATTTGGGATGTTTCCAAAATCGGGTACTTAGACAACATTCTAAAATTATTTTAAAATGGACGACTCCTAACGTGGTAGTATACCGGTAGGTGATAGAGTCGCCCTCTCTAAAGAGATGTCTTCTAGACTGATGAGGAGAGGGACTGGCATGAATGACATAACATTTGCTTAGGCAATTGAGTCAATCATGCAATGTCTTGTACAAAACCAAATGGATAATGCATCAGGGATTCTGGTTTTAGATCTAGATTTGGAAAGTTTCCCAATCGGGTACTTGGACAGCATTCTAAAAGTATTTTTAGAATCGACGACTTCTGACATGGTGGTGTACCCGTAGGTGATGGAGTCACCCTCTCTAAAATGGATGTCTTTTAGACTGATGAGGAGAGGGACTGGCATGAATGACATATCATTCACTTAGGCAGTTGAGTCAATCATATAATGTCTGGTACAACACTAGATATTGCTTTTGCACTAATTTCAATAAGCATATATTCATCCAATCCTCGAGAAACGAAGGAAAGCTATCATGAACATAAGAGGATGTTCTTGGTATAAGATAACAGCAGCCTCCTCTGGAAAGCGGTTATCCGTTCCTGCATCCAAGGTGACCTGGATGACAGAGATGCTGTCAGAGTTTTGAGTTTAACCTCTTCTGAGTATCAGTACATTGGACAGTGTTCCAATAGGGATATTGAGGTAATCATGGTGCAGGATGCTGGTTATGACTCAACAGAGAATACAGCCCAAGAACTTTGTTGGATGGAGTTGTTCATTGATGAACTTGGTCCCATCAGGTATCCAGAAAAATTCTTAAGGCGGGGTATCGCTCAGTTGGGGAGATTATTAATCTACGCAAAGTTGAGATATAGAGAGATGAAGTTGGAATATTGTAGTGGATCTACTCACTGAGGCTATTTCTCGAACAAATTAAGTTTCACAAACATGGTTTGTGAAACTGATTTGCAGAGACGTTGGGTATTCGATAGCATACAAGCTGTGGGTATGCGATACCACATTAATTAACCTTAAGTGCAAGTGGGAGATTGTTGGATATAGTTCTTTCAAGGCAATTATTATGATCGCAAGTAGGCGATTATGATGATTGAGGGAGGATCTATACAGGTATAACAGACTTACTCGAGATGATAGTGTGCTATCTGGTTTGTCTTCATCATTGATGAAACCTATAGGATTGTTGCTTGACAACCAGAATTATGATGGCGATCATATATATGAGAGTTGGGTTGTTCATAAGCACATCCTTAAATGTCCCTAGTCGTGGGAGTATCTAGACTGAGCATCGATATTTCTGAGTAGACCAGTGTATACGCTTCTGGACCCTGACGAAGGGCGGTGTCCGGTCTCACAAGCCATTGGTGTTGTGTCACCTAAGATAGTATATATGTGCTCACTGGAGATGAGTACACAGGACGGACTCGCCGAGAACTTCTAGATAGTATTATATTTATCGTCGGTTGGAAGTTCTCAGGTGGCAAAAGTACATGTTAGTCCTTTGACCTGAAGTCATCATTTGTCTCGTGTGAGTTCCTACTGTATTTTAATTACTACCCTACCATGGCTCAAAAGAGTCGTGCAAACAGGTTTTAGTTGGGTACAGTCCTGAGCCACATAGAGGCAGTGGTCGACTGTCAGGGATTCGTCTCTCTTGGTATTAGGAGTCGATGTCGCGCTATGTTCAATGGGCTATCACCAGAAATCCATGGCCACGGTGGATGAGATTTACTGATAGTTGATCATGTTGGCTATAGTGCCCTCAAGTCAATTATTGAATCGCAGGTACGCGATTGCGATGATTGAGGAAGGACCTACACGGATGGAACAGTCTTACTCAAGATGATAGTATGCTATCTGGTTTGTCTTTATCATCATGTACATGTTTAATGTGGTATTACAGATCACTATTACATGTTGATAGAGCCCATAGGATTCTTGCTTGACTACCAGCATTATGATGGCGATCATATACGTGTGAGCTGGGTGGTCTATAAGCACATCCTTAAATGTGCCTAGTCGTGGGAGTATTGAGACCAGGAATCGATACTCTAGAGTAGACTAGTGTATACTGATCGAGACCCCGACGAGGGGCGGTGGCCAGGTCTCACAAGCCATTGGTGTTAGTTTGTTCACCTAAGATAGTATACAGGTGCTCATTGGGTTATGAGTACACTGGACGGACTCGCCGGGAACTTGCTAGTTGGTACTATACCTATTTTCAGATAGCAGTTCCCAGGTGACATGTGTACAGGTTAGTCTGTCGACCTGAGATCGTCATTTGCCTCTTGTGAGTTCCCACTGTGCTTTGATTACTACCCTACCACGGCTCAAAAGAGTCGTGCAAACAGGTTTTAGCTGGGTACAGTCCCGAGCCACATGGAGGCAGTGAGCGGATCGCCGGGGATTCGTCTCTCCCGGTATTGGGGGATGATGTCGCGCAGTGCACGGGTGGCCATCACCAGAAATCCTTGGCCAAGGTAGTCGAGAATTACTGATTCAGATCAGTAGTTTCTCAACGGGTGATGGGGCTTCATACCGACACGAAATGTCGTGTTATTAGGGATCTAATTTTATCCACCCCCGTAGACTCGATATGCGATACTCATAGACAAATGGACCGGACTATACAGATATTGTCACTATCAGACTCAGTAGGGTTTCGGGATGAGTTTGCTCGTCAGCCTCCCTTTCGCTCAATACCTGGGTAGCCGTTACGTACAGCTAGTGCCGCTAACGTGCTTATGGTTAAACCCACTGCCAGCATATTGATGAGTCTTTAGAGTCCTACACAGAGGGTTTCCCTGCTTCGGGAGAAACGATGTAGAGGCCGTGTGGTTTTACGGCAGGGTTCGATCATATACGTGCACTTGTGCACATATCATGATTCGGACGGATAATACTAGTGGGCTTTGGTTTAAGACGGATCCTAGTATTATATTGTTGGATTATTTTCGTCTCATTGTATTCGTATTCTTCGGAATACGGATGCGGGTATGTATATACGGATAAGTGGTATTCTTGTAATTTCTTATAAGAATACTTTTAGAAGATTACACCTCATTATGTTTTAAACCTTTTTGGATTAAAAAGTTTATGAGGTGGAGAATGAGGTGTTTATTGCATTTTTGTGGCATGGCTTAGTAGTGACCCATGATTACTATTCTAAGCATGCTTAGGTTTTATTGTTTGTTGTGACATTTTTGTTGACTTGAGATAGTTTGGGTTGACTTGAGATATTTTGGAGACATGGGATATTTATTGGATGGCTTCAATTATTGTTTACAACTCTTAGAGAAAAAAACAGGTCTCACAACACATAAAAAAACACTTGGCCATTTCTTTCTTGAGTTGCCTCTCACTCTCATCCTCAAACATCTTCTTCTACCTCCACCCTTCAAGTCTCATGTGTTGAGAAACCTTGAGTGTCTAGAGACAAATTAATCTTTCATCATACTCTACTTCACCTAGGCTATCTAGTTTAGTGATCTAGGTATCCTAGTTATCTCGGCTATTGAGGTAGGAGCTCGTTTCACAAATTCTCCGGTGGATCATCTTCGATGAAGGGAGACCGGAGATCAAGCTTGATCATGGAGGCCTTTAGGAGCTTAGGAAGGTGGTTGAAGACCGAAGGACACAGATCAACTCGGTATAACTATTCTAACTCTTTATTGTTTGCTAGTCTAGGGTTAATAGTAGATCCGTAGAATCGGGTTGTGTTAGCGCCAGTTTAGAAAAAATTTGTTCCGCAATCGGCCACGGTTTGATGGACAGGGCGCTTGCATAACCCAACATAGTATCAAAGCCAACCCATTAACCCATTGCTAGCAGTTTAAACAACGTTTAAAATATCGAAACAGAAACAACTCCGAAACAATACCCCGAATATTTCAGTTGCTATCAATTTTTTTGAGCCTTCTAAAAAAATTTTAAACAATTGCAGAAGGCTATTTATACAGTAACTAGAACACCACCCAAACATGAGCCCCAAATTCCACTACAGGGCTGGCGAGATTGTAATAAAAACCGGCATGGCTAGTTTTGTAAAGGACTTGGAACTTGATTTTTGGGGTGTTCTCTAGTCTCTGGAATATTGGTATTTTAGTATTATTTGTTTTGCCCAGTTTGGATATAGTGTTTTCTAATAGTTTAGAGACAATTCAAGGTGTTTCGAAATCGATATTTTAAACACTTTTTAGTAGTTTACAGTGCATGCATTATTATCTGCGACCGTGAATGTCATTAGAGCGGTACAACTCATCTAATTGCTATATGTTCTTTTAGACGGGTTTGCGAACATGACATTCACATTGATGTTCTGTGTTGTGCTGTGTTGTGGCTGGATCGTCGAGGTGGATAGCTTGGGTGCAATGTAGTACAGTTTAGTTTCATTTGTACATTTGATATTGCGGGGCGAGGGTCCGACATGTGGACTGTTGTCTCTGCCAGTTTGTATATTATTTGTTTAAGGCACGACCGGGTTGAGGTCGATGTCACCCTTGTACATATTCTTTTCTTTTCTATACTAGGACTACCCCAAGGCGGAGTGTACGAATAGCCGGGTTCTAGAGGGCAACGGGTCCGCATCTCATGGCGTTGAGACGGAGGGGACCTTACTCCAGAATTGGCGGGCTATTCGCCGCACTCGTAGGGGGTATAAGTTGACCCACGGAGGGGTGCTCAAGTTACCGGATTCCGTGAAGTGCTGGGTGGCCCATTCACGTTATTGATTGGGGTTGTCTCGCTTCTGGAATTGGCGGGTAGCTTGCCGCGCTCGTAGGGGTCTAGGTTTTCATTGCACAGGTAATCCACACGACAGGGGAACGTTGGGTCTCATTTGCGGCTCAAATGAAACCCGAGGCTCCAGGATTATCCAACACTCTGTGTTGCTTGGCTGAGATTCTGAGATGTTGCTTTATATCATGCCTGGGACGATTATTATATATATTTATATATATACTAGTAGATGTTGTATATGTTTTGCACCCGCGCTAGTCCATCCCCCGCTCTGTTGTTAGTTAAGTAACCTAGCAGGTGATGACGGGGCCCAATGGCGAATGCGGATGGCATATACATACATTTTATTTTCATTCCTTTTCTATGGTATGATATGTTTAATTGATGGGACTGTGTTAATTCTGCAATGCAAGGATAAAACAAACCTATTTGATGTTGTTGGAACTGTAAGTCGATGCCACGCACCCCACGTGTTCACGGGGAGGCGGAGTTTGCAAAAAACGATGTTTATAAGCTTCGTAACATCGACTAAACTCCAGGATCGATACTAAACCCTAACTAACAATCTAGCAAAGAGGTTTAACTACTATGTGTGAGTGTTATACCTCAAGTTCTCGATGTCCTTCACCTCCTCGCTGTCCTTCTCCAAGTCGTGAGTTCCTTGAACTGAGAACGGATTGCACCTCCTCGTCGTCTTCTCCAAATCGTAGAAGATCCACCCGAGAGATCCGACTTTGAGCTTAACCTCTAACTTGAGGCAACTAGGTCACTTAGTATGCTAAACTTAGTGTAGGGTCACGAGGCACACTCACAAGGTTCTACAAGGCATCAACCATGCCCGATTTAAAATTTAGAAAACTTAGTGTAGGGTTACTAGGCACACTCACAAGGTTCTACAAGGCATCAACCATGCCCGATTTAAAATTTTTAAACTAGAGAATAGGCGAAACAAAGCATGTTAAACACTTTAACATCTAAGAGTTTGGGATTACAACCTTTGTAGTCCGGTCCTTCGCTTCATAAGCTCCGTGTTGAGGTCCCTTCGTTGCGATCATCATGTACCCGGACTCTAGAGAGGCTCCATGAAGAGAATGATTGCTTCCGATCTTCGATAACAAAGATGATCTACCTTGAAGTTTCTTTAACACAAGTTCTCACTTACAAATGAAGTGAACACCCTAATCTAAATGGCTAGGATAGATTAGGATGATGAAGTAGGATTTTAGCTCTCATTTGTTTTCTATTTCTCACTCAAAATCATCACTAATGAAAAAGCTAGTAAGATTTTCTATTGAAAAAGAGAAGGAATATGAAGAACCATTTCTTTTGTGATGAATAATGAATTGTAGTGAGATTAGAAATGCAACCATGGGTTAAGTATGATAACTTAATCCATGTAGAGAATGAACCATGGTGAAGGGTTGGGTTCGGTTAACAAATATCATAACAAAATATCTTCAGAAAATATCTTTGCAAAAACAAAACAAAAAGCTTCTAGAAGCTTCAAGAAAAATTAACCCCAATCAAACCTTAATCATGTTTAATCTCCACTAATCACATTGCATTAATAACCCTAACATGTTACAATATTATATATCACATATACAATATTTATTGTAACAAAATAAAATAATACAATTAACATATATCGCATATATATCAATGTATTACCCGAGTGAGAAAAAGAATCTTTTAGTGAGCTTATATCAGTTAATGTAATTTAATATATCAAATATATAATTATACATTAAATTATCGAATCAACACTTGATCAGATAATCCGGCTATTTCACAAATAACCGACTAATATTATCTGTATCAGTTCACCGAATCAACACTTGATCCGATGACCCGGCTATATCATATATACCCGGCCGATATCTCATATCGTGAGAATCTAATTGTTGGAGATAGTGCCCTCAGAGTCAATTATTAGGTCACAGGTACGTGATTGTAATGATTGAGGGAGGACCTATCCCGGTAGGACAGTCTTACTCGAGATGATAGTATGCTATCTGGTTTACCTTTATCATCGTGTACTGCTTTAGGTGACCTGACACGTCGCTATTACACGTTGATAGAGCCCCTAGGATTCTTGCTTGACCACCAGCAGTATGAGGGCGATCATATAAGTGGGAGCTGGGGGTCTACAAGCATATCCTTAAAAGGTCCCTAGTCGTAGGAGTTTCGAGACCGGGCATCGATACTCCATTAGTAGACTAGTGTATACAGTCGAGACCCCGACGAGGGGCGGTGGCCGGTCTCACAAGCCACTGGTGTCAGTTGGATCACCTAAGATGTATACAGGTGCTCATTGGGTTATGAGTACACCGGACAGGACTCGCCGGGAACATGCTAGTTGGTCATATACCAGACGTCAGATGGCAGTTCCCTGGTGACATGTGTGCAGGTTAGTTCATCGACCTGGGGATCGTCATTTGTCTCGTGTGAGTTCCCACTGTACTTTGATTACTACCCTACCACGGCTCAAAGGAGTCGTGCAAACAGGTTTTAGTTGGGTACAGTCCCGAGCCACATGGAGGCAGTGAGCGTATCTTCAGGGGTTCGTCTCTCCCGGTATTGGGGGTGAGGTCGTGCTGTGTCTAGGAGAGCCATTATACAAAGTCCTTGGCCAAGGCAAGGAGATTTACTGGTAGGTATTCCAGTAGTATCTCAGGGTGTTCTGGGCTACACTCCGACACGACTTGTACCGCTTTTGGGGGTCTGACTTTTACCAACCCCCTAGGCCCGCCATACGATACTCATAGACGAACGGACCGGACTGTACGGATATTGTCACTGACAGGCTCAGTAGGGTGTCAGGTTGAGTTCGCTCACAGATGTCCCTTTTAGTCAATACCTGGTAGCCCGTTACGTATTGGCTTATACCTCTGACGTGCTAGTGGTTAAATCCACAACCAAGGTGTTGACGAGTCTTTAGAGTCCCCCACATTCAGTTACTCAGCTTTCGGGCGAAAGGTTGTAGGGGCCGTATGGAGATATGGCAAGGTCCGATCAGATACGTGCGGTATTGCACGGATCAGGATCGGACAGTCTGTACTATAGGCCGTATGGATATATGGCAGGGTTCGATCAGATACGTGCGGTATTGCACGGATCAGGATCGAACAGATATTACTAGCCGGTTTTGGTATAAGCCGGATCCTAGTATAGTACAGTGTAGATTTTGTCTCATTGCATTTTGTATTTCGGTCGGAATACAAATGCGGGTGTGTATGCACAGTATCGGGGTTTTTCCTGTAATTTATTACGGGACCAGTTTTCTGGAGTTGCCAGTTTGCTTTCCGTTTCGGCCGATTTCCATTGTTCCGTTTATTGGCCGAAGATTGGTGGAGGAGGGTTTATTTGCATTGTTGCAAGTAGACTTTTGTGGAGGGGGTCCTTGCATATCATCATGTCATGATTATAGCACCATCCATTGACTTGCTTGACTTCATACTTCATGATGGATTGACTTTGGATATCATCATGGTTGATGAGTGATAGAAGAGTGTGGTTTTCACCTTGCTATCATTGGTTCACATGATTGTCTTTTCCTCTCTCTTGCATGATAGAGTTCCCCCCCCATTCTTTTTGCTATCCATCTCATTCTCTCCATTCTTGATAGTGAGTGGCCGGCCAAGTCCATTTGGGGCTGTCCAAAAAGGTAGTGGGGTTTTGGTTGTTCATTTTGATGTTCCAAAATTCACAAGTTCCTCCACAAAAACTCCTTGTATCATTCCTCCACCAAAAGGGTGATTCCGATAACCCCAAAAGTGAGACACAAGTTCTACTACACATTCTACAGCATGTCTTGGGCACGTCGAGTAGCCGGCTTCGTGCCCGAGTTGCCTCGGCATTGAGGTGGGAGCCCGTAAACAAAGTAGGCGATGTGGTGCACTTCCGGCGACGAGGAGGAGACGGGACATTCCGCAGGAGATCGGGTCGATGATGAGAAGACCGGAGGACTTGGATCGTCGGTATATCTCTAACCCGTCTTGTAGTTAGCTAGATCTAGTTTAATGGCCCGATCCGGGGTTTAGTGCGCGGTGGTGCCGGTTTGCTAAGTCCGCAAAATTAAAGTTTTTCACCGCTTCCGCATTTGGCCGTCGGATTGACGGCCGGGGCGCCGCCGTGCACTTACAATGGTATCAGAGCCTCGCCATTAACATAGTCTAGCTTGGTGTAATGTGTTTTTCTGTTTCGATCGATCGAATGTTCCAAAACTGCATTTTAGTTCGCATCAGTTTCTGTTGAAAATTTTTGGTGTCGAAAAATTTTTCAGGTTGTAAAATATTGATGTACTGGAAAATCTAAGAGCTCTGTAAAAATTCGACGAAGTAACTCCACAGTGGGAGCGCGGAACCGCCGCGAAAACCCCATTCCCGCCGCCCTTCCGCCGCACACTGTGGAGATCACTTCACCAATTTTTTACAGAGGCCTTCTGGGCTTAAAATATGGGTTTTGGAATATTAAAATTGGGCCCATATTTTCTGTAACTGCTACAGTATTGTTTTGGGGCCCACTTGTTAATTTTTGATCGATCGGATATTTTAAACACATTTTTCACAGTATTTACATTATATCTGCAACCGTGAATGTCACTCGATCGGTAAATCCGGTCTAACTGCTATAGCCCGGTTAGACGGATTTGCGAATGTGACTTTCACGTTGATGTTCTATGTATTTGCTGTGATATTGCGGATCGGTCGTGGGGGATAGCCTGGATGCAATGCTAGTACTGTTGTGGTTGTATTATGTACATTTGATATTGCGGGACGAGCGTCCGACATGTGGACTGCCGTCACTGCCTGTTTGTATTATTATTTTGGGGCACGACCTGGTTGCGGTCGATGTACCCGTTGTATGTATATTTTACTTTCTGTACTAGGTTTACCCCACGGTGGGGTGCACGGATAGCCGGGTTCTAGAGGGCAACAAGCCCGCATCTCATGGCATTGAGAGGGAGGGGGCTTCACTCTAGGATTGGCGGGCTATTCGCCGCACTCGTAGGGGGTACAGGTTGACCCAGGAGGGGTGCCCAAGTTACCGGATTCCGTGAAGTGCTGGGTGGTCCATTCACGGCGCTGAAGGGGGCTGCCTCGCTTCAGGTTTTGGCGGGTAACTTGCCGCGCCCGTAGGGGTCTAGGATTTCATTGCACAGGCTATCCACACGACCAGGGGAACGTCGGGTTTCAGCGGCTCTGTGAAACCCGGGGATCCCAGATATCTGTATTGTTTCTGTGATGCTGTACATTTCTGTGATGTTGCATTTTATTCACGCCTTGAGCGAAATACTATATATTGGTATATATATTAGTAGATGTCGTATATGTTTTGCATCCGCGCTGGTCCAGTCCCCGCTCTGTCGTTAGTAAGCTAACCTAACGGGTAATGACGGGACCCAGTGGCGAATGCGGATGGCATATACGTACATCAGTATATTTTCGTTCTTTTTGGTGTGATCAATTGATGGGACTGCATTGATTCGGATCAATGCAAGTTAAAAACAAACCTAATCTGATGTTGTTGGAACACTTTTCAAAAAGCTGTTATTGCAAGGACGTTTACTTTTGTTTTGCATCGTGGTATTCATTAGAATATCCTGCTCCTCAGTCGACGAGGCAAGGGCCGAGATCCCTTCACCGGGAGTGACCCCTTGGACAATAAGTTTGCGTCAGGGCATTAACTTCACTATAGCCGATTACTTTTGCTTTGCATCGTGGTATTCAGTTGGAATATCCTGCACCCCATTCTACGGGGAAAGAGCCGAGATCCCTTCACCGGGAGTGACCTTTTTAGCAACGGTTTTCGTCACTATATTTTCAAAAAGCTATCAGTTCCTTCAATGATATCAAGTTCTTTACGTTAAAGGTTTTCGCCAGAAACCATTCGTAGCCCTCCGTCGTTTCATATGGGTAGTCAATAGTATTCAAGCTGTGTTTGTTGGCCAAAGTCAAGGCACAGTGTTTGGTAGCTGTTGGTTATTCATATGCAGCATAGATAGATGCGTTGGTTTGGAACAGTCGTATAGCCTTGTTGGCCAAAGTCAAGGGCTTGTGCGGGTGGATTCGAATCAACCTGGAGAATGACGGGTAGAACTTGACATGTGACTCATGATTTGTTGGCCAAAGTCAAGGTCATAAGAGCATGGGGCAAAAATCTCATCGGGAGTTTCAAAAGAACTGAAACTTGCCAGATATGCGCATACCTTCTGGAGTGTGATACCGTGAGCGGATTCCGTCACGTTGTCATGCGATGAGAGTTGGATCCCGATTCCCACTGATGAGTTGGTATACTCCTCGGCTGATCCCGACTAATTCTTCTTTCAGGTTTGGAGGAGAATTTGAGGTACAGTGGGAGGTTTCCAGATTAGATAAATTGGTGACCATTCTGATCTAGGTTAGAGTGCACGCTGAGTGTTTTCTTTTCTCTCTCTCTTTGGCAGCGACCATTGACCCGACCCTAAGACTTTGACTCAGTGACCAAGTTGACCGAACCTTCTTAAACACCGGCTTTTGGATTGTCAGAGTTGCAAACCTCATTGCCACTCCTACTTTTACCCTTTTCTCCAGGACACCCCGTTTTACTACGAACGTCCACTTCCATTGGACAAAACCATCGTATGGTTAGATACGAACTCGAAAGAATTTATTCGAGGATGGTTTCCGGTTCTGGAGAAAACGGATAGGATTATTCAGTTGTCTTTTCCTTTTACCCTCTCTCAGGTTACGAGTACTCCTTGGTTTAGGGGTAGTACACCTATTACGCAAATTGGATTGTCTTCTTCCAAACCTTAGGCTGGTGCCGACCGGTAGGGAATGAAGAAAACCAATTAGCATAACGATGGTGTGCAGAAGGTATTAAGTTCAGACAAAGCAAGGGATTAGTAAGAGGGCAAAGTAAATTGCAACAGATATTCACGACCAAACCAAATATTTCGTTACCACTCCCAAATCACCTTTGTATTTCTCCAGGACAATCCGTATCACTACGAAGATCCACAGTTATATTGGATACTCCATCGTATGGTTATATACGAACTCGAAAGGAACTTGTTCCAGTTCGGGGATGGATTCTGGTCCAGGAGAAATAGGAATAAGGTTTATTCGGTTGTCTTTTATCTTCACCCTTTCTCATTGCGAGTGTTCCTAGGATTGGGACAGTACACCCATTATGCTTATTGGATAGTCTTCTTCCAAACCATAGGCTGGTGCCGAACGGTAGGGAAGGAAGAAAACCATTTGGCCTAAAGGGGTGTACAGAAGGTAAAGACTAAAGACATATGAAGGGATTTGGAGAGGTGGCAAAGAATTATACGGTTACAGTTGTGAATCTGGATAATGGAAAGGGCATTACTAGGAATACCAGGATACCCCATCGAAACATTTCAATGTTTCAGTCTCACTGTGTACTGTTAAAAGAAAACTGATTTCCCGATTAGACACTTACTCCAGGGTATGTATTTACCAGGTATGATTCTCACATCTGTATGGTTTTACAGATGATGAGTGGGAGTAAGTTATTGGGAATTGGGTGATCATCCTCATTATATCGGGATTCGTTGTAATCGGTGATATTTGAGGAAATCACCTGGGTTGTTTGCCAGACGGCAAATATTTGGTTTTGAATATCCGCTGTTATGCACCAATTTCAAATTGATATATCTGTACGTCTATATTCATAGAGTGAGATATACCTTTCTGAAATTATGTCTACGACATTTACCTATATCAGTGGATGGTTAGGTAAGGAGCATTAAACAGCGGTGTAATTCTTCTTAACCATAAGTACAGTTTTCAACCTACGACACACAGTGAATGAGTTATCAGACTCAAGAGACTTATACAAAGGATTGTATGTTGTCCAGGGTCCATCAGGACAGAGGGGTTGGTCCTCGTACTATATTCGGTTTACTTATGACTTCTCTAGTTTTTAGACAGATGTTTCGCGGAAACACAGGGTCCAATTTTGAGAAGTTATAGGTATTTGAATAGAGTAGAGAACCAGGTATAGCAAGTATCGGGATTCTTCAAAGAGATCGAAGATGTAGATACTTGTGTATGGTATTCAGTTGATAGTAATGATAAAGAGATCTTGCTTCTCTTTCAGGTTACTCATAATTGGAAGTATTCCTAAGTTGAGTAACGCTGATCGGCCTCCTTCCATTTAGTTGACATGCGCTGGGGACAGCTGCATGATTTGAATCTGGTTCAATTAAATCAGTGCCTCTGTTTCTATATTGGATATAGAACAGTTCATATCTTAACGATGTTAAGGTACGGGGAGTTGTCCGGTTTATGATTAAAACCAGACACTGGACAACTCAAGGCACGTTTCTGTAATGGCTGTTTGTGGGTTGACCCAGGCTATGACGCGGGTTGATTTTCTACCATCTGGATGAACAATAGCAATATTGTTCTAGACTCGCCACAGTTTTATTAAAAATGGATTTTTTCAGAAAACAGTAGTGGGAGTATGGTAGAACTGGAAGTGATTCCAGAACCACAAACGATTACTGAAGATTTGATAAGGAACCTAAAGATTCAATCTGGATTGACATTCCATTGGCCACTCCGCAGATAAGGTGGGTAACTTCAGGCACCCGAGAGGTACTCCGGTAGCCTCAAGGACGGTGACAGGGAGGTTCTTGTTTACCCACACTTGCCATTGCTGCTGTTCCAGGCTACGAGACCCGGCAGGAGGATGAGTATAGCGTCGTTCTGAACTGGCTTCAGAAGTGTACGTGTATATGACTCTGCCAGAGGGTTGTCGTAATCAGTGGGAGCAGCGGAAGCATTGGTGGACAGGTAGCTTATGTCTATTTTTAGACTAAAGCAGATATAGCGGAGATAGATCATCTATTTCTGACGTGACAGTCATAGGTTTGACTTCATCAGAATAGGGGATGGATCTGTTGAGAAGGTAGTAGGGTGTGATATCCTGGTATTTGGATGATATACACAAAGTAGGAAAAGAAACTCCTACACTACGATCGGTTATACTTTGGTCGTCACACAGTTGTTTCTCCACAAAGGAAATGGATTTTATATCAGACATACTGGTTACTAGATCTATGGTTTTAGATCCAGATTTGGGTGGTTTCCCAATCAGGGTTCTTTGACAGCATTCTAAGAGTATTTAGAATGGACGACTCCTGGCACGGTAGTGTACCTGCAGGTAATGGAGTCACCCTCTCTAAAGGTGTCTTACAGACTAAAGGGGAGAGGGACGTGCATGATTGGCAGATCACTTGCTCAGGCAATTGAGTCAATCATGAGATGTCAAGTGCCACACCAGATGTTGTTCTTGCACTAGATGCAATAAGTTGACATTAATCCAATCCTGGAGAAACAGTCGGAAGCAGTTTTAGAACATAAGTGGATGTTCTAGGGATATGATAACGACAGCCTCATTCAGGAGACAGTTATCATTCCAGGCTTCCAAGGTGACATGGACGACAAGGAGGTTGTCAGAGTTATAGTTTTCCTTCTGATGAGGGGCAGTATTTTGGACAGGTGGTCCAAGGCAATACTGAGGGAGGCATGGCGCAGGATACTGATTAAGTTCAGTTGACGATACAGTCTAAGAAGTTTGGATTTGGAGTTCATTTATGAGCTATGTCCCATCAGACATCCAGACATATTCTGAGACAGGTATTGCTCTTTTCGGGAGATGGTTTTCTCCGCGAACTTGAGATATAGAGAGACATAGGAAGAAACAACTAAGCGGATCCACTCACTGAGGCTATTCCTCGAACGCAATAGTTCCGCAAACGAGCTTTGTGAGACTGACTAGTAGAGGAGTTGGATGTTCGGTATCACACGGGCTGTGAGTATGCGACATCGCAATAATTAGCCTTGAGTGCAAGTGGGAGATTGTTGGAGATAGTGCCCTCAGAGTCAATTATTAGGTCACAGGTACGTGATTGTAATGATTGAGGGAGGACCTATCCCGGTAGGACAGTCTTACTCGAGATGATAGTATGCTATCTGGTTTACCTTTATCATCGTGTACTGCTTTAGGTGACCTGACACGTCGCTATTACACGTTGATAGAGCCCCTAGGATTCTTGCTTGACCACCAGCAGTATGAGGGCGATCATATAAGTGGGAGCTGGGGGTCTACAAGCATATCCTTAAAAGGTCCCTAGTCGTAGGAGTTTCGAGACCGGGCATCGATACTCCATTAGTAGACTAGTGTATACAGTCGAGACCCCGACGAGGGGCGGTGGCCGGTCTCACAAGCCACTGGTGTCAGTTGGATCACCTAAGATGTATACAGGTGCTCATTGGGTTATGAGTACACGGGACAGGACTCGTCGGGAACATGCTAGTTGGTCATATACCAGACGTCAGATGGCAGTTCCCTGGTGACATGTGTGCAGGTTAGTTCATCGACCTGGGGATCGTCATTTGTCTCGTGTGAGTTCCCACTGTACTTTGATTACTACCCTACCACGGCTCAAAGGAGTCGTGCAAACAGGTTTTAGTTGGGTACAGTCCCGAGCCACATGGAGGCAGTGAGCGTATCTTCAGGGGTTCGTCTCTCCTGGTATTGGGGGTGAGGTCGTGCTGTGTCTAGGAGAGCCATTACACAAAGTCCTTGGCCAAGGCAAGGAGATTTACTGGTAGGTATTCCAGTAGTATCTCAGGGTGTTCTGGGCTACACTCCGACACGACTTGTACCGCTTTTGGGGGTCTGACTTTTACCAACCCCCTAGGCCCACCATGCGATACTCATAGACGAACGGACCGGACTGTACGGATATTGTCACTGACAGGCTCAGTAGGGTGTCAGGTTGAGTTCGCTCACAGATGTCCCTTTTAGTCAATACCTGGTAGCCCGTTACGTATTGGCTTATACCTCTGACGTGCTAGTGGTTAAATCCATAACCAAGGTGTTGACGAGTCTTTAGAGTCCCCCACATTCAGTTACTCAGCTTTCGGGCGAAAGGTTGTAGGGGCCGTATGGAGATATGGCAAGGTCCGATCAGATACGTGCGGTATTGCACGGATCAGGATCGGACAGTCTGTACTATAGGCCGTATGGATATATGGCAGGGTTCGATCAGATACGTGCGGTATTGCACGGATCAGGATCGAACAGATATTACTAGCCGGTTTTGGTATAAGCCGGATCCTAGTATAGTACAGTGTAGATTTTGTCTCATTGCATTTTGTATTTCGGTCGGAATACAAATGCGGGTGTGTATGCACAGTATCGGGGTTTTTCCTGTAATTTATTACGGGACCAGTTTTCTGGAGTTGCCAGTTTGCTTTCCGTTTCGGCCGATTTCCATTGTTCCGTTCATTGGCCGAAGATTGGTGGAGGAGGGTTTATTTGTATTGTTGCAAATAGACTTTTGTGGAGGGGGTCCTTGCATATCATCATGTCATGATTATAGCACCATCCATTGACTTGCTTGACTTCATACTTCATGATGGATTGACTTTGGATATCATCATGGTTGATGAGTGATAGAAGAGTGTGGTTTTCACCTTGCTATCATTGGTTCACATGATTGTCTTTTCCTCTCTCTTGCATGATAGAGTTTCCCCCCCCCCCATTCTTTTTGCTATCCATCTCATTCTCTCCATTCTTGATAGTGAGTGGCCGGCCAAGTCCATTTGGGGCTGTCCAAAAAGGTAGTGGGGTTTTGGTTGTTCATTTTGATGTTCCAAAATTCACAAGTTCCTCCACAAAAACTCCTTGTATCATTCCTCCACCAAAAGGGTGATTCCGATAACCCCAAAAGTGAGACACAAGTTCTACTACACATTCTACAGCATGTCTTGGGCACGTCGAGTAGCCGGCTTCGTGCCCGAGTTGCCTCGGCATTGAGGTGGGAGCCCGTAAACAAAGTAGGCGATGTGGTGCACTTCCGGCGACGAGGAGGAGACGGGACATTCCGCAGAAGATCGGGTCGATGATGAGAAGACCGGAGGACTTGGATCGTCGGAATATCTCTAACCCGTCTTGTAGTTAGCTAGATCTAGTTTAATGGCCCGATCCGGGGTTTAGTGCGCGGTGGTGCCGGTTTGCTAAGTCCGCAAAATTAAAGTTTTTCACCGCTTCCGCATTTGGCCGTCGGATTGACGGCCGGGGCGCCGCCGTGCACTTACACTAATATGGTATCACATACATGTATTTTTCTCGGTCCCGCACATATCATATATGTGCTCCTACTCCGTTTTGCCCGAGCCAAGAAACCTCTGTGTAGGACTCTAAAGAATCGTCAATACGCCGGCAGTAGGTGATGATCATATCAAACACCCACAAGCTGCAAGCGGTCAGCTAAACGTAACAGCCACCCAGGTATTGAGCGATCAGAAGATCAACAAGCAAGCCTGTACTTTCTCTCGTGAATCCAATCAGTAACAATCCCGTACAGTCTGGTCTCTTCGTCTGATATGTCGCATATCACGCCTAGGGGTGGTAAACGTCAGACCCCAGTAGCTTGATAAGTCGTGTCGATATGAGGTCCATAACAGTTCGAGAAACTACTGATAACACTCACCAGTAAATCTCAGCAACCCTGGCCAGGGATTTCTACTTATAGCCAATCGAACACAACGCAACATCAACTCCCTATACCGGGAGAGACGAAACCCCTCCTATCGCTCATTGCCTCCATGTGATTCGGGACTGTACCTAAAAGCAACCATTTTGCACGCCCTCTTGGACGTGGTATGATGGAAATCAAAGCACAGTGGGAATCACACAACACACTATGACGATCTCGGGTCTACAGACTAACCTATACCAGTGTCACCAGAGAACTGCCATCTGACGTGAGGTATAATACCATCTGGGAGTTCTCGGCGAGTCCGTCCAGTATACCCAGTCTCCACTGAGCACCCGTATACCTTCTCTGATGTCAAATACCAATGGATATGGGATCATCCATCGCCCATCATATGGGTCAAGAAGCGCATACGCTAGTCTACTCTGGAGTATCGATGCCCTGTCTCGGTACTCCTACGACTAGGAACATTTGAAGGATGTACTTGGCGACTACACTGTCCCCACTAGTATGATCTGCATCATAGTCCTGGTAGTCAAGTACTCATCCTATGGGCTTTATCAACATGTGACATAGAGACAATCAGAGTACATGTTAAGATAAAGAGTAACCAGATAGCATACTATCATATCGAGCAAGAAAGTCCTCCCTATATATGTCCAAGCATCCACTACAATATACAACGTATGTACAGTAATGGCCTCTAGGGCATATATATAACTAACAATCTCCCACTTGTACTAGGGCCATCTGTTGTGGTATCGCATACCCAACAATCAGCTGTGGTTGAAGTATCTCATACTCAACCATCCCATAAAAGTCTTTACTGGGAAAAAGGCCTTTGTGAGTGGATCCGTGCTGTTGTCCTCTGTGTATACTCTCCTAACCTGGATCTCCTTGGAGATCAACCATCTCCATGATCAGGTGACACTGCCTAAGAATTATATATGGATTTCTGATGGGACGGGGGTTCCTAGGCCAAAGCCATAACTCCATTGTCACACAATGGTTAAAACGAAGTTCATCTAATGAACTTATATATATCCAGACTGCCTCTTTGGTAGCATCCTTGGTAACGATGTATCTTGCCTTTAATCGTCTAGTAAGTCATGGTATCTAGCTTGGAACTCTTCCAACATACCGTCCCTCCACTGAAGGTAAAGACAATGCCTGGGACTGACATTCAGTCGTCCTTATCACCCTGGAACCTTTCCAGTGATTCTCCCCAGGATCGATTGATACCATCTCACTACAGCTAGTGAGAATCCTAACATCCAATTAGATCTATCTCATAGATCCATAACTCAGGATTTAGGAGGTATCATCTTGATCCTATATAGAGAATCTTTGTGATAAGAGGAGATTGACCGAGCGTAGCATTGGAAACTCCTTCTTTATTAAGAGTATGTCATCCACATGCTCTATGAGGATCACCACCATACTCTCTACTACCTTTTTGTATATACAAGGTTCATCTACCATTTTGATGAAGTCAAACTCTTTGACTACCACATCAAAACAGACGTTCCAACTCCGCGATACCTGATTTATCACATAAAATATCTTGCTCACGTTTCCGCTACTCCCACTGTCTACGAAGCCCTCTGTCTATGTACTTATAGACGCTCTCTTCCAAATCATCATTTAGAAAAGCTGTCATGACACCCAACCGCCAGATATCGTAGTCATGGTATGTAGCCGTGGCAAGTAGGTTCTGGATGGAGTTAAGCATAGCTTTGAAAGTCTCAACTTTTCCATGTACACCAAGTAATCTTCTCAAGATATACTTGCTCCTGATGGGGATTTAACCCTTCAAATAAAGCGACCAAAGTCCATACTTTGTTGGTGTATAAGGATTCTATCTCAGATCACTAAGCATCCAACCATTCTTACAGAGTCCCACTCCTGATGGCCTGCTCTAAACTAGTTGGATCATCATCTCATGATGCAATCCTCGCTCCCACTGTCATAGAGAAACCGAAGTATCTCTCAGGTGGGTGAGGAACCCTACTAGATCGGTGGAGAGGCTGAGGTTCGTTGGTTACTGTTGAATCCTTTGGTTCTACCAAATCATCAGCTGCAGTTTGTATAGCTGGAACTTCTTCCAGTTCTACCTCATGACCAATAATTTCTTCACAAGAAATTCCTTTTAACAAAGGTGGCATGCTGAGAAACAAAACATCTTTTGTTCCTCGGTTTGGTAGAAGATATTCCCTTGCAAATGCCTTGGATATCCAACAAACTTCCACAGAACTGACTTTGCCTCGAGCTTGTCCGGATTTTGCTTTTAGACATAGGCCGGAAAACCCCAAATCTTAACATCTTTAAGAGATGGGCTCTTCCCATACCATATCACATATGGAGTGGTAAGCATCTGATTTGGTTGGAACCCTATTCAATAGGTATGCTACTTCTCAAGTGCATAACCCCAAAAGAAAATAAGCAACTCGGTAGTACTCATCATAGAGCACACCATATCACATAGGGTGTGATTTCTCCACCCCGATACACCGAGGTGCTGTGGTGTATTCGGAGGAGTAATGGTGAGAGAGAATCTCATTCTCCTTTAGAATAGTCCAGGAATTCCGTGCTCAAGTATTCTCCTCCTTGATCACATCAAAGGACATAATACTTATACCCGTTTTTGGTTCTCTACTTCTTACTTATATTCATTGAATTTCTCAAAAGTTCCAGACTTGTGTTTCAACAGGAACATATGTCCGGATCTTGAGAGATAATCAATGAATGTAATGAAGTACAAAGAACCGGTCCTGGCATCTGTAGACAGGGGACTTTCATACATCAACATATATCAATCCCAAGAGTTCACTAACTCTTTCTTTGTTTCCAATAAACAGAGCTGCGGTCATCTTATCTTTATGACATGACCGGTAAGTTTCACAAGATGTAAATTCAAATAAATTTAAATATGCATCTAAATGTAATTTCAGCTAGTCGGGTCACATTGATATGACTTAGTCTTCAATACCTCAAGAAGGATTCGTTCATTTCTGAACTCTTCCTCTTGTGTGTGTTCTGTATACTAAGAACTATAGTTTGATTTAGAACGTCAATGCTTTTAGATAACATGCCTGAACCGATCAACTCTTGAATAGGAAATGTTCAAAACATTATCCAACAATACAAAATTATATCCTTCTTTACTAATAAAGAGACTGATATGATGTTGTATATCAGGTTCGGTATCTAATAACATTCGCTCAGAATCAATGTATTTTCTAATACAGGATGATAACTACCAACAGACTTGGCTGCAACACTTGCACCGTTTCTATCTCATGAAACTTATCACCCGTTCTCGGTTCTCTACCTCTCTGTAGCCCATGTAACAAATTACATATGTGGGATCCTAATCCGGTATCAAATACCGAGGACGTAAAGGATATTGAGAAACAGTTCTGTGTAATGAACACACCCGAAAAAGATGCATCAACATGCACTTTCTTCGTTTGGGCGGCACGGGAATTCTGGTAATCCCCTATTTTCTGCTCTGTCTTATAACAATTATAAGTTGGAGCGGGACCTACGTTCCTTAGCGCAGTATAACAAGCGGGTTTGGTCAATACATCCGTATTATTATCTTTGATTAAGGCGTGACATAGTCGCAAACAGGAGAGAGAGAGAGAAGAAAACACACAGCATGCGCTTTTACAAGATTAGATTGGTTATCAATTTATCTAATCAGGATGTCTCGCACTGTTTTAGTCAAATCTTCCTTCAAACCCTAAAAAGAAAGACTAGCTGGAATTAATTCCACTCTACAAGTTCGTCAATCTTTCAGCCAGGCTAGTGCCAGTACTTTGAGAGAGGTTCCCTGCGCTTTCACATGGACCTAATTAAAATAAACCTCGTTTTCCCAGAGGCGTAACCCCGTTGACACCTTTTTGGACAGGTTGATCGACTAATTGTAATGTGTAAAACTCTCCCAGGAGTAACTCTTACTCGCAGCGGGTATCGGGATCCAACTATCTCATAGAAGGTATGCAATCTCATTGCAAATTTCAACTCTTGAAATTCCCAATAATATTTTGCCCCTAGCGTCCTATGACCTTGATGAATGCCAAACCACCCATAGTCCGCTAGTCAAGTTCAACCCGTACATTTCCTGATTGAATTAAACCCACCCGCACGACCCTTGACGAATGCCAAACAACGCCGTACGAATACCCTAATCCAATCGCATCGTATGCTAGCAGATAAGCACTAGTTAGCTACCGTACACTACGCCTTGACAAATGCCAAACTACCGCAGCACGAATACTAAGTAGTACTTATCTGAAATGACGGAGGGCTACGACAGGTTTTTAAGAAAACCCTTTGCGTAATGAACTTGATATCGTTGTAGAATCGAGTGATTTTAAATGGAATGTTTTTTAGGCTTTTCTAGTTTCGCTAAAGAGGTCACTCCCGGGGAAGGGATCGTCGGCTCTTTCCTTATCGAATAAGGTGCAGGATATTTCACAAATATCACTATGCAAAGCAAAAACTGTAAAAACAATCAAAAGACAAACCGAGTTTGTAGCATCTACTAGTTTCGCTAAAGAGGTCACTCCCGGTGAAAGGATCTCGGCTCTTTCCTTATCGAATAAGGTGCTGGATGTTCTACAAGGAATACAGCTATGCAAAGCAAGAAATAGAGCTACCAGTTTTTGAGACAAGTTTCTACAACATCTTTAGGTTTCTTTTATTTCATTAATCTCATTAATGAAGTCCCATTTTATTATGCTTCACAAGCATCACATTTGAAACGAAATCAGCAATATAACATATATCTCATATATATAATATAAACATTCATCTCAGGGAGTAATATGATCTCATCACAGAACATTACAGCAGAAGAACACATATGAAATATTGCATATACTAGGACGTCCATGTTTTAATACTAGCCTGTATAAAACACGGATTCCACGGTCGCGATGAATAGCCAAACCCACATCCCTAGACCCCTACGAGAGCGGCAAGCAACACTGCCAATTCTAGGGTTAGGAGACCCGGTCTCGACTCCTCGAGATGGTCTCCCACTGGACCCTAGAACCCGGTTACTTGTTCTCCCCGCCTAGGGTCTACCTAATGCGGAAAAGTAAATAATATACAATGGTGACACCATCCTCAGCCCGGAAGTGCCCCAATAAAAGAATATTACATACAAATGAATTTTACATGAATGAAAATAAAAACCCTCATCTCACATAAAACCCCCGGCTATTCAGAACACGACGATCCAATATAACATATCACAGTAACACATAATATCTCATATCATCAACGTAAGAAAGTATGCGTATCCCGATTGTCGTTGATGTATAGCAACGAAACCGGCGATACACCACATACTACGCTTAGGGTCACAGAAAAGAAAGTGTAAAACTACAACAGTTGGAATCCGCAACCTCCTTAGACATAGCATGCCTAACCAAATGAATTTCTTAAATATCACATGCCTAACAATTATAAACCCCGCATTTTAGTCTCATTATCGAAAACACTTTTCAATATCTAGTCAGGCAATTCAATAAGATTCCCGATATCCTGATCGAATGCTCGTTGCAAACTTTAGTAGATGGCCGCACCCCCGGATGCCGTCGACGAAGTGCACTAAGGCGGAACACCGCTGCCGCGAGCACCCGAACGGATGCTTTTGGCAACGGGGTTCTCCTACAGTCACTTGGTCGGGGCTATGGGACGTGGCTATCTATTAAGTTTACCCGGCGAGTATCCGCGTACACTACGTGATTGCAACGGACTTTTGATCACATCAAAATCCCGTGGCAACCGATCAAATGAGACTAAACTGCTAAATTTATAACATTCAAATTAGTTATCTCATAACTACTTGTGGATTCCAAATATTGTATCGCATTCCAGATAAATAGACAATGTTAAACTTTCCGATCGAATAATCAAACATCCAAGTTTTCCCAAATAGCTCAACACTTGAGCGGAGTTCAAAAAATATCCATCACATGCTATAGTACCAATGGTCCAGCCGTAGAAGGGTCAAGCCAACGCCTCACATGTGGCAACGCCGTACTGCCCCAAACCCTAAGATTTAGAGGCGGTTCAGACGGTCACATAATCGAGTTAAGCTTTGTGTTCTTCTAGAGGGACCACTGCGTTACTTGCACGACTTAGAACGTTCTTAAACTACGGAAAAATCCAACACTTGGAAATTTTCTGGCAGGGGAAAAAGTGAGTTATTGATATCCGTTCGAACTTTTTAACACGTTCTAAAAATTACCCAGACAAACTAAACGAAGTTATAATTTCCGATCGAATCAACGAGCTCCCAATACAACCCAGAAAACTCAACAATTGAGTAGAATAAAAATTCCCAGAACAATCATGAAATCTGTACGGATATTATTGTGTAAAATACAAATCCTAATGTTACTGTTTGGCCGCGGAACCGCCGCGCAAGCAAGGGTATTGCCGCGGTTCCGCGGCGCAATAATGGTATTTTTGGTTTGTTTTGCACAGTAATCCATCAAATCACCTGCTGAATTTTCTGAGTAGTTTTAATAAGAAAAATGTCAACTTTTTGAAAAATTTCCAGAAACTAGGGTTTTACGGGTATTCGGAGTTCGATCGGACTTTAAACTTCGTCTAAATTTCGCCTAAACCTCTAGCTTGGCTCTGATACCACTGTAGGGTAACTAGGCACACTCATAAGGTTCTACAAGGCATCAACCATGCCCGATTTAAAATTTAGACATACCGAACAACCCTAACCAAGATCTTTAAACTAGAGATTAGGCGAAACAAAGCATGTTAAACACTTCAACATCTAAGAGTTTGGGATTACAGCCTTTGTAGTCCGGTCCTTCGCTTCATAAGCTCCGTGTTGAGGTCGCTTCACTGCAATCATCATGTACCCGGACTCTAGAGAGGCTCCATGAAGAGAATGATGCATACTTGGTTCCGATCTTCGATAACAAAGATAATCTACCTTGAAGTTTCTTTAACACAAGCTCTCACTCACAAATGAAGTGAACACCCTAATCTAAATGGCTAGGATAGATTAGGATGATGAAGTAGCATTTTAGCTCTCATTTGTTTTCTATTTCTCACTCAAAATCATCACTAATGAAAAAGCTAGTAAGTTTTTCCATTGAAAAAGAGAAGGAAGAAGAAGAACCATTTCTTTTGTGATGAATAATGAATTATAGTGAGGTTAGAAATGCAAACATGGGTTAAGTATGATAACTTAACCCATGTAGAGAATGAACCATGGTGAAGGGTTGGGTTGGGTTAACAAATAACATAACAAAATATCTTTAGAAAATATCTTTGCAAAAACAAAACAAAAAGCTTCTAGAAGCTTCTAGAAAAATTAACCCAAATCAAACCTTAATCATGTTTAATCTCCACTAATCACATTGCATTAATAACCCTAACATGTTACAATATTATATATCGCATATACAATATTTATTGTAACAAAATAAAATAATACAATTAACATATATCGCATATATATCAATGTATTACCCGAGTGAGAAAAAGAATCTTTTAGTGAGCTTATATAAGTTAATGTAATTTAATATATCAAATATATATAATTATACATTAAATTATCGAATCAACACTTGATCCGATAATCCAGCTATTTCACAAATAACCGACTAATATTATCTGTATCAGTTCATCGAATCAACACTTGATCTGATGACCCGGCTATATCACATATACCCGGCCGATATCTCATATCGTGAGAATCTAATATGCTATCACATACACGTATTGTTCTCGGTCCAGCACATATCATATATGTGCTCCTACTCCGTTTTGCCCGAGCCAAGAAACCTCTGTATAGAACTCTAAAGAATCGCCAATACGCCAGTAGTAGGTGATGATCATATCAAACACCCATAAGCTGCAAGCGGTCAGCTAAACGTAACAGCCACCCAGGTATTGAGCGATCAGAAGATCAACAAGCAAACCTGTACTTTCTCCCGTGAATCCAATCAGTAACACTCCCGTACAGTCCGGTCTCTTCGTCTGATATGTCGCATATCTCGCCTATGGATGGTAAACGTCAGACCCCAGTAGCTTGATAAGTCGTGTCGATATGAGGTCCATAACAGTTCGAGAAACTACTGATAACACTTACCAGTAAATCTTAGCAACCCTGGCCAGGGATTTCTAGTTATAGCCAATCGAACATAGCGCAATATCAACTCCCTATACCGGGAGAGACGAAACCCCTCCTATCGCTCATTGCCTCCATGTGATTCGGGACTGTACCCAAAAGCCACCTTTTTGCACGCCCTCTTGGACATGGTATGATGGAAATCAAAGCACAGTAGGAATCACACAACACTCTATGACGATCTCGGGTCTACAGACTAACCTGTACCAGTGTCACCAGAGAACTGCCATCTGACGTGAGGTATAATACCATCTGGAAGTTCTCGGCAAGTCCGTCCAGTGTACCCAGTCTCCACTGAGCACCCGTATACCTTCTCTGATGTCAAACACCAATGGATATGGGATCATCCATCGCCCATCATATGGGTCAAGAAGCGCATACGCTAGTCTACTCTAGAGTATCGATGCCCTGTCTCGGTACTCTTACGACTAGGAACATTTGAAGGATGTACTTGGCGACTACACTGTCCCCACTAGTATGATCTGCATCATAGTCCTGGTAGTCAAGTACTCATCCTATGGGCTTTATCAACATGTGACATAGAGACAATCAGAGTACATGTTAAGATAAAGAGTAACCAGATAGCATACTTTCATGTCGAGCAAGAAAGTCCTCCCTATATATGTCCAAGCATCCACTACAATATACAACGTATGTACAGTAATAGCCTCTAGGGCATACATATAACTAACACTTAGTAGCCTAGGATGTGTAGAAAGTGATGAGGGATCAAGTTGTCTCACTAAACCCTAGGATTCTCAACTCATGAGATGGTTAGGGTTTGAGAGGAGATGGAGAAAAGCTTGAGGAAATGAGGAGGAGAAAAGTATCTGTAGTTTTTTAGTGAATTAAGAATTATGAAAATGTCTATGGTTTTTGCATTTAAACCTAATGAAAATATCTCACAAATATCTCACAAATATCTCACAATAATATCTAAGTCAACAACTCACAAAAGAGTCCAAGATGGTCAATGCAAAACCCTAATCCATTTCACTGTGAAGGCATGTAAGTATATGGTTATTGTCATGAATCAGGATAGTGGAAGAGGCATTACTAGGAATACCCAGTTACCCCTTCGATACATTTTCATGTTTCAGTTTCACCGTGCGATATTGATTGAAAAATGTTTTCCCAACAGGAATCTAACTCCAGGGTATGTATTTACCAGATCAGTTTCTCACATCTGTATGCTATTACGGATGGTGAGTGGGAGTAAGATATTGAGAATTGGGTGATTAGATTCTCATTATATCGGAATTAGTTGTAATTGGTGATATTTGAGGAAATCATCTGGGTTTTTGCCGTACGGCAAATATTTGGTTTTGAATATCCGTCGTTATGCACCAATTTCAAACTAATATATGTGTACGTTTATTTTATAAAGTGAGATATAACTTTTTTAAATTATTTCTATGACATTTACTTATATCAGTTGATGGTTAGGTAAGGTGTGTTGGATATAGTGCCCTCAAGTCAATTATTGGATCGCAGGCACGTGATTGCAATGATTGAGGGAGGACCTATACCGGTAGAATAGTCTTACTCGAGATGATAGTATGCTATCTGGTTTGCTTTTATCATAGTGTACATGCTTCAGGTGACATTACAGATCACTATTACACATTGATAGAGTCCATAGGATTCTTGCTTGACTACCAGCAGTATGATGGCGATCATATACGTGAGAGTTGGGTAGTCTATAGCACATCCTAAAAGTGTCCCTAATCAAGGGAGTTTCGAGACAGGGCATCGATACTCCAGAGTAGACTAGTGTATACGGATCGAGACCCCGACGAGGGGCGATGGCTGGTCTCACAAGCCATTGGTGTCAGTTGGTTCACCTAAAATGTATACAGGTGCTCATAAGGTTATGAGTACACCGGACAGGACTCGACGGGAATATGCTAGTTGGTATTATACCTGTCGTCAGATAGAAGTTCCCTGGTGACATGTGTACAGGTTAGTCTATCGACCTAAGATCGTCATTTGTCTCGTGTGAGTTCCCACTGTGCTTTGATTACTACCCTACCATGGCTCAAAGGAGTCGTGCAAACAGGTTTTAGTTGGGTACAGTCCCGAGCCACATGGAGGCAGTGAGCGAATCGGCAGGAGATTCGTCTCTCCCGGTGTTGGGGGTGAGATCGCGCTGTGTTTAGGAGAGCTATTACACAAAGTCCTTGGCCAAGGCAAGTGAGATTTACTGGTAGGTATTCCAGTAGTTTCACAGGGTGTTCTGGGCTACACTCCGACATGACTTATACCGTTATTGGGGGTCTGACGTTTACCAGCCCCCTAGGCCCGATATGCGATACTCATAGACGAATGGACCGGACTGTACGGATATTGTCGCTGTCAGGCTTAGTAGGGTTTCAGGATGAGTTCGCTCTTCAGTTTCCCTTTCGCTTAATACATGGGCAGCCATTACGCACAGCTAGTGCCACTGACGTGCATGTGGTTAAACCCACCGCCAGCGTATTGATGAGTCATTAGAGTCCCCCACAAAAAGTTTCCCAAGTTCAGGCGAAATGTTGTAGAGGCCGTATGGTATTATGGCAGGGTTCGATCATATACGTACACTTGTGCACGGATCATAATCGGACGGATCATACTAGTGGGCTTTGGTTTAAGCCGGATCCTAGTATTAGATTGTTGGAATATTTTCGTCTCATTGTATTCGTATTTAGTCGGAAGACGGATGCAGGTACGTGTGTACGGATGAGAAGTATTCTTGTAATTCGTTACGAGTTTACTTTTTGAAGTTGCCATTTCCATTTCTATTCTTGTCTTTAAATATTTGGTTAATTGATAAGTCATCATTCTTTTTTGGGCTGATTTGTTTTGCTGCCTTGTGATGGCAAATTCGTGAGCTTGCATGGGGTGGGGTTTGGTGAGTTGTGAGTGGCATTTGCATGGTGAAATTTGGTGACTCGTTGTGTATGTGGCTATTTTCATGGAGGCTTGCAAGTGGCATTTGTCACCTGGCAGCATGGTGCATTGTTGTTTCCTTTTGTGACAAGTGGCTGAATTCCTCCAGCATGTTGATTTCGTGGCCTTCTTTGGCTGTGGGAAAAAGTGATTAATTAATGTATTGATATCAATTAATGGGACACACATTTTTTCCTTCTTCACAAGCCTATTTTTCCTTTTCTCAAGCCAGAGCACCATTTTCTTTTGATGGCCGAGCTCTTTTTACAGCAAGCTCATTTCCAGCAAGCTTTCTTCAAAGCTAAAATGCTTTGCTCACATTTATTTCTCCATTGGCAACTTCATTAACCTCCACCCATTCTATCTCATGTGTTGAAAATCATTGGGTGTATAGAGACAAAGTATTCACACACTATCTCTACTTTATTTTTGGGCATCTAAGCTAGCAAACTGGATGTCCGAGTTGCCCGCGGTTATGAGGCGGGAGCCCGTATAAAGAATGCTCGACGTGGAGTCACTTCGACGAGCGAGACCGGAGAGCGAACTACATCGGGGCAACCGCGACAAACTAAGGACAGAAATTGAAGACCGAAGGACACTGTGAAGTGGAAGAGGAAGAACCCGAACTCTCCTTTTACAGTTTACTAGTATAGGGTTAATGGCACGATCCGGGTTTTAGGGTTACGTTAACGCCGGTTTATAAAAGTTTTTGTTCCGCGTTTGGCCTCGGATTGACGGCCGGGGTGCTCCGTAGCCTTACATGGTATCAGAGCCAAACCAATAACCGTATACTAGTTGTTCTAATGTACTTAAAAAATCGATCGACGAAAGTTTCCGAAACCGCATTTCCATTATTTTAAGTTTCTGCCGATTTTTAAAAGTTGTCTAAAAATCATTTTCAGTATATCAGAAATTAGTGCAGGCATTTTTAAGACCCCAGAAGAAATTTGGTAGCACGATCTCGCTATAACGCCGCGGAACCGCGGCTTAACTATCTTGTTTGACGCGGTTGCGCGGTGGTATTATGGCTTCAGTGCACAAATTTTCTTCTGTGTGTCTTGTATATGGAATTGTGGTTTCTGAGATATATAGTTTTGGCCCAGATTTATTTGAGTGCTAGATTTGCATTTGGGGCCATTTTGGGAAGTTTTTGTCGATCGAAATTTTAAATACGTTAGTTTACAGTACTTACATTTCTATCTGTGACCGTGAATGTCATTTGATCGGTACAATTTGTCTAATTGCTATAGTTCTTTTAGACGGGTTTGCGAACGTAACATTCACGTTGATATTTTGTGTTGTGCTGTATTGTTGCGGATTGGTCGTGGTGGATAGCTTGGATGCAATGGTTGTACAGTTTTGTTTTATTTGTATATTTGATATTGCGGGGCGAGCATCCGACATGTGGACTGCCGTCACTGCCCGGATGTATATATTTTCTTTTCTGTACTAGGTTTACCCTGCTGTGGAGTGCACGGATAGCCGGATTCTGAAGGGCAACGGGCCCGCATCTGATGGCGTTGAGACGGAGGGGGCCTCACTTTAGAATTGGCGGGCTATTCGCCGCACTCGTAGGGGTCTGGGTTTTCATTGCACATGCTATCCACACGACCAGGGGAACGTCGGGTTTCACTTGCGGCTCAAAGGAAACTCGAGGCTCCCAGATTATCTGTATTGTTCTGTGATGTTGCATTTATCACGCTTGAAGCGATTATTATATATTGTTATATATATACTAGTAGATGTTGTATATGTTTTGCATCTGCGCTAGTCGAGTCCCCGCTCTGTCGTTAGTTAAGTAACCTAAGGGGTGATGACGGGACCCAGTGGCGAATGCGGATGGCACATACGTACATTATATTTTCGTTCTTTTGTGGTGTGATCAATTGATGAGACTGCGTTGATTCGGATCAATGCAAGATAAACAAACCTATTCTGATGTTGTTGGAACATTTTTTCAAAAAGCTGTTATTGCAAGGACGTTCACTTTTGTTTTGCATCGTGGTATTCAGTTGGAATATCCTGCTCCTCAGTCGACGAGGCAAGGGCCGAGATCCCTTCATCGGGAGTGACCCCTCGGACAGAAGTTTGCGTCAGGGTAATAACTTCACTATAGTCGATTACTTTTTGCTTTGCATCGCGGTATTCAGTTTGGAATATCCTGTATCTCATTCTACGAGGAAAGAGCCGAGATCCCTTCACCGGGAATGACCTCTTTAGCAAAATTTTTCGCCACTATATTTTTGTAGAAAACTATCCGGTTCCTTCAACGATATCAAGTTCATTACGTTAAAGGTTTTTCGCCAAAAACCATTCGTAGCCCTCCGTCATTTCAGACGGGTAGCACTTAGTATTCATGCTATGTATTTTGGCCTTCGTCAAGGCATAGTGTATGGTAACTATTTGTTACTTTTCTGTTGCATAGATAGATGCATTGGTTTGGGACAATCGTACTACTATTTTGGCCTTCGTCAACGGTATGTACGGGTGGGTTCAAATTAACCTGGATGATGACGGGTAAAACTTGACATATGACTTATGATATGTTGGCCTTCGTCAAGGTCATAAGTGCATGGGGTAAAAATCATATCGGGAGTTTCTAAAGAAACTGAAACTTGTCAGGCATGCGCATACATTCTGGAGTGTGATAACGTGAGTAGATTCCGTCACGTTATCATGCGATGATAGTTGGATCCCGATTCCTATTGATGAGTTGGTTTACTCCTCGGGTGATCCCGACTAATTCTTTTTTCAGGTTTGGAGGAGAATTTGAGGATACAGTGGGAGTCTTCCTGATTAGATAAATTGATTAACCATTCTAATCTAGGTTAGAGTGCACGCAGAGTGTTCTTTTCTCTCTCTCTCTTTGGCAGCGACCATGACCCGACCCTAGACTATGGCTTAGTGACCAAGTTAACCGAACTTTCTTAAAACACTGGTTTTTGGATTGTCTGAGTTGCATACAACATTGCCACTCCTTCTTTTACCCTTTGCTTTTCTCCGGAACATTCCGTATCACTACGAACATCCACATCCATTGGATAAATCTATCGTATAGTTACATACGAACTCGAAGGAACTTTTTCGAGGATGGATTCTGGTTCAGGAGAAAATGAATAAGACTATCCAGTTGTCTTTTCCTTTTACCTTCTCTCAGGTTATGAGGGCTCCTAGGATTAGGAGACAGTACACCAATTACGCTTATTAGATAGTCTTCTTCCAAACCATAGGCAGGTGCCGAAAGGTGGGGAATGAAGAAAACCAATTAGCCTATGTATGGTGTACAGAAGGTAATAAGTAAAGACAAATAAAAGGATTAAAAAGAGGGAAAAGTAAAATGCGACTGCTATCATTCATGACCAAACCGCGTATATACGGTTATAGTCATGAATCTAGATAATGGAAGAGGCATTACTAGGAATACCCGGATACCCCTTAGAAATATTTTCATGTTTCAGTTTCCCTATGCGTTGTTAATAGAAAACTGATTTCCCAATTAGACCTTACTCCAGGGTATGTATTTACCAAGTTTGATTCTCATATCTATATGGTTTCACAGATGATGAGTGGGAGTAACTTATTGGGAATTAGGTGATCATATCCTCATTATATCGGAATTCGTTGTGATTGGTGATATTTGAGGAAATCACCTAGGGTTTTGCCTGACGACAAATATTTGGTTTTGAATATCCATTGTTATGCACCAATTTCAAACTGATATATCTGTACGTTTATTTTATAAAGTGAGATATAACTTTTTGAAATTATGTCCACGACATTTACCTATATTAGTTGATGGTTAGGTAAGGAGCATTCAACAGCGGTGTAATTCTTCATAACCATAGTATAGTTTTTAACCTACGACGCACAGAGTTTGAGTTATTAAACTCAGGGAACTTATACAAAGTATTGTATATTGTCCAGTGTCCATTAGGACAGAGGGGTTGGTGCTCGTACTATATTCTGTTTACTTGTGACTTCTCCAGTTTTAGACATGTGTTCTGTAGAAATACAAGGTCCAAGTTTTGAGAAGTTATAGGTACAAGATTAAAGTAGAGAACCAGGTGTTGCAAGTATCAGGATTCTTCAAGGTGATCGAAGGTGTAGATACTTGTGTTTGGTATTCAGTTGATAGTAATGGTTTTGAGAAACTTGTTTCTCTTTCAGGTTACTCATATCTGGATGCATTCCTAAGTTGAGTAATGTTGATCAGCCTCTTTCCATTTAGTTGACATGTACTGGAGACAGCTGCATGATTTGAATCTAGTTCCAATTAAATCAGTGCCTCTGTTTCTATATTGTATATAGAATGGCTCATATCTTAACGATGTTAAGGTATATGGAGTTGTCCGGCATATGCTTAAAACCAGACTCTGGATAACTCAAGGCACGTTTCAGTAATGGAAGTTTGTGGGTTAACCCGGGCTATGATGAGGGTTAATTTTCTACCATCTGGAAGATCAATAGTGATATTGTTCTTGACTCGCCACAGTTTTAGTAAAATGGATTTTTTCAGAAAACAGTAGTGGGAGTATGATAGGACTGGAAGTGATTCCAGAACCGCAAATGATTACAGAAAATTTAATAGGACCTAAAGATTCAATCAGGTTTGACATTCCATTAACCACTCCGCAGATATGGTGGGTAACTTCAGGCACCCGAGAGGTACTCCGGTATCCTCAAGGATGGTGACAGGGAGGTTCTTGTTTACCTAGACTTGCCTTTACTGCTATTTCAGACCATGAGACCTGGCATGAGAATGAGTATAGCATCGTTCTAAACTAGCTTTAGAAGTGCACGTGTATATGACTCTGCCAGGGGATTGTCGTAGTCAGTGGGAGCAGCGGAAGCATAGTGGACAAGTAGCTTGTGTCTATTTATAGACTAAAGCAGATATAGCGAAGATAGATCATCTATTTCTGATATAAAAGTCATAGGATTTGACTTCATCAGAATAGGGGATAGATCTGTTAAGAAGGTAGTAGGGTGTGATGTCCTAGTATTCAGATGACATACACATAGTAGGAAGTAAAATTCCTATACTACGATCGATTATACTTTGGTTGTCACACAGTGGTTTCTCCACAAAGGATATGGATTTAATATCAGGCATTCTGGTTACTAGATCTATGGTTTTAGATCTAGATTTGGGAAGTGTCCCAATCTGGGTACTTAGACAGTGTTCTAAAAGTGTTTTAGAATGGACGACTCCTGGCATGGTGGTGTACCTGCAGGTGATGGAGTCACCCTCTCTAAAGGTGTCTTACAGACTAAAGTGGAGAGGGATGTGCATGATTAGCATATCACTTGCTTAGGAAATTGAGTCAATCATGAGATGTCAAGTACCACACCAGATGTTGTTTTTGCACTAGCTGCAATAAGTTGATATTAATCCAATCTTGGAGAAACATTTGGAAGCAGTTAATGATCACAAGTGGATATTCTAGGGATTTAATAATGACAGCCTCCTTCAGGAGACGGTTATCATTCCAGGCTTCCAAGATGACCTGGATGACAGAGTGACTATCAGAGTTATAGTTTTCCCTCTGACGAGGGGCAGTAGTTTGGACAGGTGGTCCAAGCGGATACTTAGAGAGGCATGGTGCAGGATACTGATTACATTCAGTTGACGATATAGTCTAAGAAGTTTTCTGGATTTGGAGTTCATTTGTGAACTAGGTCCCATCAGATATCCAGATATATTCTAAGACAGGGATTGCTCAATTCGTAAGATGGCCTTCTCCGCAAACTTGAGGTAAAGAGAGACATAGAAAGAAACATCAGGGTGGATCCACTCACTGAGGATATTCCTCGAACGCAATAGTTTCACAAACGGGCTTTGTGAGACTGATCAGTAGAGGAGTTGGGTGTTCGGTATAACACGGGCTGTGAGTATGCGACATCGCAATAATTAGCCTTAAGTGCAAGTGGGAGATTGTTGGATATAGTGCCCTCAAGTAAATTATTGGATCGCAGGTACGTGATTGCAATGATTGAGGGAGGACCTATACCGGTAGAACAGTCTTAGTCGAGATGATAGTATGCTATCTGGTTTGCCTTTATCATAGTGTACATACTTCAGGTGACATTACAGATCACTATTACACATTGATAAAGCCTATAGGATTCTTGCTTGACTACCAGCAGTATGATGGCGATCATATACGTGAGAGTTGGGTAGTCTATAAGCACATCCTTAAAGTGTCCCTAGTCAAGGGAGTTTCGAGACAGAGCATCGATACTCCAGAGTAGACTAGTGTATACGAATCGAGACTCCGACGAGGGGCGGTGGCTGGTCTCACAAGCCATTGGTGTCAGTTGGTTCACCTAAGATGTATACAGGTGCTCATAGGGTTATGAGTACACCGGACAGGACTCGACGGGAACATGCTAGTTGGTATTATACCTGTCGTCAGATAGCAGTTCCCTGGTGACATGTGTATAGGTTAGTCTATCGACCTGAGATCGTCATTTGTCTCGTGTGAGTTCCCACTGTGCTTTGATTACTACCCTACCACGGCTCAAAGGAGTCGTGCAAACATGTTTTAGTTGGGTACAGTCCCGAGCCACATGGAGGCAGTGAGCGGATCGGCAGGGGATTCGTCTCTCCCGGTGTTGGGGTGAGATCGCGCTGTGTTTAGGAGAGCCATTACACAAAGTTCTTGGCCAAGGCAAGTGAGATTTACTGGTAGGTATTCCAGTAGTTTCACAGGGTGTTCTGGGCTATACTCCGACATGACTTATACCGCTATTGGGGGTCTGACATTTACCAGCCCCCTAGGCCCGATATGCGATACTCATAGACGAACGGATCAGACTGTACGGATATTGTCACTGTCAGGCTTAGTAGGGTTTCACAATGAGTTCGCTCGTCAACTTTCCTTTCTCTTAATACATGGGCAGCCGTTACGCACAGCTAGTGTCACTGACGTGCTTGTGGTTAAATCCACCGCCAGCGTATTGATGAGTCATTAGAGTCCCCCACAAAAAGTTTCCCAAGTTCGGGCGAAACGTTGTAGAGGCCGTATGGTATTATGGCAGGGTTTGATCATATACGTACACTTGTGCACGGATCATGATCGGACGGATCATACTCGTAGGCTTTGGTTTAAGCCGGATCCTAGTATTAGATTGTTGGAATATTTTCGTCTCATTGTATTCGTATTCAGTCGGAATACGGATGCAGGTACGTGTGTACGGATGAGGAGTATTCTTGTAATTCGTTACGAGTTTACTTTTTGAAGTTGCCATTTCCATTTCTATTCTTGACTTTAAGCATTTGGTTAATTGATAAGTCATCATTCTTTTTTGGGTTGATTTGTTTTGCTGCCTTGTGATGGCAAATTCGTGAGCTTGCATGGGGTGGGGTTTGGTGAGTTGTGAGTGGCATTTTCATGGTGAAATTTGGTGACTCATTGTGTATGTGGTTGTTTGCATGGAGGCTTGCAAGTGGCATTTGTCACTTGGCAGCATGGTGCATTGTTGTTTCCTTTTGTGACAAGTGGCTGAATTCCTCCAGCATGTTGATTTCGTGGCCTTCTTTGGCTGTGGGAAAAAGTGATTAATTGATGTATTGATGTATTGATGGGACACACATTTTTTCCTTCTTCACAAGCCTATTTTTCTTTTTCCCAAGCTAGAGCACCATTTTCTTTTGATGGTCGAGCTCTTTTTACAGCAAGCTCATTTCAAGCAAGCTTTCATCAAAGCTAAAATGCTTTGCTCACATTTCTTTCTCCATTGGCAACTTCATTAACCTCCACCCATTCTATCTCAAGTGTTGAGAATTATTGGGTGTATAGAGACAGTATTCACACACTATCTCTACTTCAATCTTGGATATCTAGGCTAGCAAACTGGATGTCCGAGTTGCCTCGGTTATGAGGCGGAAGCCCGTATAAAGAATGCTCGACGTGGAGCCATTTCGACGAGCGAGACCGGAGAGCGAACTACATCGGGACAGCCGCGATAAACTAAGGACAGAAATTGAAGACTGGAGGACACGGATCGATCGGTATAATTTCTTAAACTCCTTTTACAGTTTACTAGTATAGGGTTAATGGCACGATCCGGGTTTTAGGTTACGTTAGCGCCGGTTTATAAAAGTTTTTTTTCCGCATTTGGCCTCGGATTAACGGCCGGGGTGCTCCGTAGCCTTACAAGGTGCATTCAACAGCGGTGTAATTCTTCTTAACCATAGTACAGTTTTTCAACCTACGACGCACAGGGTTTGAGTTATTGAACTCAGGGGACTTATACAAAGTATTAAATGTTGTCTAGTGTCCATTAGGACAATGGGGTTGGTACTCGTACTATATTCTGTTTACTCATAACTTCTCTAGTTCTAAACAAGTATTTCGTTGAAATACAAGGTACAGATTTTGAGAAGTTATATTTATAAGAATAAAGTAGAGAACCATTTGTTGGAAATATCAGGATTGTTTGAGGAAGTCGAAGATGTGGATACTTGTGTTTGGTGTTCCGTTGATAGTAATGGTTTTGAGAACTTGCTTCTCTTTCAGGTTACTCATATATGGATGCACTCCTAGATGAGTAATGCTGATTGACCTCTTTCCATTTGGTTGATATGCACTGGAAACAGCTACATGATTTTGAATCTGGTTCCAATTAAATTAGTGATTTTGTTTCTATGTTAGATATATAGAGAATTAATTTATATCTTAACGATGTTAAGGTATAGGGAGTTGTCCGGCTGATACTTAAAATCAGAATCTGGATAAACGCAAGGCACGTTTCAGTAATGACTGTTTGTGGGTTATCCCGGGATTTGATGAGGGTTAACTTTCTACCATCAGGAAAATCAATATTTATATTGTTCTTGACTCGCCACAGTTTTAGTAAAATGGATTTTTTCAGAAAACAGAAGTGGGAGTATGGTAGAACTGGAAGTGATTCCAAAACCACAAACGATTACTGAAGATTTAATAGAACCTGAGGATACAATTGTTTTCGACATTCCATTAGCCACTCCGCAGTTTTAGAGGGTAATCTCAGGCACCCGAGAGGTACTTCGGCCTTCTCAGAGATGGTGACAAGGGGGTTCTTGTTTACCCAGACTTGCTATTGCTGTTGTTCTAGACTATAAGACCCGGCAGAAGGATGAGTATAGCGTCGTTCTAAACTAGCTTTAGAAGTGCACATGTATATGTCTCTGCCAGAGGGTTGTTGTAGTCAGTGGGAGCAGCGGAAGCATAGTGGGTGTTCATCACAGAATTTTGTATTTTTATACCGCCCATTCTTGATCACATTGCATATAGGTAGGTGCTTTTAATCCGTATTTGCTGCATATTTACAGATTACAGGTTTCCAGTCCAAAAGAATACAAATCCGACAAAATCTCCACAGTTATGCCAAAATCAGAACATCTAAAAGCCGGGTTCCAATATCCGTCCAGTACCAGATCAAAAGATGGGACGGAAATAGTCCTCATTTGTGACTAAATCAAGCGCGGGGCCCAAGGGAGATAGAAGTCAAAGGAAAGGAAAATTAAAGCAATCTTGGACTATGAAATCTGAAGATATTCTGGAAGATTTGTTGCAGTTTAAAGTTTTCAAACACAAGGAAAAATGAGTGCAAGACAAAAGACAGGAAAACGACAAATAGAGGCCACCTACCAGCCGCGGATCCGCGGCCAATAGTCCACTATGGCCGCGGAACCGCGGCGTACACGTGGCATCATCTAATGAAAATTTTGGGGTCTTTGTGTAATTGTATGTGGGCTTATATTTTATTCCTAGTGTTTCAGAAACATGCCTATAAATAGCCCAGTTCGAGCCAGAGCCAAGTGTGTGATTCTTGTACTTGATTTTAATTTAGTTTTCAATAAGAGTTGTATTTTCTTCATCTTCCTCCATTAAAACTTGTAGTGAGTTTTATGAGTGTTGATGAGTGAAAGAAGTTTTCTTTTCCTACATGCATGTCTTGTAATTTAGTTCTTTTATTTTGCTTGTAATTTCAATTGTTAAAAGTAGTTGTTGTTATTTATTTGTTGTTTTATTTTCTTCTATTTTCTTTTATCCTTACAACCATGATGCTTAGTGTGATCCTTGCCAAAGTGAGGTCCCAAATAGCTGGTTGTGATTTTCTACCTCAATTCTTTTTATCTTTCTTTCTTTCTTTCATTTTATTTATCTTTTATAATGGGTGAGTAATTTCTCACTTGTTAGGGTAGGAAAAGGAAAGTTTGAGAGAAGGAAATCTCCCTCACTCTTTTCTTTGCCCAACATCTTAATTCGAACTCCCGTTAATTGAACCACAATTCTCTCCCTACGGCACCCTATTCTTTATAATAGCGGTGATACCCTAGTGAGACCGGCTGTGGTTGAATCAACCTGAGGTTACGACTAAGAGCCAAGAATGGACGGACAAGGACTAAAGAGAGGAAACTAAGTGTTGGAAAGCCTGGCTTATACTCGCAAGTTTCCTTCTTAGTCGTGCTAATCCCCGTTGTTGCCGATTACCGTAACATCGATATTAAGAGTGGCAAATGAATTAAGTGAGCGAGCTCCTAACTCAAATTAACCATATCCTAACCCTAACAAGTTCTCTTATCATTCATTTCTAATTAGCTAATCTTAAACAAACCTGGACATATTTGGACTTAACTCGTTAAAACATAAAGAAAAAGACTCCCATCTCTCTGTGGATCGACCCGTACTCATCCGGCTAGCTACAAAGCGAAACCGTCCTGATTGCGGTAATTAAACTAGAACACGCACAGAATTTACCAATCAAATGGCGCCGTTGCCGGGGAGACGGTAGTTTATTTCTTTGTGTAATTTCGGGTTAATTTGTTAATATAAATATAACCAAAAACAAAACAAAAAAATAATATACTGTAAAAATCATCTTGTTATTCTTTGTGCAAGATTGCGGGATAGGAAGAAGTTCAAGTTCAGTGCCAAAGTCATGGGGAGTTAGACCCATATCTCGCGGCTACACCACGGCGGATCAAGGCGAAACCCAAAATCCTCTGTGAGTATCCCAATCCTCTTCTCAACTCCTTTGAACTCTACTGAACTGTTCTTTCTGCATCATTCTTTGCACTGCCGCCAAATAAAATTTTGCGAATGTTTTAGATTTTTTGATTGTTACTGTTTTGCATCGATAATACGGACTTTAAGGGGCTCTAACACCAATCCAGATTGGGTGGGGATTTCATCACTCTTCCTAAGACCCCGGAAATCACTAATTGTATAAGTGTCACCTCAAGTTTAATAAAAAATATCTAGACTAAGCCAACTAAGGACTTGTCGCGCTCAATAGGACAAAGGAAGATTGTGGGCATTCGGTCGTTTATCTAAACATGACTTTTGTGGTGCCTAGGTTAGACAAGTGAGGAGGTAATTTTAAAAGTCCCGTCTCACGGTGATTCGTGAGCGGAACCCTCCTTACCTCACTTGTGCTTACCTGGCCACAACTGGCTGTGAAGAGATGATTTGAGGGTTATCTCACAATTTGTCGCTTTGGAACAGTTAGAAGCAGGTCCAGTAGACTTAGAGGACCATAGTTCTAGGTGAGACTGTGCATATTTTGACTGTGATTGTTTGAACTTATAAAACCGTATCTCTTTTGCGAAACTCTTAAAAATAAAAAAAAATAATAAAATAAAATTTTTATAAAAATTGGCCCTTTGTCACCAAATTCCATTTCACCCAACTTCATCCGCATTTCTCCATTGACGTTTTCTTACCCTCACATTCTACGCTTTGACTATACTAAACTCGTTTAGTATATGTCCGTTTGGACTCGGGACACTAGTGCCCGTCTAGTCCGCGTTACGTTAGTCGCTACCGACTACGCGATCGACTTAGACGTCGAAACTCCTTCCTCGCCTCTTTCACCCTTACCCTTGCCGGCCAACTCCGACGTTGACCGAGATTCCGTCCATACATCTTCACCTTCACCTTCCCCACACTCTTCTAACGAGATGTCGGGATTTCCTCATAACATCACCTTACCTCCTCCGGGAATAATTCCACCTCCATTAGGTGCGAATAACCCGCGGCCACCTCTTGTTGAGGCGCCACAGCGAATTGCGCTCCAAGATCGATTCTATCCTACTCGCGCCGCACTCCCTACCTGTCTTCCCTTCCACCGGCCAATAGGGATAATTTTGAAATTAAGCCCCACTTCATTAACATGCTTCCAAAATTCATGGGCTTGAATCTGAAGATGCCTATATCTTCATCAACAAGTTCCAGAATGTTTGTGCAATGATGAAAACAACCCAGCTGTCAGACGATGCTATACGGCTACGGGTTATTCCATTCACTTTGTGCAATCTTGCTGAAAAGTGGTTGTATAGCACTGCCTCCCACTCCATAACCAGTTGGGACGAGTTTGTTAAATCGTTTCTCAAGAAATTCTATCCAAATCACAAAACCGCGAGGATCCGTAACGAAATCAACCAATTTTCCCAGCTTCCTACTGAACCTTTTTGGAAGTGCTTGACCGATATAAAAACCTTCTTGTTCATTGCCTTCATCACGGTATTGAGAGATGGCAACTTTGCCAAACTTTATACGAGGGCCTGAATCCAGCAACCAAGCAGTTGTTGGAAACCATTTGTCAAGGCCACTTCCTATCCAAATCTGACGAGGAAGCATAGCAATTCTTCGACGACCTTGCGGAACAAACGCTTCAATGGGAGAGCACCAGACCAAGTACTTCTTCTTCTTCCTCTACTTCTACTGGTCAGTCTAGGGCAGGCATTCACCAACTCGATGTCTCTATTGCAATGAAAGCCGAAATGGTTGCAATAAAGAAAAAACTTGAAGCGATAGAGAGCAAATTTTCATCTCCTGTCCCTGTTCTTCCCCTTCGTACCATTTGTGCTTGTTGTTCCAATCCATCTCACCTAACCGAAGAGTGTCCTTACAATCCACCATCTCAAGGACAGGATCAGGTTAATGCTGCATTTCAGTAAAGACCAAGAAATGATCCATACTCTTCCACGTACAACCCTGGATGGAGAAACCACCCTAACTTCGCATGGAACCAGAATCAAAATCAGTTCCAAGGGCAGAACAATTTTCAAAGGGGGCCTCCTCAACAACAAGCACAACAATAGTATCAGCAGCCCTACCAATCCCAACCTTTTCAAAATGCGACGAACAATTTTGCGCCCAACAATTTCTTTCCTCAAAACAACTTTGTTCCGTCCAACAATGATAAGGTTTCCTCGCTAGAACGAAGTCTGGAGGCGTTCGTTAAACAATCGACACAATCCACCGCCAACATCCAGTCTTCTATTCAGTCTCTCGTGTAACACACCACTTCTCATGGGCAAAGCATCAAGACTATTGAAGCCCAGATTGCACAGCTGAATGCGGCTCTAAGCGAGCGAGAGAAAGGGAAGCTTCCATCTCAACCGCTCCCAAATCCTGGTCACCCACATAATGTACATGTTGCTCTTGAACAACAGAACCATAATGTGAGTGCCGTGACTACATTGAGATCAGGAAGAATGCTGAACAACAACATCGGCATAACAATTGAGGATAATGACACCCCGGCCGCTTCTTCTTCTCCTTCCTCATCTTCTGAGCCTATTCTTCATTCTTCAAAAGGCTCCTCTTCTTCTTCTGCTCTGAACGGACCCACATCTCACTCCACGAAAACTCCGGCTCTGGGATCCGTTCCAACTCCACAATCTCCTCTACAAACATTAGACTCAACCAATTTCAAAAACGTTCCATTTCCAAACCGGTTAAGGTCCAATAAACAAAATCCACAAATGGAGAAGATTCTGGAGTTGTTTAAGCAGGTTAACATCAACATTCCCCTTTTAGATGTTGTCTAACAAGTCCCTTCCTACGCAAAAATCTTGAAGGACTTGTGCACGAAAAAGAGAAAATCTCAGGTTTCCAAGAAAGTTTTTTAGCTAGTGCTGTGATTGATGCTCTTACCCAAGCTTTACCTCAAAAATGGAAGGACCCTGGCTGTCCTACGATTTCAATCACCATTGGGGATAAGAATATCAATCGCGCACTTTTGGATCTTGGTGCCAGTGTTAACCTGCTTCCATATTCTATTATGAGCAATTGGGTGTAAGAGAGCTGAAACCCACACACTGTACTCTCCAAATGGCCGACCGATCTATCACCCATCTTAAGGGTGAGTTAGAGGATGTGTTGATTAAAGTTAGGGACTTCAACTTTCCCGTTTACTTCATTGTTTTAGACACACAACCTGTAGCTAACCCCCGAAATCAAATTCCGGTGATACTCGATCGCCCATTCCTTGCAACTCAAACGCGGTGATCAATTGTCGAAATGGTTCGATGAACCTATCTTTTGGAAACATGACAATTGAACTCAACATTTTTAGGTTGGGGAATCAGCCATCCGAACCCAGTGCTCATATACTCGATATCTGTTCCATCCAAGAGATCTCTCCTGAGGACTGTGAATTCGAGGAATTTTTGTTCGATCACAGCAATCTTGACGCCACTAGTGCGTTCCTTTCTGAAACTGCTGCTGCTTCCGCTCCCGGCTGTGATTACGAGTGTTTCACCTTCTTGAACGTCTTAGCCAGTCACCACCCGAGTTTGAATCCTATGAATTTTCAGATGAGTTAGCTGAACCATCCAACTTGGTCGCTTACACTTGTTTTGAACCTCTGCTGGAATCCTTTGAGTTCGAGACCTTTTCACCAATCTTGCCTTCAATCGTTTCACCTCCAACGCTCGAACTCAAGCCATTACTGTCTCACCTTAAGTACGCCTACTTGGGTGAAAACGAGACCCTCCCTGTTATCATCTTGGCTTCTCTAGCTCCAGAGCAAGAGAAAGCCCTTCTTACGGTCTTGCACAGCAATAGGCAAGCTTTTGGCTGGTCAATGGTGGACATCAAGGGGATTAGTCCCCTGATTGTTGAACATCACATTCATATGATGGATGATGCCAAACCAGACCAGGATCCACAAAGGCGACTTAACCCAGTCATGAAGGAGGCTGTAAAAAAGGAGATCGTAAAGTGTCTGGATAGTGGTATCATTTACCCTATCTCTGATAGCCAGTGGGTTAGCCCCATTCACGTTGTCCCCAAGAAGTCGGGCATAACTGTCATAACCAATGAGGCGAACGAGTTAATCCCTACTCGCATCCAGACTGGGTGGCGAGAATGCATCGATTATAGAAAACTCAACGCCGCAACGCGGAAAGGCCACTTTCCGCTACCTTTCATTGACCAAATGCTTGAACGATTGGCTGGACACGAGTACTACTGCTTTTTGGATGGCTATTCCGGCTATAATCAGATTCCCATCGCCGAAAAAGACCAGGACAAGACCACATTCACCTGTCCTTTCGGCACGTTTGCATATCGTCGCATGCCCTTTGGGTTATGCAATGCGCCCGCTACCTTCCAGCGGTGTATGATGGGAATCTTCTCAGACATGGTGGAAAAATTCTTGGAGATCTTCATGGACGATTTCTCCATTTTCGGCGATTCCTTTGATGAGTGTTTGCTGCATCTTGACGCTGTCCTTACCCGGTATAAGGATAAGAACCTCACTTTGAACTGGGAGAAGTGCCACTTCATGGTACGCGAAGGTATTGTCCTAGGACATATCATTTTGCAAAATGGCATAGAGGTTGACAAAGCGAAGATTGAGGTCATTTCCAATCTCCCTCCTCCCAGATGCGTCAGAGACATCCAAGCCTTCCTTGGCCATGCCGGTTTCTATAGACGGTTCATCAAGGACTTTAGCAAGATTGCTAGGCCCTTGACTCTTTTGCTGGCCAAGGACACGACATTCGACTTCAACTTGAGCTGTATGACTGCGTTCGAGTCATTAAAAAGCTCACTCACTTCTGCTCCCGTTCTTTCTTCTCCTGACTGGACGTATTCATTTGAGATTATGTGCGATGCATCCGACTTTGCCATCGGTGCTGTCCTTGGACAACACATCGATAAGATGCCGCACGTAATCTATTACGCTAGCCGAACCCTGAACGATGCCCAACTGAACTACACAACAACTGAGAAGGAATTCTTAGCTGTTGTGTTTGCTTTAGAAAAGTTCAGGCCTTACTTGATCGGCTCTCCAGTCATCGTCTACACGGACCATTCAGCTCTTCGACATCTTTTTGCGAAGAAGGATGCAAAATCTCGGCTGATACGTCGGATCCTCTTGCTTCAAGAGTTTGACCTTGTCATCAAGGACAAAAGAGGATGTGAAAACGTAGTCGCCGACCATCTCTCACGACTTCCTTCTTCGCCGTCGCTTCAAATTCCGATCAATGACGTTTTTCCAGATGAACAACTCTTAACAGTATCGAGTGAACCCTGGTTCTCCGATATTGTGAATTATTTGGCAACAGGATTACTGCCGAACGAATGGTCCAGTCAAGACAGACTTCGATTCTTATCCCAAGTAAAACACTTTTACAGGGACGAACCCTATCTGTTCAAGTACTGCCCCGACCAGATTATTCGTCGGTGCGTTCCTGATGATGAATTCAAGAGTGTGCTGTCATTTTGCCACGATCAAGCGTGTGGCGGGCATTTTGGCCCAAGAAAGACAGCTGAGAAGATCTTGCAGTGTGGCTTCTACTGGCCACAACTCTTCAAAGATACTCATGACTACTGCAAGACTTGCTCCCGGTGCCAACACTTGGGCCGGATATCCAGGAGAAACGAAATGCCGCTCCAACCAATCTTGGTTTTCGAGATTTTCGATGTTTGGGGTATTGATTTCATGAGGCCGTTTCCCAGCTCTTTTGGGAACCTGTACATTCTTCTGGCTGTTGATTATGTCTCTAAATGGGTCGAGGCCGTACCAAGTCGGACTAACGACAACAAGGTTGTCATTAAATTCCTTAAAGAAAACATCTTTTCCCGGTTTGGACACCCCCGCGCGATCATTAGTGACAATAGAACGCATTTCTGTAATAGGACTTTCGAGGCCTTGATGCGGAAATACTCCATTAATCATAAGCTATCCACGCCCTACAACCCCCAAACAAGTGGGCAAGCCGAAGTGTCTAATCGGCAAATCAAACAGATTTTGGAGAAAACGGTTTCCAAGAACCGTAAAGACTGGTCTTTGAAACTCACCGATGCCCTTTGGGCGTTTCGAACAGCTTATAAGACCGATCTTGGCATATCTCCTTATCGGCTTGTTTACGGAAAGGCTTGCCACCTTCCAGTAGAAATCGAGCATCGCGCATTTTGGGCGATCAAAGAGTTGAACTTGACCCTTGAAGATGCGGGCAGCCATCGGAAGCAGCAGCTAAACGAATTGAACGAGCTTCGGGATGAAGCTTACGAGAACGCGGTTGTCATCAAGAACCGAATGAAGGTGTTTCACGATAAACACCTTATGCGCAAAACTTTCACACCTGATCAACAGGTATTTCTTTACGACACCAGACTACATTTCCATCCCGGGAAGCTCAGATCTCGTTGGAAAGGACCATTCTTTGTGCAGACTGTATATCCGTATGGTGCGGTGGATTTGGAAAATCCAGAGGACGGTTCACTATTCAAAGTGAACGGACACAGGTTGAAACCGTTCCACACCGCAGACCCATCAGAGGAGCTCTTGCTGTTGCAGGAGCCGGTTTACATCGAGTAATCTTCCCCCCTTACACCCAAACTTCGGTTACCCAGCCATAAACAGTAGAAACACTGTTTCAAATAAGTTTGGAGGTATGTATATACAAAAAAAAAATTGTGCCTGGTAAAATTCCACCTGTATTAATACAATAAAATAAATAAACAATAAAAATTAAAAAAAATTAAAATAAAAAATAAAAAAAATTTGTAAATATTCAACCCATAAAATGAATTACAATAGAATATTCTTTTTACATAATTCTTTTTGTAGGGGTTTTAGTGCAAATAACCAAAACCCCTATAAATAAATCTCAAACCCCTTTCAGAATATTTCTGCCTCAAATAAAACCCAACAGCAAACCCTAGCCGCCGCCAGCAACTCAGCCGTCGATCACCTCCCTACGCCGCGGAAACGTCGCCGTAAGCCACTACAACCGTGGAAGCACCGCAGTCCTGTCGACTTGCCTCTGGATTTTTCCATAGGAGGTTTGATTTCTTTTTTCCCTCTTTTCAGATCTGTAAAATTCCTATTTTCTATTTATGGCTCCACATTTTCAATTTGAAAAAAAAAACTTCTCACAATTATTCGCCCATAACACGTATGGTAGCTATTTTGGCGACGAAATCCGGAAACGTGGATGGACTTACCTCTTGTATAACATCCGAATGCATTCGCGCTTCCGGATCTCATTGGTCGGTTCTTTGATAGCATGGAGGAGGGTTGCTTTGAAAAATATGGCTTTATTCGCTTACTTTGGGGTGATCGGGAGATTATAATAGACAGAGACTTCATTCATGAAGTCACATTGATACCCCGTATACCCGCTCATGACCAACCCCTCCAATTTGAGGATTACACACTATTGATGGGCAACGATTGTTCTAGGGAGCCTAGAAAAGGAATTCAGGCACGTACACTGTATGCGAATGTGTTGACCGTGTGCCGATGGGCTCAAAATAACATATTTGGTAGTTCGCACAATACGACGTTTTTCACACCTTCACTACACATCGTGCACACGTTAATGACTAGAAACCCAAGTTATGATATGTGCACTGTGTTACTTCAGTTGATTGGCGCCGGCAAACGGGCGGCCAATTATCCGTGCCCGATGTTGGTGACACAACTGTGTCACCATTTCCTCCTTGTTGACGAGTTTGAATTTCACATGCATGTTGGGGTTCCCATTCAACCCCTTCTTGAGGGTGTCTCCGCATCCTATACTCGACTCCACGATATATGGTCGCGCACCGAGCCGGCGGAGAATGTGATGGCCAGGACACCAAGCTCAAGCTCCACAGCGAGCGACGAAAAGCTCACCCCCGCTGCGCAAGCGCGCCTAATTCGACGAACACATAGGGGGTAGAAAGAGTAATTGGGATGATGACGAACTTTGATCAGCGTCTAACGAACCTGGAACACCGAATGGCCACCCTCCTGGCAAGAGAGGAAAGATCAAGATCACGATCAAGGGGAAGAAGGGCAGAGAGAAGTGAAGCAGGGACAAGCGAGGCAGCGTCTAGTAGACGCCGCAGGGAGCAGTGATGACACTGTTATCAATAAGTTTGGGGGTGTGATTGGGTTGTAAATAGTTATCCTTGCATTGCATCTGCATGTTTTATTTATCTTTTATGTAAATATTTGTTACTTTGCATGTTTAAATTCTGCATCGCATTTTTGTTTTCGCATTGCATTTTTATAATAAAAAAATTAAAAAAAAATTGGAAAATGAAAAATTAAAAATAAAGAAAAATCTTTAAAATAAAAACAAAAAAAAGAAAAATTTGTAACAGAAAAAAAAATTTCATTTTGGCCATTTTTGACTCAAGTTCGATATGACAGTTGACTAATTAGAAACAACTAGATCTTAAACTTAGTTAATTAAAAACCCTAAAAATAACCTTCCTTGAAGTATAACTGTAGAAAATATACGTCCCAGCAGTTTATTTAGAAATAAGCAAATTTTGAGTTCAATTCTTAGGCTAAGTCAAAATGAGGGAAGAGTATGGAAGCTCTATTTGAAGAGCAAGTCTGAAAAATAATTCAGAATCTTAAGTCCAAATTTCTGAAGATATATACCCTACAAATCGCACATACACGCACCTTGACACTTGGAATAGCAAAGGATACCTAGAAATACTCTTGCCTGAAAGCCTTGTATGAAAGAAAAAAACGGCATTTAAAACTAACCACCAAAAAGAGCACCATTGAAAAATATATCCGGTCTTGAAATAAAAATAAAAATAAAATAAAATAAAAAGAGAATAAAATACAAGACCGGGAAAATGCTATTTACGCTTTAAGCTCAAACATTTAGTAATCGGATGTTAGTGCCTCAAGAAGCATTAATACTCGCATGAAAAATGTGTGAGCAACACCGTCCATCATTAATGGAAAAAAGTAGTGTTAGGTATTAAGGCAAGGGTATTATAGCTTGAACTGAATTTCCAAGTGTGGGAGTGATAATTACACACACGTAGGGGTATATAATCGGAGTTTGGAGGAAAGATAGGAATGAAAAATAGGGTTTATTTCTTCAGTGGAGTTGATAAAAAATTCCGGATTCGAGATTGCGCTTAAGAAGGAAAATTCAAGTGATGCTGAAAGCTTTGTAAAATGGCTAGACGTATAGGATCTTAAGTTAAATGAAAAGGAAGTGTGAAGAACAAGGGTTAATGATTTCTAAGTTAAAGATAATAGAGTTTCTTGCTAGAATGCTGAAATGTAGAATTAGAGTCGACGGCCAATTTGATTGGATTTTGTGGGTGTAATCCGCTGAAAACCCTAAGGAGACGACACTCCTCCTACTAGGGACACCTAGAGGTTTAACAGCTTGTTGCACAAGCTCAGTGCAATCGCATTCCCTGCGAAAGTGAGGTTAGGACTTTTTAAGAATAAAAAAATAGTTTTGCTCGGGACGAGCAAAAGATAAGTTTGGGGTATTTGTTCATCACAGAATTTTGTATTTTTATACCACCCATTCTTGATCACATTGCATATAGGTAGGTGCTTCTAATCCGTATTTGCTGCATGTTTACAGATTACAGGTTTCCAGTCCAAAAGAATACAAATCCGACAAAATCTCCATAGTTATGCCAAAATCAGAACATCTAAAAGCCGGGTTCCAGTATCCGTCCAGTACCAGTTCAAAAGATGGGATGAAAATAGTCATCATTTGTGACTAAATCAAGCGCGGGGCCCAAGGGAGATAGAAGTCAAAGGAGAGGAAAATTAAAGCAATCTTGGACTATGAAATCTGAAAATATTCTGGAAGATTTGTTGCAGTTTAAAGTTTTCAACACAAGGAAAAATGAGTGCAAGACAAAAGACAGGAAAATGACAAATAGAGGCCACCTACCAGCCGCGGATCCGCGGCTATGGCCGCGGAACCGCGGCGTACACGTGGCATCATCTAATGAAAATTTTGGGGTCTTTGTGTAATTGTATGTGGGCTTATATTTTATTCCTAGTGTTTCAGAAACATGCCTATAAATAGCCCAGTTCGAGCCAGAGCCAAGTGATTTTAGTTTAGTTTTCAATAAGAGTTGTATTTTCTTCATCTTCCTCCATTAAAACTTGTAGTGAGCTTTATGAGTGTTGATGAATGAAAGAAGTATTCTTTTCCTACATGCATGTCTTGTAATTTAGTTCTTTTATTTTGCTTGTAATTTCAATTGTTAAAAGTAGTTGTTGTTATTTATTTGTTGTTTTATTTTCTTCTATTTTCTTTTATCCTTACAACCATGATGCTTAGTGTGATTCTTGCCTAAGTGAGATCCCAAATAGCTAGTTGTGATTTTCTACCTCAATTCTTATTATCTTTCTTTCATTGTTTCATTTTATTTATTTTTTATAATGGGTGAGTAATTTCTCACTTGTTAGGGTAGGAAAAGGAAAGTTTGAGAGAAGGAAATCTCCATCACTCTTTTCTTTGCCCAACATCTTGATTCGAACTCCCGTTAATTGAACCACAATCCGCTCCCTACGGCACCCTATTCTTTATAATAGCGGTGATACCCTAGTGAGACCGGCTGTGGTTGAATCAACCTGAGGTTACGACTAAGAGCCAAGAACGGACGAACAAGGACCAAAGAGAGGAAACTAAGTGTTGGAAAGCCTGGCTTATACTCGCAAGTTTCCTTCTTAGTCATGCTAATTCCCGTTGTTACCAATTACCGTAACATCGATACTAAGAGTGGCAAATGAATTAAGTGAGCGAGCTCCTAAATCAAATTAACCAAATCCTAACCCTAACAAGTTCTCTTATCATTCATTTCTAATTAGCTAATCTTAAACAAACCTGGACATATTTGGACTTAACTCGTTAAAACATTAAAAAAAAAAGACTCCCATCTCTCTGTGGATCGACCCGTACTCATCCGGCTAGCTACAAATCGAAACCGTCCTGATTGCGGTAATTAAACTAGAACACGCACAGAATTTACCAATCAGTGGACAGGTAGCTTATGTCTATTTATAGACAAAGCAGGTCATCTATTTTTTGATGTGACAGTCATAGGCTTTGACTTCATCAGAATAGGAGATGGATCTACTAAGAAGATAGTAGAGAGTGATGTCCGGGTATTAAGATGACATGCACTTGATAGGAAGAGATATTCCTATACTACGATCGGTTATACTGTGGTTGTCATAAAGTTGTTTCTCCACATTGGATATGGATATAATATCAGGTTTTCTGGTTACTGGATCTATGGTTTTAGATCTAGATTTGGGAAGTATCCTAATCTGGGTACTTTGATATTATTCTAAAGGTATTTTAGAATGGACGACTCGTGGCATGATGGAGTCACCCTCTCTAAAGGTGTCTTACAAACTAAAGGGGAGAGGGATCTGCATGATTAGCATGTCACTTGCTTAGGCAATTGAGTTAATCATGAAATGTCAAGTACTACATCAGATGTTGTTTTTGCACTAGCTGTAATAATAAACATATATTAATTCAATCCTGGAGAAATGTAGGGAAGCAGTTTATGAACATAAATGGATGTTCTAGGGATATGGTAACGACAGCCTCCTTCGAGAGACGGTTATCATTTCAGGCTTCCAAGGTAACCTGGATGACAGAATGGCTGTCTGAGTTGTAGTTTTTCCCTCTTCTGAGGGACAGTATGTTAGACAGGTGATCCAAGCGGATACTGAGGAAAGGCATAGCGCGGGATACTGATTAAATTCAGTGGACGATACGGTCTAAGAAGTTTGCTGGATTTGGAGTTCATTTGTGAACTGGGTCCCATCAGAAATCCAGAAAAATTCTAAAACAGGTATTGCTCATTTCGAGAGATAGTTTTCTCCACGAAATTGAGATATAAAGAGATACAGAAAGAAATATTGGAGCGGATCCACTCACTGAGGCTATTTCTCGAACGCAATATATTCACAAATGGGCTTTGCGAAAATGATCAGTAGAGAAGTTGGGTGTTCGATATCACACGGGCTGTGAGTATACGACATCGCAATAATTAGCCTTAAGTGCAAGTAGGAGATTGTTGGCTATAGTGCCCTCAAGGTAATTATCGTAATCACAGGCAGGTGATTATGATGATTGAGAGAGGACCTATACCGGTAGAACAGTCTTACTCGAGATGATAGTATGCTATCTGGTTTATCTTTATCATCATGTACATGTTGATAGAGCCCATAAGATTCTTGCCTCACTACCAGCATTATGATGGCGATCATATACGTGGGAGCTGGGGGCCTATAAGCACATCCTTAAATGTCCCTAGTGGTGGGAGTTGTAGGGTTCCTAGGCACACCCATGAGGTCTCACAAGGCATCAAACATGGCCAATTCAAAATTTTCCTATGTGCCAAGTAACCCTAAGTAAGATCGTGACTAGAGAATAGGCGAAACTACAAGCTAGTTAACAACTTAACTACTAAGTGAACGGAAATACAACCTTTGTAAATCCGGTCCTCCACTTCCTTGGCTCCGTGATGACGTCCCTCCGCTGTACCCATCAGAATCCTAGACTCTCACGGTGGTTTCATCGGAGAAAAGATCGGGCTAGGTCGTCGACTTCGATGCCGAAGATGATCTACGTCGAGGCAACTCGAGATCAAGCTCCACCTTCACCAAGTCATGAAACTTGTGAAGAAAACACCCTATACTACATGGCAAGTGGTAGAGGATGAAGAAATAGGAAGTGGGTTCACTTTTGATTTGGATTTCTCACTTGGAATCATCACTTAGAAATTTCAAGTAAAGGTTTTTCTTTTTCTCTTCATGAAGAAGTTGAAGAAGAAGAATGAAAAAGAATTATCAATAATAGAAAAACAAGTGATGATTATCATAATGCAACCATGGTTAAGTGTAGAGAATAAACTAGGGTTAGGTGAATGGTTAGGTTAAGCAAAAGAAACAAAAATGGTTGAACTTTTCAAAGCTTCATGAAGCTTCAAAGTAAATCCAAAAGAAGCAACCATTTCTTTTCTTGCTAAAAAGAATAAATGAATAAAATAAATAATCAAGAGAATAAAACCCTAACCATTCACTTAAACATGGTTTAAAGTAAACACAAACCCAAGTTTGCATGTATCATCAAACATGATACAAACAAGTGCACAAAAATATATCACATATACAACTTGTGCATTTCAAGTGAGAAAATCAATCTTGAGTGAACCAATACTAGTTAATGCAAAGTAATATATCAAATATATAATTATACATTAAATCATTAAATCAACACTTGATTTAACGATCCGGTCATATCGCATATGACCGACTAATATCCAATGTATCGACTTATCGAATCAATCCTTGATTCGATAACTAGGTTATATCGCATACAACCAATCGATACATTCATCGCGAGAATAGAATACGGTATCACATACACGCATTATTCTCGGTCCCGCACATATCTCATATGCGCTCCTATTTCGTTTTGCTTGAGCCAGGAAACCTCTGTGTAGGACTCTAAAGACTCGTCAATACGCCGGCAGCAGGTGATGATCATATCAAACACCCACAAGCCGCAAGCGGTCTGCTAAACGTAACGGCCACCCGGGTATTGAGCGATCAGAAGATCGACGAGCAAGCCCGCTCACACTCCTGTGAATCCAACCAGTAACACTTACCGTACAGTCCGGTCTGTTCGTCTGATATGTCGCATATCTCGCCTAGGGGTAGTAAACGTCAGACCCCAGTAGCTCAATAAGTCGTGTCGATATGAGGTCTATAACAGTTCGAGAAACTACTGGTAACACTTACCAGTAAATCTCAGCAACCCTGGCCAGGGATTTCCGGTTATAGCCAATCGAACACAGCGCAACATCAACTCCATATACCGGGAGAGACGAATCCCTTCCTATCGCTCATTGCCTCCATGTGATTCGGGACTGTACCCAAAAACCACCGTTTTGCACGCCCTCTTGGACGTGGTAAGGTGGAAATCAAAGCACAGTGGGAATCACACAAGACTCTATAACGATCTCGGGTCTACAGACTAACCTGTACCAGTGTCACCAGAGAACTGCCATCTGACGTAAGGTATAATACCATCTGGGAGTTCTCGGCGAGTCCGTCCAGTGTACCTAGTCTCTACTGAGCACCCGTATATCATCTCTGATGTCAAACACCAATGGATATGGGATCATCCATCGCCCATCTGTATGGGTCGAGAAGGTATACGCTAGTCTACTCTGGTATATCGATGCCCCGTCTCGATACACCCACGACTAGGGACCTTGAAGGATGTACTTATGGACTACCATGTCCCCACTAGTATGATCCGCATTATAGTCCCGGTAGTCAAGTACACATCCTAAGGGCTTTACCAACATGTAACAGAGAGACAATCAGTGTACACGTTAAGGTAAAGAGCAACCAGATAGCATACTATCATGTCGAGCAAGAAAGTCCTCCCTATATATGTCCAAGCATCCACTACAATATACATCCTATGTATAGTAATGGCCTCTAGGGCATACATATAACTAACAGGAGTATCGAGACTGGGCATCGATACTTTAGTGTAGACTAGTGTATACTGATCGAGACCCCGACGAGGGGCGGTGGCCAGGTCTCACAAGCCCTTGGTGTTAGTTTGTTCACCTAAGATAGTATACAGGTTCTCATTGGGTTATGAGTACACTGGACGGACTCGCCGGGAACCTGCTAGTTGGTATTATACCTATTGTCAGATAGCAGTTCCCAGGTGACATGTGTACAGGTTAGTCTGTCGACCTGAGATCGTCATTTGCCTCTTGTGAGTTCCCACTGTGTTTTGATTACTACCCTACCACGGCTCAAAGGAGTCGTGCAAACAGGTTTTGGTTGGGTACAGTCCCGAGCTACATGGAGGCAGTGATCGGATCGTCGGGGATTCGTGTCTCCCGGTATTGGGGGTTGATGTCGCGTTGTGTACGGGTGGCCATCACCAGAAATCCATGGCCATGGTGGACGAGAATTACCGATGCAGGGTTGATAGTTTCTCTGGTGGTGATGGGTTTCATGACGACACTAAATGTCTCGTTGTTAGGGGTCTGACTTTATCCACCCCCCTAGACTCGATATGCGATATTCTTAGATGAACAGACCGGACTGTACGGATATTGTCACTGCCAAGCTCAGTAGGGGTTCAGGATCAGTTTGCTCGTCGGCCTCCCTTTCGCTCAATACCTGGGTAGCCGTTACGTACAGCTAGTGCCGCTGACGTGCTTGTGGTTAAACCCACTGCCAGCGTATTGATGAGTCTTTAGAGTCCCACACAGAGGGTTTTCATGGTTCAGGTGATATGGTGTAGATGACGTATGTTGGTACATACAGGTGTCCGATTGAATATGTGTACAGGCTGCACAGACTTTAATAGGACGGTTGATAATACCAGCGGCTTAAGATTAAGCCGAATTATTAAATCAGGTTTTTGATTTAATAATTTACATATGTATATATATATATTCTAGTATTATTGTTCACTATTCATTTTCTCTCTTGACTATTCGTATTTTTGTACGAATACGCGTATATGTATTTCGATACATGTACTGGGAAGTATTCCGTATTTATACGGAATAGCTTCCACAAGATGGCCACCTCATTATTGGATTTTCTTTTTAGAAAATCAAATAAGGAAATGAGGTGGAGGGGTGAGGTGGCATGAGCATGGGTCTTGGACATGTAGAGAGGCATGGGTCTTATTTGTTTATTGCAAAAAGAAAAAGAGATATTTTTGTGTGTGTGTGTGCATGAGAGAGAGAGAGAGGGGGAAGCCATAAGTTGTGGTGTGGGTTATGCTCATTTCTTAAGTTGCTTCTTCACTTGCTTCATTCTATTCTCACTTCATCACTTGGCCAATTCTTGAGTTGCTCATGCCATTGTTTTCCTCAACTCCTTCATCTTCTATGGTTGCTCTCTTGAGTAATTGTGATGAGAGAATATTATAGTGACACATTCTTACACCTCCACTCTCCATTGCTATCAACCTTGGAGCGTCGGTTGCCTCGCTCGATGAGGCCGAAGCTTGTGCCGTTTCCCTCAGGTGGATCATCCTAGATGGAGGAAGACCGGCAACCAAACTCGATCAAGGAACCACCAAGAGCTTGGGGATGATGGTTGAAGACCGAAGGATACGGATCAACTCGGTATAACCATCTAACATCTTATATATAGCTTGCTAGTTTAGGGTTTAAGGTAGATCCGGGCATCGGGTAATGGTAGCGCCAGTTCAGTAAATTTTTGTTCCACATTTTGCCACGGTTTGATGGTCGAGGCGCCGCCGTAACCCAACAGTGTGTATGGAGAAGTAAGCTGAGAGAGAATTCCATTCTCTTTTAGGTAATCCAGGAACTCGGCACTCAAGTATTCACCACCTCGATCAGATCTCAATGTCTTGATACTTTTGCCGAATTGTTTTTCCACTTCATTCTTATATTCCCGGAATTCTCAAAAGCCTCGGATTTATGTTTCATCAAGAAAATATGTCCATACCTAGAGAAATCATCCGTAAAAGTGATGAATTAGGAATAACCACTTCTTGCATGTATAGACATTGCACCACACACGTCACTGTGTATGAATCCCAAAAGCTCGCTCTCTTTTACTCCGCGTCCAGTGGATGGAGTCTTTTTCATCTTTCCTTTGAGACATGATTGACAAGTTGCATAAGGTTGATATTCGAACGGATCCAAATATCTTTCTTTATGTAACTTGGTCAACCTTGTTTTGTTGATGTGACCTAGTCTACAATGCCATAAGAAAGCATGATTTATTTCTGGAGTCTTTCTTTTATGTGTGTTTTGGACATTGAAATTTATAGTTGGTTTAATACGTATATACCGTTGTTTAGAGTACCTGATCCAATCAGACCATGATTAAGGTGGATGTTTACGACATCGCTTACAAATGTAAAATCATAACCTTTTTTAGATAACAAAGATATAGAAATGATATTACAAGTCAAACTAGGTACACAAAAACAGTTGCGCAAAACCAAAATATGTCCACTCGTCAATCCAAGGTGATATTCCCCTGCGAACACAGCATCCACGCTCGCTCCGTTAGCAATCCTGAGGGTCATATCACCGGTCTTCAGAACCCTACGGCTTCTCAGTGCCTGCAAAAAATTACAGATATGAGATCCTAATCCGGTATCCAATACCCAGGAAGTAGAGTTGATTGACAAACAGTTTTCAATTACAAACACACCTGAAGCCGAAGCCACAACTTGCTTTAGGTCCTGGTTCTTGGCCTTCCAAGCCCTGCAATCTTTCTTCCAGTGGCCCTTCTTATGACAGTAGAAGCATTCTTCCTTTCCTACTGTCGGCCCCGCTATTCTTGCCTTGCCCTTTGTTTCCACCTTACTAACACCGCCTCTCGGCTTGGTGGGGGCCTTTTTCTTCTTTCCTTTGGCTTTCTCCTTAGATCAAGAAGAGGAAGGTCCACCAATAAGTAGAGCGGGTGTTTCCCTGGTTTTCTGCAGGGTGCCCTCAGCACTCCTCAACATGTTGAGGAGTTCCGGAAGTTCAACTTCTTTACCTTGAATATTAAAATTCAAGATAAACTGGGCGTAAGTGGGAGGGAGGGACTGCAGAATTAATTCTGTATACAGCTCATTCTCTAACGTGGTCCCGAGGTCCATGAGCTCCTCAATGTAGCCAATGATCTTAAGGACGTGTTCCCTTACAGATGATCCGACGGCCAACCTCGCCTGAAAAAGTTTCTTTGAGGTCTCGTATCTTGCGATACGAGATTGCTCTCCATATAATTCCTTGGTATGGAGGAATATGGATTTAAGATCCATATTCTCGTGCTGCCTCTGGTGCTCATTGTCCATAGAGGCCAGCACGAGGCACTTGGCCTTCATGTAGTCAATCTCCCAGGTCTTAAGGATTTCCTTATCCGCAACACTGGATTCTGGACCTGCTACGGCGGGGGCTTTAGTAGTGAGGATATAGCCCAACTTGTCATAAGTTATTGCCATCTTGACATTCCTGAGCCAATATTTGTAGTTTGTCCCTGTCAATATATTTTTATCTAATAGTAACTTAAGGCCCATCATCTTTGGTTGCTGTAATTAGGAGAGAGAGAAGAAACACTTTAGCATGATGCTCTTGCAAGTTTAGATTGGTTTTTAGTTTATCTAAACAGGATGGCTCCCACTGTTTCTCGAATCCTTTCTTAAACCAGAAAAGAAGAATTAGTTAGGATTAGTCTCACCCTACAATACTTGCTTAACCGTTCAGCCAGGCGAGTTTTTGTAAGTCCATGCTACCTCTCCCGGTACTTTCGGGCATGCGGAATTTGGTGAAAAACAATTTTCTAGAGGCGGTAACATGGACTCAAAACCGGATCTTGGTTAAACATCTAACTAACAACCTAACTAGGAGTTGTTAACTACTCAGTTAGGGGGTTATACCTTTCTTTCTTGAACTCCTTCGTCATAAAGCCTCGATAGTTGTCCGGATCGGCTTCATCCCGTCGTCTCCTTGCGCCGAAGATCGATCCACCTGAAAGCTTCTACCTTTGGCTTCTTCTTCATACTTTGAAGAAACTAGTTCACTCGGTTTGCTAAACCTTGTGAACTAGAGTGAGTAGAGGAGAGTGTGTTGGGTTTTCTCTATGATTCTTGGTTCTCAGCACATGAGACAAGTGAACCATAGACTAAAGAGAAGGAGAGCAAGAGGAAGGAGATGAGAGCTCAAGAACACAAGAGAGAGAATGAAAAATGATAGAATGAGCAAGACTTTTCTCACTTGGCTCTCATAATCCAAAACCATCATCACAAAAATAGTAATCAAGTATTGTGTAAATGGTTTAAGTCAAAATGGCTATATCATTTCATGCACTCATATTGCACAAGAGAACAAGCAAGTGAAAAGTCTTTGCCATGAAATGATAGCCATTGTCATCATGATGGTCAACTAGTCCAACCTAGTCAACCAGTCAACAAAGTCAACAAGTCAACAAAGTCAACCCCTCAACAACCATGTCACCACAATACTTAATTAATATTATTGTTAATCATATATCATATTCTCATTAGGGTTGAGCAAAAAGTCAATAGTCAACAGTCAACGGTCAACAACCCTAATGAGAATCCTCTGCCTCTGTCTCTCCGTCAACTGTGCATACACACCCGCATCCGCGTTCCGAGGAACACGAATACAAACTGGATAAAACCAATCCCAATACGTACACTAGGATCTGGCTTAAACCAAAGCCCGCTAGTGTAAACTGTCCGGACACTAAACGTGCACAAGTGCACGGATGTGACTGAACCCTGTCGCAAAACCATGCGATCTGTCGCAAAACCATGCGACCTCTACTCTTTTGCCTAAAGGCGAATAGCTTTCTGTGTGGGACTCTAAAGACTCGACACTACGCTGGCAGTGGGTTTAACCATAGACCGCAAGCGGCACTAGCTGTGCGTAACGGTCCCCAGGTAGATGCCGACAAGAAGACTGACGAGGTGAAACCCATCTGAACTCCTACTGAGCCTGAATGTGACAATCTCTGTACAGTCCGGTCTGTTCGTCTGATACATCGCATGGCGGGCCTAGGGGGGCGGTAAACGTCAGTCCCCTAATAGCGGTACAAGTCGTGTCGGAGTGAAGCCCAATACACCCTGAGATAACACTGGAAGCCTACCAGTATATCCCGCTTGCCCTGGCCAGGGACTACTCGTGTAATGGCTCTCCTAGACACAGCGCGATGTCAACCCCCAATACCGGGAGAGACGAATCATGTTTAACCGTCACTGCCTCCAAGTGCTTCGGGACTGCACCCAACTACTACCTGTTTGCACGACTCCTTTGAGCCGTGGTAGGGTAGTATTCAAAGTACAGTGGGAACACACTCGAGGCGAAGTGACAGTGTCAAGTCAGCAGACTAAGCTGTACTCATGTCACCTGGGAACTGATAACTGACGATAGGTATAATACTAACCGGTCAGTTCCCGACGAGTCCTGTCCAGTGTACTCGTAACCTAACGAGCACCCACATACTATCTCCAGTACGGCGTACTGATGGCTGTGGGACAGACCATCTCCCACACTGGGATGAGAAGCGCATGCGCTAGTCTACTCCGGAGTATCGATGCCCTGTCTCGATAGTCCTGCGACTAGGGACCTGCATAAGGATGTGCTTATAGATTACCCAGCCCCCACTAGTGTGACTGCCATCACAACGCTGGTAATCAAGCAAAGATCCTAAGGGCTCCACTAATGCGTATAGGTGATATAATAAAATAAACACATGTACACATTGAAGTAGAAATAAACCAAGTAGCATACTACTATTTTGAGACAAGGTGAATATCCCAAGCTTCCATTAAGTAATATACAAACTAGTATGATACAGTAATGGCCTCTAGGGCATATACATTAACAATCTCCCACTTGCACTAAGGCCATGTACTGGCGTATCGAAGACCTATCATCTCGATCAGCCGCTCGAACTGAGTCTGGGGCCAGGCCTTGGTGAATGGATCTGCAGTGTTATCTTCTGAAGCAACCCTTCGAACCTCGATCTCCTGGCAATCCACGATCTCCCTAATCAGGTGATACCGCCTCAAGATGTGTCTGGATCTCTGATGGGACCTGGGTTCCTTCGCTAAAGCTATAGCCCCGTTGTTGTCGAAATACAGAGGTATTGGATCAACAATGGACGGAACCACCTGAAGTTCTTTCAAGAACTTCCTCATCCAGACAGCTTCCTTTGCGGCATCAGATGCAGCGATGTATTCCGCTTCCATCGTCGAGTCTGCAACGGTTTCCTGTTTGGAACTCTTCCAACACACCGCCCCTCCATTGAGGGTAAAGACAAAACCCGACATGGACTTGGAATCATCCTTGTCACTCTGGAAGCTGGAGTCAGCAAAGGCCTCGATCTGGAGGTCTTTTCCGCCATACACCAAGAATATCTCCTTAGTCCTTCTCAGGTACTTGAGAATGTTCTTTACCGCTATCCAGTGTTTCTCCCCAGGGTTTGACTGATACCGGCTTACCACACTCAGTGCATATGCTACATCCGGTCTGGTACACAACATCGCATACATTATAGAGCCTACCGCAGAAGCGTAGGGTATAATAGACATGCGATCCCTCTCCAAATCAGTCTTGGGAGACATCTCTTTAGAGAGGGTGATCCCGTGACAAGCCGGTAGGTTACCGCGCTTGGAATCTTCCATACTGAATCTCTTTAGTATGGTGTCGATGTACCTGGACTGTGAAAGTCCTAATATCCTCTTGGATCTATCACGATGGATCCGGATCCCCAGGATGTATGAGGCATCACCCAGGTCTTTCATGGAGAACCTGTGTGACAAGAACCCCTTGACGGATTGTAGCATAGGAATGTCATTTCCTATTAAGAGAATGTCATCCACGTATAAAACGAGGAATACTACAGTTCTCGCTACAAATCTACTGTAGATGCATGGTTCATCTGGATTTTTGATAAAGCCAAATTCCTTGACCGTCTCATCAAAACAGATGTTCCAACTCCTCGATGCCTGCTTTAGTCCATAGATGGACTTAAGCAACTTGCACACCTTTCCGCTGCTCCCATTCTGAATGAAACCTTCTGGCTGGTCCATATAGACACACTCCTCTAAATTTCCATTTAGAAAAGCGGTCTTTACGTCCATTTGCCAAATCTCATAATCATGGAAGGCAGCAATGGCAAGAAGGATCTGAATGGATTTCAGCATAGCCACTGGAGAAAAGATTTCGTCATAGTCCAAACCAGGTCTTTGACGAAAACACTTTGCAACCAGTCTAGCTTTATAGGTCTCAACCTGTCCATCTACACCAATCTTCCTTTTGAAGATCCACTTGCATCCTACGGGTTTTACCCCGTCTGGAGCACTGTCCAACGTCCATACCTTGTTGGTGTACATGGACTCCATTTCGGTCCGCATTGCATCCAGCCATTTTACCGAGTCAACGCTCTGAATGGCTTGCTGGAAGCTAGTAGGCTCATCATAATCTATGATGCAATCCTCTCTATCCCCGTCTATGAGAAAACCGTAGTATCTCTCGGGCGGATGAGACTGCCTACTACTCCTGCGGAGCGGCGTAGGAATGTCCTGTTCTTTTGAACCCTCTGGTTCCACTAAGCTTTCAGTAATAGCTCGTGGTTCTGGAATTTCTTCCAGTTCTACTGCGCTCCCACTAATTTCCTTTTCTAAGAACTGGTGTTCTAGAAAGTGGGCATGACGAGAAACAAAAACCTTTTGTTCCTCTTCGCAATAGAAGAAATATCCCTTGGAGTTCTTTGGATATCCCACGAACTTGCACTGTACTGAGCGTGCCTCGAGCTTGTCCGCATGCTGCTTTTTGACAAAAGCTGGACTTCCCCATGTCTTAATGTGATTAAGATAGGGTCTCTTCCCACACCACATCTCATATGGTGTAGTAGGCACAGTCTTAGTGGGAACTCGGTTCAAAAGGTATGCAGCTGATTCTAGCGCATACCCCCAGAATGATCGCGGTAACTCAGCGTTACTCATCATGGACCGTACCATATCCAATAGGGTTCGGTTCCGTCTCTCCGATACACCGTTATGTTGCGGAGTGTATGGAGGAGTAAGCTGAGAGAGAATTCCGTTCTCTTTTAAATAGTCCAGGAACTCGGTACTTAAGTATTCTCCACCTCGATCCGATCTTAGAATCTTGATACTTTTGCCGGTTTGTTTTTCTACTTCATTCTTATATTCCTGGAATTTTCCAAAGGCTTCGGACTTATGTTTCATTAAGAAGACATAACCGTACCTTGAAAAATCATCCGTAAAAGTAATGAAGTAAGAATAACCGCTTCGCGCATGTGTAGATATTGGACCGCACACGTCGCTTTGTACGAGTCCCAAGAGCTCGCTCGCTCTTACTCCGTGTCCAGTGAACGAAGTCTTTGTCATCTTTCCTTTGAGACAGGATTGACAAGTGGCATACGATTGATATTCGAACGGATTCAAATATCCTTCTGTATGTAATTTCGTCAACCTTCTCTCATTGATGTGACCCAGTCTACAATGCCACAAGAAAGTCTGATTTATTTCCGGAGACTTTCTTTTGTGTGTATTCTGGACATTGAAAATCTGTGGTTGGTTTAATACGTATATACCATTGCTCAATGTACCTGACCCAATCAGAACTTGATTAAGGTGAATGTTTACAACATTACTTACAAACGCAAATTCATAACCTTCTTTAGAAACCAAAGATACAGAAATGATATTACAAGTTGCGTTGGGTACAAAAAAACAATTACGCAAAACCAAAACATGTCCATCTGACATTCCCAGGTGATAGTCCCCCACGGCCTTAGCATCCATGCTAGCTCCGTTTGCAACTTTGAGGGTCATGTCACATGCCTTCAAAACCCTACGGTTTCTCAACGCCTGCAAAGAATTACAGATATGAGATCCTGATCCGGTATCCAATACCCAGGAAGTAGAGTTTATTGAAAGACAGTTTGCAATAACATACACACCTGAAGCTGAAGCTGCAACCTGCTTCAACTCCTGTGTCCTGGCTTTCCAAGCCCTGCAATCATTCTTCCAGTGTCCTTTCTTATGACAATAGAAGCATTCTTCCTTATCCACAAGCTTTCCCACTTTCTTTGTTGCTTTTGCCTTTCCCTTCGTATCCACTTTACTAACACCGCCCCTTGGTTTGGCGGGGGCTTTCTTCTTCTTTCCCTTGGCTTTCGCCTTGGACCTAGAAGAAGAAGATCCTCCTACAAACAAAGTGGATGTTTCCCTACCTTTCTGTAGGGTGCCCTCTGCGCTCCTCAGCATGTTGAGGAGTTCTGAAAGTTCAACTTCCTTTTCTTGTAAGTTGAAGTTCAGTATGAACTAGGCGTAAGTGGAAGGAAGGGACTGGAGAATCAAGTCCGTATAGAGCTCATTCTCCAACGTGGTCCCAAGGTCCGCGAGCTCCTCAATGTAGCCAATCATCTTAAGCACGTGTTCCGCTACCGATGATCCGACGGCCAATCTTGCCGAAAATAACTTCTTCGACACTTCGTATCTTGCGATACGAGATTGCTCTCCATACAGTTCTTTTGTATGAAGAAATATGGATTCCAGGTCCATATTCTCGTGCCTCCTCTAATGTTCATTGTCCATAGAGGCAAGCACGAGGCACTTGGCCTTCGCGCAGTCTAGTTCTCAGGTCTTACGGATTTCCTTATCCGCGACGCTGGTTTTGGGACCTGGGACAGGGGGAGCTTTGGTGGTAAGAAGATACCCCAACTTGTCGTAAGTGATTGCCATCTTGACATTCCTGAGCCAATCTTTGTAGTTTGGCCCGGTCAGTATGTTTTTATCTAGGTGTAACTTAAGTCCAGTCATGTCGATTGGTCGCTGCAATTAGGAGAGAGAAGAAACACTCAGCATGATGCTCTTGCAAGTTTAGAATGGTTTTTAGTTTGTCTAAAAGGGATGGCTCCCACTGTTTCTCGAATCCCTCCTCAAACCAAAAAGGAAGAATTAGTCAGGATCAATCTCACCGTACAATACTTGCTTAATCATTAAGCCAGGCCAGTGTCGGTACTTCGAGGGAGGTTTTCCAACGCTTTCGCGAGGTTCCTTAATTAAATAACCTCTTTTCCCTGTGGGCGTAGCCCCACTAACACCTTTCTAGACACCTACTTGGTTTATAGCATTGATCGTTAAGTGAGAAATTTCCTGAGGAGTAGCATATACTCACAGTAGGATCGGGATCCAAATATCATCGTGTGACGAAACTGAAGGAATCCTACCAGAATCATCACACTCTAAATGGTATGCAATACTAGCATGTTTCAGTTCTTTTGAAACTCCCGATGTGGATTTTTGCCCCATGCTCTTATGACCTTGACTTTGGCCAAAATATCACAAGTCACATGTCAAGTTCTACCCGTCATTCTCCAGGTTAATTTGTATCCACCCGTACTTACCCTTGACTTTGGCCAAAATAGCGGTACGACTGTCCCAAACCTGTAGGGTTCCTAGGCACTCTAATGAGGTCTCACAAGGCATCAACCATGCCAATTTCAAATTTTACGGGTGCCGAGAAACCCTAATACGGATCGTTAACTAGAAGTCTAGGCGATAAAAGAAACTAGTTAACAGCTTAACTACAAGAACGGAAATACAACCTTTGTAGATCCGGTGCTCCACCTCCATAGCTCCGCGATGAAGTCTCCTCGCTGTCCAAATCAAATCCCGGGCTCTAGCGTCGGCTTCATCGGAGAAATGGGCGGGCTAGGTCATCGACTACGATGCCGAAGATGATCTACGTCGAGGCATCGCTAGATCAAGCTCCCACTTCACAAAGTCATGAAACTTGTGAAGAGAACACCCTATACTACTTGGCAAGAGGTAGAGGATGAAGAAATAGGAGGTGGGTTCACTTTAGAATTGGATTTCTTACTCTTTTTCATCAATCACCATTGATGGTCAAGCTTTTTCTTCTTGTGAAGAAGAAGAAGAAGATGAAGATAATATGATAAGAATTAAAGGATAATAGAAAAAGAATTCATTCTTATCATATTCTTAACCATAGTTAAGTGTAGAGAATGAACTAGGGTTAGTTCAAATGGTTAGGGTTAAGCATGAGACAAGAATGGTGACTAAGTCAAAGGTTCATGAATCTTCAACTAAAAAACAAACAAAGCCACCATTCTTGTTTACATATCAAAAATAAATAAACAAATAAATAAAAGAATAATCAAAACCCTAATCATCAACTTAACCATGGTTTAATTCTTTACACTTAACCAAATAAGCATGTATCATCAAACATGATACAATCAAGTGCACAAAAGTATATCACATATACAATGTGCACAATCCAAGTGAGAAAATCCATTTAAAGTGAACCAATACTAGTTAATGCAAAGTAATATATCAAATATATAATTATACATCAAATCATTAAATCAACACTTGATTTAACGATCCGGTCATATCGCATATAACCGACTAGTATCCTATGTATCGGCTTACCGAATCAATCCTTGATTCGATAACTAGGTTATATCGCATACAACCAATCGATACATCCATCGCGAGAATAGAATACGGTATCACATACACGCATTATTCTCGGTCCCGCACATATCTCATATGCGCTCCTATTTCGTTTCGCTTGAGCCAGGAAACCTCTGTGTAGGACTCTAAAGACTCGTCAATACGCCGGCAGCAGGTGATGATCATATCAAACACCCACAAGCCGCAAGCGGTCTGCTAAACGTAACGGCCACCCGGGTATTGAGCGATCAGAAGATCGACGAGCAAGCCCGCTCACACTCCTGTGAATCCAACCAGTAACACTTACCGTACAGTCCGGTCTGATCGTCTGATATGTCGCATATCTCGCCTAGGGGTGGTAAACGTCAGACCCCAATAGCTCGATAAGTCGTGTCGATATGAGGTCTATAACAATTCGAGAAACTACAGGTAACACTTACCAGTAAATCTCAGCAACCCTGGCCAGGGATTTCCAGTTATAGCCAATCGAACACAGCGCAACATCAACCCCCTATACCGGGAGAGACGAATCCCCTCCTATCGCTCATTGCCTCTATGTGATTCGGGACTGTACCCAAAAACCACCGTTTTGCACGCCCTCTTGGACGTGGTAAGGTGGAAATCAAAGCACAGTGGGAACCACACAAGACTCTATGACGATCTCGGGTCAACAGACTACTCTGTACCAGTGTCACCAGAGAACTGCCATCTAACGTAAGGTATAATACCATCTGGGAGTTCTCGGCGAGTCCGTCCAGTGTACCCAGTCTCCACTGAGCACCCGTATATCATCTCTGATGTCAAACACCAATGGATATGGGATCATCCATCGCCCATCTTAATGGGTCGAGAAGGTATACGCTAGTCTACTCTGGTATATCGATGCCCCGTCTCGAAATACCCACGACTAGGGACCTTGAAGGATGTACTTATGGACTACCATGTCCCCACTAGTATGATCCGCATCATAATCCAGGTAGTCAAGTACACATCCTAAGGGCTTTACCAACATGTAACAGAGAGACAATCAGTGTACACGTTAAGGTAAAGTGCAACCAGATAGCATACTATCATGTCGAGCAAGAAAGTCCTCCCTATATATGTCCCAGCATCCACTGCAATATACATCCTATGTACAGTAATGGCCTCTAGGGCATACATATAACTAACAATCTCCCACTTGCACTAGGGCCATCTGTAGCAGTGGTTGCAGTATCTCATACTCAACCATCCCATAAAATTCTCTCTCTGGGAATAGGCCTTCGTGAGTGGATCCGCCGTGTTGTCCTCTGAGTCTACTCTCCTAACCTCGATCACCGTGGAGATCAACTATCTCCATGATCAGGTGATACTGCCTTAGAATATGTCTGGATCACTGATGTGACGGATGTTCCTTGGCATAAGCCACAACTCCATTGACACACAATGGGAGGAACTAAGTTCATCTCATGAACAAATATACATCCATACTGCCTCTTTGGTAGCATCTTAAGTAGCGATGTATCCAGCCTTAATCGTCTAGTATGCCACGGTATCTAGCTTGGAACTCTTCCAACATACCGTCCCTTTTACTGAGGGTAAAGACAATGCCTGTGACTGACTTTCAGTCGTCCTTATCACTCTGGAACCCTTCCAGTGATTCTCCCCAGGATCGGTTGATACCATCTCACTACAACTAGTGAGAATCCTAACATCCAATTAGATCTATCTCATAGATCCAAAATCCAGGATTTAGGAGGTATCATTTTGATCCTATATGGAGAATCATTATGATAAGCGGAGATTGATCGAGCGTAGCATAGGAAACTCCTTCCCTATCAAGGGTATGTTATCCACGTACTCTACGAGGATCGTCACCATACTCCCTACTACATTTTTGTTTATACAAGGTTCATCTACCATTTTGATGATGTCAAACTCTTTGACTAACACATCAAAACAGATGTTCCAACTTCGCGATACCTGCTTTATCCTATAAAGTATCTTGTACACGTTTCCGCTGCTCCCACTGTCTACGAAGCCCTCTGGCTGTGTTCTTATAGACGTTCTCTTGTAAATCATTATTTAGAAAAGTAGTCAGGCACCCAACCGCCAGATATCGTAGTCATGGTATGTAGCCGTGGCAAGTAGGATCTGGATGGACTTAAGCATAGCCACTTGAAAAGGTTTCATCATTTTCCACGCCTGGTCGATGTCGAAAAGCTTTAACAAGTCTAGCTTTGAAAGTCTCAACTTTTCCATCTACACCAATTAATCTTCTCAAGATGTACTTGCTCCTGACGGGGATTTAACCCTTCAGATATAGCAACCAAAGTCCATACTTTGTTGGTGTACATGGATTCCATCTCAGATCGCTAAGCATCTGTAAGTCGATGTACAACACCCCAGTACTTGTGGGGAGGCGGAATTTTCAAAAACGAACTTGTTTAGTGAACAAACATCGACTAACCGCTTGAATCGAAGCTAAACGATAACTAACTACAAACATAGAGTTTCTATGCTACTATGTTTAGGGATTATACCTAATGAATCGTGTCCTTCGTCTTTGCGAACTCCACCTCCTCCTCGGCCTTCTCGAGGTAGTAGACGATCCATCCGAGAGCTTTACTCCAAGCTTAGCCTCTAAACTTGAGGCAACTAACCTTCTTTAAGTGCTAATCAAAGAAGCTAGGTGATATAGAGTGAGGGTTATGGTTTAATTAGTCTAACTAATCCTTGTACTCAACACATGAGAGGGGAGGATTAGGGTTTGAAGAGGGAGAGCTTGAGGAGAGAGAAGGTGAAGATAATAGTGAAGTGAGAAGAATGAGTTATCATAATATATATCAAGCATTTCTTTTTAACAAGAAAAGAAAAGAAATCATTTTACAACCATGCTTGATAAATATCTTGTGGTGATTCATCTCCATGAGTCATTAAGCAATTATGAAGCATTAATGACATGGATGAATCATCCATATGACTCGCTAATCTCATTCAATGTATATGCCACCTAAACCTCCTTAGTCACCATCTTCTAGAAGCTTCTCGCGCAATTACGAGAACGCCCCTCCTTTCCGCAAAAATACGGAAAAACTTTAGACTGTATAAATCCAATAACCGGATACCAGTAACTGGCTTAAACCAAAGCCGACTGGTAAAAACTGTCTGAAAGTCGTACGTGCGTAAACACACGTATGCGTCCGAACCCTTGTCGTAAAACCATACGACCTCTATATCGTTTCGCCTGGAGTAGGGAAACTCTCTGTGTGGGACTCTAGAGACTCGACTACTACGCTGGCAGTGGGTTTAACCACAGACCGCAAGCGGCACTAGCTGTACGTAACGGTCCCCAGGTAGATGTCGATAAGAAGGCTGATAAGGAAACCCATCCGAACTCCTACTGAGCCTGATGTGACAATCTCCATACAGTCCGGTCCGTTCGTCTTAGACTATCGCATATCGGGCCTAGGGGCGGCAAGCGTCAGTCCCCTAATAGCGGTATAAGTCGTGTCGGAGCGAAGCCCATTACACCCTGAGAAACTACTGGAACCTACCAGCAAATCTCGCTTGCCCTGGCCAGGGACTTTGCGTAATGGCTCTCTGACACAGCGCGATATCAACCCCCAATACCGGGAGAGACGAATCCTATCTAACCGCCACTGCCTCCAAGTGCTCGGGACTGCACCCAACTGCTACCTGTTTGCACGACTCCTTTGAGCCGTGGTAGGGTAGCAATCTAAGAACAGTGGGACACACTTAAGGCGAAGTAGCAGTGTCAAGTCTGCGGACTATGCTGTACTCATGTCACCTGGAAACTGTTCACTGACGACTGGTATAAAACCAACCAACCGTTCCCTGTGAGTCCTGTCCGGTGTACCAGTAACCTAACGAGCACCTGCATACTATCTCCAGTACGACGTACTGACGGCTGTGGGACAGACCATCTCTCCAACTGGGATGAGAAGCGTACACACTAGTCTACTCCGGAGTATCGATGCTCTGTCTCGATAATCCAACGACCAGGGACCTGAATAAGGATGTGCTTGTAGACTATCCAGCCCCCACTAGTGTGACTGCCATCACAACGCTGGTAGTCAAGCAAGATCCTAAGAGCTCTATCAATACGTATACTCACATATTAAGATAGAAAAACCAAGTAGCATACTACCATGTTTAGCAAGACTGTTATATACATGTGAATATCCCAAGCTTCCATTAAGTAATATACAAACTAGTATGATACAGTAATGGCCTTCTAGGGCATAAACACTAACAATCTCCCACTTGCACTAGGGCCATGTACTGGCGTATCGAAGACCGATGATCTCGAGTAGCCTCTCGAACTGAATCTGAGGTAGGGCCTTTGTGAATGGATCAGCAATGTTCTCTTCAGAAGCAACTCTCCGAACCTCGATCTCCTAACGATCAATGATCTCCCTGATCAGGTGATACCGCCTTAAGATGTGTCTGTACTTCTGATGGGACCTTGGTTCCTTCGCTACAGCTATAGCTCCGTTGTTGTCGCAATACAGAGGTATTGGATCAACTATGGTAGGAACCACCTGAAGTTCTGTTAAGAACTTCTTCATCCAGACTGCTTCTTTTGCGGCATCGCAAGCAGCTATATACTCCGCTTCCATCGTCGAGTCAGCAACGGTGTCCTGCTTGGAGCTCTTCCAGCACACCGCCCCTCCATTGAGGGTAAAGACATAACCCGACATAGACTTGGAATCGTCCTTATCACTCTGGAAGCCGGAATCAGCAAAGGCCTCCAACCTGAGGTCTTTTCCGCCGTAAACCAAGAACATCTCCTTAGTCCTTCTCAGGTACTTGAGAATGTTCTTTACTGCTATCCAGTGCTTCTCCCATGGGTCTGACTGATACCGGCTTACCACGCTCAGTGCGTAAGCTACATCTGGTCTGGTGCACAACATCGCATACATTATAGAGCCTACCGCAGAAGCGTAGGGTATAATAGACATGTGTTCCCTTTCCAAATCAGTCTTGGGAGACATCTCTTTGCAGAGGGTGATTCCGTGACAAGCCGGTAGATTACCACGCTTAGAATCTTCCATACTGAATCTTTTCAGTACAGTGTCGATATACCTGGACTGCGAAAGTCCCAACATCCTCTTGGATCTATCACGATAGATCCGGATCCCCAGAATGTAAGAGGCATCACCCAGGTCTTTCATGAAGAACCTGTGTGACAAGAATCCTGTCACGACCCGAAAATACGGAACATGACCGGCACTTAAACTACGAACGTCTCGAGGCGTACGTGATCTAAGTAAACCGAAAACCCAGAAATCCAAACCAAGAAAAGTAGTAGAGTGCAGGAAAAACCAACTTAAAGCAAGTAATTTCAATAGCATAAGCCAAATTATGCGGTTTTTTAAAACATCAAAATTTTACTGAAAATTTCGGTAGAGTCTCCTTTGTAAATACTGGCCCCCAAACGGGATACAACATGAATAGTATACGAAATCAAGAAAAAGGCATCCCCAAGCGGGAGCTAGCTCTTCGTCAATCGACGGTCACAACCACACAAGCAATATAATATACAACGCCAACGGCGAAGATCAAAATTCAAAAGGAAACTCAAAACCACCAAATATATAACGAGCGACTCTAAGGTCGAAAGAATAAACAACACTGGTCTCTATCTCAATAAATACATGTTTGGTTGATGGAACTTCTAGATACAACAGAATAATAATATACAAGATATAATGATGGGTAAGATACAAATAACCCACCTACTAGCAAGCCACCCGGAAATGGAAATAGTGCCAGCAAAGCCGTAATGAAACCTGTACGGCAAACCTGCAAGAAACTGGGGCACAACGGGGGTGAGTTGCCAACTCGTGAATAGAAAAACCTCTACGCACAGAAATCGCATAAATAACGCAATCCTAGGTCAATGATCATCATATGTCCTCAAATATAGGAATAACACGTAGCCTATAACAAGGCTAGGGTAAATATCTAACCCGAGTGTAATCTCATGTGCCCGTGTCAGTGCCTCAGGTAGCAATATATCATATGAATGAGGTATGAATGCATGAAAACAGAATACATGTAAATGAAGAACTGTTTTCATAAATTAGTGACATTTCCTTTGTATTTTTAAACCGAGGTATCATAAATGAAATCAGTATCAACAGTGTCTAGCATCGACACAAAACATAAATCTCAATGTCTCGAAATATCAATGTCTCAATCTCAATATCTAGGGCGCCGTCAGTCCAGACCGGCCCCTACCATCCATCTCAAGACCACGACGGTATCCTCCGGATATCCGACGTGTCGGGTAATATCACCGGTAGGTAGTGCTCCCCAGCCAGGCTCAACGTCAACACCACATTCCTCTTGCCCCGGGGTACCATACCGGGCCCACCATGTACCCGAAACGGTTCCTCCACTCCTCGAATCGGGTCTCGAAATCCATCAGCAAACTCATGGTGGACGACTCATACATCATGGGAAAACCGTACTTTTTATTTTAAAAGGGAGAAAAGGTTTATTTATGTTTTTGCGGTTTCCTCCAAATCCAAGAAATCTCATGAAATCCGAATCCAAGTCATCAATAGCATGTAAACAGTGAATATAGGCATGAGAATCCATGAATGCGACACAACAGTGAATAATAACATGTATGAAGTAGTAGGCAATAACTACAATGTCTAACTAGCATATAAGGCAACTACACTAATATCATATCTAAACTATTAGCTAACAACCTATGTCAAATGAAATAGTATTTTCTAAAGTGTTCGTGACATGTCAATTACCGATGAAGATGTGTGTGAGCCGGCAAGTAAGTGTACGTGGTACATACGCGTCATCGGTAATGGTGCTGGTGTCCTAACAGCATGATATTAATAATGCAATAAGAAATTATAATATAAGTATGCGATGCGGAGCGAACAGTAAAAATGAGCGGGAGCTGAATACTAGACGCAACTATAACTAATCTGCACTAATCTAATATAAGTCCTACAAATGGTGCCTTTTGAAATAACACGAATCATGGGGTTTTGAAAATAGGGGCTACGGTGTTTTTAAGAAAAGATACGTTTTTTGAAATATCCGTAGAATCCCTTGACCTGTCTTTTAAAATACGCATGATTCGTAAGCTTTGAAATAGGTAAGAATCGAATCTAATCTAACAACTAAACTAAGCTAAAGGGCTAAGCTAACAAGCTGGACTACAGGTAAGGAAACCGCCTAACGTCTGAGTCGATACATATACATACCTGTATATATATTAGTCGGTGATCCCGCCTCAATAATATCATATCCGATACCATATTTATAATCAGACATCCCAAGTCAAGAGTGCGGATCAATCATCAAGATATAGCTCGTACGTAAATCCGTCGTACGGCATCCTCCAATTCTGGGTACGTGTCAAAATCACATTCATCATACTATTCACCTAGTATCCTCTTTATCAATATTATGATCTGGTACTGATCTATGTCTAGTACAATACTGATATCGCCTAAGTATGCATGCACGTGTGTAAAAACTACGTCAAGGACCCGCTACAACGTCATGTCGTATCTCAAATACGAACCCCGCTATATCACCGATCTCACGGCCTCAAATCAAATCTCATCGACTCATCATAAATCCCAAGTACTATCCTCAAATCCGTATGTGAACACACAGTCCCATACCTATGTGAACACATAGCTATATATTCCCGAATAAGCACAAAAGAAAGAAGAAGGTATGCAAGTATGGGTGGGTGTGTGCAACTGTGGTGCGACCGCTACTCTAGGGTTTCGCGACACTCAATCATCCAAGAACACCAAATATCCATATTTATCATCAATAACTCAAACAATATATAACCAATATATATATATGTGTATACGTGTCCGTATACATCACCATGAACTGCGGGGGTGCTATACGCCATCCTCCCGACTTCTCCCCGTAGATATAAATCTACTCACCTGATCCTCGCTCGCCGGTGCCGACGTCGCCACGCGATTGCTGGTCGTCTCGAAGTCCACATGGGGTACCTTAAAACCATCTTGAGATCAACATGAAACTAGACCTCCAAATTGAAATCTTTGCACCAAGATCCATGCTTAAAGAGATAAGAGAAAATGGGTAGGGCTTTGATTTGCATTTTAGCTTTGATTTTTGATGGAAATGGGTGAATTTTTTTGATGGAAAATGAGAGGAGAAGAGGGAGGGAGGGGCTGCTGTTGGGGGCTGAGAATTTCGGCCAGAAATTGAGGGAATGAGGAGAGAGAGGGAGGGGTTGAAAGTGGGGAGAAAAGACAAAGTCCACATTGACTTTCTTTCATTTTCTTTTCTTTTCATTGATTTCTTCTCTTTTCTTTTTGAAGTGGGGAAAAGAGTGGGAGTGGGGCAGCAAGAGTTCAGCCATCATGATGGGGAAATGGGGGTTTGGGAGTGTGTACGGGTGTGGGGTGATGAAAGATGATAAATACAATACCCCAAACATCCATTTACGCTAAAAAAAGCTTTTTTTTCTTCAATAATTTCTAAACCGTTTTGGCAAATAATTTCGTTCCAAAAACCACATGATAAAATTTTATTTAATATTTTATGATGCACAAAATTTGTTTCAACTCATTCCAATTTGTAATTTTCCCTAATTAAATGTATTAGTGACGGCTTAAATAATAATAAAATAATATTTTTTTCAGAAAATTTGAAATTTCACCAGCGGCTCAATAAACACCAAATAATAGCAATTACATAGCTAGAATATGTATATTTAATTTTTATAATAAGATATTTGTATTTTGACTTTTTACAGAAAATCCCCTTATTTTACCGATTTTTCGAAATTTCACCGAAACGATTTTCAAAACGTTACAATCTTCCCCCCTTAAAGAAATTCGGTCCCCGAATTTAAATTCAAACTCCCCCCAAATACAAAAACATCTAAGCAAAACCATCAAGTCGTCGGGGCTCCGAAATCCTAAGTATATAAAACGCATCATAGCGCAATACATGCGCATGAACAATGAGCAGATAACTCAAAATCAAAACTCTGTCAAGCATCCCGCAATCATCGGAGTCACGGTAAAGACACAAATGACAAATCCAATATAAAATCAATATGATATAACTCGAAACTATACATGTAAATATCTGAAGGAAATGAATGCCAAATATATTCAGGTACTGTCCTCTGACTAGTCCTGCTCAGTACGAAAACACATAGCAATATCATAAAAACGTACTGCTCTATACGAAATCAATCCCCAAAATATGCACATGAATGCTACGTGCGTCTGGTGCGCACGGAAATCAAAATCCATGAATGTGCCATACATGCGCACAGAAACAACATCTAAGTGCATCGGGTGTGCACGAAACATCTGTCGTAGGCAACATGTGTGCCTGACAGCAAAATCAGGTGCATCTGACATGCACGAAAAATCTCGATTTAGTGCATCTGGTGTGCACCAAAATCGTATCTCAAGACATGCGCTCAACATGCGCGAAAACCCAAAACCAGGGGCATCCATCATGCACGAAATCATGAAATCCAATATCAGGCGCCGAACATGCGCAAAATCAAATCAGGTGCACGAGGTGCACAAAACAAATATCGAACATCGCCATCGAAATCAAAGTCCAATGCATCTATGTGCACAAAAGGTGTATCACTGCACTGCAAGCATATATAAACTATACAGAGTGCAGGAACCAAATCGTGTGCATGCATACGCACAAAATCAACTCAAGTGTCTAAAACCGTAAAATCACAAACATGTGAAACCAAAGCACGAAAACGATATCAAGTGTAACACTGTGCAAGGATCGTAAATCCACAATCATCAAAATCAAATCATGCGAATAAATCACCCAAAACATCGAAATCAATAATGGCGGAATAGTACCGCTCAAGTGCATCCTCTAAGAATCTTGGGCCAACTGTCGCGGTCACTAGTGGGACGTCTCGTCGATGATCATGAATTCTGGCCTGCTGGTGTGCATAACAATGACCACTCCTGGGTCAAGGTCTTCACTGTGAATTACCAATCTTTCGGTCCATCGGCTCATCGGCCTGTCAGGTGTGCTAACGGAGACGGTTCCGTTCTGGCACTTCTCTGGTCATCTCTTGGTTAATCATCGCGACCACTCGTAAGACAGCGTATTACTGGCGTCGTCCTCTAGCTCTCTGAATGTACGTGACACATCTGATCCTGGGTGCAAGTATCATTGCAGCAGTGTCCTGGAAGGAATCCTGCTCATGGTCTCTTCCATGTCTCGCCTCTGCCAATTGTCCGGAAGTCATCGTCCTTTCCTATATCTGCATCTTGCTCCAGAACGGCTGCATACCCATCGCGACTCCTTCTGGAAGGTATATCCAGTACTCTGTCTCGGCATGCGTATCGCATCTCTGATGTCGGCGGAGTGGAACGTCGTCTTATCCAGATCTTGTACGGACCTCTTTACTCCACTTTCTCTAATGTCGACTGCTTCGGAATCGTCTCATCATGGCTACATGGACTGAGCTCCAACGGCTATCCTCGTATCGGGAGTCTCCCAAGAAATGCATCTCACCACCTAGCATCCGAATTAAGTCGAGCCATCCGACCGAGTCGTCAAACCTCATAATCCCCCAAGAGCTCAACCTCTTGGGCACAGTGTAATAGTATCGAGCACATACCACAGCATCGGTGGTCCAGCCGTAGAAGGGCAAACCCAAGCCTCACTAATGGCGCCGTAGAACTGCCGCAAACCCAAAGGTTCAAAGGCTTTCACACGGTCATTAAGTCAAGTTAGGGTTTCATTCTTCTAGAGGGACCATAGAATTGCCTGCATGTCTTTCCGACTACTTTAAACTTGGAATAATAGGTTTCTGACATTCGATCGTCTCTGTCGACTCTCAACGTCTCCGCGTGAAGTCGTCTCCAGCTGGAATCAATCTATCTGATGACCTCGCATCGGGGTAGGCGAACGATCCACATGTCCTAGTCATTCATCCTCGATGACTAGCGACCTTCTAGCATCTATTAGTACAACTCGTCCCGCAATAGCTCCAACATATTGGACGATATCTCGTCACTCGCAGCAACAACTAGCTCACTCGTCTGCACGCTGAACAGTGCCTCAATCATCATGAGTAAGCAACACACCAACGGTCATCAAGATCTGGCTGGCCTTTATCATTGGCTCAATCCTCTAGTGTCGATCAGCACATCCGAGTAACCTCATAAAGGCGATCCGCCAAACGCTCGTGGCGCGGAAACACAGTAAAAAGACACATCTCTGCAATCGTGTGTCGCCGGAATTTCGCCCTGGTCAGTCCTCGTTCGTGACGAGCTTGTGCTGACCGCAACTCTAGCCGTAGCTCTCCCTGCCCGTAACCGTAGCAGCAAAGCCAAACTGGTACCGATGAGGCTAGATCAGGAAGGAATATAATACTGAGCAAGGAAATGTACATCCTAAGGCTTCATAAGTGGAGTGGCGTGTCGTAAATATGCCGCGGAACATACCAACGGTACGTCACTCTACTTTAGTCACCTATTCCATCAACCAAGGGTCATCCTATGCTCCGAAGGTTAAAACCTAACGCTCTGATACCAACTTTGTCATGACCCGAAAGTACGGAACATGACCGGCACTTAAACTACGAACGTCTCGAGGCGTACGTGATCTAAGTAAACCGAAAACCCAGAAATCCAAACCAAGAAAAGTACTAGAGTGCAGGAAAAACCAACTTAAAGCAAGTAATTTCAATAGCATAAGCCGAATTATGCGTTTTTTTAAAACATCAAAATTTTACTGAAAATTTCGGCAGAGTCTCCTTTGTAAATACTGGCCCCCAAACGGGATACAACATGAATAGTATACGAAATCAAGAAAAAGGCATCCCCAAGCGGGAGCTAGCTCTTCGTCAATCGACGGTCACAACCACACAAGCAATATAATATACAACGCCAACGGCGAGGATCAAAACTCAAAAGGAAACTCAAAACCACCAAATATATAACGAGCGACTCTAAGGTCGAAAGAATAAGCAACACTGGTCTCTATCTCAATAAATACATGTTTGGTTGATGGAACTTCTAGATACAACAGAATAATAATATACAAGATATAATGATGGGTAAGATACAAATAACCCACCTACCAGCAAGCCACCCGGAAATGGAAATAGTGCCAGCAAAGCCGTAATGAAACCTGTACGGCAAACCTGCAAGAAACTGGGGCACAACGGGGGTGAGTTGCCAACTCGTGAATAGAAAAACCTCTACGCACAGAAATCGCATAAATAACGCAATCCTAGGTCAATGATCATCATATGTCCTCAAATATAGGAATAACACGTAGCCTATAACAAGGCTAGGGTAAATATCTAACCCGAGTGTAATCTCATGTGCCCGTGTCAGTGCCTCAGGTAGCAATATATCATATGAATGAGGTATGAATGCATGAAAACAGAATACATGTAAATGAAGAACTGTTTTCATAAATTAGTGACATTTCCTTTGTATTTTTAAACCGAGGTATCATAAATGAAATCAGTATCAACAGTGTCTAGCATCGACACAAAACATAAATCTCAATGTCTCGAAATATCAATGTCTCAATCTCAATATCTAGGGCGCCGTCAGTCCAGACCGGCCCCTACCATCCATCTCAAGACCACGACGGTATCCTCCGGATATCCGACGTGTCGGGTAATATCACCGGTAGGTAGTGCTCCCCAGCCAGGCTCAACGTCAACACCACATTCCTCTTGCCCCGGGGTACCATACCGGGCCCACCATGTACCCGAAACGGTTCCTCCACTCCTCGAATCGGGTCTCGAAATCCATCAGCAAACTCATGGTGGATGACTCATACATCATGGGAAAACCGCACTTTTTATTTTAAAAGGGAGAAAAGGTTTATTTATGTTTTTGCGGTTTCCTCCAAATCCAAGAAATCTCATGAAATCCGAATCCAAGTCATCAATAGCATGTAAACAGTGAATATAGGCATGAGAATCCATGAATGCGACACAACAGTGAATAATAACATGTATGAAGTAGTAGGCAATAACTACAATGTCTAACTAGCATATAAGGCAACTACACTAATATCATGTCTAAACTATTAGCTAACAACCTATGTCAAATGAAATAGTATTTTCTAAAGTGTTCGTGACATGTCAATTACCGATGAAGATGTGTGTGAGCCGGCAAGTAAGTGTACGTGGTACATACGCGTCATCGGTAATGGTGCTGGTGTCCAAACAGCATGATATTAATAATGCAATAAGAAATTATAATATAAGTATGCGATGCGGAGCGAACAGTAAAAATGAGCGGGAGCTGAATACTAGACGCAACTATAACTAATCTGCACTAATCTAATATAAGTCCTACAAATGGTGCCTTTTGAAATAACACGAATCATGGGGTTTTGAAAATAGGGGCTACGGTGTTTTTAAGAAAAGATACGTTTTTTGAAATATCGGTAGAATCCCTTGACCTGTCTTTTAAAATACGCATGATTCGTAAGCTTTGAAATAGGTAAGAATCGAATCTAATCTAACAACTAAACTAAGCTAAAGGGCTAAGCTAACAAGCTGGACTACAGGTAAGGAAACCGCCTAACGTCTGAGTCGATACATATACATACCTGTATATATATTAGTCGGTGATCCCGCCTCAATAATATCATATCCGATACCATATTTATAATCAGACATCCCAAGTCAAGAGTGCGGATCAATCATCAAGATATAGCTCGTACGTAAATCCGTCGTATGGCATCCTCCGATTCTGGGTACGGGTCAAAATCACATTCATCATACTATTCACCTAGTATCCTCTTTATCAATATTATGATCTGGTACTGATCTACGTCTAGTACAATACTGATATCGCCTAAGTATGCATGCACGTGTGTAAAAACTACGTCAAGGACCCGCTACAACGTCATGTCGTATCTCAAATACGAACCCCGCTATATCACCGATCTCACGGCCTCAAATCAAATCTCATCGACTCATCATAAATCCCAAGTACTATCCTCAAATCCGTATGTGAACACACAGTCCCATACGTATGTGAACACATAGCTATATATTCCCGAATAAGCACAAAAGAAAGAAGAAGGTATGCAAGTATGGGTGGGTGTGCGCAAGTGTGGTGCGACCGCTACTCTAGGGTTTCGCGACACTCAATCATCCAAGAACACCAAATATCCATATTTATCATCAATAACTCAAACAATATATAACCAATATATATATGTGTGTATACGTGTCCGTATACATCACCATGAACTGCGGGGGTGCTATACGCCATCCACCCGACTTCTCCCCGTAGATATAAATCTACTCACCTGATCCTCGCTCGCCGGTGCCGACGTCGCCACGCGATTGCTGGTCGTCTCGAAGTCCACATGGGGTACCTTAAAACCATCTTGAGATCAACATGAAACTAGACCTCCAAATTGAAATCTTTGCACCAAGATCCATGCTTAAAGAGATAAGAGAAAATGGGTAGGGCTTTGATTTGCATTTTAGCTTTGATTTTTTATGGAAATGGGTGAATTTTTTTGATGGAAAATGAGAGGAGAAGAGGGAGGGAGGGGCTGCTGTTGGGGGCTGAGAATTTCGGCCAGAAATTGAGGGAATGAGGAGAGAGAGGGAGGGGTTGAAAGTGGGGAGAAAAGACAAAGTCCACATTGACTTTCTTTCATTTTCTTTTCTTTTCATTGTTTTCTTCTCTTTTCTTTTTGAAGTGGGGAAAAGAGTGGGAGTGGGGCAGCAAGAGTTCAGCCATCATGATGGGGAAATGGGGGTTTGGGAGTGTGTACGGGTGTGGGGTGATGAAAAATGATAAATACAATACCCCAAACATCCATTTAAGCTAAAAAAAGCCTTTTTTTCTTCAATAATTTCTAAACCGTTTTGGCAAATAATTTCGTTCCAAAAACCACATGATAAAATTTTATTTAATGTTTTATGATGCACAAAATTTGTTTCAACTCATTCCATTTTGTAATTTTCCCTAATTAAATGTATTAGTGACGGCTTAAATAATAATAAAATAATATTTTTTTCAGAAAATTTGAAATTTCACCAGCGGCTCAATAAACACCAAATAATAGCAATTACATAGCTAGAATATGTATATTTAATTTTTATAATAAGATATTTGTATTTTGACTTTTTACAGAAAATCCCCTTATTTTACCGATTTTTCGAAATTTCACCGAAACGATTTTCAAAACGTTACAAATCCTTTGACAGATTGTAGCATAGGAATGTCATTTCCTATCAATAGAATGTCATCCACGTACAAGACGAGGAATACGACACTTCTGGCTACAACTTTACTATATATACACGGTTCATCTGGATTTTTGATAAAGTCATATTCTTTGACTGTCTCATCAAAACAGATGTTCCAACTCCGCGATGCCTGCTTTAGTCCATAAATGGACTTAAGCAGCTTGCATACTTTCCCGCTGCTCCCACTCTGATTGAAACCCTCTGGCTGATCCATATAGACGCTCTCTTCTAAATTTCCATTCAGAAAAGCCGTCTTTACGTCCATCTGCCAGATTTCATAATCATGGAAGGCAGCAATAGCAAGAAGGACCCGAATGGATTTAAGCATAGCCACTGGAGAAAAAGTTTCGTCATAGTCCAAACCAGGTCTTTGACGAAAACCCTTTGCAACAAGTCTAGCCTTATAGGTTTCCACCTGTCCATCTACACCAATCTTTTTCTTGAAGATCCATTTGCATCCTATGGGTTTTACCCCATCTGGAGCAAAGTCCAAAGTCCATACTTTGTTGGTGTACATGGACTCCATTTCGGTCCGCATTGCATCTAGCCATCGTACCGAGTCGCCGCTCTGGATGGCCTGCTGGAAGTCAGTAGGTTCATCATCATCTATGATGCAATCCTCTCTATCCCCATCAATGAGAAAACTGTAGTATCTCTCAGGCGGATGAGACGGCCTACTACTCCTGCGGAGGGGTGCGGGAATGTCCTGTTCTTCTTGAACTCCTGGTTCTACCAAACTTTCAGTAGCAGTTTGTGGTTCTGGAATTTCTTCCAGTTCTATTTCGCTCCCACTTGATTCCTTTTCTAAAAACTGATGTTCTAGAAAATGGGCATTACGAGAAACAAATACCTTTTGTTCCTCTGCGTAATAGAATAGATATCCCCTGGAGTTCTTTGGATATCCCACAAACCTACACTTTACTGATCGTGCCTCGAGCTTGTCCACATGCTGCTTTTTAACAAAAGCTGGACATCCCCAAATCTTTATATACTGTAGATGGGGTTTCTTCCCGCTCCACATCTGATATGGAGTGGTAGGCACAGTCTTGGTAGGAACCATGTTCAAAAGATATGCCGCTGATTCTAGCGCATAACCCCAGAAAGATCGCGGTAACTCAGCATTACTCATCATGGATCGTACCATATCCAATAGGGTTCGATTCCGTCTCTCCGATACACCGTTATGCTGTGGAGTGTATGGAGGAGTAAGCTGAGAGAGAATTCCTTTCTCTTTTAGGTAACCAAGGAACTCGGCACTCAAGTATTCACCACCTCGATCAGATCTAAGTGTCTTTATACTTTTGCCGGTTTGGTTTTCTACTTCATTCTTATACTCTCGGAATTTCTCAAAAGCCTCGGATTTATGTTTCATCAGATAAATGAATCCGTACCTTGAGTAATCATCCGTGAAAGTAATGAAATAGGAAAAACCACCTCTTGCATGTGTAGACATTGGACCGCATACATCGCTGTGTATGAGTCCTAAGAGCTCGCTCGCTCTTACTCCATGTCCAGTAAATGGAGTCTTTGTCATCTTTCCTTTGAGACAAGATTGACAAGTGTCATAAGTTTGATATTCGAACGAGTCCAAATATCCTTCTCTATGCAACTTAGTCAACCTTCTCTCATTGATGTGACCCAGTCTACAATGCCATAAGAAAGCTTTATTTAAATCTGGAGACTTTCTTTTTAGTGTGTTCTGGACATTGAAAATTTGGAGTTGGTTTAAAACATATATATACCGTTATTTAGGGTACCGGACCCAATCAAACCATGATTAAGGTGGATGTTAACAACATCTCTTACAAACGTGAAATCAAAACCTTTATTTGATAACAAGGAAACTGATATGATATTACACGTTAAGCTTGGTACAAAATAACAGTTATGTAAAACCAAAATGTGTCCACTCGTCAATCCTAGGTGATAATCCCCGACGGACGCAGCTCCCACGCTAGCTCCGTTAGCAACCTTTAGGGTCATATCACCTTCCTTCAGCACTCTACGGTTTCTCAGTGCCTGCAAAGAATTGCAAATATGAGATCCTGATCCGGTATCCAATACCCAGGAAGTAGAGTTGATTGACAGACAATTCTCAATTACAAACACACCTGAAGTCGAAGCCACAGCTTGCTTCGGTTCCTGGTTCTTGGCGTTCCACGCCTTGCAATCCTTCTTCCAGTGCCCTTTCCTGTGACAATGGAAGCACTCATCCTGGCCCACTACCGGTACCGCAAACTTTTTCTTTCCCTTCCCTCCCACCTTACTAACACCTCCTCTAGGTCTGGGGACGGCCTTCTTCTTCCTTCCTTTGGCCCTAGCCTTGGACCCGGAAGAAGATGCACTGCCAACAAACATAGCGGGTGTTTCCCTTGCCTTCTGCAAGGTGCCCTCTGCACTCCTTAACATGTTCAGGAGTTCCGGAAGTTCAACTTCTTTTCCTTGAAGGTTGAAGTTTAGGATAAACTGGGCGTAGGTGGGAGGAAGGGACTGGAGAATAAGGTCTGTATATAGCTCATTATCCAAAGTCGTCCCAAGGTCTGCGAGCTCTTCAATATAGCCGATCATCTTTAGGACATGTTCTCCTACCGATGACCCGACAGCCAACCTCGCTCGAAACAAGTTCTTAGAGGTCTCGTATCTTGCTATACGAGATTGCTCTCCATAAAGTTCCTTTGTATGGAGAAATATGCTATCAAGGCCCATATCCTCGTGCCTCCTCTGATGTTCATTGTTCATTGAGGCAAGCATGATGCACTTGGCTTTCGCGCAATCTAAATCCCAGGTTTTGCGGATTTCCTTATCCGCATTGCTGGATTTGGGACCAGGGACAGCAGGTGCCGTAGCGGTGAGGACGTACCCCAGTTTGTCATAGGTCAAAGCCATTTTGACATTCCGCAGCCAATCTTTATAGTTTGGCCCTGTCAGTATATTTTTCTCTAAAAGTAACTTAAGTCCAGTCATTTTCAGGGTCGCTGCAATTAGGAGAGAGAGAAGAAAACTCTTTAGCATGATGCTCTTGCAAGTTTAGAGTGGTTTTTAGTTTATCTAAACTGGATGGCTCCCACTGTTTCTCGAATCCTTCCTCAAACCATAAAAGAAGAATTAGCCAGGACTATTCTCACCGTACAATACTTGCTTAACCGTTCAGCCAGGCCAGTGTCGATACTTCGAGGGAGGTTTTTCAACGCTTTCGCGAAGTTCCTTAATTAAATAACCTCTTTTCTCTGGGGGCGTAACCCCGCTGACACTTTTCTGGACACCTACTTGGTTTATAGCATTGATCGTTAAGTGACGAATATCCTGATAAGTAGCATATACTCACAGTAGGATCGGGATCCAAATATCATTGTATGATAATGTTGAAGGAATCCTACCAACATTCATCAAACTCCAAATGGTATGCAACTCTTTGCAAATTTCAGTTTCTTTAGAAATTCCCGATATATATTTCTGCCCCATGCTCTTATGACCTTGGCGTTAGGTCAAAATGTCATAAGTCACATGTCAAGTTCTACCCATCATTATCTTGTCAATTTGATCCCATCCGTATATATCCTTGACGTTCGGCCAAAATGATAATACGACTGTCCCAAACTAACTCATCTATCTATGCAACAAATGAATACCCAGTAGCTACCAAACACTATGCCTTGGCGTTAGGTCAAAATACATAGCTTGAATACTACTGAATACCCAGATGAAATGACGGAGGGCTACGAATGGTTTTGGCGAAACCGTGAACGTAGTGAACTTGATATAACCGAAGGAACCTGATAGCTTTTAAAAGGAGTGGTTAAAGCTCCGCATTTAAAAATATCTGTTTTTAAAATTAACCGAGTGGTTTCTTTTAAATTGTTCCAACGATTAAACTTTTGGTTTATTTTCTTTGCATTATAGATAATGCGTCCCATCATTAACCTATCATTGCAGAAAACAATGAAAATACAACATCCTCTTATGCTATCCGCATTCGCCACGGGGTCCCGTCATCACCCGTTAGGTTACTTAACTAACGACAGAGCGGGGGCTGGGCTAGCGCGGGTGTAAAACATAAGTGACGTCTAAATAGCTATCATATATAGATATGTACATTCGTCAGACGCAATAATAGGCATTCCAGATCACAGATGAACTTTATTGGATTTGCAAGCAATCCGTGTTTGTTTTGAGCCTGCAACAAAAGACGGATTACACAGTCGTGATGAATAGCCATTACCCCACCCAAGACCCCAACGGGTACGGCAAACTACCCGCCCGGCAGTTTGTGCACCCCACCTTGGGTCTGTCCTAGGAGCAAAAACAGTAAAATGAAATAATACAACGGTGGCTACAACCGCAACCTGGATGTGCCCCGCAAAATAATATTACAACAAATTACATTTACATCAAATGAATTAAATAATAACCCATCACATAACCCCGTCTATACATCACAACAGTCCAACACAGTTCATATGCACAAACAGATAAAAACCATTTCAGAAATGTGCAACCCCCTGCCAACTGACATACTAGCAGTTAGGGAAGGTTTACGAACACATTATACAATCACAGATATAATCCAACAAGCAAATACTGTATAATTTCGATCGATTAAACACTTTTAATTTTGCTCCAATACTGCTCTGCAAATCTGAAACCTGAGCAAAAATTAAATATTCCAGAAAATCCCAAATATCACACAGAACCAACACAGGAAAATTGGGTTCATGACTCGGCAACTCGGCGGCGGAACCGCGGCGGATCGGTGGGATCCGCCGCGTTTCCGTGGCGCTTTAGCCGAATCATGTGGCCAATTTTCTTGGGTGTTCTTATACTGTCTTTTTAAGATTTCTGAACCTCCCTGAAAAATTTTAGGACTTCATTTAAAAATCGACAGAAACTGAAGTTTTCGGGCTTTTCCGGTTTCGTTTTTTTCGTTCGAAATTCATACAAATTTGCAAGTAAGTTATTTATTGTTTAGCGAGGCTCTGATACCACTGTAAGTCGATGTACAACACCCCAGTACTTGTGGGGAGGCGGAATTTTCAAAAACGAACTTGTTTAGTGAACAAACATCGACTAACCGCTTGAATCGAAGCTAAACGATAACTAACTACAAACATAGAGTTTCTATGCTACTATGTTTAGGGATTATACCTAATGAATCGTGTCCTTCGTCTTTGCGAACTCCACCTCCTCCTCGGCCTTCTCGAGGTAGTAGACGATCCACCCGAGAGCTTTACTCCAAGCTTAGCCTCTAAACTTGAGGCAACTAACCTTCTTTAAGTGCTAATCAAAGAAGCTAGGTGATATAGAGTGAGGGTTATGGTTTAATTAGTCTAACTAATCCTTGTACTCAACACATGAGAGGGGAGGATTAGGGTTTGAAGAGGGAGAGCTTGAGGAGAGAGAAGGTGAAGATAATAGTGAAGTGAGAAGAATGAGTTATCATAATATATATCAAGCATTTCTTTTTAACAAGAAAAGAAAAGAAATCATTTTACAACCATGCTTGATAAATATCTTGTGGTGATTCATCTCCATGAGTCATTAAGCAATTATGAAGCATTAATGACATGGATGAATCATCCATATGACTCACTAATCTCATTCAATGTATATGCCACCTAAACCTCCTTAGTCACCATCTTCTAGAAGCTTCTCGCGCAATTACGAGAACGCCCCTCCTTTCCGCAAAAATACGGAAAAACTTTAGACTGTATAAATCCAATAACCGGATACCAGTAACTGGCTTAAACCAAAGCCGACTGGTAAAAACTGTCCGAAAGTCGTACGTGCGTAAACACACGTATGCGTCCGAACCCTTGTCGTAAAACCATACGACCTCTATATCGTTTCGCCTGGAGTAGGGAAACTCTCTGTATGGGACTCTAGAGACTCGACTACTACGCTGGCAGTGGGTTTAACCACAGATCGCAAGCGGCACTAGCTGTACGTAACGGTCCCCAGGTAGATGTCGATAAGAAGGCTGATGAGGAAACCCATCCGAACTCCTACTGAGCCTGATGTGACAATCTCCATACAGTCCGGTCCGTTCGTCTTAGACTATCGCATATCGGGCCTAGGGGGCGGCAAGCGTCAGTCCCCTAATAGCGGTATAAGTCATGTCGGAGCGAAGCCCATTACACCCTGAGAAACTACTGGAACCTACCAGCAAATCTCGCTTGCCCTGGCCAGGGACTTTGCGTAATGGCTCTCTGACACAGCGCGATATCAACCCCCAATACCGGGAGAGACGAATCCTGTCTAACCGCCACTGCCTCCAAGTGCTCGGGACTGCACCCAACTGCTACCTGTTTGCACGACTCCTTTGAGCCGTGGTAGGGTAGCAATCTAAAAACAGTGGGACACACTTGAGGCGAAGTAGCAGTGTCAAGTCTGCGGACTATGCTGTACTCATGTCACCTGGGAACTGTTCACTGACGACTGGTATAAAACCAACCAACAGTTCCCTGTGAGTCCTGTCCGGTGTACCCGTAACCTAACGAGCACCTGCATACTATCTCCAGTACGACGTACTGACGGCTGTGGGACAGACCATCTCCCCAACTGGGATGAGAAGCGTACACACTAGTCTACTCTGGAGTATCGATGCTCTGTCTCGATAATCCAACGACCAGGGACCTGAATAAGGATGTGCTTGTAGACTACCCAGCCCCCACTAGTGTGACTGCCATCACAACGCTGGTAGTCAAGCAAGATCCTAAGAGCTCTATCAATACGTATACTCACATATTAAGATAGAAAAACCAAGTAGCATACTACCATGTTTAGCAAGACTGTTATATACATGTGAATATCCCAAGCTTCCATTAAGTAATATACAAACTAGTATGATACAGTAATGGCCTTCTAGGGCATAAACACTAACAGCATCTAGCCATTCTTACAGAGTCCCACTCCTGATGGCCAGCTCGAAACTAGTTGGGTCATCATCTCATGATGCAATCCTCGCTCCCACTGTCATAGAGTAACCGAAGTATCTCTCAGGCGGGTGAGGAACCTTACTAGATCGGCGGAGAGGCTGAGGTTCGTTGGTAACTATTGAATCCTTTGGTTCTTTCAAATCATCAGCTGCAGTTTGTATAGCTGGAACCTTTCCAGTTCTACATTACAGACCTTGCCTCGAGCTTGTCCGGATTTTGCTTTTCAGACATAGGCCGGACAACCCCAAATCTTAACTAGCTTTAGACATGGGCTCTTCCCATTCCATATCTCATATGGAGTGGTAGGTTGTGATCTGATTCGAACCCAATTCAATAGGTATGCAGCTTCTCAAGTGCATAACTACCAAAAGGAAATGGGTAACTCAGTAGTACTCATCATAGAGTATACCTTATCATATAGGGTGTGATTGCTCCACCCCGATATACCATCGTGCTATGGTGTATACGGAGGAGTAATGCTGAGAGAGAATCTCATTCTCCTTTAGAATAGTCCAGGAATTCCGTGCTCAAGTATTCTCCTTCTTGATCTCATCAAAGGACATAATACTTATACCCGTATTGGTTCTCTACTTCTAACTTATATTCTGTGAATATCTCAAAAGGTTCTGACTTGTGTTTCAACAGGAACATAGGTCTGAATCTCGAAAGATCATCAGAGAATATAATGAAGTAGAAAGAACCGGTCTTGGCATGTGTAGACAGGGGACCTTCATACATCAACATGTATCATCCCAAGAGTTCACCAACTCTTTCTCTGTTTCCAGTAAACGGAGCTATGGTCATCTTATCTCTGTGACATGACTGGCAAATTTCATAAGATGTAAATTCAAACTGATTTAAATATGCATCTAAAATGTAACTTCAGCCAGTCGGATCGCTTTGATATGACCTAGTCTACAATGCCTCAAGAAGAATTCGTTCATTTCTGAACTCTTCCTCTTATGTGTGTGTTGGAGATAGTGCCCTCAGAGTCAATTATTGGATCACAGGCACGTGATTGCAATGATTGAGGGAGGACCTATCCCGGTAGGACAGTCTTACTCGAGATGATAGTATGCTATCTGGTTTACCTTTATCATCATGTACTGTTTCAGGTGACCTTACAGGTCGCTATTACACGTTGATAGAGCCCCTAGGATTCTTGCTTGACGACCAGCAGTATGATGGCGATCATATACGTGGGAGCTGGGGTCTATAAGCACATCCTTAAATGGTCCCTAGTCGTGGGAGTTTCGAGACTGGACATCGATACTCCATTAGTAGACTAGTGTATACAGTCGAGACCCCGACGAGGGGCGGTGGCCGGTCTCACAAGCCACTGGTGTCTGTTGGTTCACCTAAGATGTATACAGGTGCTCATTGGGTTATGAGTACACCGGACAGGACTCGCCGGGAACCTGCTAGTTGGGATTATACCAGACGTCAGATAGCAGTTCCCAGGTGACATGTGTACAGGTTAGTTCATCGACCTGAGATCGTCATTTGTCTCGTGTGAGTTCCCACTGTGCTTTGATTACTACCCTACCACGGCTCAAAGGAGTCGTGCAAACAGGTTTTAGTTGGGTACAGTCCCGAGCCACATGGAGGCAGTGAGCGGATCTGCAGGGGTTCGTCTCTCCCGGTATTGGGGGTGAGGTCGCGCTGTGTCTAGGAGAGCCATTACACAAAGCCCTCGGCCGAGGCAGGAGATTTACTGGTAGGTATTCCAGTAGTATCTCAGGGTGTTCTGGGCTTCACTCCGACACGACTTGTACCGCCTTTGGGGGTCTGACTTTTACCAACCCCCTAGGCCCGCCATGCGATGCTCATAGACGAACGGACCAGACTGTACGGATATTGTCACTGACAGGCTCAGTAGGGTGTCAGGATGAGTTGCTCATCGACGTCCCTTTTGGTCAATAGCTGGTGGCCCGTTACGTATTGGCTTATACCTCTGACGTGCTAGTGGTTAAATCCACAGCCATTGTATTGACGAGTCTTTAGAGTCCACCACACTTTCAGTTACTCAGCTTTCGGGCAAAACGCTGTAGAGGCCGTATGGAGATATGGCAGGGTCCGATCAGATACGTGCGGTATTGCACGGATCAGGATCAGACGGTTTGTACTAGTGGCCGTATGGATATATGGCAGGGTTCGATCCGATACGTGCGGTATTGCACGGATTAGGATCGAACGGATTTTACTAGCCGGCTTTGGTTTAAGCCGGTCCTAGTTTAGTACAGTGTAGATTTTGTCTCATTGCATTTGTATCCGGTAGGAATACAGATGCGGGTGTGTATGCACAGTATCGGGGTTTTCCTGTAATTTATTACGGGACCAGTTTTCTGGAGTTGCCAGTTTGCATTCCGTTCCGGCCGGTTTTCCTTTGTTCTTTCCCGGCCGGACTTTTCCGATGGAGGGGGTTATTTGCAATTGTGCAAATAACATTTGAGGAGGGGGTTTCTTGCACTTGTATTCATTATGATAAGCATCTTTTCTTTTGCACCATCACTTGCATTAATTGTGATTTGAGAGGGTATGGTTTGGATGTAAGTTTGTGAGATAATGTTTTGTTTAAGGTCACCTCTTGCTTTATCCTACCATCACCTCCCTTCTTGCTACATATTGTTTTTCCTCCACCATTCTTTGAAGATGATGGCCGGCCACTTTTTATGCAAGGATGAGAGAAATTTCCATTTTGTTGTAGCACATATTTCATCATCTCATTCATCTAGTTTTGGAAAAATGTAAGCACCATTTTTCCATAACCTTATTCCTCCATCAAGGCAACTACAAACCCCAAATGAGACAAGCATCATCTACACTACATTCTACAGCAAATCTTGGGCACGTCGACTTGCCAGCTTCGTGCCCGAGTTGCCTCGGTATTGAGGTGGGAGCCCGTAAAAGATACAGACGATGTGGTGCCCTTCCGGCAAGGATGTGACGACCGGAGGATCCGCGGGAGATCGGGACGACGACGAGAAGACCGGAGGACTCGGATCACTCGGTACATCTCTCACCCCATCTCTTGTTAGCTAGTATCGGTTAATGGTTAACGATCCGGGTTTTCATTGTCCGCGGTAGCGCCGGTTTCCAAGTAAGGAAAAATTTTGATTCCGCATTTTGGCCTCGGATAGACGGCCGGGGCGCTACCGTGGCGCAACAGTGTGTTCTGTATACAAAGAACTGTATTTTGATTTAGAACATCAATGCTTTTAGATAACGTGCCTGAACCGATCAACTTTTGATATAGAAAATGTTCAAAACATAATCCAACAATACAAAATTTTATCATTTCTTTACTTATAAAGAGACTGATATGATTTTGTATATCAGGTTCGGTATCTAATAACATTCGTTCAGAATCAATGTATTTGTAATACAGGGTGACAGTGACCAACAGACTTGGCTGCAACACTTGCCCCGTTTTCTGCCTCATGAAACTTATCACCCGTTCTCAGTTCTCTACCTACCTGTAGCCCTATGTAACAGATTACATATCTGGGATCCTGATCTGGTATCTCATACCCAGGACGTAAAGGATACTGAGAAACAGTTCTCTGTAATGAATACACCCGAAGGAGATGCATCATATGCACTTTCTTCGTTTGGGCGGCACGGGAAATCTGGTATTCCCCAATTTCCTGCTCTGTCTTATAACAATTATAAGTTGGAGCGGGACCAACGTTCCCCAGCTCAGTATAACAAGCGGGTTCGGTCAATATCCGTATTATTATCTTGATTAAGGCGTGATATGGTCGCTACCTGGAGAGAGAGAGAAGAAAACACTCAGCGTGCGCTCTTGCAAGAATAGATTGGTTATTATTTTATCTAATCAGGATGGCTCCCACTGCTTTTTATCAAATCTTCCTTCAAACTCTAAAAGGAAAGACTAGCCGGGATTTAATTACACACTACAAGTTCGCCAATCTTTCAGCCAGGCCAGTGTCGATACTTTGAGGGAGGTCCCCCGTGCTTTCGCACGAACCTAATTAATGTAAACCTCGTTTTCCCAGAGGCGTAACCTCGTTAACACCTTTCTAGACACCTACTTGATCGGGTAATTGTAATGTGTAAAACTCTCCCAGGAGTAACTCTTACTCGCAGCGGGTATCGGGATCCAACTATCTCATAGAAGGTATGCAATCTCATTGCAAATTTCAACACTTGAAATTCCCGATAATATTTTGCCCCTAACGTGCTATGACCTTGACGAAAGCCAACAAACCATAGCCCGCTAGTCAAGTTCAACCCGTACATTTCTTGATTGAATTAAACCCACCCGCACGACCCTTGACGAAAGCCAACAAAGCCGCACGACTACCCTAATCCAATCGCATCGTATGCAGCAGATAAGCAGCATATAGCTACCGCACACTGCACCTTGACGAAAGCCAACAAATGCAGCACGAATACTATATACAACTTATCTGAAATGACGGAGGGCTACGACAGGTTTTTCTGAAAACCTATTGCGTAATGAACTTGAAATCGTTGTAGAATCAAATGATTTTAAAATGGAGTGCTTTTGAGGCTTTTCTAGTTTTGCTAAAGGAGTCACTCCCGGTGAAGGGATCGTCGGTCCTTTCCTCGTCGAATGAGGTGCGGGATATATCATATATATCACTGTGCAAAGCAAAAACTCTTAAAAGCAATCAAAAAACAAACCGAGTGTGTAGCATCTGCCAGTTATTGCTAAAGGAGTCACTCCCGGTGAAGGGATCTCGGTCCTTTCCTCATCGAATAAGGTGCAGGATATATCACATATACCGCTGTGCAAAGCAAGAACTGAAGCTACCTGTTTTAATTTTTGAAATTCGATTCTACAACATCTTAGGTTTCTATTTATTTTCATTAATCACATTAATGAAATCCCATCATTTAAGTACCTATACATCACAGATAAATACGACGTACACTTATGCCATCCGCATTCGCCTCGATGTCCCTTCGTGCACCGTTAGGTTAGGTAACTAACGGCAGAGCGGGGCAGGGCTAGCGCGGGTGTAAAACATAAGTAACGTCTATATAATATATCATATATACTATATACAGTATCTATCACAGAACATCACATGATCACATCACAGATATCGCAGCAGAAGAAACATATGAAATATTGGATATACTAGGACGTCCGTGTTTTCAATACGAGCCAGTATAAAACACGGATTCCACGGTCGCGATGAATAGCCAAACCCACACCCCTAGACCCCTACGAGAGCGGCAAGCAACCCTACCAATTCTAGGGTTAGGAGACCCGGACTCGACTCCTCGAGTTGGTCTCCCGCTGGACCCCAGAACCCGGTTACTTGTGCCCTCCTCCTTGGGTCTATCCTAGTGCGGAAAAGAAAATAATATACAAAGGGTGACATCTTCCGCAACCTGGAAGTGCCCCAATAAAAGAATATTACATACAAGTTTTTACATGAATGAAAATGAAAAACACTCATCTCACATAAAAACCCCCGGCTATTCAAACACGACGATCCAATATAACATATCCAGCAACACATAACATCACATGTCATCAACGTAAGTAAATATGCGCATCCCAATTATCGTTGACATATAGCAACGAAACCGGCGATATCACATATTACACTTACGGTCACAGAAAAGAAAGTGTAAAACTACAACAGTTGGAATCCGCAACCTCTTTAGACATCACATGCCTAATCAAATGAATACCTTAGACATCACATGCCTAACAGTTATAAACCCCGCATTTTAGTCTCATTATCGAAAACACTTTTCAATATTAAGTCGGGTAATTCAACAAGATTCCCGATAATTTTGATCGAATGCTCGTCGCAAACTTTAGTAGGCAGCTGCACCCCCGACGCCGTCAACGAAGTGCACCAAGGAGGAACACCGCTGCCGCGAGCACCCGAACGGATGCTTTCGGCGACGGGGTTCTCCTACATTCACTTGGTCGGGGCTATGGAGTGAGGCTGTCTATTAAGTTTACCCGGCGAGTATCCGCGTACGCTACGTGATTGCGACGGACTTTTGATCACATCAAAATTCCGTAGCAACCGATCAAGTGAGACTAAAGTGCTATGTTTATAACATTCATTCAGTTATCTCATAACTTATTGTGAATTCCAATTATTGTATCACATTCCAGATAAATAGAAAATGTTAAACTTTCCGATCGAACATCCAAACACCCAAGTTTTCCCGATACAGCTCAACAGATGAAACAAGTCTAAAAACATTCAGTTCGTGCCTCAGTACCAACGGTCCAGCCGTAGAAGGGTCAAGCCAACGCCTCACATGTGGCACGCCGTACTGCCCCAAACCCGAAGGTTCAAAGGGCAGTTCAAGACGGTCACATAATCGAGTTAAGGTTTGTTGTCTTCTAGAGGGACCATCGCGTTACTTGCACTACTTAGAACGTCTTTAAACCACGGAAAGATCCAACACTTGGAAATTTCCCGACAGGGGAAAAGTTGGGTATTTATATCCGGTCAAACTTTTTAACATATTCTAAAATTTCCGGAAAGCGACATAGACAAAGTTAGACAATCCGATCGAAACACCGAGTCCCCAATACAACCCAGAAAACTCAACTCTTGAGTTCAGAAAAAAAATATATCCCAGGAAAACCAGCACTGCAAAATAGGAATTACTGTGCAAAATTCAATGGGAGAAGAGACAAAATGGCCGCGGAACAGCCGCATTAACACGCTAATGCCGCGGTTCCGCCGCACTTTAGAAAGATCATTAGGTAATTTTTGCACCGTAATTCTTAGAATTTCCTGCTGAATTTTCTGCATATTTTTAATCTGGAAAAAACCCAATTTTTGGAAAAAGTCCAGAGAGCAAATTTGTGTTAGGGTTTCGGTTTAATCGGACTTCAAACTCCGTCTACGCATCGCCTAAGGCTCTAGCTAGGCTCTGATACCACTGTAGGGTTCCTAGGCACTCTAATGAGGTCTCACAAGGCATCAACCATGCCAATTTCAAATTTTACGGGTGCCGAGAAACCCTAATACGGATCGTTAACTAGAAGTCTAGGCGATAAAAGAAACTAGTTAACAGCTTAACTACAAGAACGGAAATACAACCTTTGTAGATCCGGTGCTCCACCTCCATAGCTCCGCGATGAAGTCTCCTCGCTGTCCAAATCAAATCCCGGGCTCTAGCGTCGGCTTCATCGGAGAAATGGACGGGCTAGGTCATCGACTACGATGCCGAAGATGATCTACGTCGAGGCATCGCTAGATCAAGCTCCCACTTCACCAAGTCATGAAACTTGTGAAGAGAACACCCTATAGTACTTGGCAAGAGGTAGAGGATGAAGAAATAGGAGGTGGGTTCACTTTAGAATTGGATTTCTCACTCTTTTTCATCAATCATCATTGATGGTCAAGCTTTTTCTTCTTGTGATGAAGAAGAAGAAGATGAAGATAATATGATAAGAATTAAAGGATAATAGAAAAAGAATTCATTCTTATCATATTCTTAACCATAGTTAAGTGTAGAGAATGAACTAGGGTTAGTTCAAATGGTTAGGGTTAAGCATGAGACAAGAATGGTGACTAAGTCAAAGGTTCATGAATCTTCAACTAAAAAACAAACAAAGCCACCATTCTTGTTTACATATCAAAAATAAATAAACAAATAAATAAAGAATAAGCAAAACCCTAATCATCAACTTAACCATGGTTTAATTCTTTACACTTAACCAAATAAGCATGTATCATCAAACATGATACAATCAAGTGCACAAAAGTATATCGCATATACAATGTGCACAATCCAAGTGAGAAAATCCATTTAAAGTGAACCAATACTAGTTAATGCAAAGTAATATATCAAATATATAATTATACATCAAATCATTAAATCAACACTTGATTTAACGATCCGGTCATATCGCATATAACCGACTAGTATCCTATGTATCGGCTTACCGAATCAATCCTTGATTCGATAACTAGGTTATATCGCATACAACCAATCGATACATCCATCGCGAGAATAGAATACGGTATCACATACACGCATTATTCTCGGTCCCGCACATATCTCATATGCGCTCCTATTTCGTTTCGCTTGAGCCAGGAAACCTCTGTGTAGGACTCTAAAGACTCGTCAATACGCCGGCAGCAGGTGATGATCATATCAAACACCTACAAGCCGCAAGCGGTCTGCTAAACGTAACGGCCACCCGGGTATTGAGCGATCAGAAGATCGACGAGCAAGCCCGCTCACACTCCTGTGAATCCAACCAGTAACACTTACCGTACAGTCCGGTCTGATCGTCTGATATGTCGTATATCTCGCCTAGGGTGGTAAACGTCAGACCCCAATAGCTCGATAAGTCGTGTCGATATGAGGTCTATAACAATTCGAGAAACTACAGGTAACACTTACCAGTAAATCTCAGCAACCCTGGCCAGGGATTTCTAGTTATAGCCAATCGAACACAGCGCAACATCAACCCCCTATACCGGGAGAGACGAATCCCCTCCTATCGCTCATTGCCTCCATGTGATTCGGGACTGTACCCAAAAACCACCGTTTTGCACGCCCTCTTGGACGTGGTAAGGTGGAAATCAAAGCACAGTGGGAACCACACAAGACTTTATGACGATCTCGGGTCAACAGACTACTCTGTACCAGTGTCACCAGAGAACTGCCATCTGACGTAAGGTATAATACCATCTGGGAGTTCTCGGCGAGTCCGTCCAGTGTACCCAGTCTCCACTGAGCACCCGTATATCATCTCTGATGTCAAACACCAATGGATATGGGATCATCCATCGCCCATCTTAATGGGTCGAGAAGGTATACGCTAGTCTACTCTGGTATATCGATGCCCCGTCTCGATATACCCACGACTAGGGACCTTGAAGGATGTACTTATGGACTACCATGTCCCCACTAGTATGATCCGCATCATAATCCAGGTAGTCAAGTACACATCCTAAGGGCTTTACCAACATGTAACAGAGAGACAATCAGTGTACACGTTAAGGTAAAGTGCAACCAGATAGCATACTATCATGTCGAGCAAGAAAGTCCTCCCTATATATGTCCCAGCATCCACTACAATATACATCCTATGTACAGTAATGGCCTCTAGGGCATACATATAACTAACAAAACCAACGCATCTATCTATGCTACACATGAATACCCAATAGCTACCAATCACTATGCCTTGACTTTGGCCAACATACATAGCTTGAATATTATTGACTATTCATGTGAAACGACGGAGGGCAACGAATGGTTTTGGCGAAACCGTGAACGTAGTGAACTTGATATAATCGATGGAACGAGATAGCTTTTAAAAGGAGTGGCTCAAGCTCCGCATTTAAAAGTTAGTTTTGAAAAGAACCGAGTGGTTTTTCGAAAGTGTTCCAACGACTTTTACTTGGTTTATTTTCTTGCATTAGTTCTTTTAATGCGTGATATTCTTGCATTAGTTCTTTTAATGCGTCCCATCATTTAATCCTACCATTGCAGAAAACAACCAAAATATGACGTACGCTTATGACATTCGCATTCGCCACGGGGCCCCGTCATTACCCGTTAGGTTACTTAACTAACGACAGAGCGGGGGCTGGGCTAGCGCGGCTGTAAAACATAAGCAACGCCTAAATAATATCATATATAGATATATTGCAATGATAGCCATTTCAGATCACAGATGAACACATTGGATATACTAGGAACCCGCAATTCGTACGAGCCTGTAACGAAAAGCAGATTACACGGTCGCGGTGAATAGCCAATACCCCACCCAAGACCCCTACGGGTGCGGCAAACTACCCGCCAAGTACCCGAAGCGAAGCAACCTCCCTCAACCCCGTGAGTAGGCCACTCGGCACTTCGGCATACCCGGTAGTTTGTGCACCCCCTCCATGGGTCTATCCTAAGAGCAAAAATAGTAAAAAGAAATTATACAATGACGGCTACAACCCCGACCCGGTTGTGCGGCCATACAAATAATTATTACATCAATTTATAAATTTACATGAATTGAAAGAAAAGAAAACTCTCGTCTCACAACCCCCGGCTATTCACCCGCGACAATCCAATGAATTCATATACACATTCCAATAACATTACAGAACACAGATTTGTATAACCCCCACTAATCGACATATAGCGATTAGCAGACGTTCAATACAAATATCACATCACAGAAAAACCCATCAGCTTAAGTCTTTTAGAAGTTCGATCAAAAATACGGATTTTCAGGCCCCAAACACAAAATTTTCGTTCTGGAAAATCTGGGCAGAAAATACATATTCTAAAAATCCTAAAATACCCCTATGAACAAACTGCAAAAATAAAACCCCACGACCGAGTCAACTCGGCCGCGGTTCCGCGGCGGGAGCTTGCTCCCGCCGCGGAAACGCGGCGCGTTGATCGATTCAGTGGGTCGAATTTTTGCAGTTTCTTCTAAAAACCCTGAGTCGATTTTTGGTATATCTCAAATAATTTTTGCAGCACTTTGAAAATCGACAGAAAGTTTGAATTTCGGGTTTATTTCGGGACTTTTTCTCCGATCGAATTTCTAGCTACTATGCTAAACATGTTAGATAGAGTTTAACTAGGCTCTGATACCACTGTAAGTCCATGCTACCTCTCCCGGTACTTTCGGGCATGCGGAATTTGGTGAAAAACAATTTTCTAGAGGCGGTAACATGGACTCAAAACCGGATCTTGGTTAAACATCTAACTAACAACCTAACTAGGAGTTGTTAACTACTTGGTTAGGGGGTTATACCTTTCTTTCTTGAACTCCTTCGTCTTCAAGCCTCGATGGTTGTCCGGATCGGCTTCACCCCGTCGTCTCTTTGCGCCAAAGATCGATCCACCTGAAAGCTTCTACCTTTGGCTTCTTCTTCGTACTTTGAAGAAACTAGTTCACTCGGTTTGCTAAACCTTGTGAACTAGAGTGAGTAGAGGAGAGTGTGTTGGGATTTTCTCTATGGTTCTTGGTTCTCAACACATGAGACAAGTGAACCATAGACTAAAGAGAGGGAGAGCAAGAGGAAGGAGATGAGAGCTCAAGAACACAAGAGAGAGAATGAAAAATGATAGAATGAGTAAGACTTTTCTCACTTGGCTCTCATAATCCAAAACCATCATCACAAAAATAGTAATCAAGTATTGTGTAAATGGTTTAAGTCAAAATGGCTATATCATTTCATGCACTCATATTGCACAAGAGAACAAGCAAGTGAAAAGTCTTTGCCATGAAATGATAGCCATTGTCATCATGATGGTCAACTAGTCCAACCTAGTCAACCAGTCAACAAAGTCAACAAGTCAACAAAGTCAACCCCTCAACAACCATGTCACCACAATACTTAATTAATATTATTATTAATCATATATCATATTCTCATTAGGGTTGAGCAAAAAGTCAATAGTCAACAGTCAACGGCCAACAACCCTAATGAGAATCCTCTGCCTCTGTCTCTCCGTCAACTGTGCATACACACCCGCATCCGCGTTCCGAGGAACACGAATACAAACTGGATAAAACCAATCCCAATACGTACACTAGGATCTGGCTTAAACCAAAGCCCGCTAGTGTAAACTGTCCGGACACTAAACGTGCACAAGTGCACGGATGTGACTGAACCCTGTCGCAAAACCATGTGACCTGTCGCAAAACCATGCGACCTCTACTCTTTTGCCTAAAGGCGAATAGCTTTCTGTGTGGGACTCTAAAGACTCGACACTACGCTGGCAGTGGATTTAACCACAGACCGCAAGCGGCACTAGCTGTGCGTAACGGTCCCCAGGTAGATGCCGACAAGAAGACTGACGAGGTGAAACCCATCTGAACTCCCACCGAGCCTGAATGTGACAATCTCCGTACAGTCCGGTCTGTTCGTCTGATACATCGCATGGCGGGCCTAGGGGGGCGGTAAACGTCAGTCCCCTAATAGCGGTACAAGTCGTGTCGGAGTGAAGCCCAATACACCCTGAGATAACACTGGAAGCCAACCAGTATATCCCGCTTGCCCTGGCCAGGGACTACTCGTGTAATGGCTCTCCTAGACACAGCGCGATGTCAACCCCCAATACCGGGAGAGACGAATCCTGTTTAACCGTCACTGCCTCCAAGTGCTTCGGGACTGCACCCAACTACTACCTGTTTGTACGACTCCTTTGAGCCGTGGTAGGGTAGTAATCAAAGTACAGTGGGAACACACTCGAGGCGAAGTGACAGTGTCAAGTCAGCAGACTAAGCTGTACTCATGTCACCTGGGAACTGATAACTGACGATAGGTATAATACCAACCGGTCAGTTCCCGACGAGTCCTGTCCAGTGTACTCGTAACCTAACGAGCACCCGCATACTATCTCCAGTACGACGTACTGATGGCTGTGGGACAGACCATCTCCCACACTGGGATGAGAAGCGCATGTGCTAGTCTACTCCGGAGTATCGATGCCCTGTCTCGATAGTCCTGCGACTAGGGACCTGCATAAGGATGTGCTTATAGATTACCCAGCCCCCACTAGTGTGACTGCCATCACAACGCTGGTAATCAAGCAAAGATCCTAAGGGCTCCACTAATGCGTATAGGTGATATAATAAAATAAACACATGTACACATTGAAGTAGAAACAAACCAAGTAGCATACTACTATTTTGAGCAAGATTGTATATACAAGGTGAATATCCCAAGCTTCTATTAAGTAATATACAAACTAGTATGATACAGTAATGGCCTCTAGGGCATATACATTAACAGTTTTGGCACTTCGAGGGAGGTTTTACGACGCTTTCGCGAAGTTCCTTAATTAAATAATCTTTTTTCCCTAGAGGCGTAGCCCCGCTAACACTGTTCTAGACACCTACTTGGTTTATAGTATTGATCGTTAAGTGAAAAAATCTCCCGAGTAGTAGCATATACTCACAGTAGGATCGGGATCCAAATATCATCGTGTGATAAAGTCGAAGGAATCCTACCAAAATTATCACACTCCAAATGGTATGCAACACTAGCAAGTTTCATTTTCTTTAGAAACTCCCGATGTGGATTTTTGCCCCTATGCTCTTATGACCTTAACGAATGCCAATATATCATAAGTCACATGTCAAGTTCTACCCGTCATTGCCTAGGTTAATTTGAACCCACCCGTACATACCCTTGACGAAGGCCAAAATAGCAGTACGACTGTCCTAAACCAACACATCTATCTTTACTACAAATGAATACTTAGCAGCTATCAATCATTATGCCTTGGCGAAGGTCAAAATACATAGCTTGAACACTACTGAATGTCCAACTGAAATGACGGAGGGCTACGAATGGTTTTGGATAAACCGTGAATGTAGTGAACTTGATATAATCGAAGGAACCTGATAGCTTTTAAAAGGAGTGGTTTAAGCTCCGCATTTTTAAAAGTTTTTCTGTTTTGAGAAAAACGAGTGGTTTTAAAATTATTCCAACGATTCAGCTTTGGTTGTTTGCTTTGCATTAATGTAATGTTGTCCTGTCAATTAACTTACCATTGCAGAAAAAGACGAAAATACAACGTACGCTTATGTCATCCGCATTCGCCACGGGGCCTCGTCATACACCGTTAGGTTAGATAACTAACGCCAAAGCTGGAGGCTGGACTAGCGCAGATGAAAAACATAAGCAACGTCTATTATATAATATATATATAATAATAATATCCATTCGTCAAATGTAATAATAAGCATTCCAGATCACAGATGAACACATTGGATATATTAGGAATTCCGCGTTTCGTTTAAGCCTGTAATGAAAGACAGATTCCACGGTCGCAATGAATAGCGAAACCCCACCCCAGACCCCTACGGGTGCGTAAAACTACCCGCCAAATACCCGAAGTGAAACAACCTTCTTCAACAACGTGAGTAGGCCACTCGGCATTTCAAAGTACCCGATAGTTTGTGCACCCCACCTTGGGTCTATCCTAGAAGCAACAAACAGTAAATGAAATAATACAACGGTGGCTACAACCTCAACCCGGATGTGCCCCGCGAAAAAATATTACAACAATTTACAATTTACTTTTGAATGAAAGAATATAACACCTCACATCCCCGGCAATTCATTCACGACAATTCAATAAGTCCATATACACAAACAAACATCACAGAAATGTGCACCCCCCAACTAACCGACATATAGCAATTACCGGAAGTTTACGAACAAATTTATCACATCTTGAAACATTAAACGACGTTAAACTGCGACTTCAAAACACCCCATATTGCTACAGTGAAGAATTGACAGCATATTCAAAATTGGCAAAAATAAACAACTCCTGAAACACTAGATCCAAGTAACAAAGCCACAGACCAAAACACGAAACATTTCTCCATGGTAAACCCGGTGAGGACGGACATTGGGTCAATGTGGTCGGTCCAGGTTGAAGGGAAATGTCTCATTTTTGGTCTATGTTAACTTTACAAGTGAAGGAGTACTCTGCAGTTGCTAAAATAATTTTTAGAGCCTCGGAAAAATTCAACAAAAACTAGGATCTACGTTTCGATGTTTACGGGTCATTTCGGTTTCGCAGATTTAGTTGTTGTTTAATCTGTTAGCTATAGTTTAGTCGGCTCTGATACCACTGTATGTCGATGCCACGCACCCCACGTGTTCGTGGCGAGGCGAAGTTTACAAAAAACGATTTTTATAAGTTTCGTAACATCGACTAAACTCCAGGATCGATACTAAACCCTAACCAACAATCTAGCAAAGAGGTTTAACTACTATGTGTGAGTGTTATACCTCAAGTTCTCACTGTCCTTCACCTCCTCGCTGTCCTTCTCTAAGTCGTGAGCTCCTTGAACTGAGAACGGATTGCACCACCTCGTCGTCTTCTCCAAATCGTAGAAAATCCACCCGAGAGATCCGATTTTGAGCTTAACCTCTAACTTGAGGCAACTAGGTCACTTAGTGTGCTAAACTTAGCAGCCTAGGATGTGTTGAGAGTGATGAGGGATCAAGTTGTCTCACTAAACCCTAGAATTCTCAACTCATGAGACGGTTAGGGTTTGAGAGGAGATGGAGAAAAGCTTGAGGAAATGAGGAGGAGAAAAGTATCTGTAGTTTTTTAGTGAATTAAGAATTATGAAAATGGCTAGGGTTTTTGTATTTAAACCTAATGAAAATATCTCACAAATATCTCACAATAATATCTAAGTCAACAACTCACAAAAGAGTCCAAGATGGTCAATGCAAAACCCTAATCCATTTCACTAAAATACCACAAAGTTTCCTCTCTCAAGTCCTCCACCTCACTAAAGAATTAACCATAAAAGAGAAACCCTAATTTGAGGTGTCATTCTCCAAAAGCAATCTTGATCAAATCACAAGAATGCCCCTCTCGTCCGTATATACATACACGCATCCGTATTCCGAGAAACACGAATACAATGAGACGAAACTAATCCAATAATCATATACTAGGATCCGGCTTAAACCAAAGCCCACTAGTAATGTCCGCCCAAACATCATATGCGCACAAGAATACGTATGTGATCGAACCCTGTCGTAAAACCATACGACCTCTACACGTTTCGCCCGAAGCCGGGAAACCCTCTGTGTGGGACTCTAAAAACTCGACAGTATTATGGCGGTGGGTTTAACCACAAGAGCGTCAGTGGCACTAGATGTATGTAATGGCTACCCAGCTATCTGTCGATAAGAAGGCCGACGAGCAAACTCATCCGTACCCCTACTGAGTCTGTCTGTGGCAATCCCCGTACAGTCTGGTCTGTTCGTCTAAGAGTGTCGCATATCGGTCCTAGGGGGCGGCAAGCGTCAGACCTCTAATAGTGCAATAAGTCGTGTCGGAGTGCGGCCAAAAACACCCTGAGAAACTACTCGAATCCCTACCAGCAAATCTCGCTTGCCGTGGCCAGAGACTTTGTGTAATGGTTTTCTGAACACAGCATGACATCAACCCCCAATATCGGGAAAGATGAATCCTATCTAACCGCCACTGCCTCCAAGTGCTTCGGGACTGCACCCAACTACTACATGTTTGCACGACTCAGCAGAGCCGTGGTAGGGTAGTAATCTAAGAACAGTGGGAACACACTTGAGGCGAACTAGCAGTGTCAAGTCGACGGACTAAGCTGTACTCATGTCACCTGGGAACTGCTACCTGACGATAGGTATATTACCAACCAGCAGTTCCCCACGAGTCCGTCCAGTATAACTCATAACCCAATAAGCACCTGCATACTATCTCCAGTACGACGTACTGATGGCTGTGGGACAGACCGTCTCCCCTGCTGGGAAGAGAAGCATATACACTAGTCTACTCTGGAGTATCGATGCCCTGTCTCGATAATCCTGTGACCAGAGACCTGTGTAAGGATGTGCTTGTAGACTACCCAACCCCTACTAGTGTGACTGCCATTACAACGCTGGCAGTCAAGCAAAGATCCTAAGGGCTCTATCAATATGTATTAGCGATATGTTAAAAGAAACATACACATATATTAAGATAGATACAAACCAAGTAGCATGCTACTATATCGAGCAAGACTGTCATAAATCTGTGTATATATCCCAAGCTTCCAAAATGTAATATACAAACTAGTACTATACAATAATGGACTCTAGGACATATTACACTAATAATCTCCCACTTGCACTAAGGCCATGTGCTAGCATATCGCAGACCTATCATCTCGAATAGCTTCTCGAACTGCGTCTGAGGGATGGCCTTTGTGAATGGATCTGCAGTGTTGTCCTCTGTAGCAACTCTCCGAACCTCGATCTCCCAGCGATCCACGATCTCGCTGATCAGGTGATACCGCCTCAAGATGTGTCTGGACTTTTGATGGGACCTGGGTTTCTTTGCTAAAACTATAGCCCCGTTGTTATCACAATACAGAGGTATTGGATCAACAATGGATGGAACACCTGAAGTTCTGTTAAGAACTTCCTCATCCAGACTGCTTCTTTTGCGGCATCAGAAGCTGCGATATACTTCGCTTCCATCGTCGAGTCAGCAACGGTGTCCTGCTTGGAACTCTTCCAACAGACCGCACCTCCATTGAGGGTAAAGACATAACCTGACATGGATTTGGAGTCATCCTTGTCACTTTGGAAGCTGGAGTCAGCAAAGGCCTCGATCCGGAGATCTTTCCCGCCGTAAACCAAGAACATTTCCTTAGTCCTTCTCAGGTACTTGAGAATGTTCTTTACTGTTATCCAGTGCTTCTCCCCAGGGTTTGACTGATACCGGCTTACTACGCTTAGTGCATAAGCTACATCTTGTCTGGTACAGAACATCGCATACATTATAGAGCCTACCGCAGAAGTGTAGGGTATAATAGACATGTGATCCCTTTCCAAATCAGTCTTGGGAGACATCTCTTTGGAGAGGGTGATTTCGTGACAAGCCGGCAAATTACCGCGCTTAGAATCTTCTATACTGGATCTTTTCAGTATGGTGTCGATGTACCTGGACTGTGAAAGTCTCAACATCCTCTTAGATCTATCACGATAGATCTGGATCCCCAGAATATAAGAGGCATCACCCAGGTCTTTCATAGAGAACCTTTGTGACAAGAACCGTTTGACAGATTGTAGTATAGGAATGTCATTTCCTATCAAGAGAATGTTATCCACGTACAAGACGAGGAATACAACAGTTCGTGCTACAATCTTACTATAAATGCATGGCTCATCTGGATTTTTGATAAAGTCAAATTCTTTGACCGTCTCATCAAAACAGATGTTCCAACTCCGCAATGCCTGCTTTAGTCCATAAATGGATTTAAGCAACTTGCATACTTTCCCGTTGCTCCCACTCTGAACGAAACCCTCTGGTTGGTCCAAATAGACGCACTCTTCTAAATTTCCATTTAGAAAAGCGGTTTTTACGTCCATCTTCCAAATCTCATAATCGTGGAAGGTAGCAATGGCAAGAAGGATCCGAATGGATTTGAGCATAGCCAGTGGAGAAAAGGTTTCATCATAGTCCAAACCAGGTCTTTGACGAAATCATTTTGCAACAAGTCTAGCCTTATAGGTTTCAATCTGTCCATCTACACCAATCTTCTTTCGGAAGATCCATTTGCAGCCTACGGGTTTTACCCCTTCTGGAGCAATGTCCAAAGTCCATACTTTGTTGGTGTACATGGACTCCATCTCGGTCCGCATTGCATCCAGCCATTTTACTGAGTCAGTGCTCTGAATGGCTTGCTGGAAGTTAGTCAGCTTATGATTATCAATGATGCAATGTAACCCTTCGAAAATCGTTTAGGCAGTTTTTCGGTAATCGGCTAATTTTTCGGCTTTTTCCGTAAAAAGTCAAAATAGGTATCTTTCATTGTAGACCTAATTATACAAAATTTAGATAATATATTACTATAATTTTGTCACTAAAATGTCACTTATAATTTTCTAGTTAAATAAAAAAAAATTCGTAATTAATTATTTTTTTATTATTTTAAGCCTTTTTAAATACATTAAATTAGTGATAAATACAAATTTAATTGGGTAAATTTCATAATTAGGAGTCTTTATAAGCTAAAATATGGTGTTAATAAAATTATATCATGACTTGCAAACTTTTAGTTTTATGGTGGGAAAATTATGAAAAAAATGATGAAAAAAGGGGTTTTTTTGGAAAAAATTGATGTGAGAGCATTAAATGAACTTGTGAATGACATTTTGTGTAGAATTTTCCACACTTCTCCTCACTCTCCTCCTTTCTTCACCTCAGGCCGAAATCTTGAGCTGCAGCCCCCCATTTGCCCCCTCACTTCATGCTTCTAAAATCATGATAAAATCAAGAAAAATCCACCAAATTATACCATTTTCTTCATAGATTCAAAGCCAAACCCTAATCCATTCTCTCTTCAACCCAAATTAGTTCAAAAACATGGTGAAAGGAGGCTTTCTTGGTGACTTGATCATGCTAGGTTTCCACTTGTAAGGTAAAATCCTAAACTAGTTGCTAACTTGTAGTTTATATATGCTAGAATTTAATTTTGAAGTATTAATTTAGTTGTAACTTATTGTTCATGAAAATCAAGAATGGGTTTTGATGTTGAGTTAGGGTTTGAAACATGGTTGTTAGAATTAAGTTAGGGATGGTTATCTAGGTGATTGGAGTGGTTAATTGTGTAATGATATGCTTGCTAAATCGACAAATTGCGATGTTTGTATCGAATCGACTAGAAAATTGCTTGCTAGATTTTTACAAAAATTAGAATGCGATCAAATTGCGTTATGTTAGCGATATAATTAGCTTCGTATAGGACTATTAGAGTGCGCGAACGCGGGGTTTCGTCTAGTCGGGTTGTAGTTTTGTCGATTTCCCCGAAATGACGATTCTAGTTAAAGGTTAGCGATTTTCGTGCGTTTTCCCGCGCACCGAGAGTATGTTATGTTTAATTCGAGAGCGTCGATAATTGTATATTATGACTTGCATCGTTTTAGGTCTTGTAATCTTATGCTTGGTATTGTGCAAATATAGGATCGGTCGGGGAAACATCGGACACGGCGCGTAAAGGCAAGGCGGTGGCCGGATCGGATTAGCGGGGATTTCAGGTGAGTAGATGTATTCATCTATGGGGGAATCGTCTGAATGGCGCGAGGCGCCCCCCTAGTTAGGATTACCCTACTTTATGCAAGATTTATATTGTTAGCTAGCTTACCCCTTCATTGACATTGCATACCCTTATAGCGAACAGTATATTAGATTGCATGGACATTCATCCATACTTATGCGATATCACTTTGTAGGACACGAACACCATTACCATTGGCATCTGTTGCACGCGCACTATTCATGTGACACACACGCCGTTGGTAATTGCCATGCCACGTGCACTATAGAACCGGTTTAACTTAATAATGCCATTTGCATTCATCCATGATATATGGAATTGCATAGCATGCATATACCTCGCATTACCATCATATCTACATAGATTTCTAGCCAAAACTCACATCATATACATTGATATCATAGACATTTATCATATATATAACATGTGGACATTATGATTTTCTTGAGGATTTCAGTTTTGCTGCGATTTCTGGATTTTTGGGGAAAACCGCAAGAATTTGACAAACGCTTATATTTATCATTTTTAAAAAAACAAAGTTGCGGTTTTCTCGTGACGTATGTGTCGTCCACCATGAGTTTTCATGTTTTCTGTTGGATTTCGAGACCCGATTCGAGGAGTGGATGAACCGTCTCGGGTACATGGTGGGCCCGGTATGGTACCCCGGGGCAAGAAGATCGAGTTGTAGACGATGAGCCTGGCAGGGGAAGACTACCTACCGGTGATGTCTGGCGCGGCGGATATCCGGAGGATACCGACCGTTGTCGTGAGATTTATGATTTGGGCCGATCCGGACTGACGGAGCCCGATATTGAGACAGATATGATTCCTATTTGGTGTCGATGCTTGGCACGGGTTTTCAGATGATTTCTTGATGGTACTTAGCTATTATACAGATATTCATTTTCTAAAGTTAAGAACGCAGTACCCTTAGCATTTAAAACACTTAAAGAGTTAGAAATGGCATTGTATACATGTGCATGCATATTAGAGATATTATATCACATATGGACATGCATGTTGTGGTGCATTGCGTGAATTCTTACGATTGCCTTATTAGATGTTATATTTACTCACGAGCTGGCAACTCACCCCCGTTGTGCCACAGTGTCTTGCAGGTCGGACCCGTCAGTCTTGTAGCGGCGGGCTATCCTATCATCTGCTCCTTTTGCTCAGACTCGCGACATCGCCCGTAGGTGGGTTGCGAGCACACTTTATTTCTTTTTGCTTTATCATTGTATCTAGTATTCTCCATCTACCACTTTATATTGTATATGCGACCTAGTGACGAGACTGAGAGGTTTGTATATTTGTGGTTTCTTTTGGGTCGAGCTCACTTGAGCCGACGTGTGTTTTCTGGAATTTTGCATTTCTTTTATGCTCTTTTTCTTGATATTACTATTATATTGCATGTGGTTGTGATCCGCCTTGGGCGAAGAGCTAGCTCCCGCTTGGGGATGCCATTTTATGATTACAGGTTTATTATCTTGTTGTACCCATTTTGGGGGATAGAAAATACAGGGGAGACTCTGCCGAAATTTTCAGAAATATACGATGTTTTTAAAAAGGGATTCTATGCAACCTAAATGATTTTAAAAACCATTTTCATTAAAGGTTTTCCTTCACTCTCTTTTGATTTTGGTTTAGATTCTTTTGGGCTTTGGCTGACTTAGGTTACGGTACGCCTTTAGACGTCTCGTAATCTAAGTGCCAGTCGCGTTCCGTACTTTCGGGTCGTGACATGCAATCCTCTCTATCCCCATCTACGAGATAACCATAGTATCTCTCAGGCGGATGAGATAGCCTACTACTCCTGAGGAGTGGCGCGGGAATGTCCTGTTTTTTTTTGAAACTTCTGGTTCCACCAAGCTTTCAGTAATAGGTTGTGGTTCTGGAATTTCTTACAGTTCTATTGCGCTCCCGCTAGTTTCTTTTTCTAACAATTGATGTTCCAAAAAGTGGGCATGACGAGAAACAAAAACCTTTTGTTCCTCTGCGTAATAGAAAAGATACCCCCTGGAGTTCTTTGGGTAACCCACAAACTTACACAGTACTGAGCGTGCCTCGAGTTTGTCCGCATGTTGCTTTTTAACAAAAGCTGGACATCCCCATATCTTCAGATATTGAAGATAGGGTTTCTTCCTACTCCACATCTGATATGGTGTGGTAGGCACAGCCTTGGTAGGAACGTTGTTCAAAAGATATGCAGCTGATTCTAGTGCATAATGCCAGAATGATCGCAGTAACTCAGCGTTACTCATCATGGAACATACCATATCCAATAGGGTTCGGTTCCGTCTTTCCGATACACTGTTGTGTTGTGGTGTGTGTTGGCTATAGTGCCCTCAAGGCAATTATCGTAATCGCAGGCAGGTGATTATGATGATTGAGGGAGGACCTATACCGGTAGAACAGTCTTACTCGAGATGATAGTATGCTATCTGGTTTGTCTTTATCATCATGTACATGTTGATAGAGCCCATAGGATTCTTGCCTCACTACCAGCATTATGATGGCGATCATATACGTGGGAGCTGGGGGTCTATAAGCACATACTTAAATGTCCCTAGTCGTGGGAGTATCGAGACTGGGCATCGATACTCTAGTGTAGACTAGTGTATACTGATCGAGACCCCGACGAGGGGCGGTGGCCAGGTCTCACAAGCCATTGGTGTTAGTTTGTTCACCTAAGATAGTATACAGATGCTCATTGGGTTATGAGTACACTGGACGGACTCGCCAGGAACCTGCTAGTTGGTATTATATCTATTGTCAGATAGCAGTTCTCAGGTGACATGTGTACAGGTTAGTCTGTCGACCTGAGATCGTCATTTGTCTCGTGTGAGTTCCCACTGTGCTTTGATTACTACCCTACCACGGCTCAAAGGAGTCATGCAAACATGTTTTAGTTGGGTACAGTCCCGAGCCATATGGAGGTAGTGATCGGATCGTCGGGGATTCGTCTCTCCCAGTATTGAGGGTTGATGTCGCGTTGTGCACGGGTGGCCATCACCAGAAATCCATGGTCATGGTGGACGAGAATTACCGATCCAGGATCGATAGTTTCTCTGGTGGTGATGGGTTTCATGCCGACACTAAATGTCACCTTGTTAGGGGTCTGACTTTATCCACCCCCTAGACTCGATATGCGATACTCTTAGACGAACAGACCGGAATGTACGGATATTGTCACTGTCAGGCTCAGTAGGGGTTCAGGATGAATTTGCTCGTCGGCCTTCCTTTCGCTCAATACCTGGATAGCCGTTACGTACAGCTAGTGCCGCTGACGTGCTTGTGGTTAAACCCACTGCCAGCGTATTGAAGAGTCTTTAGAGTCCTACACAGAGGGTTTTCACGGTTCAGGCGATATGGTGTAGATGACGTATGTTGGTACATACAGATGTCCGATTGAATATGTGTACAGGCTGCATAGACTTTAATCGGACGGTTGATAATACTAGCGGCTTAGGATTAAGCCGGATTATTAAATCAGGTTTTTGATTTAATAATTTACATATGTATATATGTATTCTAGTATTATTGTTCACTATTCATTTTCTCTCTTGACTATTCGTATTTTTGTACGAATACTCTTATATGTATTTTGATACATGTACCAGGAAGTATTCCGTATTTATACGGAATAGCTTCTAGAAGATGGCCACCTCATTATTGGATTTTCTTTTTTAGAAAATCAAATAAGGAAATGAGGTGGAGGGGTGAGGTGGCATGAGCATGGGTCTTGGACATGTAGAGAGACATGGGTCTTATTTGTTTATTGCAAAAAGAAAAAGAGATATTTTTTTGTGTGTATGTGCATGAGAGAGAGATAGAGGGCAGCCATAAGTTGTGGTGTGGGTTATGCTCATTTCTTAAGTTGCTTCTTCACTTGCTTCATTCTATTCTCACTTCATCACTTAGCCAATTCTTGAGTTGCTCATGCCATTGTTTTCCTCACCTCTTTCATCTTCAACGGTTGCTCCCTTGAGCAATTGTGATGAGAGAATATTATAGTGACACTTTCCTACACCTCCACTCTCCATTGCTAGCAATCTTGGAGCGTCGGTTGCCTCGCTCGACGAGGCTGAAGCTTGCGCCGTTTCCCTCAGGTGGATCATCGTAGATGGAGGAAGACCGGCAACCAAACTCGATCAAGGAGCCATCAAGAGCTTGGGGATGATGGTTGAAGACCGAAGGACACGAATCAACTCGGTGTAACCATATAACTTCTTATATATAGCTTGCTAGTTTAGGGTTTATGATAGATCAAGGCATCGGGTAATGGTAGCACCAGTTCAGTAAATTTTTGTTCTGCGTTTGGCCACGGTTTGATGGCCAGGGCGCTGCCGTAACCCAACATGGTATCAAAGCCAGTCTTTAAACCCTTAGCTAGCTTGTTTAGACAATGTTAAACTATCGAAACCGAAACAAACATGATTCCCTGCCCCTGCACATACCAGTTTCTGTTGATTTATAAAGTGTCTTCTAAAATTTTTTTAGTAACTGCAGAAGACTACTGACATAACCACTTGACCATACACCAAATACGAACCCATTCAACCTTGAAAAAGCCGGCCACAATGCACAATAAACTGAGGAGGCCGGCCTGGGTAAGTCCTCTGGGATTCATATTTGGGTTATGGTCTTGTCTCTGGAATGTTGGTTCAGTGGTATTGTTTGTTTAGCCCAGTTTTGATATGGTTTTATCTAGTTGTTTCGGGCTATTCGGGGTTATTTCGAACTCGATAATTTCTAACATTGTTTAAATGTTTATCAATACATGCATTACTATCTGCGACCGTGAATGTCATTAGAGCAGTACAACTCGTCTAATTGCTATATGTTCTTTTAGACGGGTTTGCGAACGTAACATTCATGTTGATGTTCTGTGTTGTGCTGTGTTTGTTGCGGATTGTCATGGTGGATAGCTTGGGTGCAATGTTAGTACAGTTTAGTTTTATTTGTACATTTGATATTGCAGGGCGAGCGTCCGACATGTGGACTGTCGTCACTGCCAGTTTGTAAATTTTTCGTTTGGGGCATGACCGGGTTGAGGTCGATGTCACCCTTGTATAATATTTTCTTTTCTGTACTAAGATTACCCCGCGGTGGAGTGCACGAATAACCGGGTTCTAGAGAGAAACGGGTCCGCATCTCATGGCATTGAGACGGAGGGGACCTTACTCTAGAATTGGCAGGCTATTCGCCGCACTCGTAGGGGGTATAGGTTGACCCACGGAGGGGTGCTCAAGTTACCGGATTCCATGAAGTGCTGGGTGACCCATTCACGTTGTTAAAGGGGTTGCCTCACTTCTGGTTTTGGCGGGTAACTTGCCGCGCTCGTAGGGGTCTAGGTTTCATTGCACAGGCTATCCACACGACAGGGGAATGTCGGATCTCACTTGCGGCTCAAGTGAAACCCGAGGCTCCAAGATTATCCACAATTTTGTGTTGCTTCTGTAATATTTCTGTGATGTTGCTTTATATCATGCCTGGGACGAATGTTATATATATATATATATATACTAGTAGATGTTGTATATGTTTTGCACCCGCGCTAGTCCAGTCCCCGCTCTGTCGTTAGTTAAGTAACCTAACAGGTGATGACGGGACCCAGTAGCGAATGCGGATGGAATATACATACATTTTATTTTCATTCTTTTCTGGTGTGATTAATTGATGGGACTGCATTGATTCTTATCAATGCACGGATAAAACAAACCTATATGATGTTATTGGATCCAAGTTTTAAAAAAACTGACATTACAAACGTTCTCTTTTACTTTTCATAGTGGTATTCAGTTTGGAATATCCAGCACCTCATTCGACGAGGCAAGGGCCGAGATCCTTTCATCGGGAGTGACCCCTTGAGTAAAAGTTGGCGTCAACGTAATAACTTCACTATAGTCGTTTCCTTTTACTTTGCATTGTGGTATTCAGTTTGGAATATCCTGCGCCTCATTTGACGAGGAAAGAGCCGAGATCCCTTCACCGGGAGTGATCTCTTTAGCAAAAGTTTTCACAGCTATACTTTTGTAAAATCACTTGGATTCCTTCAACGATATCAAGTTCATTACGTTAAAGGTTTTTTGCCAAAAATCAGCCGTATCCCTCCGTCATTTCGGATAAGTAGCACATAGTATTCGTGCGGTGTTTGTTGGCCAAAGTCAAAGCATCGTGTGCGGTAGCTGTGTGTTGCTTGTCCATTGCATGGATATGCACTGCTTTAGGACAGTCGTACCACTTTGTTGGCCAAAGTCAAGGGTGTGTGCGGGTGGGTCTAAATCAATCAGGACAATGACGGGTAGAACTTGACTTGCAAGTTATGATTTGTTGGCCAAAGTCAAGGTCATAAACCGCTTGGGGTAAAAATCATATCGGGAGTTTCAAACATACAGGAAACTTGCCAAGCTTGCGCATAACTTCTGGAGTGTGGTAACTTGAGTGGCTTCCATCAAGTTATCATGCGATGATAGTTGGATCCCGATTCCTACTGATGAGTAGGATTACTCCTCGGGTGATTTTAGATAATCCCGACTAATTCTCCTTTTGGGTTTGGAGGAGAATTCGAGGAAACGGTGGGAGCCATCCTGATTAGATAAAGTGATTAAGCATTCTGATCTAGGTTAGAGTGCACGTTGAGTGTTTCTTTTCTCTCTCTCTTTGGCAGCGACCATGGCCCGACCCTTGACTAAAACTCATGAACCAAGTTAAACTGAATCTTCTTAAAACACTTTGGCTTTTGGAATGTCACGGTGTCACATACATCATTGCCACTTCTATATCACCTTTGCATTTTTCCAGAACACCCCGTATCACTACGAACATCCACTTCCATTGGATAAATCCATCGTATAGTTACATACGAACTCGAAGGAACTTGTTCCAAATTCGAGGATGGATTCTGGTTCTGGAGAGATTGAATAAGATTATTCAATTGTCTTTTCCCGTCACCTTCTCTCAGGTTGTGAGGGCTCCTAAGATTAGGAGAGAGTACACCTATTGAGCTTATTGGATAGTCTTCTTCTAAACCATAGGCAGGTGCCGATAGGTAGGGAAGGAAGAAAACCAATTAAGCCTAAGTGTGGTGTACATAAGGTAATAAGTAAAGACATATAAAGGGATTAGATTAAGGGCAAAGATAATTGCGACCACCATCATTTACGACAAAACCGTGTATACCCCTGCCACTCCCACATCCACTTTGGATTTCTCCAGAACACTCCGTATCACTACGGATATCCACTCCTATTGGATATGCCATCGTATAATTACATACGAACTCGAAGGAATTCGTTCCAGATTCGAGGATGGTTTCCGGTTCAGGAGAAAAAGAATAGGATTATTCAGATGTCTTTTCCTATTACCTTCTCTCAGGTTGCGAGGGCTCTTAGGATTAGGAGATTATACCTATTGCGCTTATAGGATAGTCTTCTTCCAAACCTTAGGCTAGTGCTGAAGGGTAGGGAAGGAAGAAAACCAATTAGCCTAAAGAAGGTGTACAGAAGGTAATAAGTAAAGACATAATAAAGGGATTGGAGTGAGGGCATGTAAGTATATGGTTATTGTCATGAATCAGGATAGTGGAAGAGGCATTACTAGGAATACCCGGTTACCCCTTCAAAACATTTTCATGTTTCAGTTTTACTGTGCGATATTGATTGAAAACTGTTTTCCCAACAGGAATCTAACTCCACGGTATGTATTTACCAGATCAGTTTCTCACATCTGTATGCTATTACGGATGGTGAGTGGGAGTAAGATATTGAGAATTGGGTGATTAGATCCTCATTATATCGGAATTCGTTGTAATTGGTGATATTTGAGGAAATCATCTAGGTTTTTGCCGGATGGCAAATATTTGGTTTTGAATATCCGTCGTTATGCACCAATTTCAAACTGATATATCTGTACGTTTATTTTATAAAGTGAGATATAACTTTTTGAAATTATGTCTATGATATTTACTTATATCAGTTGATGGTTAGGTAAGGTGCATTCAACAGTGGTGTAATTCTTTTTAACCATAGTACGGTTTTTCAACCTACGACGCACAGGGTTTGGGTTATTGAACTCGGGAGACTTATCCAAAGTATTGTATGTTGTCCAGTGTCCATTAGGACAATGGGGTTGGTACTCTTACTATATTCTGTTTACTCATAACTTCTCTAGTTCTAAACAAGTATTTCGTTGAAATACAAGGTACAGATTTTGAGAAGTTATAGGTATAAAAATAAAGTAGAGAACCATTTGTTGGAAGTATCAGGATTCTTCGAGGAAGTCGAAGATGTGGATACTTGTGTTTGGTATTCCGTTGATAGTAATGGTTTTGAGAACTTGCTTCTCTTTCAGGTTACTCATATATGGATGCACTCCTAGATGAGCAATACTGATTGGCCTCTTTCCATTTGGTTGATATGCACTGGAAACAGCTACATGATTTTGAATCTGGTTCCAATTAAATTAGTGCTTTTGTTTCTATATTAGATATATAGATAATTAATTTATATCTTAACGATGTTAAGGTATAGGGAGTTGTCCGGCTGATGCTTAAAACCAGAATCCGGATAAACATAAGGCACGTTTCAGTAATGACTGTTTGTGGATTATCCCGGGCTTTGACGAGGGTTAATTTTCTACCATCAGGAAGATCAATATTTATATTGTTCTTGACTCGCCACAGTTTTAGTAAAATAGATTTTTTCAGAAAACAGAAGTGGGAGTATGGTAGAACTGGAAGTAATTCTAGAACCACAAACGATTACTGAAGATTTAATAGAACCTGAGGATTCAATTGTTTTCGACATTCCATTAGCCACTCCATAGTTTTGGTAGGTAACCTCAGGCACCCAAGAGGTACTTCGGTCTTCTCAGAAACAGTGACAAGGGGGTTCTTGTTTACCCAGACTTATTATTGCTGATGTTCTAGACTATAAGACCCGGCAGGAGGATGAGTATAGCGTCGTTCTAAACGAGCTTTAGAAGTGCAGATGTATATGTCTCTCCCAGAGGGTTGTTGCAGTCAGTGGGAGCAGCGGAAGCATAGTGGGCAAGTAGTTTATGTCAATTTATAGACAAAGCAGATATAGCGGAAATAGATCTTCTATTTTTTGATGTGACAATCATAGGCTTTGGCTTCATCAGAATAGGAGATGGATCTGCTAAGAAGGTAGTAGAGAGTGATGTCCGGGTATTAAGATGACATGCACTTGATAGAAAGAGATATTTCTATACTACGATCGGTTATGCTGTGGTTGTCATAAAGTTGTTTCTCCACATTGGATATGGATATAATATCAGGATTTTTGGTTACTGGATTTATGGTTTTAGATCTAGATTTAGGAAGTATCCTAATCTGGGTTCTTTGATATTATTCTAAAGGTATTTTAGACTGGACGACTCCTGGCATGGTGGTGTACCTGCAGGTGATGGAGTCACCATCTCTAAAGGTGTCTTACAAACTAAAGGGGAAAGGGATCTGCATGATTAGCATGTCACTTGCTTAGGCAATTGAGTTAATCATGAAATATCAAGTACCACATCAGATGTTGTTTTTTCACTAGCTGTAATAATAAACATATATTAATCCAATCCTGGAGAAATGTAGGGAAGCAGTTTATGAACATAAATGGATGTTCTAGGGATATGGTAACGACAGCCTCCTTCGGGAGACGGTTATCATTTCAGGCTTCCAAGGTGACCTGGATGACAGAATGGCTGTCTGAGTTGTAGTTTTTCCCTCTTCTGAGGGACAGTATGTTGGACAGGTGGTCCAAGTGGATACTGAGGAAAGGCATGGCGCGGGATACTGATTAAATTCAGTGGACGATACGGTCTAAGAAGTTTGCTGGATTTGGAGTTCATTTGTGAACTGGGTCCCATCAGAAATCCAGAAAAATTCTAAGACAAGTATTGCTCATTTCGGGAGATAGTTTTCTCCGCGAAATTGAGATATAGAGAGATACAGAAAGAAATATTGGAGCGGATCCACTCACTGAGGATATTTCTCCAACGCAATAGATTCGCAAATGGGCTTTGCGAAAATGATCAGTAGAGAAGTTGGGTGTTCGATATCACACGGGCTGTGAGTATGCGACATCGCAATAATTGGCCTTAAGTGCAAGTGGGAGATTATTGGCTATAGTGCCTTTGTTAGTTGTATGTATGCCCTAGAGGCCAGTATTGTACAGATGATGTATATTATATTGGATGCTTGGACATATATAGAGATGACTTTCTTGCTCGATATGATAGTATGCTATCTGGTTACTCTTTATCTTAACATGTACACTTGTCTCTTTAAACTGTCTTATAGTTACATGTTGATAAAGCCCTTAGGATGTGTACTTGACTACCTGGACTATGATGCAGATCATACTAGTGGGGATATGGTAGTCCATAAGTACATCCTTCAAGGTCCCTAGTCGTAGGTGTATCGAGACGGGGCATCGATATACCAGTGTAGACTAGCGTATACGCTTCTCGACCCATGAGATGGGCGATGGATGATCCCATATCCATTGGTGTTTGACATCAGAGATGGTGTACGGGTGCTCAGTAGAGACTGGGTACACTGGACGGACTCACCGAGAACTCCCAGATGGTATTATACCTCACGTCAGATGGCAGTTCTCAGGTGACACTTGTGCAGGTTAGTCTGTAGACCCGAGATCATCATAGAGTCTTGTGTGATTCCGACTGTGCTTTGATCTCCACCTTACCACGTCCATGAGGGCGTGCAAAACGGTGGTCTTTGGGTACAGTCCCGAGTCACATGGAGGCAATGAGCGATAGGAGGGGTTTCGTCTCTCCCGGTATTGGGGGTTGATGTTGCGCTGTGCTCGATTGGCCGTAACAGGGAAGTCCCTGGCCAGGGCTGATCAGAGATTTGCTGGTAAGTGTTACCAGTAGTTTCTCGACCCGTTATGAGCCTCACATCGGCACGACTTATCGGTTATTGGGGTCTGACGTATACCACCCCTAGACTTGATATGCGACATATCAGACGAACAGACCGGACTGTACGGTAAGTGTTACCGGTTGGATTCACAGGAGTGTGAGCGGGCTAGCTCGTCGATCTTCTGATCGCTCAATACCCGGATGGCCGTTACGTTTAGCAGACCGCTTGCGGCTTGTGGGTGCTTGATATGATCATCATCTGCTACCGGCGTATTGACGAGTCTTTAGAGTCCTACACAGAGGTTTCCTGGCTCAAGCGAAACGAAATAGGAGCGCATATGAGATATGTGCGGGACCGAGAATAATACGTGTATGTGATACCGCATTTTATTCTCACGATGAATGTTTCGATTGGTTGTATGCGATATGTCCTAGTTATCGAATCATTGATTCGATAAATCGATACATTCGATACTAGTCGGTTATGTGCGACATGACCGGATCATTGAATCAAATGTTGATTTAATGATTTAATGTATAATTATATTTTGATATATTACTTTGCATTAACTAGTATTGGTTCACTTTAAAAGGATTTTCTCACTTGATGCACATTGTATATGTGATATATTTTTATGCACTTGTTTGTATCATGTTTGATGATACTTGCTCACTTGGGTTTGTGTAAAGATTAAACCATGGTTATATGAATGGTTAGGGTTTTGTTTATTTGCTTGTTTATTTATTCATTTTGGAAAATAAATGAGAATGGTGGCTTATTTTGTTTGTATATGTTGAAGCTTCTTGAAGCTTTGAAAAGTCCACCATTCTTATCTCATCCTTAACCCTAACCATTCCTACTAACCCTAGTTTACTCTCTACACTTGACTATGGTTAGGATATGATATGTATTGATATTTGTTTCTTTTTAAATAAGACACTTATCATATTCTTTCTTCTTGTAGATCATCTTCTTCTTCAAGAAAAGCTTAAGTCCATCAATGGCAACTTGAGCAAAAGTGAGAGAAATCAAATTCTAAAGTGAACCCACCTCCTATTTCTTCACCCTCTACCTCTTGCCAAGTTGTTTTGGGTGTTTTCTTCACAAGTTTCACAAATTTGTGAAGTCGGAGCTTGAACTTGTGATGCCTCGACGTAGATCATCCGACGACCTAGTCCGCCCATTTCTCCGATCAAGCCGACGATTGAGTCTGGGATTCGAGATGGACAGCGAGAGGACGCCTACGTGGAGCCAAGGAAGTGGACATCCGGATCTACAAAGGTTGTAGCTTCTTATCTTTAGTTAAGTTGTTAACTAGATTCGTTTTTCACCTAAATTTCTAGTCGACGATCCGTATTAGGGTTTCTCGGCACCCATAAAATTTGAAATTGGCATGGTTGATGCCTTGTGAGACCTCTATAGTGTGCCTAGGAACCCTACAGTGGTATCAGAGCTACTAGGCATTGGATGTCGACCTATGGGGGGTTCTCACTGTGTGACAGTGTGGCGAAGCATAAGCTCTTACCCCCAGGGTGTCCCGAGACCGGAAGGTGTTCCGGTGGGTTGTAGTCCTCGCGAGGGGGCAAGCGTAAAAAGTAGCCGCTGAGGGACCCGTTGGTGCCACGGCGACCCCATTGGATGGGGTTGCTGCCTGACCTACAGTGGTATCAGAGCCTAGCTAGAGCCTTAGGCGAAGTCTAGACGATGTTTGAAACCCGATCGAACCGAAACCCAAAATACCAAAATGCTCTCTGGAAATTTTCTGAAAATTTGGATTTTTGTCAATTAAAAATATGCAGAAAAATAAGCAGGGTTTTATTTGAATTACTGTGAAATACGAGGGCCTAAATCAACTTTTCCACCGCGGAACCGCGGCACAAGCTAGGCTTATGCGGCGGTTCCGCGGCCGTACTGTCCCCTTGTCTGATGATTTCTGCACAGTAACTCATATAATTTAATGCTATATTTTCTGGGTATTTTTATTGTGACTCTACAGTTGAGTATTCTGGGGTTGCTTTGGGAATCGTAGATTCAATCGGATTATCAAACTTTGTCTATGTGTTTTTTCCGGATAATTTTAGAATATGTTAAAAAGTTCGACCGGATATAAATACCCAACTTTTCCCCTGCCGGAAAATTTCCAAGTGTTGGATTTTTCTGTGGTTTAAGGACGTTCTGAGTAGTGCAAGTAACGCGATGGTCCCTCTAGAAGACAACAAACCTTAACTCGATTATGTGACCGTCTTGAACTGCCCTTTGAACCTTCGGGTTTGGGGCAGTACGGCGTGCCATATGTGAGGCGTTGGCTTGACCCTTCTATGGCTGGACCGTTGGTACTGAGGCATGAAGTGAATGTCTTTGAACCTATTTCATGTGTTGGACGGTTTCGGGAAAACTTGGGTGTTCGAATGTTCGATCGGAAAGTTTAATATTTTCTATTTATCCGGAATGGGATACAATAATTGGAATTCACAAACAGTTATGAGATAACTGAATGAATGATATAAATCTAGCGGTTTAGTTTCATTTGATATTGAAAAGAGTTTTCGATAATGAGACTAAAATGCGGGGTTTATAACTGTTAGGCATGTGATGTCTAAGTATTTCATTTTGGTTAGGCATGCGATGTCTAAACAGGTTGCGGATTCCAATTGTTGTAGTTTTACACTTTCTTTTCTGTGACCGTAAGTGTAATATGTGATATCGCCGGTTTTCGTTGCTATATGTCAACGACAATTGGGATACGCATGTTTACTTACGTTGATGACATGTGATGTTATGTGTTGCTGGATATGTTATATTGGATTGTCGTGTTTGAATAGCCGGGGGGTTTTATGTGAGATGAGTGTTTTTCATTTTCATTCATGTAAAAACTTGTATGTAATATTCTTTTATTGAGGCACTTCCAGGTTGCGGAAGCTGTCACCCTTTGTATATTATTTACTTTTCTGCACTAGGATAGACCCAAGGAGGGGAGCACAAGTAACCGGGTTCTAGGGTCCAGTGGGAGACCATCTCGAGGAGTCGAGTCCGGGTCTCCTAACCCTAGAATTGGTAGGGTTACTTGCCGCTCTCGTAGGGGTCTAGGGGTGTGGGATTGGCTATTCATCACGACCGTGGAATCTGTGTTTTATACTGGCTCGTATTGAAAACACGGACGTCCTAGTATATCCAATGTTTCATATGTTTCTTCTGCTGCGATATCTGTGATGTGATCATGTGATGTTCTGTGATAGATACTTTGTATAGTATATATGATATATTATATAGACGTTACTTATGTTTTGCACCCGCACTAGCCCTGCCCTGCTCTGTCGTTAGTTACCTAACCTAACGGTGCACGAGGGGACATCGAGGCGAATGCGGATGGCATAAGTGTACGTCGTATTTATCTGTGATGTTTAGGTATTTAAATGATGGGACTTCATTAATGTGATTAATGAAAGAAAAGAAACCTAAGATGTTGTAGAATCAAATTTTAAACAAAACAGGTAGCTACAGTTCTTGCTTTGCATAGCGGTATATATGATATACCCTGCACCTTATTCGATGAGGAAAGGACCGAGGTCCCTTTACCGGGAGTGACTCCTTTAGCAATAACTGGCAGATGCTACATACTCGGTCTGCTTTTGATTGCTTCTATAGTTTCTGCTTTGTACAGCGGTATATGTGATATATCCCGCACCTCATTCGACGAGGAAAGGGCCGACGATCCCTTCACCGGGAGTGACCCCTTTAGCAAAACTAGAAAAGCCTCAAAATCACTCCATTTCAAAACTTCATTTGATTCTACAACGATATCAAGTTCATTACGCTCATGGTTTTCAGAAAAACCTGCGTAGCCCTCCGTCATTTCAGATAAGTTGCATATAGTATTCGTGCTACATTTGTTGGCTTTCGTCAAGGTGTAGTGTGCGGTAGCTATGTGCTGCTTATCTGCTGCATATGATGCGACTGGATTAGGGTAGTCGTACGGCTTTGTTGGCTTTCGTCAAGGGTCGTGCAGGTGGGTTTAATTCAGTCAAGAAATGTACGGGTTGAACTTGACTAGCGGGCTGTGGTTTGTTGGCTTTCGTCAAGGTCATAGCACGCTAGGGGCAAAAGCATTATCGGGAATTTCAAGTGTTGAAATTTGCAATGAGATTGCATACCTTCTATGAGATAGTTGGATCCCGATACCCACTGCGAGTAAGAGTTACTCCTGGGAGAGTTTTACACATTACAATTAGCCGATCAAGTAGGTGTCTAGAAAGGTGTCAACGGGGTTACGCCTCTGGGAAAACGAGGTTTACATTAATTAGGTTCGTGCGAAAGCACGGGGGACCTCCCTCAAAGTACCGACACTGGCCTGGCTGAAAGATTGGCGAACTTGTAGTGTGTAATTAATCCCGGCTAGTCTTTCCTTTTAGGGTTTGAAGGAAGATTTGATAAAAACCAGTGGGAGCCATCCTGATTAGATAAGATAACAACCAATCTGATCTTGCACGAGCATACGCTAAAGTGTTTTCTTCTCTCTCTCTCCAGGTAGCGACCATTTCATGCCCTAATAAAGATAATAATATGGATGTATTGACCGAACCCGCATGTTATACTGTGCTGGGGAACGTTGGTTCCGTTCTTTCTTATAAGAGTTATAGGAATGAACAGGACATAGGGGAATACCAGGATTCCCATGCCACCCGAATGAAGAAAGTACATGTTGATGCATTTTCTTCGGGTGTGTTCGTTACTGAGAACTGTTTCTCCATTTGCTCTACGTCCTGGGTATTAGATACTGGGTCAGGATCCCATATATGTAATCAGTTACATGGGCTAAAGAAAGGTAGAGAACTTGGAGAAGGTGATAAAGACATTAGAGTTGGAAATGGTGCAATTGTTGCAGCTAAGACTGTCGGGGAATATCACCTTGTATTACCTACTGGTAATACATTGGTTCTGAACGAATGCTATTACATGCCGAACCTGATATGCAACATTATATCGGTTTCTTTATTAAGTAAAGAGGGATATAATTTTGTATTACAGGATAATGTTATGAACATTTTCCGTAACCAAAAGTTGGTTGGATCAGGCACGTTGTGCAATGGCATTTATGTTCTAAATCAATCAACAGTTCTGAGCATAACAAACACACACAAGAGGAAGAGTTCAGAACTGAACGAATCCTTCTTGTGGCATTGTAGACTGGGTCACATCAATGCGACATGACTGGCTAAGTTACAAAAGGATGGATATTTGAAACCATTCGAATTTTCATCTTATGACACTTGCCAGTCATGTCTCAAAGGCAAGATGACCAAAACTCCGTTTACGGGACACGGAGAAAGAGTTACCGAACTCTTGGGACTGATACATAGTGATGTATGCGGTCCCATGTCTACACATGCCAGGGATGGTTCTTCGTACTTCATTACATTCACTGACGATCTCTCAAGATACGGACATGTGTACTTAATAAGACACAAGTCTGAAGCTTTTGAGAAATTTAGAGAATATAAACAAGAAGTCGAGAACCAAACCGGAAAAAGTATTAAAATCTTTCGATCTGATCGAGGAGGTGAATACTTAAGCAATGAATTTCTGGACTTCCTAAAAGAGAATGGGATTCTCTCTCAGCTGACTCCTCCATATACACCTCAGCACAACGGTGTATCAGAAAGGAGGAACTGCACCCTATTAGATATGGCGCGCTCTATGATGAGCACAGCTGAGTTACCTATTTCCTTCTGGGGGTATGCGCTTGAGACAGCCATACATCTATTGAATATGGTCCCCACCAAATCTGTGCCTACCACTCCATATGAGATATGGAAAGGGAAGAGACCATGTCTTAACTATGTTAAGATATGGGGTTGTCCGGCCTATGTCAAACGACAAAATCCGGACAAACTCGTGGCAAGGTCTGTTCTATGCAAATTTATAGGATATCCCAAAAATTCACAAGGGTATATCTTTTACCACCCTGAGGAACAAAGAGTGTTTGTTTCTCGGCATGCCACCTTTTTAGAAAAGGAATTTCTTGAAAAAGAGATTAGTGGTCATGAGGTAGAACTGGAAGAGGTTCCAGCTACAGAAGCTACAACAGAAGATCTGGTGGAACCAGAGGATTCAGTAGTACCCGACGAACCCCAGCCTCTCCGCCGATCTAGTAGGGTTCCTCGCCGACCTGAGAGATTCTACGGTTTTCTCATGGATGGTGGGAGCGAGGATTGCATCATGGAGGATGATGACCCAACTAGCTTCGAGCAGGCCATCACGAGTAAAGACTCGGTGAAATGGCTGGATGCAATGCGGTCCGAGATGGAATCCATGTACACCAACAAAGTATGGACTTTGGAAGTTGCTCCTGAAGGGGTAAAACCCATTGGGAGCAAGTGGATCTTCAAGAAAAAACTTGGTGTAGATGGGAAAGTGGAGACTTTCAAAGCTAGACTTGTAGTAAAGGGTTTTCGTCAAAGACCAGGTGTGGACTATGATGAAACCTTTTCTCCAGTAGCTATGCTTAAATCCATCCGGATCATGCTTGCCATCGCTGCATATCATGACTACGAAATCTGGCAAATGGATGTTAAGACCGCCTTTCTAAATGGTGATTTAGAAGAGTGCGTGTACATGACTCAGCCAGAGGGCTTCGTAGACAGTGGGAGCAGCGGGAAGGTGTGCAAGCTGCTTAAATCCATTTATGGATTAAAGCAAGCATCGCGGAGTTGGAACATCTGCTTTGACGTCGTTATCAAAGAGTTTGATTTCGTCAAAAACCCAGATGAATCTTGTATTTACAAGAAGGTGGCAGAGAGTAAGGTTGTCTTCCTCGTATTGTACGTGGACGACATACTCTTGATAGGAAATGATATTCCTATGCTGCAATCGGTCAAGCTCTTCTTATCACAAAGATTCTCAATGAAAGATCTTGGTGATGCCTCCTGCATATTGGGAATTAGGATCTATAGAGATAGATCCAAATGGATTTTGGGATTGTCCCAATCCAGGTACATTGACACCATACTAAAAAGGTTTAGTATGGAAGAATCCAAGCGTGGGAACTTACCCACGATCTCTGGAGTCACTCTCTCCAAAGAGATGTCTCCCAAGACTGATTTGGAGAGAGCTCGCATGCAAGGGATACCCTATGCTTCAGCTGTAGGCTCTATCATGTATGCGATGCTATGTACCAGACCCGATGTAGCATACTCACTAAGTGTAGTGAGCAGGTATCAAGCTGATCCTGGAGAGAGTCATTGGACAGCTGTGAAGAGCATTCTCAAGTACTTACGAAGGACTAAAGAGATGCTCTTGGTGTATGGTAACGGAGAACTCCAAGTGGAGTCCTTTACCGATTCGAGCTTCCAGAGTGATAAGGACGACTCTAAGTCGCAGTCGGGATTTGTCTTTACCCTTTACGGAGGGGCGGTTAGCTGGAAGAGTTCCAAGCAGGAAACCGTGGCAGACTCGACGATGGAGGCTGAATACATCGCTGCCAACGATGCTGCTAAAGAGGCTGTCTGGATCAAGAAGTTCATTACTGAACTTGGTGTGGTTCCATCCATTGAGCATCCAATACCTTTGTATTGCGATAACAATGGAGCGGTGGCTTTGGCCAAGGAACCCAGGTCCCATCAGCGATCCAGGCATATTCTGAGGCGGTATCACCTGATCCGGGAGATAGTTGATCGCCGGGAGATCGAGGTCAGGAGGGTTGACACGAAGAACAACACGGTGGATCCACTCACGAAGGCCATTCCCCAGATACAGTTTGAGAGACTCTTCGGGATGCTCGGTATGCGATACTTCAGCAGCTGGCCCTAGTGCAAGTGGGAGATTGTTAGTTGTATGTATGCCCTAGAGGCCAGTATTGTACAGATGATGTATATTATATTGGATGCTTGGACATATATAGAGATGACTTTCTTGCTCGATATGATAGTATGCTATCTGGTTACTCTTTATCTTAACATGTACACTTGTCTCTTTAAACTGTCTTATAGTTACATGTTGATAAAGCCCTTAGGATGTGTACTTGACTACCTGGACTATGATGCAGATCATACTAGTGGGGACATGGTAGTCCATAAGTACATCCTTCAAGGTCCCTAGTCGTGGGTGTATCGAGACGGGGCATCGATATACCAGTGTAGACTAGCGTATACGCTTCTCGACCCATGAGATGGGCGATGGATGATCCCATATCCATTGGTGTTTGACATCAGAGATGGTGTACGGGTGCTCAGTAGAGACTGGGTACACTGGACGGACTCGCCGAGAACTCCCAGATGGTATTATACCTCACGTCAGATGGCAGTTCTCAGGTGACACTTGTGCAGGTTAGTCTGTAGACCCGAGATCGTCATAGAGTCTTGTGTGATTCCCACTGTGCTTTGATCTCCACCTTACCACGTCCATGAGGGCGTGCAAAACGGTGGCCTTTAGGTACAGTCCCGAGTCACATGGAGGCAATGAGCGATAGGAGGGGTTTCGTCTCTCCCGGTATTGGGGGTTGATGTTGCGCTGTGCTCGATTGGCCGTAACAGGGAAGTCCCTGGCCAGGGCTGATCAGAGATTTGCCGGTAAGTGTTACCAGTAGTTTCTCGACCCGTTATGAGCCTCACATCGGCACGACTTATCGGTTATTGGGGTCTGACGTATACCACCCCTAGACTTGATATGCGACATATCAGACGAACAGACCGGACTGTACGGTAAGTGTTACTGGTTGGATTCACAGGAGTGTGAGCGGGCTAGCTCGTCGATCTTCTGATCGCTCAATACCCAGATGGCCGTTACGTTTAGCAGACCGCTTGCGGCTTGTGGGTGCTTGATATGATCATCATCTGCTACCGGCGTATTGACGAGTCTTTAGAGTCCTACACAGAGGTTTCCTGGCTCAAGCGAAACGAAATAGGAGCGCATATGAGATATGTGCGGGACCGAGAATAATGCGTGTATGTGATACCGCATTTTATTCTCGCGATGAATGTTTCGATTGGTTGTATGCGATATGTCCTAGTTATCGAATCATTGATTCGATAAATCGATACATTCGATACTAGTCGGTTATGTGCGACATGACCGGATCATTGAATCAAATGTTGATTTAATGATTTAATGTATAATTATATTTTGATATATTACTTTGCATTAACTAGTATTGGTTCACTTTAAATGGATTTTCTCACTTGATGCACATTGTATATATGATATATTTTTGTGCACTTGTTTGTATCATGTTTGATGATACTTGCTCACTTGGGTTTGTGTAAAGATTAAACCATGGTTATATGAATGGTTAGGGTTTTGTTTATTTGCTTGTTTATTTATTCATTTTGGAAAATAAATGAGAATGGTGGCTTATTTTGTTTGTATATGTTGAAGCTTCTTGAAGCTTTGAAAAGTCCACCATTCTTATCTAATCCTTAATCCTAACCATTCCTACTAACCCTAGTTTACTCTCTACACTTGACTATGGTTAGGATATGATAAGTATTGATATTTGTTTCTTTTTAAATAAGACACTTATCATATTCTTTCTTCTTGTAGATCATCTTCTTCTTCAAGAAAAGCTTAAGTCCATCAATGGCAACTTGAGCAAAAGTGAGAGAAATCAAATTCTAAAGTGAACCCACCTCCTATTTCTTCACCCTCTACCTCTTGCCAAGTTGTTTTGGGTGTTTTCTTCAAAAGTTTCACAAATTTGTGAAGTCGGAGCTTGAACTTGTGATGCCTCGACGTAGATCATCTTCGGCACGAAGCCGACGACCTAGTCTGCCCATTTCTCCGATCAAGCCGACGATTGAGTCCGGGATTCGAGATGGACAGCGAGAGGACGCCTACGTGGAGCCAAGGAAGTGGACATCCGGATCTACAAAGGTTGTATCTTCTTATCTTTAGTTAAGTTGTTAACTAGATTCGTTTTTCGCCTAAATTTCTAGTCGACGATCCGTATTAGGGTTTCTCGGCACCCATAAAATTTGAAATTGGCATGGTTGATGCCTTGTGAGACCTCTATAGTGTGCCTAGGAACCCTACAGCCTTCAAGATAATTATCATAATCGCAGGCAGGTGATTATGATGATTGAGGGAGGACCTATACCGGTAGAACAGTCTTACTCGAGATGATAGTATGCTATCTGGTTTGTCTTTATCATCATGTACATGTTGATAGAGCCCATAGGATTCTTGCCTCACTACCAACATTATGATGGCGATCATATACGTGGGAGCTGGGAGTCTATAAGCACATCCTTAAATGTCCCTAGTCGTAGAAGTATCGAGACTGGGCATCGATACTCTAGTGTAGACTAGTGTATACTGATCGAGACCCCGACGAGGGGCGGTGGCCAGGTCTCACAAGCCATTGGTGTTAGTTTGTTCACCTAAGATAGTATACAGGTGCTTATTGGGTTATGAGTACACTGGACGAACTCGCCAGGAACCTGCTAGTTGGTATTATACCTATTGTCAGATAGCAGTTCCCAGGTGACATGTGTATAGGTTTGTCTGTCGACCTGAGATAATCATTTGTCTCGTGTGAGTTCCCACTGTGCTTTGATTACTACCCTACCACGGCTCAAAGGAGTCGTGCAAACAGGTTTTGGTTGGGTACAGTCCCGAGCCATATGGAGGCACTGATCGGATCGTCGGGGATTCGTCTCTCCCGATATTGGGGGTTGATGTCGCGTTGTGCACGGGTGGCCATCACCAGAAATCCATGGCCATGGTGGACGAGAATTACCGATCCAGGATCAATAGTTTCTTTGGTGGTGACAGGTTTCATGCCGACACTAAATGTCGCGTTGTTAGGGGTCTGACTTTATCCACCCCCCAAGACTCGATATGCGATATTTTTAGACGAACAGACCGGACTGTACGGATATTGTCGCTATCAAGCTCAGTAAGGGTTCAGGATGAGTTTTCTCGTTGGTCTCCCTTGCGCTCAATACCTGGGTAGCCGTTACATACAGCTTGTGCCGCTGACGTGCTTGTGGTTAAACCCACTGCCAGCATATTGACGAGTCTTTAGAGTTCCACACAGAGGGTTTTCATGGTTCAGGTGATATGGTGTATATAACGTATGTTGGTACATACAGGTATCCGATTGAATATGTGTACAGGCTGCACAGACTTTAATCGGACGGTTGATAATACTAGCGGCTTAGGATTAAGCCGGATTATTAAATCAGGTTTTTGATTTAATAATTTACATATGTATATATGTATTCTAGTATTATTGTTCACTATTCATTTTCTCTCTTGACTATTCGTATTTTTGTACGAATATGCGCATATGTATTTCAATACATGTACTGGGAAGTATTACGTATTTATACGGAATAGCTTCTAAAAGATGGCCACCTCATTATTGGATTTTCTTTTTAGAAAATCAAATAAGGAAATGAGGTGGAGGGGTGAGGTGGCATGAGCATGGGTCTTGGACATGTAGAGAGGCATGGGGCTTATTTGTTTATTGCAAAAAGAAACAGAGATATTTTTTGTGTGTGTGTGTGCATGAGAGAGACGGAGAGGGAAGCCATAAGTTGTGGTGTGGGTTATGCTCATTTCTTAAGTTGCTTCTTCACTTGCTTCATTCTATTTTCACTTCATCACTTAGCCAATTCTTGAGTTGCTCATGCCATTGTTTTCCTCAGCTCCTTCATCTTCTATGGTTGCTCCCTTGAGCAATTATGATGAGAGAATATTATAGTGACACGTTCTTACACCTCCACTCTCCATTGCTATTAACCTTGGAGCGTCGGTTGCCTCGCTCGACGAGGCTGAAGCTTGCGCCGTTTCCCTCAGGTGAATCATCGTAGATGGAGGAAGACCGGCAACCAAACTCGATCAAGGAGCCACCAAGAGCTTGGGGATGATGGTTGAAGACCGAAGGACACGGATCAACTCGGTATAACCATCTAACTTCTTATATATAGCTTGCTAGTTTAGGGTTTAAGGTAGATCCGGGCATCGGGTAATGGTAGAGCCAGTTCAGTAAATTTTTGTTCCGCATTTTGCCACGGTTTGATGGTCGGGGCGCTGCCGTAACCCAACAGTGTGTATGGAGGAGTAAGCTGAGAGAGAATTCCATTCTCTTTTAAGTAATCCAGGAACTCGGCACTCAAGTATTCACCACCTCGATCAGATCTCAGTGTCTTGATAATTTTGCCGGATTGTTTTTCCACTTCATTCTTATATTCCCGGAATTTCTCAAAGGCCTCGGATTTATGTTTCATCAAGAAAATATGTCCATACCTAGAGAAATCATCCGTAAAAGTAATGAAATAGGAATAACCACTTCTTGCATGTGTAGACATTGGACCACACACGTCGCTGTGTATGAGTCCCAAAAGCTCGCTCGCTTTTACTCCGCGTCCAGTGAACGGAGTCTTTTTCATCTTTCCTTTGAGACATGATTGACAAGTTGCATAAGATTGATATTCGAATGGATCCAAATATCCTTCTTTATGTAACTTGGTCAACTTTGTTTCGTTGATGTGACCTAGTCTACAATGCCATAAGAAAGCATGATTTATTTCTGAAGTCTTTCTTTTATGTGTGTTCTGGACATTGAAAATTCATAGTTGGTTTAATACGTATATACCGTTGTTTAGAGTACCTGACCCAATCAGACCATGATTAAGGTGGATGTTTACGACATCGCTTATAAATGTAAAATCATAACCTTCTTTAGATAACAAAGATATAGAAACGATATTACAAGTCAAACTAGGTACACAAAAACAGTTGCGCAAAACCAAAATATGTCCACTCGTCAATCCAAGGTGATATTCCCCTACGAACACAGCATCCACGCTCGCTCCGTTAGCAACCCTGAGGGTCATATCACCGGTCTTCAGAATCCTACGGCTTCTCAGTGCCTGCAAAGAATTACAGATATGAGATCCTAATCCGGTATCCAATACTCAGGAAGTAGAGTTGATTGACAGACAATTTTCAATTACAAACACACCTGAAGCTGAAGCCACAACTTGCTTCAGGTCTTGGTTCTTGGCCTTCCAAGCCCTGCAATCTTTCTTCCAGTGGCCCTTCTTATGACAGTAGAAGCATTCTTCCTTTCCTACTGTCGGCCCCGCTATTCTTGCCTTGCCCTTTGCTTCCACCTTACTAACACCGCCTCTCGGCTTGGTGGGGGCCTTTTTCTTCTTTCCTTTAGCTTCTCCTTAGATCAAGAAGAGGAAGCTCCACCAACAAGTAGAGCGGGTGTTTCCCTGGTTTTCTGCAGGGTGCCCTCAGCACTCCTCAACATGTTGAGGAGTTCCGAAAGTTCAACTTCTTTACCTTGAATATTAAAATTCAAGATAAACTGGGTGTAAGTGGGAGGGAGGGACTGCAGAATTAATTCTGTATACAGCTCATTCTCTAACGTGGTCCCGAGGTCCACGAGCTCCTCAATGTAGCCAATCATCTTAAGGACGTGTTCCCCTACAGATGATCCGACAGCCAACCTCGCCTGAAAAAGTTTCTTCGAAGTCTCGTATCTTGCGATACAAGATTGCTCTCCATATAATTCCTTGGTATGGAGGAATATGGATTCAAAATCCATATTCTCGTGCCGCCTCTGGTGCTCATTGTCCATAAAGACCAGCACGAGGAACTTGTCCTTCGCGCAGTCAATCTCCCAGGCCTTACGGATTTCCTTATCCGCGACACTGGATTCTGGACCTGGTACGGTGGGGGCTTTAGTAGTGAGGATATAACCCAACTTGTCATAAGTTATTGCCATCCTGACATTCCTGAACCAATCTTTGTAATTTGTCCCTCTCAATATATTTTTATCTAATAGTAACTTAAGGCCCGTCATCTTTGGTTGCTGTAATTAGGAGAGAGAGAAGAAACTCTTTAGCATGATGCTCTTGCAACTTTAGATTGGTTTTTAGTTTATCTAAACATGATGGCTCCCACTGTTTCTCGAATCCTTTCTCAAACCAAAAAAGAAGAATTAGTTAGGATTAGTCTCACCGTACAATACTTGGTTAACCGTTCAACCAGGCTAGTGTCGGTACTTCGAGGGAGGTTTTACGACGCTTTCGCGAAGTTCCTTAATTAAATAACCTCTTTTCCCTGGAGGCGTAGCCCCGCTAACACTGTTCTAGACACCTACTTGGTTTATAGTATTGATCGTTAAGTGAAAAAATCTCCCGAGGAGTAGCATATACCCACAGTAGGATGGGGATCCAAATATCATCGTGTGATAAAGTCGAAGGAATCCTACCAAAATTATCACACTCCAAATGGTATGCAACACTAGCAAGTTTCAGTTTCTTTAGAAACTCCCGATGTGGATTTTGCCCCATGCTCTTATGACCTTGACGAACACCAACATATCAGAAGTCACATGTCAAGTTCTACCCATCATTGTCCAGGTTAATTTGAATCCACACGTACATACCCTTCACGAAGGCCAAAATAGCAGTACGACTGTCCCAAACAAACACATCTATCTATGCTACAAATGAATACTTAGCAACTACCAATCACTATGCCTTGGCGAAGGTCAAAATACATAGCTTGAATACTACTGAATGTCCAACTGAAATGACGGAAGGCTACGAATGGTTTTGGATAAACTGTGAACGTAGTGAACTTGATATAATCGAAGGAACCTGATAGCTTTTAAAAGGAGTGGTTTAAGCTCCGCATTTTTAAAAGTTTTTCTGTTTTGAAAAAAACGAATGGTTTAAAAATCATTCCAACGATTCAGCTTTGGTTTGTTTTCTTTGCATTAATGTAATGCAGTCCCATCAATTAACCTACCATTGCAGAAAAAGACAAAAATACAACGTACACTTATGTCATCCGCATTCACCACGGAGCCTCGTCTTACACCATTAGGTTAGATAACTAACGCCAGAGCTGGAGGCTGGACTAGCGCGGATGCAAAACATAAGCAACGTCTATTATATATTATATATATATAATAATATCCATTCGTCAGACGCAATAATAGGCATTCCAGATCACAGATGAACACATTGGATATATTAGGAATTCCGCGTTTCGTTTAAGCCTGTAACGAAAGACGGATTCCATGATCGCGATGAATAGCCAAACCCCACCCCAGACCCCTACGGGTGCGGCAAACTACCCACCAAATACCCGAAGTGAAGCAACCTCCCTCAACAACGTGAGTAGGCCACTCGGCACTTCAAAGTACCCGGTAGTTTGTGCACCCCACCTTGGATCTATCCTAGAAGCAACAAACAGTAAATGAAATAATACAACGGTGGCTACAACCTCAAACCGGATGTGCCCCGCGAAAAAATATTACAACAATTTATAATTTACTTTTGAATGAAAGAATATAACACCTCACATCCCCGGCAATTCATTCACGACAATCCAATAAATCCATATACACAAACAAACATCACAGAAATGTGCAACCCCTAACTAACTGACATATAGCAATTAGCGGAAGTTTACGAACACATTTATCACATCATGAAACATTAAACAACGTGAAACTACGACTTCAAAACACCCCATATTGCCACAGTGAAGAATTGACAGCATATTCAAAATTAGCAAAAATAAACAACTCCTGAAACACTAGATCCAAGTAACAAAGACACAGACCAAACCACGAAGCATTTCTCCATGGTAAAACCGGTGAGGCCGGACATTAGGTCAATGTGGTCGGTCCAGGTTGGAGGGAAATGTCTCGTTTTTGGTCTATGTTCACTTTACAAGTGAAGGAGTACTCTGCAGTTGTTAAAATAATTTTTAGAGCCTCAGAAAAATTCAGCAAAAACTAGGATCTACGTTTCGATGTTTACGAGTCATTTCGGTTTCGTAGATTTAGTTGTTGTTTAATCTGTTAGTTATGGTTAAGTCAGCTCTGATAACACTGTATGTCGATGCCACGCACCCCACGTGTTCGTGGGGAGGCGGATTTTACAAAAAACGATTTTTATAAGCTTCGTAACATCGACTAAACTCCAGGATCGATACTAAACCTTAACTAACAATCTAGCAAAGAGGATTAACTACTATGTGTGAGTGTTATATCTCAAGTTCTCGCTATCCTTCACCTCCTCGCTGTCCTTCTCTAAGTCGTAAGCTCCTTGAACTGAGAACGGATTGCACCTCCTCGTCGTCTTCTCTAAACGCAGAAGATCCACCCGAGAGATCCGACTTTGAGCTTAACCTCTAACTTGAGGCAACTAGGTCACTTAGTGTGCTAAACTTAGTAGCCTAGGATGTTTAGAGAATGATGAGGGATCAAGTTGTCTCACTAAACCCTAGGATTCTCAACTCATGAGATGGTTAGGGTTTGAGAGGAGATGGAGAAAAGCTTGAGGAAATGAGGAGGAGAAAAGTATCTGTAGTTTTTTAGTGAATTAAGAATTATGAAAATGGCTAGGGTTTTTGCATTTAAACCTAATGAAAATATCTCACAAATATCTCACAATAATATCTAAGTCAACAACTCACAAAAGAGTCCAAGATGGTCAATGCAAAACCCTAATCCATTTCACTAAAATACCACAAAGTTTCCTCTCTCAATTCCTCCACCTCACTAAAGAATTAACCATAAAAGAGAAACCCTAATTTGAGGTGTCATTCTCCAAAAGCAATCTTGATCAAATCACGAGAATGCCCCTCTCGTCCGTATATATATACCCGTATCAGTATTCCAAGAAACACGAATACAATGAGACGAAACTAATCCAATAATCATATACTTGGATCCGGCTTAAACCAAAGCCCACTAGTAATGTCCGCCCGAACATCATATGCGCACAAGTACATGTATGTGATCGAACCCGGTCGTAAAACCCTACGACCTCTACACGTTTCGCCCAAAGCCGGGAAACCCTTTGTGTGGGACTCTAAAGACTCGACAGTACTATGGCAATGGGTTTAACCACAAGCGCGTCAGTGGCACTAGCTGTACGTAACGGCTACCCAGGTATCTGTCAATAAGAAAGCCGACGAGCAAACTCATATGTACCCTACTGAGTCTGTCTGTGGCAATATCCGTACAGTCCGGTCTGTTCGTCTAAGAGTGTCGCATATTGGTCCTAGAGGGGCGGCAAGCGTCAGGCTTCTAATAGTGTAATAAGTCGTGTCGGAGTGCAGCCAAAAACACCCTGAGAAACTACTGGAATCCCTACCAGCAAATCTCGTTGCCCTGGCCAAGGACTTTGTGTAATGGCTTTCCGAACACAGCGCGACATCAACCCCCAATACCGGGAGAGACGAATCCTATCTAACCGCCACTGCCTCCAAGTGCTTCGGGACTGCACCCAACTACTACATGTTTGCACGATTCAGCAGATCCGTGGTAGGGTAGTAATCTAAGATCAGTGGGAATGCACTTGAGGCGAAGTAGCAGTGTCAAGTCGACGGACTAAGCTATACTCATGTCACCTGGGAACTGCTACATAGGTATATTACCAACCAGCAGTTCCCCACGAGTCCGTCCAGTGTAACTCATAACCCAATGAGCACCTGCATACTATCTCCAGTACGACGTACTGATGGCTGTGGGACAGACCATCTCCCCTGCTGGGAAGAGTAGCGTATACACTAGTCTACTTTGGAGTATCGATGCCCTGTCTCGATAATACTGCGACTAGGGACTTGCGTAAGGATGTGCTTATAAACTACCCAGCCTCCACTAGTGTGACTGACATTACAACGCTGGTAGTCAAGCAAATATCTTAAAGGCTCTATCAATATGTATTAGCGATACGTTAAAAGAAACATATACACATATTAAGATAGATACAAACCAAGTAGCATACTACTATATCGAGCAAGACTATCATAAATCCGTGTATATATCCCAAGCTTCCAAAATATAATATACAAACTAGTACTATACAATAATGGACTCTAGGGCATATTACACTAACAGGAACCAAGTTTTTTGAAAACAGACATTACAGACGTTTTCTTTTGCTTTGCACAGTGGTATTCAGTTTGGAATATCATGCACCTCATTTGACTAGGAAAGAGCCGAGATCCCTTCACCGGGAGTGACCTCTTTAGCAAAAGTTTGTGTTAGGGTAATAACTTCACTATAGTCGATTCTTTTGCTTTGCATTGTGGTATTTGATTGGAAATATCCTGCACCTCATTCGACAAGGAAAGAGCCGAGATCCCTTCACAGGGAGTGACCTTTTTTGCAAAAGTTTGCGCCATTATATATTTGTAAAATCACTCGGTTCTTTCAACGATATCAAGTTCATTACGTTAAAGGTTTTTTCGCCAAAAACCAGCCATAGCCCTCTGTCGTTTCGTACAAGTATCACCTAGTATTCATGCTATGTATGTTGGCCTACGTCAAGGCATAGTGAATGGTAGCTGGGTAATGCTTGTTTGCTGCATGGATATGCGATTATTAGGATAGTTGTACAGTTATTTTGGCCTACGTCAAGAACTTGTACAGGTGGGTCTAAGTTAATCCAGGATAATGACGGGTTGAACTTGACTAACGACTTATGATATGTTGGCCTACGTCAAGGTCAAAAGTGTTAGGGTAAAAATTATATCGGGAGTTTCAAATATACAGGAAACATGCCAGCATGCGCATACCTTCTGGAGTGTGATAACTTGAGTGGCTTCCATCAAGATATCATGCGATGATAGTTGGATCCCGATTCCCACTGATGAGTAGGATTACTCCTCGGGTGATTTTAGATGATCCCAACTAATTCTCCTTTTGGGTTTGGAAGAGAATTCGAGGAAACAGTGGGAGACATCCTGATTAGATAAAGTGATTAACCATTCTGATTTAGGTTAGAGTACACGCTGAGTGTTTCTTTTCTCTCTCTCTTTGGTAGCGACCATGGCCCGACCCTAGACTAAAACTCATGAACCAAGTTAACCGAACCTTCTTAAAACACTTTGGCTTTTGGATTGTCAGGGAGTCGCATATATCATTGCCACTTCTACATCACCTTTGCATTTCTTCAGAACACCCCGTATCACTACGAAGATCCATATAGATTGGATATTCCATCGTATAGTTACATACGAACTCGAAGGAACTTGTTCCAGTTCGAGTATGGATTCTGGTTCAGGAGAAATTGAATAGGATTATTCGATTGTCTTTTCCTTTTACCTTCTCTCGGGTTGCGAGGGCTCCTAGGATTAGGAGAGTACACCTATTACGCTTATTGTATAGTCTTCTTCCAAACCTTAGGCAGGTGCCGAAAGGTAGGGAAGAAGAAAACCAATTAGCCTAAGTGTGGTGTGCAGAAGATAATAAGTAAAGACATAGAAAGGAATTAGAATAAGGGCAAAAGGAAATTGCGACTGCTATCATTCACGACAAAACCGCGTATACCCCTGCCACTCCTACATCTACTTTGGATTTCTCCAGAACACTTTGTATCACTATGAACGTCCATAATGCTTGGATATTCCATCGTATAGTTACATACAAACTCGAAGGAACTTGTTCCAATTCGAAGATGGATTCTGGTTTAGGAGAAATAGGATAGTATTATTCGGTTGTCTTTTCCTTTTACCTTCTTCCAGGTTGCGAGAGCTCCTAGGATTAGAAGAGGGTACACCTATTACGCTTATTGGATAGTCTTCTTCTAAACCTTAGGCTGGTGTTGAAGGGTAGGGAAGGAAAAAAACCAATTAGCCTAAAGGTGGTGTACAGAAAGTAATAAGTAAAGACATAATAAAGGTATTGGAGTGAAGGCATGGAAGTATACGGTTACCGTCATGAATCAAGATAATGGAAGAGGCGTTACTAGGAATACCAGGTTACCCCTACGAAACGTTTTCATGTTTCAGTATGACTGTGCAGTGTTAATTGAAAAACTATTTTTTCCAATTAGACTCTAACCAGGCTATGTATTTACCAGATTTGTTTCACATCTGTATGGTGTTACAGATGGTGAATGGGAGTATGATATTGGAAATTAGGTGATTATATCCTCATTATATCGGAATTCATTGTAATTAGTGATATTTGACGAAATCACCTGGGTTTTGCCTGATGGCAAATATTTGGTTTTTAATATCCGTTGTTATGCACCAATTTCAAACTGATATATCTATACGTTTATTTTATAAAGTGAGATACAACATTTTGAAATTATGTCTATGACATTTATCCATATCAGTTGGTGATTAGGTAAGGTGCATTCAACAGCGGTGTAATTCTTCTTAACCATAGAACAGTTTTCAACCTACAACGCACAGGGTTTGAGTAATTGAACTCAAGGGACTTATACAAAGTATTGTATGTGGTCCAGTGTCCATTAGGACAAAGGGGTTGGTACTCGTACTATATTCTGTTTACTCATTACTTTTCCACAAGTATTTCGTTGAAATAAAAGGTCCAGATATTGAGAAGTTATAGGTATAAGAATAAAGTAGAGAATCATTTGTTGGAAGTATCAGGATTCTTCGAGATAGTCGAAGATGTAGATAGTTGTGTTTGGTATTCCGTTGATAGTAATGGTTTTGAGAGCTTACTTCTCTTTCAGGTTACTCATATGTGGATGTACTCCTAAATGAGTAATGCTGCTTGGCCTCATTCTATTTGGTTGATATGCACTGGAGACAGCTGCATATTTTTGAATCTGGTTCAAATTAAATTAATGCCTTTGTTTCTATATCGTATATAAAATCAATTTATATCTTAACGATGTTAAGGTATAGGGAGTTGTCTGACTGATGCTTAAAACCAGAATCTGGACAAACTCAAGGCACGTTTCAGTAATGGCAGTTTGTGGGTTATCCCGGGCTTCGATGAGGGTTAACTTTCTACCATCAGGAAGATCAATAGTTATATTGTTCTTGACTCACCACCAGTTTTAGTAAAACGGATTCTTTTCAGAAAACATTAATGGGGGTATGATAGAACTGGAGGTGATTCCAGAACCACAAACGATTACTGAAAATTTAATAGAACCTAAAGATTCAATTGGATTCGACATTCCATAAGCCACTCCGCAGATTTGGTGGGTAACCTCAGGCACCCGAGAGGTACTTCGGTCTTCTCAGAGACGGTGACAGGGAGGTTCTTGTTTATCCAGACTTGCCATTGCTGTTGTTCTAGACTATGAGACCTGGCAGAAGGATGAGTATAACGTCGTTCTAAATTAATTTTAGAAAGTGCACGTGTATATGACTCTGCTAGAAGGTTGTTGTAGTCAGTGGGAGCAGCGGAAGCATAAAGGGCAAGTAGCTTATGTCTATTTATAGACTAAAGCAGGTATAGAGGAAATAGATCGTCTGTTTTGATGTGATGGTCATAGATCTTTACTTCATCAGAATAGAAGATGGATCTAGTAAGAAGGTAGTAGGGTGTGATGTCCTAGTATTTGGATGACGTGCACTTTATAGGAAGTGAAATTCCTATACTACAATCGGTTATACTGTGGTTGTCACAAATTTGTTTCTCCACATAGGATATGGATATAATATCAGGGTTTCCGGTTACTAGATTTATGGTTTTAGATCTAGATTTGGGAAGTGTCCCAATTTGGATACTATGGCATTATTCTAAAGGTGTTTTAGAATGGATGACTCCTGGCATGGTGGTGTACACGCAGGTGATGGAGTCACCCTCTCTAAAGAGATGTCTTTTAGACAGATGAGGAAAGGGATTTGCATGATTGGCGTATCACTTGCTTAGGCAATTGAGTCAATCATGAGATGTCAAGTACAACACCGGATATTGCTTTTGCACAATCTTCAATAAGTATATATTAATCCAATCCTGGAGAAACGTTGGGAAGCAGTTATGAACATAAGTGGATGTTCTTGGGATATGGTAACGGCAACCTCTTTTGGGAGACGGTTATCATTTCAGGCTTCCAAGGTGACCTGGATGACAGAGTGCTGTCTGAGTTACAGTTTTCCCTCTTTTGAAGGACAGTATGTTGGACAGGTGGTCTAAGCGGATACTGTGGATGGCATGGCATAGGATACTGATTAAATTCAGTGGACGATACAGTCTAAGAAGTTTGCTCGATTTGGAGTTCATTTGTGAACTGGGTCCCATCAGATATCCAGACAAATTCTAAGATGGGTATTGCTCATTTCGGGAGATGGTAATGTAGGGTTACTAGGCACACGCACAAGGGTCTATAAGGCATCAACCATGCCCGATTTAAAATTTAGCCGTGCCGAACAACCCTAAACCAAGATCTTAGACTAGAAATTAGGCGAAACAAAGCATGCTAAACACTTTAACATCTAAGAGTTTGGGATTACAACCTTTGTAGTCCGGTCCTTCACTTCATAAGCTCCGTGTTGTGGTCCCTTCGCTGCGATCATCAAGTTCCGGACTCTCGAGAGGCTCCACGAAGAGAAAGATGCAAGCTTGCTTCCGATCTTCGATAACAAAGATGATCTACCTTGAAGTTTCATTAACACAAGCTCTCACTCACTAAATGAAGTGAACACCCTAATCATAATGGTAGGATAGATTAGGATGATGAAGTAGGATTTTAGCTCTCATTTTTTTTCTTAATCTCACTCATTTTCATCACTAATGAAAAAGCTAGTAAGCTTTTCCATGAAAGAAGAAGAAGGAAGAAGAAGATCATTTTCTTTTGTGATAAATAATGAAAACCATGGTGAGGTTAGAAATGCAACCATGGGTTAAGAATGAAGTCTTAACCCATGTAAAGAGTTAACTATGGTGAAGGGTTGGGTTGAGTTAAGTAAATATCTACACAAAATATCCAAAGTCAAAGTCAATTGAAAGCTTCATGCTTGCTTAACCCTAATCCAAACCCTAACCACAATTAAACTCTACAAAACATGTTGCATCAATAACCATATCATGTTACAATATTATATATCACATATATAATATTTATTGTAACAAAATAAAATAATACAATTAACATATATCGCATATATATCAATGTATTACCCGAGTGAGAAAAAGAATCTTTTAGTGAGCTTATATCAGTTAATGTAATTTAATATATAAAATATATAATTATACATTAAATTATCGAATCAACACTTGATCCAATAATCCGGCTATTTCACAAATAACCGACTAATATAATCTGTATCAGTTCATCGAATCAACACTTGATCCGATGACCCGGCTATATCACATATACCCGGCCGATATCTCATATCGTGAGAATCTAATACGGTATCACATACACGTATTGTTCTCGGTCCCGCACATATCACATATATGCTCCTACTCCGTTTTGCCTGAGCCAAGAAACCTCTGTGTAGGACTCTAAAGAATCGTCAATACGCCTGCAGTAGGTGATGATCATATCAAACACCCACAAGCTGCAAGCGGTCAGCTAAACGTAACAACCACCCAGGTATTGAGCGCTCAGAAGATCAACAAGCAAGCCTGTACATTCTCCTGTGAATCCAGTCAGTAACACTCCCGTACAGTCCGGTCTCTTCGTCTAATATGTCGCATATCTCGCCTAGGGGTGGTAAACGTCAGACCCCAGTAGCTTGATAAGTCGTGTCGATATGAGGTATATAACAGTTCGAGAAACTACTGATAACACTTACCAGTAAATCTCAGCAACCCTGGCCAGGGATTTCCAGTTATAGCCAATATAACACAGAGCAACATCAACTCCCTATACCGGGAGAGACGAATCCCCTCTTATCGCTCATTGCCTCCATGTGATTCAGGACTGTACCCAAAAGCCACCTTTTTGCACGCCCTCTTGGACATGGTATGATGGAAATCAAAGCACAGTGGGAATCACACAAGACTCTATGACGATCTCGGGTCTGCAGACTAACCTGTACCAGTGTCACCGGAGAACTACCATCTGACGTGAGGTATAATACCATCTGGGAGTTCTCGACGAGTCCGTCCAGTGTATCCAGTCTCTACTGAGCACCCGTACACCATCCTTGATGTCAAACACCGATGGATATGGGATCATCCATCACCCATCAGATGGGTCAAGATGCGTATACGCTAGTCTACTATGGTGTATCGATGCCCTATCTCGATACACCCTCGACTAGGAACAGTTATAGGATGTACTCGTCGACTACCGTGGCCCCACTAGTATGATCTCATTATAGTCCCAGTAGTCGAGTACCTATCCTAAGGGCTTTATCAACATGTAACATAGAGACAATCTGAGTACATGTTAAGATAAAGTGCAACCAGATAGCATACTATCATGTCGAGCAAGAAAGTCCTCCCTATATATGTCCAAGCATCCAATACAATATACATCATATGTACAGTAATGGCCTCTAGGGCATACATATTGTTGGAGTTAGTGCCCTCAGAGTCAATTATTGGATCACAGGCACGTGATTGCAATGATTGAGGGAGGACCTATCCCGGTAGGACAGTCTTACTCGAGATGATAGTATGCTATCTGGTTTATCTTTATCATCGTGTACTGCTTTAGGTGACCTGACATGTCGCTATTACACGTTGATAGAGCCCCTAGGATTCTTGCTTGACTGCCAGCAGTATGATGGCGATCATATACGTGGGAGCTGGTGTTCTATAAGCACATCCTTAAAAGGTCCCTAGTCGTAGGAGTTTCGAGACAGGGCATCGATACTCCGTTAGTAGACTAGTGTATACAGTCGAGACCCCGACGAGGGGCGGTGGCCGGTCTCACAAGCCACTGGTGTCAGTTGGTTCACCTAAGATGTATACAGGTGCTCATTGGGTTATGAGTACACCGGACAGGACTCGCCGGGAACCTGCTAGTTTGTCTTATACCAGATGTCAGATAGCAGTTCCCTGGTGACATGTGTACAGGTTAGTTCATCGACCTGAGATCGTCATTTGTCTCGTGTGAGTTCCCACTGTGCTTTGATTACTACCCTACCACGGCTCAAAGGAGTCGTGCAAACAGGTTTTAGTTGGGTACAGTCCCGAGCCACATGGAGGCAGTGAGCGGATCTGCAGGGGTTCGTCTCTCCCGGTATTGGGGGTGAGGTCGCGCTGTGTCTAGGAGAGCCATTACGCAAAGCCCTCGGCCGAGGCAGGAGATTTACTGGTAGGTATTCCAGTAGTATCTCAGGGCGTTCTGGGCTACGCTCCGACACGACTTGTACCGCTTTTGGGGGTCTGACTTTTACCAACCCCCTAGGCCCGCCATGCGATACTCATAGACGAACGGACCGGACTGTACGGATATTGTCACTGACAGGCTCAGTTGGGTGTCGGGGTGAGCTTCCTCATCGACGTCCCATTTGGTCAATAGCTGGTGGCCCGTCACGTATTGGCTTATACCTCTGACGTGCCAGTGGTTAAATCCACAGCCATAGTATTGACGAGTCTTTAGAGTCCACCACACTCAGTTACTCAAGTTTCGGGCGAAACGCTGTAGAGGCCGTATGGAGATATGGCAGGGTTCGATCAGATACGTGCGGTATTGCACGGATCGTGATCGGACGGTTTTTACTAGCCGGCTTTGGCTTAAGCCGGATTCTAGTATTTGATAGTGTAGTTTTGTCTCTTTGCATTTGTGTTCAGTGGGAATACAAATGCGGGCATGTATTTGCAGCAGTGGGGTTTTCCTGTAATTTATTACGGGATCGGTTTTCTGAAGTTGCCAGTTTGCATTCCATTCCGGCCGGTTTTCCTTCATTCCTTCTCGGTCGGACTTTCTTGGTGGAGGGGGTTATTTGCAATTTGCAAATAACTCTTTTGTGGAGGGCTTCCTTGCTTTTGTTTCCCCTTTATCATGATGAGATTCCATTCTTGTCCATTCATTTGCTTTTTCATGATGGTTAGTGAGTGGATTGAAATGGAAATTGTTTTGACCATTTTGATATATCCTTTCTTTTTCTCATTATGAAAAAGGGGAGATGTTTTTTTTTTTTCTTTTTCCCCACTTGGTTTTAATTGGGGGCCGGCCACTGTTCCTGATGTGAGGAGTGAGGTTTTTTTTGTGTGAGGTGAGGAAATTCCTGCTTGGTTAATTTCGTGGGTCCCCCTCCCATTGTGTGTGTGTGTGCTGTAGTTTGGTGAAGGAAAATTCCTTTGCAATGTTTTAATTATTGCATGCTTCCCACATCATTCATGGTGAGCACAAAATGCTTTGAAAAGAATTTTTTTCTTTTGACAGCCAAAGAGAGCACTCCACTCAAAAAAATTTCCAGTGAGGATTTTTTGCTTGGCCGAGCTCATTTTCTAGCCTGCTCCATTCTTTTTCCATTGCAAGCATCAATGGAAAATCCTTGTGCACCAATTCATCCTCAAATGGCAACCTCATAAACCCCAAGAGACAAGTTTCCTACACTATTCTATAGCAAGTCTTGGACGCGTCGGCTAGCCAACTTCGCGTCCGAGTTGCCTCGGTCCAGAGGTGGGAGCCCGTATACGAGCCCGGCTACGTGGTGCTTTTCCGACGAGACGACGACGGACGGAGATCCGCGGGAGATCGGAGTGGAGATGAAGACCGAAGGACACGGATCGCTCGGTATATTTCTCTACCCGTATTTTACTTTCTCTTGTTTGCTAGGACTTAGTTAATGGTTACGATCCGGGTTAATTGTCCGCGGTAGCGCCAGTTTAAAAGACAAGAAAAATTTTATTCCGCATTTTGGCCTCGGATTGACGGCCGGGGCGCTGCCGTGGCGCAACATGGTATCAGAGCCACGCCATTAACTTATCCTAGCTTGAGCTAACGTGTTTAAAGACTCGATCGAACAAAATCCCAAAAACCGTATTTTTTAGTGCATGTGTTCTCTGTTGAAATTTTTCAAGCTCCAAAATTTTTTCAGGTCATTGCAGAAAGACATGCAAGAAATTCTAAGAATTCTGCGAAAATACGGTGAAATGATTCCTTAGTATGGCCGCGGAAACGCGGCCAAACCCCTGGTTTGGCCGCGGTTCCGCGGTGGAAAAGTGCAATCATTGCACTATATTTTCACAGTAAGCTTCTGAGTTGGAAATAGGGGTTTTGGGACATTCTTTTTTGGGCCCATATTTTCTGTTAGTGCTACAGTACTGTTTGGGGCCCACTTTGATAAATTTGTTCGATCGAATATTTTAAACATGCCAGTTCACAGTATTTATATTATATCTGCGACCGTGAATGTCACTCGATCGGTAAATCCTGTCTAACTGCTATAGCCCGGTTAGACGGATTTGCGAACGTGACATTCACGTTTATGTTATGTGGTTGTACTGTGATGTTGCGGATCGGTCGTGGGGGATAGCCTGGATGCAATGCTAGTACAGTTTTTGTTGTATTATGTACATTTGATTTTGCGGGGCGAGCGTCCGACATGTGGACTGCCGTCACTGCCTGTTTGTATTATTATTTTGGGGCACGACCTGGTTGCGGTCGATGTACCCGGTGTATGTATATTTTACATTCTGTACTAGGATTACCCCGCGGAGGGGTGCACGGATAGCCGGGTTCTAGGGGGCAACGGGCCCGCATCTCATGGCATTGAGACGGAGGGGGCTTCACTCTGGGATTGGCGGGCTATTCGCCGCACTCGTAGGGGGTACAGGTTGACCCAGGAGGGGTGCCCAAGTTGCCGGATTCCGTGGAGTGCTGGGTGGTCCATTCACGGAGCTGAAGGGGGCTGCCTCGCTTCAGGTTTTGGCGGGTGACTTGCCGCGCCCGTAGGGGTCTAGGATTTTATTGCACAGGCTATCCACACGACCAGGGGAACGTCGGGTTTCAGCAGCGGCTCTGTGAAACCCGGGGCTTCCAGATATCTGTATTGTTCTGTGTTGCTGTACATTTCTGTGTTGTTGCATTCTATTCACGCCTTGAGCGAAATACTATATATTGGTATATATATTAGTAGACGTTGTATATGTTTTACATCCGCGCTAGTCCAGTCCCCGCTCTGCCGTTAGTTAGCTAACCTAACGGGTGATGACGGGACCCAGTGGCGAATGCGGATGGCATATACGTACGTCAGTATATTTTCGTTCTTTGTGGTGTGATCAATTGATGTGACTGCATTGATTCGGATCAATGCAAGATAAACAAACCTAATCTGATGTTGTTGGAACATTTTTCAAAAAGCTGTTATTGCAAGGACGTTCACTTTTGTTTTGCATCGTGGTATTCATTTGGAATATCCTGCTCCTCAGTCGACGAGGCAAGGGCCGAGATCCCTTCACCGGGAGTGACCCCTTGGACAGAAGTTTGCGTCAGGGCATTAACTTCACTATAGCCGATTACTTTTGCTTTGCATCGTGGTATTCAGTTGGAATATCCTGCACCTCATTCTACGGGGAAAGAGCCGAGATCCCTTCACCGGGAGTGACCTCTTTAGTAAAGGTTTTCGTCACTATATTTTATAAAAGGCTATGCAGTTCCTTCAACGATATCAAGTTCATTACGTTAAAAGTTTTTCGCCAAAAACTAGACGTAGCCCTCCGTCATTTCTTACAAATATTACTTAGTATTCGTGCTGCGTTTGTTGACTGTGTCAAGGCGTAGTGTGCGGTAGCTAAGTAGTGTTTGTTTGCAGCATATAAATGGGATTGGTTAGGACAGTCGTGCGGCCTTGTTGACTGTGTCAAGGGCTCGTACGGGTGGGTTTAATGCAATCCAGGATAATGACGGGTTGAACTTGACTAGGACTCTTTGATTTGTTGACTGTGTCAAGGTCACTTGAGTCCTAGGGGTAAAACTCACATCGGGAGTTTCAAAAGAACTGAAACTTGCCAGGCATGCGCATACCTTCTGGAGTGTGGTGACGTGAGTGGATTCCGTCACGTTATCATGCGATGAGAGTTGGATCCCGATTCCCACTGATGAGTTAGTTTACTCCTCGGATGACCCCGACTAATTCTTCTTTTAGGTTTGGAGGAGAATTTGAGATACAGTGGGAGGTTTCCAGATTAGACAAAGTGATAACCATTCTGATCTAGGTTAGAGTGCACGCTGAGTGTTTCTTTTCTCTCTCTCTGGCAGCGACCATTGACCCGACCCTAAGACTATGACTCAGTGACCAAGTTGACCGAACCTTCTTAACACTGGCTTTTGGATTGTCAGAGTTGCAAACCTCATTGCCACTCCTACTTTTACCCTTTTCTCCAGGACACCCCGTATTACTACGAACGTCCACTTCCATTGGACAAAACCATCGTATGGTTATATACGAACTCGAAGGACTTCGAGGATGGTCTCTGGTTCTGGAGAAAACGGATAGGATTATTCAGTTGTCTTTTCTTTTCACCTTCTCTCAGGTTGCGAGTACTCCTTAGTTTAGGAGTAGTACACCTATTACGCAAATTGGATAGTCTTCTTCCAAACCATAGGCTGGTGCCGACCGGTAGGGAATGAAGAAAACCAGTTAGCCTAAAACGGTGTACAGAAGGTATTAAGTTCAGACAAAGAAAGGGATTAGTAAAAGGGCAAAGTAAATTGCGACTGATATTCACGACCAAACCAAGTATTTCTTCGCCAATCCTAAATCACCTTTGTATTTCTCCAGGACACTCCGTATTACTACGAAGATCCCAGTTTATTGGATAATCCATCGTATGGTTATATACGAACTCGAAAGGAACTTGTTCCAGTTCGGGGATGGATCCTAGTTCAGGAGAAATAGGAATAAAGTACATTCAGGTGTCTTTTATCTTCACCTTCTCTCGCGTTGCGAGTGCTCCTAGGATTAGGACAGTACACCCTTTATGCTTTTTGGATAGTCTTCTTCCAAACCATAGGCTGGTGCCGAACGGTAGGGAAGGAAGAAAACCATTTGGCTTAAAGGGGTGTACAGAAGGTAATGACTAAAGACATATAAAGGGATTTGGAGAGGTGGCAAAGAATTATACGGTTATGGTTGTGAATCTGGATAATGGAAGAGGCATTACTAGGAATACCAGGATACCCCGACGAAACATTTCAATGTTTCAGTTTCACTGTGTACTGTTAAAAGAAAACTGATTTCCCAATTAGACACTTACTCCAGGGTATGTATTTACCAGGTATGATTCTCACACCTGTATGGTTTTACAGATGTTGAGTGGGAGTAAGTTATTGGGAATTGGGTGATCATCCTCATTATATCGGGATTCGTTGTAATCGGTGATATTTTGAGGAAGTCACCTGGGTTGTTTGCCGGACGGCAAATATTTGGTTTTGAATATCCGCTGTTATGCACCAATTTCAAATTGATATATCTGTACGTCTATTTTCATAGAGTGAGATATACCTTTTGATATTATGTCGATGACATTTACCTATATCAGTGGATGGTTAGGTAAGGAGCATTAAACAGCGGTGTAATTCTTCTTATCCATAAGTACAGTTTTCAACCTACGACACACAGTGAAAGAGTTGTTAGACTCAGTGGACTTATACAGAGTATTGTATGTTGTCCAAGGTCCATAAGGACGGAGGGGTAGGTCCTCATACTATATTCGGTTTACTTATGACTTCTCTAGTTCTTAGACATGTGTTTCGTAGAAACACAGGGTCTAAGTTTTGAGGAGTTATAGGTATTTGAATAGAGTAGAGAACCAAGTATTACAAGTATCGGGATTCTTCAAAGTAATCGAAGATGTAGATACTTGTGTATGGTATTTCAGTTGATAGTAATGATAAAGAGAAATTGCTTCTCTTTCAGGTTACTCATAATTGGAAGCATTCCTAAGTTGAGTAACGCTGATCGGCCTCCTTCCATTTACTTGACATGCACTAGAGACAGCTGCATGATTTGAATCTGGTTCAATTGAATCAGTGCCTCTGTTTCTATATTGGATATAGAACAGTTCATATCTTAACGATGTTAAGATACGGGGAGTTGTCCGGCTTATGCTTAAAACCAAACACTGGACAACTCAAGGCACGTTTCTGTAATGGCTGTTTGTGGGTTGACCCAGGCTATGACGAGGGTTGACTTTCTACCATCTGGCAGATCAATAGAAATATTGTTCTAGACTCGCCACAGTTTTAATAAAAATGGATTTTTCAGAAAAAGTAGTGGGAGTATGGTAGAACTGGAAGTGATTCCAGAACCGCAAACGATTACTGAAGATTTGATAAGGAACCTAAAGATTCGATCTGATTTGACATTCCATTGGCCACTCCGCAGATAAGGTGGGTAACTTCAGGCACCCGAGAGGTACTCCGGTAGCCTCAAGGACGGTGACAGGGAAGTTCTTGTTTACCCACACTTGCCATTGTTGTTGTTCCAGGCTGCGAGACCCGGCAGGAGAATGAGTATAGCGTCGTTCTAAACTAGCTTTAGAAGTGCGCGTCTATATGACTCCACCAGAGGGTTGTCGTAGTCAGTGGGAGCAGCGGAAGCATTGGTGGACATCAGGCTTATGTCTATTTATAGACTAAAGCAAATGTAGCGGAGATAGATCATCTGTTTCTGATGTGACAGTCATGGGTTTGACGTCATCAGAATAGGGGATGGATCTGTTGAGAAGGTAGTGGGAAGTGATATTCCTATACTACGATCGGTTATACTTTGGTCGTCACACAGTGGTTTCTCCACAAGGGACTTGGATATTATATCAGACATACTGGTTACTAGATCTATGGTTTTAGATCTAGATTTGGGTGGTTTCCCAATCAGGGTACCTTGACAGCATTCTATGAGTATTTAGAATGGACGACTCCTGGCATGGTAGTGTACCTGCAGGTAATGGAGTCACCCTCTCTAAAGGTGTCTTACAGACTAAAGGGGAGAGGATGTGCATGATTGGCAGATCACTTGCTTAGGCATTTGAGTCAATCATGAGATGTCAAGTACCACACCAGATGTTGTTCTTGCACTAGATGCAATAAGTTGATATTAATCCAATCCTGGAAAACCAGTCGGAAGCAGTTTTAGAACATAAGTGAATGTTCTAGGGATATGATAACGGCTGCCTCCTTTAGGAGACGGTTATCACTCCGGGCTTCCAAGGTGACATGGACGACATGCAGGTTGTCAGAGTTATAGACTCTCCCTCTGACGAGGGGCAGTATTTTGGACAGGTGGTCCAAGGTAATACTGAGGGAGGCATGGCGCGGGATACTGATTAGTTTCAGTTGTTGATACAGTCTAAGAAGTTTGGATTTGGAGTTCATTTATGAGCTAGGTCCCATCAAACATCCAGACATTCTAAGACAGGTATTGCTCGTTTCGGGAGATGGTTTTCTCCGCGAACATGAGATATAGAGAGACATAGAAAGAAACATCTGAGCGGATCCACTCACTGAGGCTATTCCTCGAACGCAATAGTTTCGCAAACGAGCTTTGTGAGACTGACTAGTAGAGGAGTTGGGTGTTCGGTATCACACGGGCTGTGAGTATGCGACATCGCAATAATTAGCCTTGAGTGCAAGTGGGAGATTGTTGAAGTTAGTGCCCTCAGAGTCAATTATTGGATCACAGGCACGTGATTGCAATGATTGAGGGAGGACCTATCCCGGTAGGACAGTCTTACTCGAGATGATAGTATGCTATCTGGTTTATCTTTATCATCGTGTACTGCTTTAGGTGACCTGACATGTCGCTATTACACGTTGATAGAGCCCCTAGGATTCTTGCTTGACTGCCAGCAGTATGATGGCGATCATATACGTGGGAGCTGGTGTTCTATAAGCACATCCTTAAAAGGTCCCTAGTCGTAGGAGTTTCGAGACAGGGCATCGATACTCCGTTAGTAGACTAGTGTATACAGTCGAGACCCCGACGAGGGGCGGTGGCCGGTCTCACAAGCCACTGGTGTCAGTTGGTTCACCTAAGATGTATACAGGTGCTCATTGGGTTATGAGTACACCGGACAGGACTCGCCGGGAACCTGCTAGTTGGTCTTATACCAGATGTCAGATAGCAGTTCCCTGGTGACATGTGTACAGGTTAGTTCATCGACCTGAGATCGTCATTTGTCTCGTGTGAGTTCCCACTGTGCTTTGATTACTACCCTACCACGGCTCAAAGGAGTCGTGCAAACAGGTTTTAGTTGGGTACAGTCCCGAGCCACATGGAGGCAGTGAGCGGATCTGCAGGGGTTCGTCTCTCCCGGTATTGGGGGTGAGGTCGCGCTGTGTCTAGGAGAGCCATTACGCAAAGCCCTCGGCCGAGGCAGGAGATTTACTGGTAGGTATTCCAGTAGTATCTCAGGGCGTTCTGGGCTACGCTCCGACACGACTTGTACCGCTTTTGGGGGTCTGACTTTTACCAACCCCCTAGGCCCGCCATGCGATACTCATAGACGAACGGACCGGACTGTACGGATATTGTCACTGACAGGCTCAGTTGGGTGTCGGGGTGAGCTTCCTCATCGACGTCCCATTTGGTCAATAGCTGGTGGCCCGTCACGTATTGGCTTATACCTCTGACGTGCCAGTGGTTAAATCCACAGCCATAGTATTGACGAGTCTTTAGAGTCCACCACACTCAGTTACTCAAGTTTCGGGCGAAACGCTGTAGAGGCCGTATGGAGATATGGCAGGGTTCGATCAGATACGTGCGGTATTGCACGGATCGTGATCGGACGGTTTTTACTAGCCGGCTTTGGCTTAAGCCGGATTCTAGTATTTGATAGTGTAGTTTTGTCTCTTTGCATTTGTGTTCAGTGGGAATACAAATGCGGGCATGTATTTGCAGCAGTGGGGTTTTCCTGTAATTTATTACGGGATCGGTTTTCTGAAGTTGCCAGTTTGCATTCCATTCCGGCCGGTTTTCCTTCATTCCTTCTCGGTCGGACTTTCTTGGTGGAGGGGGTTATTTGCAATTTGCAAATAACTCTTTTGTGGAATGCTTCCTTGCTTTTGTTTCCCCTTTATCATGATGAGATTCCATTCTTGTCCATTCATTTGCTTTTTCATGATGGTTAGTGAGTGGATTGAAATGGAAATTGTTTTGACCATTTTGATATATCCTTTCTTTTTCTCATTATGAAAAAGGGGAGATGTTTTTTTTTTTTCTTTTTCCCCACTTGGTTTTAATTGGGGGCCGGCCACTGTTCCTGATGTGAGGAGTGAGGTTTTTTTTGTGTGAGGTGAGGAAATTCCTTCTTGGTTAATTTCGTGGGTCCCCCTCCCATTGTGTGTGTGTGTGCTGTAGTTTGGTGAAGGAAAATTCCTTTGCAATGTTTTAATTATTGCATGCTTCCCACATCATTCATGGTGAGCACAAAATGCTTTGAAAAGAATTTTTTTCTTTTGACAGCCAAAGAGAGCACTCCACTCAAAAAAATTTCCAGTGAGGATTTTTTGCTTGGCCGAGCTCATTTTCTAGCCTGCTCCATTCTTTTTCCATTGCAAGCATCAATGGAAAATCCTTGTGCACCAATTCATCCTCAAATGGCAACCTCATAAACCCCAAGAGACAAGTTTCCTACACTATTCTATAGCAAGTCTTGGACGCGTCGGCTAGCCAACTTCGTGTCCGAGTTGCCTCGGTCCAGAGGTGGGAGCCCGTATACGAGCCCGGCTACGTGGTGCTTTTCCGACGAGACGACGACGGACGGAGATCCGCGGGAGATCGGAGTGGAGATGAAGACCGAAGGACACGGATCGCTCGGTATATTTCTCTACCCGTATTTTACTTTCTCTTGTTTGCTAGGACTTAGTTAATGGTTACGATCCGGGTTAATTGTCCGCGGTAGCGCCAGTTTAAAAGACAAGAAAAATTTTATTCCGCATTTTGGCCTCGGATTGACGGCCGGGGCGCTGCCGTGGCGCAACACATATAACTAACAATCTCCCACTTGCACTAGGGCCATCTGTTGTGGTATCACATACCCAACAATTAGCTGTGGTTGAACTATCTCATACTCAACCATCCCATAAAAGTCTCTACTGAGAAAAAGGCCTTTGTGAGTGGATCTGCACTGTTGTCCTCTGTGTCTACTCTCCTAACCTCGATCTCCCTGGAGATCAACCATCTCCATGATCAGGTGATACTGCCTAAGAATTATATCTGGATTTCTGATGGGACGGGGGTTCCTTGGCATAAGCCACAACTCCATTGTCACATAATGGTTGGAACGAAGTTCATCTCATGAACTTATATATATCCAGACTGCCTCTTTGGTAGCATCCTTGGTAACGATGTATCTTGCCTTTAATCGTCTAGTAAGTCACGGTATCTAGCTTGGAACTCTTCCAACATACCGTCCCTCCACTCAGGGTAAAGACAATGCCTGCGACTGACATTCAGTCGTCCTTATCACCGTGGAACCTTTCCAGTGATTCTCCCCAGGATCGATTGATACCATCTTACTACAACTAGTGAGAATCCTAACATCCAAATAGATCTATCTCATAGGTCCATAACCCAGGATTTAGGAGGTATCACCTTGATCCTATATGGGGAATCCTTGTGATAAGCGGAGATTGACCGAGCGTAGCATAGGAAACTCCTTCCCTATCAAGAGTATGTCATCCTCGTACTCTACGAGGATCATCACTATACACCCTACTACATTTTTGTATATACAAGGTTCATCTACCATTTTGATGAAGTCAAACTCTTTGACTACCACATCAAAACAGACATTCCAATTCCGCAAAGCCTGCTTTATCACATAAAACATCTTGCACACGTTTCCGCTGCTCCCACTATCTACGAAGCCCTCTGACTGTGTACTTATAGACGCTCTCTTCCAAATCATCATTTAGAAAAGCAGTCATGACACCCAACCGCCAGATATCATAGTCATGGTATGTAGCTGTGGCAAGTAGGATCTGGATGGACTTAAGCATAGCTTTGAAAGTCTCAACTTTTCCATGTACACCAAGTAATCTTCTCAAGATATACTTGCTCCTGATGGGGATTTAACCCTTCAGATAAAGCAACCAAAGTCCATACTTTGTTGGTGTATAAGGATTCCATCTCAGATCGCTAAGCATCCAGCCATTCTTACAGAGCCCCACTCCTGATGGCCAGCTCGAAATAAGTTGGGTCATCATCTCATGATGCAATCCTCGCTCTCTCTGTCATAGAGAAACCGAAGTATCTCTCAGGTGAGTGAGGAACCCTACTAGATCGGCGGAGAGGCTGAGGTTCGTTGGAAACTATTGGATCCTTTGGTTCTACCAAATCATCAGCTGAGTTTGTATAGCTGGAACTCTTTCCAGTTCTACCTCATGACCAATAATTTTTTCACAAGAAATTCCCTTTCACAAAGGTGGCATGTTGAGAAACAAAACATTTTTTGTTCCTCGGTTTGGTAGAAGATAGTCCCTTGCGAATGCTTGGGATATCCAACAAACTTCTACAGAACTGACTTTGCCTCGAGCTTGTCCGGATTATGCTTTTAGACCTAGGCTGGACAACCCCAAATCTTAACATACTTAAGATATGGGCTCTTCCCATTCCATATCACATATGAAGTGGTAGGCAACTGATTTGATTGGAACCCTATTCAATAGGTATGCAGCTTCACAAGTGCATAACTCCCAAAAGGAAATAGGCAACTCAATAGTACTCATCATAGAGCACACCATATCACATAGGGTGCGATTGCTCCGCTTCGATACACCGATGTGCTGTGGTGTATTCGGAAGAGTAATGCTGAGAGAGAATCTCATTCTCCTTTAGAATAGTCTAGGGATTCCGTGCTCAAGTATTTTTCTCCTTAATCTCATCAAAGGACATAATACTTATACCCGTTTTTGGTTCTCTACTTCTAACTTATATTATCGGACTTGTGTTTCAACAGGAACATATGTCTGAATCTTGAGAGATCATCAGTGAATGTAATGAAGTACAAAGAACCGGTCCTGGAATGTGTAGACAGGGGACTCATATACATCATCATGTATCAATCCCAAGAGTTCACTATCTCTTTCTCTGTTTCCAATAAACAGAGCTGTGGTCATTATATCTTTGTGACATGACCGGCAAGTTTCACAAGATGTAAATTCAAACAAATTTAAATATGCATCTAAATGTAACTTCAGCTAGTCGGGTCGCATTGATATGACCTAGTCTACAATGCCTCAAGAAAGATTCGTTCATTTCTGAACTTTTCCTCTTGTGTGTGTTCTATATACTAAGAACTGTAGTTTGATTTAGAACGTCAATGCTTTTAAATAACGTGCCTGAACCGATCAACTCTTGATATAGGAAATGTTCAAAACATTATCCAACAATACAAAATTATATCCTTCTTTACTAATAAAGAGACTGATATGATATTGTATATCAGGTTCGGTATCTAATAACATTCGTTCAGAATCAATGTATTCTGGTAATACAGGGTGATGACTACCAACAGACTTGGCTGCAACACTTGCACCGTTTCTATCTCATGAAATTTATCACCCGTTCTCAGTTCTCTACCTATCTGTAGCCCATGTAATAAATTACATATGTGGGATCCTGATCCAGTATCAAATACGCAGGACATAAAGGATATTGAGAAACAGTTCTCGGTAATGAACATACCCGAAGAAGGTGCATCAGCATGTACTTTCTTTGTTTGGGCGGCACGGGAATTCTGGTAATCCCCTATTTCCTGCTCTGTCTTATAACAATTATAAGTTGGAGCGGGACCAACTTTCCTTAGCGCAGTATAACAAGTGGGTTCGGTCAATATATCTGTATTATTATCTTGATTAAGGTGTGACATAGTCGTAACCAGGAGAGAGAGAGAAGAAAACACTCAGCGTGCGCTTTTACAAGATTAGATTGGTTATCAATTTATCTAATCAGGATGTCTCCCACTGTTTTAGTCAAATCTTCCTTCAAACCCTAAAAGGAAAGACTAGCCGGGATTAATTACACCCTACAAGTTCGCCAATCTTTCAGCCAGGCCAGTGCCGGTACTTTGAGGGAGGTTCCCCGTGCTTTCGCACGAACCTAATTAAAATAAACCTCGTTTTCCCAGGGGCGTAACCCCGTTGACACCTTTCCAGACACCTACTTGATCGGCTAATTGTAATGTGTAAAACTCTCCCAGGAGTAACTCTTACTCGCAGCGGGTATCGGGATCCAACTATCTCATAGAAGGTATGCAATCTCATTGCAAATTTCAACACTTGAAATTCCCAATAATATTTTACCCCAAGCCTCCTATGACCTTGACAAAGGCCAACAAACCATAGGCTGCTAGTCAAGTTCAACCTGTCATTTCCTGATTGAATCAAACCCATCCGCACGACCCTTGACAAAGGCCAACAAGGTCGTACGACTACCCTAATCCAATCTGCATCATATGCATAAATAGATAAGTACTATTCAGCTACCGCACACTACGCCTTGACAAAGGCCAACAAATGCAGCACGAATACTAAACAGTCGTTATCTGAAATGACGGAGGACTACGACAGGTTTTTAAGAAAACCCTTTGCGTAATGAACTTGATATCGTTGTAGAATCGAGTGATTTTAAATGGAGTGTTTTTTAGGCTTTTCTAGTTTCGCTAAAAAGGCCACTCCCGGTGAAGGGATCGTCAGCTCTTTCCTCATCGAATAAGGTGCAGGATATTTCACAAATATCACTATGCAAAGTAAAAACTATAGAAGCAATCAAAAAACAAACCGAGTATGCAGCATCTGCTAATTTCACTAAAGAGGTCACTCCCAGTGAAGGGATCTCGGCTCTTTCCTTATCGAATAAGGTGCTGGATGTTCTACAAGGAACACCGCTATGCAAAGCAAGAACTAGAACTACCGGTTTTTAAACAAGTTTCTACAACATCTTTAGGTTTCTTTTATTTTCATTAATCTCATTAATGAAGTCCTATTTTATTATGCTTCACAAGCATCACATTTGAAACGAAATCTGCAATATAATATATATCCCATATATATAATATAAACATTCATCTCAGGCGGTAATATGATCTCATCACAGAACATTGCAGCAGAAGAACATATATGAAATATTGGATATACTAGGAGGTCCGTGTTTTTAATACGAGCCTGTATAAAACACGGATTCCACGGTCGCGATGAATAGCCAAACCCACATCCCTAGACCCCTACGAGAGCGGCAAGCAACACTGCCAATTCTAGGGTTAGGAAACCCGGTCTCGACTCCTCGAAATGATCTCCCACTGGACCCTAGAACCCGATTACTTGTGCTCACCGCCTTGGGTCTACCTAATGCGGAAAAGTAAATAATATACAATGGTGACATCATCCTCAGCCCAGAAGTGCCCCGATAAAAGAATATTACATACAAATGAATTTTACATGAATGAAAATAAAAACCCTCATCTCACATAAAACCCCCGGCTATTCAGAACACGACGATCCAATATAACATATCACAGCAACACATAATATCTCATATCATCAACGTAAGCAAGTATGCGTATCCCGATTGTCGTTGATATATAGCAACGAAGCCGGCGATACACCATATACTACGCTTATGGTCACAGAAAAGAAAGTGTAAAACTACAACAGTTGGAATCCGCAACCACCTTAGACATCGCATGCCTAACCAAATGAATTCCTTAGACATCTCATGCCTAACAATTATAAACCGCGCATTTTAGTCTCATTATCGAAAACTCTTTTCAATATCAAGTCAGGCAATTCAACAAGATTCCCAACATCCTGATCGAATGCTCGTCGCAAACTTTAGTAGACGGCCGCACCCTCGGATGCCCTCGACGAAGTGCACTAAGGCGGAACACCGCTGCCGCGAGCACCCGAACGGATGCTTTTGGCGACGGGGTTCTCCTACAGTCACTTGGTCGGGGCTATGGGGCATGGCTATCTATTAAGTTTACCCGGCGAGTATCCGCGCATGCTACGTGATTGCGACGGACTTTTGATCGCATCAAAATCCTGTGGCAACCGATCATTTGAGACTAAACTGCTAGATTTATAACATTCAAATTAGTCATCTCATAACTACTTGTGGATTCCAAATATTGTATCACATTCCAGATAAATAGGCAATGTTAAACTTTTCGATTGAATAATCAAACACCCAAGTTTTCCCAAATAGCTCAACACTTGAGCGGAGTTCAAAAATTATCCATCTCATGCCACAGTACCAATGGTCCAGCTGTAGAAGGGTCAAGCCAACGCCTCATATGTGGCAACGCCGTACTGCCCCAAACACTAAGGTGCAAAGGCTGTTCAGACGGTCACATAATCGAGTTAGGGTTTGTTGTCTTCTAGAGGGTCCACCGTGTTACTTGCATGATTTTCCGGAAGTTTCAAACTCGAGAAAAAATCCAACTTTTGAAAAAATTTCCGACAGGGGAAAAAGTGAGTTATTGATATCCGTTCGAACTTTTTAACAGGTTCTAAAATTACCCGGAAAAACCTAAACGAAGTTAAATCATTCGATCGAATCAACGAGTCTCCAATACATCCTAGAAAACTCAACACTTGAGTAATGATTAAAAATTCCCAGAAGTAGTAGGTAACACATACGGATGTTACTGTTGGAAAACGATCCCCTAATTCTCAATTATTGCCGCAGAACCGCTGCCAATACCCCAGTTTGGTCACGGTTCCGCGGCGATATAGTGGACTTAGGGTGTCGTTTTTCACAGGTGTCCATAGAATTCCCTGCTGATTTTTTTGAGCATTTTTAATATGAAAAATGTTAACTTTTTGAAAAATTTCCAGAAAAGGGTATAAACCGGGTATTCGGAGTTCAATCGGACTTTAAACTTCGCCCAGACTTCGCCTAAAGCTCTAGCTTGTCTCTGATACCACTGTAGGGTTACTAGCCATACGCACAAAAGTCTATAAGGTATCAACCATGCCCGATTTAAAATTTAGCCGTGCCGAACAACCCTAAACCAAGATCTTAGACTAGAGATTAGGCGAAACAAAGCATGTTAAACACTTTAACATCTAAGAGTTTGGGATTACAACCTTTGTAGTCCGGTCCTTCACTTCATAAGCTCCGTGTTGTGGTCCCTTCGCTGCGATCATCAAGTTCCGGACTCTCGAGAGGCTCCACGAAGAGAAAGATGCAAGCTTGCTTCCGATCTTCGATAACAAAGATGATCTACCTTGAAGTTTCATTAACACAAGCTCACTCACTAAATGAAGTGAACACCCTAATCTAAATGGCTAGGATAGATTAGGATGATGAAGTAGGATTTTAGCTCTCATTTGTTTTCTTAATCTCACTCATTTTCATCACTAATGAAAAAGCTAGTAAGCTTTTCCATGAAAGAAGAAGAAGGAAGAAGAAGATCATTTTCTTTTGTGATGAATAATGAAAACTATGGTGAGGTTAGAAATGCAACCATGGGTTAAGAATGAAGTCTTAACCCATGTAGAGAGTTAACTATGGTGAAGGATTGGGTTGAGTTAAGCAAATATCTACACAAAATATCCAAAGTCAAAATCAAAGCTTCAAGAAGCTTCTTGAAAGCTTCATGCTTGCTTAACCCTAATCCAAACCCTAACCATAATTAAACTCCACAAAACATGTTGCATTAATAACCATATCATGTTACAATATTATATATCACATATATAATATTTATTGTAACAAAATAAAATAATACAATTAACATATATTGCATATATATCAATGTATTACCCGAGTGAGAAAAAGAATCTTTTAGTGAGCTTATATCAGTTAATGTAATTTAATATATCAAATATATAATTATACATTAAATTATCGAATCAACACTTGATCCGATAATCCGGCTATTTCAAAAATAATCGACTAATATAATCTGTATCAGTTCATCGAATCAACACTTGATCCGATGACCCGGCTATATCACATATACTCGGCCGATATATCATATCATGAGAATCTAATACGGTATCACATACACGTATTGTTCTCGGTCCCGCACATATCACATATGTGCTCCTACTCTGTTTTGCCTGAGCCAAGAAACCTCTGTGTAGGACTCTAAAGAATCGTCAATACGCCGGCAGTAGGTGATGATCATATCAAACACCTATATGCTGCAAGCAGTCAGCTAAACGTAACAGCCACCCAGGTATTGAGCGCTCAGAAGATCAACAAGCAAGCCTGTACATTCTCCTGTGAATCCAGTCAGTAACACTCCCGTACAGTCCGGTCTCTTCGTCTGATATGTCGCATATCTCACCTAGGGGTGGTAAACGTCAGACCCCAGTAGCTTGATAAGTCGTGTCAGTATGAGGTCTATAACAGTTCGAGAAACTACTGATAACACTTACCAGTAAATCTCAGCAACCCTGGCCAGGGATTTCCAGTTATAGCCAATATAACACAGCGCAACATCAACTCCTTATACCGGGAGAGACGAATCCCCTCCTATCGCTCATTGCCTCCATGTGATTCGGGACTGTACCCAAAAGCCACCTTTTTGCACGCCCTCTTGGACGTCGTATGATGGAAATCAAAGCACAATGGGAATCACACAAGACTCTATGACGATCTCGGGTCTGCAGACTAACCTGTACCAGTGTCACCGGAGAACTGCCATCTGACGTGAGGTATAATACCATCTGAGAGTTCTCGGCGAATCCGTCCAGTGTATCCAGTCTCTACTGAGCACCCGTACACCATCCTTGATGTCAAACACCGATGGATATAGGATCATCCTGTAAGTCTACGGTAGCGCCCCGGCCGTCTACAGACGCCAAATGCGGAACAAAAACTTTTTAACTGGTGCTATCGTATACTTTAACCTGGACTGCCATTATTGCTAAACTAATAAACTGTAAAGAGTGTAGAAAGGTTATACCGAACGATCCGAGTCCTTCGTTCTTTAACCATCATCCCACGCTCTGTTGCGGCTGCTCCGATCTCGTCGATCCCTGATCTGCTCGTCCAGGTGGCACCACGTCATCGATTCTTTAAACGGGCTCCCGCCTCTGACTCGAGGCAACTCGGTCGTCAAGTTTGCTAAAAGAGACGACCAAGAATGATGTAGAGAATGAGTAGATTACTTTGTCTCACTTCGTCCAAAGCCATGGACGATCGGTTAATGAAGTTGCCAATCGAAATGAAATGGAATGAGAAATGAACTATGAAATTTCCATGTATCTAAAACTTTAATCTTTTCTTTCAACAACCATAATCTTTTCTCTTAAGTGATGTGAGGAGGAGGAGAGGGAGCCGGCCACATATAAGGAGGTGGGGGGTGAGTGTAGGAGGAGGGAGGTGACCACAAGAACAAATATCATGTGTGAACATAATTAATGAAAAAGATGAATCACTAACCTAGTCATCTTGCATTAATTGAACCATTAAATGCAACCAATGAAACAATAACACCACTCAAACCTAGTCACCACCTTCTAGATGCTTCTAGAAACTTCCACACTCATCTCAAGAAAAGATAAATCCGTCTTTAACCGAATGTTAAAAGACGGCTGATAGAAAACTGGAAACTGGCAACTTCCAAAAGCGATCCCGAAACGAATTTCAGGATAACCCTGTAACTGTATAAATATACCCGCATTTGTATTACGACCGAATACAAATGCAACTGAGACAAAGATATTATATCTACTCAATATAATACTCGGATCCGGCTTAAACCAAAGCCCACCAGTATTATCTGCCCGAAATCTGACACGTGCGTAAACGCACGTGCATTTTCCGAACCCTGCCATAAAACCATACGGCCTCTACAACGTTTCGCCCGAACTTAAGAAACTGTCTGTGGGGGACTCTAATGACTCGTCGGTACCCTGGCAGTGGGTTTAACCACAAACCGTCAGCGGCACTAGCTATGCATAACGGCTGCCCATGGACTGACCTCAAGGGAGGCCGATGAGCGAACTCACCCGGAAACCCTACTGAGCCTAACAGTGACAATGTATATACAGTCCGGTCCGTTCGTCTATGAGTATCGTATATCTGCCTAGGGGGCTAAAAACGTCAAACCCCCAATGGCAGTATAAGTCGTGTCGGAGTGTAGCCCAATAACATCCTGAGATACTACTGGAGTACCTACCAGTAAATCTCCTGCCACGGCCGTGGGCTTTGTGTAATGGCTCTCCTAGACACAGCACGATCTCACCCCCAATACCGGGAGAGATGAATCCCCTGCCGATCCGCTCACGTGCCTCCATGTGGCTCGGGACTGTACCCAAAAACTACCTGTTTGCACGACTCCTTTGAGTCGTGGTAGGGTAGAAATCAAAGCACAGTGGGAACTCACACGAGACAAATGACGACCTCAGGTCGATGAACTAACCTGTACACATGTCACCAGGGAACTGCTATCTGACGATATGTATAATACCAACTAGCAGGTTCCCGGCGAGTCCTGTCCGGTGTACTCATAACCCAATGAGAACCTGTATACATCTTAGGTGATCCAACTGACACCGGTGGCTTGTGAGACCGGCCACCGCCCCTCGTCGGGGTCTCGACTGTATACACTAGTCTACTCCGGAGTATCGATGCCCTATCTCGAAACTCCCACGACTAGGGACCATAATTAAGGATATGCGTATAAACCACCCAACTCTCACGTATATGATCGCCATCATACTGATGGTAGTAAAGCAAGATCCTAAGGGCTCTATCAAAGTGTAACATGTAATCAGTCACCTAAACATGTACACGACTGATAAAGGCAAACCAGATAGCACTGTAGGGTTCCTAGGCACTCTAGTGAAGTCTCACAAGTGATCAAACACGCTACTTTCTAAAAATTACAGTGCCGAGAAAACCTAGAACGGATCGTTAACTAGATATTTAGGCGAAACGATGCAAATAAACAACTTTATCTAGAAGGAAAGGAGATACAACCTTTGTAGATCCGTTTCTCCCCCTCCAAAGCTCCGCAAACAGTCCCTTTGCTGTCCATGTGAGTTCCTGGGCTCTAGCGTCGGCTTCGTCGGAGAATGGGCGAGCTAGGTCGTCGATGTCCATGCCGAAGATGATCTACGTCGTGGCATCGCTAAATCAAGCTCCACCTTCACGAAGTCGTGAAAACTTATGAAGGAAACACCCTATACTACTTGGCAAGATGTAGAGGATGAAGAAATAGGAAGTGGGTAGACTTTAGATTTGGATTTCTCACACTTTTTCATTACATGCCATTGGAGTAGCAAGCTACATCCATGGAAGAAGAAGATGAAGAAGAAGAAGATATGATAAGTTATTCCTTAAAAGAAAAATAAAATAAATGAATACTTATCATCTCTTTGACCATGGTTTAGTGTAGAGTTTTAACTAAGGTTAGAGAGTGGTTAGGGTTAGATAAAAGACAAGAATGGTGGACTAAGTTCAAAGCTTCAAGAAGCTTTCAAATAAAAACAAAAACTAGCAACCATTCTTATCTCTTTATCTTTTCTTTTTCCAAAATAAACAAAAGGAATAAATAAATGATTAAGTAAATGAAAAAGAAACCCTAATCACTAATTAACCATGGTTTAACACTTTACACAAAACCAAGCTAGAATGTATCATCAAACATGATACAATCATGTGCACAAAACTATATCGAATATACAATGTGCACATCCGCGCGAGAAAATCCATTTAAAGAGAACCGATACTAGTTAATGCAAAGCAATATATCAAACATATAATTATGTATTAAATCATTAAATCAACACTTGATTTAACGATCCGGTCATATCGCATATAACCGGCTAGTATCCAATGTGTCGGCTTATCGAATCAATCCTTGATTCGATAACTAGGTTATATCGCATATAACCATTCGATACATTGATCGCGAGAATAGAATACGGTATCATATACACGCATTATTCTCGGTCCCGCACATATCTCATATGCGCTCCTATTTCGTTTCGCTTGAGCTAGGAAACCTCTGTGTAGGACTCTAAAGACTCGTCAATACGCCGGTAGCAGATGATGATCATATCAAACATCCGCAAGCCGCAAGCGGTCTGCTAAACGTAACGGCCACCCGGGTATTGAGCGATCAGAAGATCGACGAGCAAGCCCGCTCACACTCCTGCGAATCCAACCAGTAACACTTACCGTACAGTCCGGTCTGTTCGTCTGATATGTCGCATATCTCGCCTAGGGGTGGTAAACGTCAGACCCCAATAGCTCGATAAGTCATGCCGACTTGAGGTCCATAACATTCGTGAAACTACTGATAACTCTTACCAGTATATCACAGCAACCCTGGCCAGGGATTTCCTGTTATGGCCAGTCGAGCATAGCACAACATCAACCCCCAATACCGGGAGAGACGAATCCCCTCCTATCGCTCATTGCCTCCATGTGAATCGGGACTGTACCCAAAAACCACCTGTTTGCACGACTCAGTAGAGCCGTGGTAGGATGGAAATCAAAGCACAGTGGGAGACACACAAGACTCTATGACGATCTCGGGTCAACAGACTAAGCTGTACCAGTGTCACCAGAGAACTGCCATCTAACGTGAGGTATAATACCATCTGGGAGTTCTCGGCGAGTCCGTTCAGTGTACCCAGTCTCCACCGAGCACCCGCATACCATCTCCGATGTCAAACACCAATGGATATGGGATCATCCATCGCCCATCGCATGGGTCGAGAAGATATACGCTAGTCTACTCTGGAATATCGATGCCCCGTCTCGATATTCCCTCGACTAGGAACATTTCAAGGATGTACTCATGGACTATCCAGGCCCCACTAGTATGATCTGCATCACAGTCCTGGAAGTCGAGTATACATCCTAAGGGCTTTATCAACATGTAATCAGAGAGACAGAAAGTATACATGTTAAGATAAAGTGCAACCAGATAGCGTACTATCATGTCGAGCAAGAAAGTCCTTCCTATATATGTCCCAGCATCCACTACAATATACATCCAATGTACAGTAATGGCCTCTAGGGCATACATATAACTAACAAGCATACTATCATCTCGAGTAAGACTGTCCTAACGGTATTGGTCCCTTGCAATCATTGCAATCACGTACCTGCGATCCAATAATTGACTCTGAGAGCACTATCACCAACAATCTCCCACTTCTACTTAAGGCTAATTATTGCGATGTCGACTACTCACAGCCCGTGTGAAACCGAACATCCAACTCCTCTACTAATCAGTTTCACAAAGCCCGTTTGTTAAACTATTGTGTTCGAGAAATAGTCTCAGTGAGTGGATCCGCCTAGATGTTTCTTTCTATGTCTCTCTTTATCTCAAGTTCGCGGAGAAAGCCATCTCCCGAATCGAGAAATACCTGTCTTAGAATATGTCTGGATATCAGATGGGACCTTTGTTCATAAATGAACTCTAAATCCAAACTTCTTAAACTGTATCGATCACTGAACCTAATCAGTATCCGGCACCATGCCACCCACAGTATCCTCTTGGACCACCTGTCCATAATACTGTCCCTCGTCAGAGGGAAAACTATAACTCTTGACAATCACTCTGTCAACCATGTCACCTTTGAAGCCTGGAATGGTAACCGTCTCCCGAAGGAGGCTGCCATCATCAAATCCGTAGAACGTGTACTTATGTTCTAAAACTGCTTCCTTATGTTTCTCCAGGATTGGATTAATACAAACTTATTGCATCTAGTGCAAAAATAACATTTAGTGTGGTACTTGACATCTCATGATTGACTCAATTGCCTAAGCAAGTGATCTGCCAATCATGCACATCCCTCTCCCCTTTAGTCTGTAAGACACCTTTAGAGAAGGTGACTCCATCACCTGCAGGTACACCACCATGCCAGGAGTCATCTATTCTAAAAACCATTAGAACACTGTCAAAGTACCCACGTTGGGAAACTACCCAAATCCATATCTAAAACCATAGATCTAGAAACCAGAATGTCTGATATTATATCTATATCCTGTCTGGAGAAACAACTGTGTGACGACCACAATACAACCGATCGTAGTATAGGAATTTTACTTCCTACTCTGTGTATGTCATCCAAATACCATGACATCACACCCTACTACCTTCTTAACAAATCCATCCCTTATTCTGATGAAGTCAAACCCATGACTGTCACATCAAAAATAGATGATCTATCTCCGCTATAACTGCTCTAGTCTATAAATAGACATAAGCTACTTGCCCACTATACTTCCGCTGCTCCCACTGACTACGACAACCCTCCTACCGGGTCTCATAGCCTGGAACAACATTAGTGTCAAGTCTGGGTAGATAAGAACCTCCCTGTCACCGTCCTTGAGGCTACCGAAGTACCTCTCGGGTGTCTGAGGTTACCCACCATATCTGCGGAGCGGCTATTGGAATGTCAAACCTGATTGAATATATAGGTCCTATTAAATTTTCCGTAATCGTTCGCGGTTCTGGAATCACTTCCTGTTCTACCATACTCCCACTAGTGTTTTCTGGAAAAAAAAATCCATTTTACTAAAACTGTGGCGAGTCAAGAACAATATCACTATTGATCTTCCAAATGGTAGAATATCAACCCTCGTCATAGCCAGGGTCAACCCACAAACAGCCATTACAGAAACGTGCCCTGAGTTATCCAGAGTCTGGTTTTAAGATAAGCTGGACAACTCCCCGTACCTTAACATCTTTTAAGGTACGAACTATTCTATATCCAATATAGAAACTTTGGTACTTATTTAATTGGAACCATATTCAATCATGCAGCTGTCTCCAGTGCATATCAACTTAATGGAGAGAGGCTGATCAGCATTACTCAACTTAGGAATCCATCCATTTATGAGCAACCTGAAAGAAAAACAAGTTTCTCAAAACTATTACTATCATCTGAATACTAATCACAAGAATCTACATCTTCGATCTCTTTGAAGAATCCCGATACTTGTGATACCTGGTTCTCTACTTTATTTTTATACCCACAACTTCTCAAAACTTAGACCTTGTATTTCTACGAAACACTTGTCTAAAAACTAGAGAAGTCATAAGTAAACAGAACATAGTACGAGGACCTACCCTTTTGTCCTGATGGACACTGGACAACATACAATACTCTGTATAAGTCCGCTGAGTTGAATAACTCAAAACCTGTGCGTCGTAGGTGGAAAACTGTACCCTGGCGATTTCCTCAAATATCACCAATTACAACGAATTCCGATATAATGAGGATAATTACCTAATTCCCAATAACTTACTCCCACTCATCATCTGTAAAACCATACAGATATGAGAATGAAACCTGGTAAATACATACCCTTGGAGTAAGTATCTAATCGGGAAAACAGTTTTCTTTTAACAATGCACTGAAACATGAAAATGTTTCGTAGGGGTATCTTGGTATTCCTAGTAATGCCTCTTCCAAAATCCAATTCATGACTTTAACCGTATATTTTATTGCCATCTCTCCAAATCCCTTTATTTGTCTTTAGTCATTACCTTCTATACACCATCGTTAGGCTAAATGGTTTTCTTCCTTCCCTACCGTTCGGCACCAGCCTATGGTTTGGAAGAAGACTATCCAGTAAGCATAATAGGTGTACCCTCCTAAACCTAGGAGTACTCGCATCTTGAGAGAAGGTGATGATAAAAGACAATTGAATAATACCTTATTCTTTTAAAGGTGAAATAGGAGTGGCGATGAAGTACGTGGTTTGGTCGTGAATGATAACAGTCGCAATTTACTTTGCCCTCTTTCTAATCCCTTTATTTTGTCTTTACATATTACCTTCTACACACCCTACTTAGGCTAATTGGTTTTCTTCATTCCCTACCTTTCGGCACCTGCCTATGGTTTGGAATAAGACTATCCAATAAGCGTAATAGATGTACTCTCCTAAACCAAGGAGCCCTCGCAACCTGAGAGAAGGTGATAATAAAAAATACAACTGAATAAACCAATTCTATTTCTCCTGAACCTTGATCCATCCTCGAAGAAATCCCTTCGAGTTCGTATATAACCATACGATGGATCTATCCAATGGAAGTGTATGTCCGTAGTGATACGGGGTGTTCTGAGAAATTCAAAGGGTAAAAGAAGGAGTGGCAATGACTTATGCAACTCAGACAATCCAAAAGCCAGTATTTTAAGAAGGTTCGGTTAACTTGGTCACTGAGTCATAGTCTAGGGTCGGTCAAAGGTCGCTGCCAAAGAGAGAGAGAAAAGAAACACTCTGCGTGCACTCTAACCTAGATCAGAATGGTTATCACTTTATCTAATCCGGAAACCTCCCACTGTCTTGTCAAATTCTCCTCCAAACCTGAAAGAAGAATCAATCGGGATCACCCGAAGAGTAAACTAACTCATCAGTGGGAATCGGGATCCAACTCTCATCGCATGATAACGTGATGGAATGCATCCACGTCACTCATACTCCAGAAGGTATGCGCATACTTGGCAAGTTTCAGTTTCTTTAGAAACTCCCGATATAATTTTTTCCCCATGTTCTTATAACCTTGGCGTTAGGTCAAAATGTCATAAGTCACATGCCAAGTTCAACCCATCATTATCTTGTTAATTTGAACCCACCCGCACATGCCCTTGGCGTTAGGTCAAAATGGCAGAACGGCTGTCCCAAACCAACTCATCTATCTATGCAACAAATGAATACCCAGCAGCTACCAAACACTATGCCTTGGCGTTAGGTCAAAATACATAGCTTGAATACTACTGAATACCCAAAAGAAATGACGGAGGGCTACGGCTGGTTTTTGGCGAAAAACCTTTAACGTAGTGAACTTGATATCGCTGAAGGAACCTGATAGCTTTTTTAAAAATATAGTGGCGAAAACCTTTGCTAAAGAGGTCACTCCCGGTGAAGGGATCTCGGCTCTTTCCTCGTGGAATGAGGTGCAGGTTATTCCACTGAATACCGCAATGCAAAGCAACTTGTAATCGACTATAGTGAAGTTATTACTCTGACACAAACTTCTGCCCAAGGGGTCAATCCCGGTGAAGGGATATCGGCCTTTGCCTCGTCGAATGAGGTGCAGGATATTCCAACCGAATACCGTTATGCAAAACAAAAGGAAACGTCTTTGCAATAACACTTTTTAAATTTGTTCCAACAACTGCAAACAGGTTTTCTTTACTTTGCATTGATCAGAATCAACGCAGTCCCATCAATCAATCACACCAGAAAAGAACGAAAATAAAATGTACGTATATGCCATCCGTATTCGTCACTGGGTCCCGTCATCACCCGTTAGGTTACTTAACTAACGACAGAGCGGGGACTGGACTAGCGCGGGTGTAAAACATATACAACATCTAATAGTATATAAACCAATATACAATAATCGCTCCAGGTGTGATAATATACAACATTACAGAAAAGTAATAAGCATCACAGAACAATACAGATAATCTGAGATCCCCGGGTTTCACAGAGCCGCTGGTGAAACCCGACGTTCCCCTGGTCGTGTGGATAGCCTGTGCAATGAAACCTAGACCCCTACGGGTGCGGCAAGTTACCCGCCAAAACCTGAAGCGAGGCAGCCCCCTACATCAAAGTGAATGGACCACCCTGTACTTCACGGAATCCGGTAGCTTGAGCACCCCTCCTTAGGTCAACCTGTACCCCCTACGAGTGCGGCGAATAGTCTGCCAACTCTAGAGTGAGGCCCCTCTGCCTCTCAAAGCCATGAGATGCGGACCCGTTGCCCTCCAGAACCCGGCTATCCGTGCACTCCGTCGCGGGGTAAACCTAGTACAGAAATGAAAAATAGTACAACAGGTACATCGACCGCAACCTGGTCGTGCCCCAAAAGAATATTATACAACAGGCAGTGACGGCAGTCCACATGTTGGACGCTCGCCCCGCAATATCAAATGTACAAATAAATCCAAACTGCAGTACCATTGCACACTGCTATCCACCACGACAAATCCGCAACATCACAGCACAACACAGAACATCAACGCGAATGTCACGTTCGCAAACCCGTCTAAAAGAACTATAGCAATCGGACGCGGTTTACCGATCAAATGACATTCCCGGTCGGAGATATAATGTAAGTACTGTAAACTAACATGTTTAAATTTCGATGGACTAAATATCACGAAGTGGACCCCACGAACATCTGTTGAACAGTAACAAAATCTGGGCCCAAAAGATATATACCAAAAACCCCAATTTCCAGAGAAGAAGACACTGTGCAAATTTGTGGGCATGATCACACAGAATGGCCGCGGATTCGCGGTCAAACCATAGGTTTGACCGCGATTCCGCGGCAGTCTTGTCGAATCATGTGCCCAAATTTGTACGGTGTTGTTAGAAAACCCTGCACAGATTTCTGTGATATGTAGAAAAAATTTTGGAACCCTTTAAAAATCAACAGAAACTGTGAACTTGAAATTTTGCAGTTTTTGATATTCGGTCCGATCGATATTTTAAACGCGTTAGCACAAGTTAGTAAAGCAAAATGGTGAGGCTCTGATACCAGTGTAAGTCTACGGTAGCGCCCCGGCCGTCTACAGACGCCAAATGCGGAACAAAAACTTTTTAACTGGCGCTATCGTATACTTTAACCCGGATCTGCCATTATTGCTAAACTAACAAACTGTAAAGAGTGTAGAAAGGTTATACCGAACGATCCGAGTCCTTCGTTCTTTAACCATCATCCTACGCTCTGTTGCGGCTGCTCCGATCTCGTCGATCCCTGATCTGCTCATCCAGGTGGCACCACGTCATCGATTCTTTAAACGGGCTCCCGCCTCTGACTCGAGGCAACTCGGTCGTCAAGTTTGCTAAAAGAGACGACCAAGAATGATGTAGAGAATGAGTAGATTACTTAGTCTCACTTCGTCCAAAGCCGTGGACGATCGGTTAATGAAGTTGCCAATCAAAATGAAATGGAATGAGAATTGAACTATGAAATTTCCATGTATCTAAAACTTTAATCTTTTCTTTCAACAACCATAATCTTTTCTCTCAAGTGAAGTGAGGAGGAGGAGAGCGGGCCGGCCACATATAAGGAGGTGGGGGGTGAGTGTAGGAGGAGGGAGGTGACCACAAGAACAAATATCATGTGTGAACATAATTAATGAAAAAGATGAATCACTAACCTAGTCACCTTGCATTAATTGAACCATTAAATGCAACCAATGAAACAATAACACCACTCAAACCTAGTCACCACCTTCTAGATGCTTCTAGAAACTTCCACACTCATCTCAAGAAAAGATAAATCCGTCTTTAACCGAATGTTAAAAGACGGCTGATAGAAAACTGGAAACTGGCAACTTCCAAAAGCGATCCCGAAATGAATTCAAGGATAACCCTGTAACTGTATAAATATACCCGCATTTGTATTACGACCGAATACAAATGCAACTGAGACAAAGATATTATATCTACTCAATATAATACTCGGATCCGGCTTAAACCAAAGCCCACCAGTATTATCTGCCCGAAATCTGACACGTGCGTAAACGCACGTGCATTTTCCGAACCCTGCCATAAAACCATACGGCCTCTACAACGTTTCGCCCAAACTTGGGAAACTGTCTGTGGGGGACTCTAATGACTCGTCAGTACCCTGGCAGTGGGTTTAACCACAAACCGTCAGCGGCACTAGCTATGCATAACGGCTGCCCATGGACTGACCTCAAGGGAGGCCGATGAGCGAACTCACCCGGAAACCCTACTGAGCCTAACAGTGACAATGTATATATAGTCCGGTCCGTTCGTCTATGAGTATCGCATATCTGCCTAGGGGGCTAGTAACGTCAGACCCCTAATAGCAGTATAAGTCGTGTCGGAGTGTAGCCCAATAACACCCTGAGATACTACTGGAGTACCTACCATTAAATCTCCTGCCATGGCCGTGGGCTTTGTGTAATGGCTCTCCTAGACACAGCACGATCTCACCCCCAATACCGGGAGAGACGAATCCCCTGCCGATCCGCTCACGTGCCTCCATGTGGCTCTGGACTGTACCCAAAAACTACCTGTTTGCACGACTCCTTTGAGCCGTGGTAGGATAGAAATCAAAGCACAGTGGGAACTCACACGAGACAAATGACGACCTCAGGTCGATGAACTAACCTGTACACATGTCACCAGGGAACTGCTATCTGACGATATGTATAATACCAACTAGCAGGTTCCCGGCGAGTCCTGTCCGGTGTACTCATAACCCAATGAGCACCTGTATACATCTTAGGTGATCTAACTGACACCGGTGGCTTGTGAGACCGGCCACCGCCCCTCGTCGGGGTCTCGACTGTATACACTAGTCTACTCCGGAATATCGATGCCCTGTCTCGAAACTCCCACGACTAGGGACCATAATTAAGGATATGCATATAAACCACCCAACCCTCACGTATATGATCGCCATCATACTGTTGGTAGTAAAGCAAGATCCTAAGGGCTCTATCAAAGTGTAACATGTAATCAGTCACCTGAACATGTACACGACTGATAAAGGCAAACCAGATAGCATACAATCATCTCGAGTAAGACTGTCCTACCGGTATAGGTCCTCCGCAATCATTGCAATCACGTACCTGCGATCCAATAATTGACTCTGAGGGCACTATCACCAACACATCCATCGCCCATCATATGGGTCAAGATGCGTATACACTAGTCTACTCCGGTGTATCGAAGCCCTGTCTCGATACACCCTCGACTAGGAATAGTTATAGGATGTACTCGTCGACTACCGTGGCCCCACTAGTATGATTTCATCATAGTCCCAGTAGTCGAGTACCTATCCTAAGGGCTTTATCTGTTGGATATAGTGCCCTCAGAGTCAATTATTGGATCACAGGTACGTGATTACAATGATTGAGGGAGGACCTATACCGGTAGGACAGTCTTACTCAAGATGATAGTAAGCTATCTGGTTTATCTTTATCATCGTGTACTGTTTTAGGTGACCTTACAGGTCACTATTGCGTGTTGGTAGAGCCCTTAGGATTCTTGCTTGGCGGCCAGCAGTATGATGGCGATCATATACGTGGGAGCTGGGGTCTATAAGCACATCCTTAAAAGGTCCCTAGTCGTGGGAGTTTTCGAGACAGGGCATCGATACTCCAGAGTAGACTAGTGTATACAGTCGAGACCCCGACGAGGGGCGGTGGCCGGTCTCACAAGCCACTGGCGTCAGTTGGTTCACCTAAGATGTATACAGGTGCTTATTGGGTTATGAGTACACCGGACTGTTAGTGTTTATGCCCTAGAAGGCCATTACTGTATCATACTAGCTTGTATATTACTTAATGGAAGCTTGGGATATTCACATGTATATAACAGTCTTACTAAACATGGTAGTATGCTACTTGGTTTTTCTATCTTAATATGTAAGTATACGTATTGATAGAGCTCTTAGGATCTTGCTTGTCTACCAGCGTTGTGATGGCAGTCACACTAGTGGGGGCTGGGTAGTCTACAAGCACATCCTTATTCAGGTCCCTGGTCGTTGGATTATCGAGACAGAGCATCGATACTCCGGAGTAGACTGGTGTGTACGCTTCTCATCCCAATTGGGGAGATGGTCTGTCCCACAGCCGTCAGTACGTCGTACTGGAGATAGTATGCAGGTGCTCGTTAGGTTACGGGTACACTGGACAGGACTCACAGGGAACTGTTGGTTGGTTTGATACCAGTCGTCAGTAAGCAGTTCCCAGGTGACATGAGTACAGCATAGTCCGCAGACTTGACACTGCTACTTCGCCTCGAGTGTGTCCCACTGTTCTTAGATTGCTACCCTACCACGGCTCAAAGGAGTCGTGCAAACAGGTAGCAGTTGGGTGCAGTCCCGAGCACTTGGAGGCAGTGGCGGTTAGACAGGATTCGTCCCTCCCGGTATTGGGAGTAGATATCGTGCTGTGTCAGAGAGCCATTACGCAAAGTCCCTGGCCAGGGCAAGCGAGATTTGCTGGTAGGTTCCAGTAGTTTCTCAGGGTGTAATGGGCTTCCCTCCGACACGACTTATACCGCTATTAGGGGACTGACGCTTGCCGCCCCCCTAGGCCCGATATGCGATAGTCTTGGACGAACGGACCGGACTGTATGGAGATTGTCACATCAGACTCAGTAGGAGTTCGGATGGGTTTCCTCATCGGCCTTCTTATCGACAACTACCTGGGGACCGTTACGTACAGCTAGTGCCGCTTGCGGTCTGTGGTTAAACCCACTGCCAGCGTAGTAGTCGAGTCTCTAGAGTCCCACACAGAGAGTTTCCTACTCCAGGCGAAACGATATAGAGGTCGCATGGTTTTGCGACAAAGGGTTCGGACACATACGTGCGTTTACGCGCGTACGACTTTCGGACAGTTTTTACCAGTCGGCTTTGGTTTAAGCCAGTTACTGGTATCCGGTTATTGGATTTTTTCAGTCTAAAGTTTTTCCGTATTTTTGCGGATCGGAGGGGCGTTCTCTTAATTGTACGAGAAGCTTCTAGAAGATGGTGACTAAGGAGGGTTATGTGTCATATTCATTGAATGAGTTATATGAGTCATGGTGGTGATTCATTCATCTCATTAATGCACATTTATTGCTTAATGACTCATGCTAATGAATCACCACTAGATATTTTATGAAGCATGATTATTCATCACTCTTTATTCTTTTCTTCTTATTAGATAATGCTTCATATATATTATAATACTCATAACTTATTCATCATAATATTATTCACATTCTCTCTCCTCAAGCTCTCTCTCTTCAAAAGACTAATCCTCACCCTCATGTGTTGAGATCTAGGATTAGTTAGACTAAACAATCCATAACCATCACTCTATTTCATTCTATCTTCTTTGATTAGCAATCCAAGAAGATTAGTTGCCTCAAGTTTAGAGTTTTAGCTTGGAGTTTTGCTTTCGGGTGGATCGTCTACTACCTAGAGAGGGCCGAGGAGAACAAGGAGATCGTAAAGACGAAGGACTAGTTTCGATAGGTATAATCCCTAAGCATAGTAGTTTAGAACAACTATATGTTTGGTTAGTTATCGTTTAGCTTCGATTCAAGCGGTTAGTCGATGTTCGTTCACTAAACAAGTTCGTTTTTGAAAATTCCGCCTCCCCACAAGTATTGGGGTGTAGTACATCGACTTACAGTGGTATTAGAGCCTCGCTAAACAATAAATAACTTAATTGCAAATTTGTACGAATTTCGAACGGAAAAACAAAGCCGGAAAACCCTAAAACTGTCAAGTTTCTGTCGAGTTTAAAATGAAGTCCAAAAATTTTTCAGGGTTCCTCAGAAAGCTTGAAAAGGGTCCAGAAGAACACCCATGAAATTTGAGCCCATGAATCGGCTAAAGAGCCGCGGATCCGCGGCGGATCCCTACTGAGCCGCCGCTGTTCCGCGGCCGAGTTGCCGAGTCATGGACTCATTTTTCATGTGTGGGTCCTCTCTGGTATTTAGTGTTTTCTGGAATATTTTAATTTTGCTCAGGTTTCCAGTTTACAGAGCAGTTTTTGGAGCAATATTAAAGATGTTTAATCGATCGAAATTGTACAGTATTTGCATGTTGGATTATATCTGTGATTGATAAATGTGTTCGTAAACCTCTCCTAACTGCTAGTATGTCGGTTGGCAGGGGGTTGCACATTTCTGTAATGGTTATATCTGTTTGTGCATATGAACTGTATTGGACTGTTGTGGTGTATAGCCGGGGTTTAGCAATGGGTTATTATTTAATTCATTTGTTGTAAATGTAATTTGTTGTAATATTATTTTTGCGGGGCACATCCAGGTTGCGGTTGTAGCCACCGTTGTATTATTTCATTTTACTGTTTATGCTCCTAGGACTGACCCAAGGTGGGGTACACAAACTGCCGGGCGGGTAGTTTGCCGTACCCGTAGGGGTCGAGGGTGGGGTAACGGCTATTCATCACAACTGTGTAATCTGTCTTTTCTTGCAGGCTCAAAAGAAATACAGATTGCTTGCAAATCCAATATTGTTTATCTGTGTTCTGGAATGAATATCATTGCGTCAGACGAATGTAAAATATCTATATATATTGTAGCTATTTAGACGTCACTTATGTTTTACACCCGCGCTAGCCCAGCCCCCGCTCTGTCGTTAGTTAAGTAACCTAACGGGTGATGACGGGACCCCGTGGCGAATGCGGATGGCATAAGAGGACGTTGTATTTTCGTTGTTTTCTGCAATGATAGGTTAATGATGGGACGCATTATCTATAATGCAAAGAAAATAAACCAAGTTTAAAATCGTTGGAACAATTTAAAAGAAACCACTCGGTTATTTTTAAAACAGATATTTTTAAATGCGGAGACTTAACCACTCCTTTTAAAAGCTATCAGGTTCCTTCGGTTATATCAAGTTCACTACGTTCACGGTTTCGCCAAAACCAGTCGTAGCCCTCCGTCATTTCTTATGAATGGTCAGTAGTATTCAAGCTATGTTTGTTTGGCCCTTAGTCAAGACATAGTGATTGGTAGCTGCTGGGGTATTCATTTGTTGCATAGATAGATGAGTTGGTTTGGGACAGTCGTATTACTTTGTTGGCCCTTAGTCAAGAGTATATACGGATGGGTTCAAATCAACAGGATAATGATGGGCAGAACTTGACATGTGACTTATGATTTGTTGGCCCTTAGTCAAGATCATAAGAACATGGGGCAAAAACATATATCGGGAATTTCTAAAGAAACTGAAATTTGCAAAGAGATGCATACCATTTGGAGTTTGATGAATGTTGGTAGGATTCCTTCAACATTATCATACGATGATATTTGGATCCCGATCCTACTGTGAGTATATGCTACTTATCAGGATATTCGTCACTTAACGATCAATGCTATAAACCTAGTAGGTGTCCAGAAAGGTGTCAGCGGGGTTACGCCCCCAGAGAAAAGAGGTTATTTAATTAAGGAACTTCGCGAAAGCGTTGGAAAACCTCCCTCGAAGTATCGACACTGGCCTGGCTGAACGGTTAAGCAAGAATTGTACGGTGAGAATAGTCATGGCTAATTCTTCTTTTATGGTTTGAGGAAGGATTCGAGAAACAGTGGGAGCCATCCAGTTTAGATAAACCAAAAACCACTCTAAACTTGCAAGAGCATCATGCTAAAGAGTTTTCTTCTCTCTCTCCTAATTGCAGCGACCCTGAAAATGACTGGACTTAAGTTACTTTTAGAAAAAAATATACTGACGGGGCCAAACTATAAAGATTGGCTGCGGAATGTCAAAATGGCTTTGACCTATGACAAACTGGGGTACGTCCTCACCGCTACGGCACCTGCTGTCCCTGGTCCCAAATCCAGCAATGCGGATAAGGAAATCCGCAAAACCTGGGATTTATATTGCGCGAGAGCCAAGTGCGTCGTGCTTGCCTCTATGGACAATGAACATCAGAGGAGGCACGAGGATATGTCCCTGGATGGCATATTTCTCCATACAAAGGAACTTTATGGAGAGCAATCTCGTATAGCAAGATACGAGACCTCTAAGAACTTGTTTCGAGCGAGGTTGGCTGTCGGGTCATTGGTAGGTGAACATGTCCTACAGATGATCGGCTATATTGAAGAGCTCGCAGACCTTGGGACGACTTTGGATAATGAGCTGTATACAGACCTTATTCTCCAGTCCCTTCCTCCCACCTACGCCCAGTTTATCCTCAACTTCAATCTTCAAGGAAAAGAAGTTGAACTTGCGGAACTCCTGAACATGTTAAGGAGTGCAGAGGGCACCTTGAAGAAGGCAAGGGAAACACCCGCTATGTTTGTTGGCGGTGCATCTTCTTCCGGGTCCAAGGCTAGGGCCAAAGGAAGGAAGAAGAAGGCCGCACCCAAACCTAGAGGAGGTGTTAGTAAGGTGGGAAAGAAGGGAAAGAAAAAGTTTGCAGTACCGGTAGTTGGCCAGGATGAGTGCTTCCATTGTCACAGGAAAGGGCACTGGAAGAAGGATTGCAAGGCGTGGAACGCCAAGAACCAGGAACCGAAGCAAGCTGTGGCTTCGACTTCATGTGTGTTTGTAATTGAAAATTGTCTGTCGATCAACTCTACTTCCTGGGTATTGGATACCGGATCAGGATCTCATATTTGCAATTCATTGCAGGCACTGAGAAACCGTAGAGTGCTGAAGGAAGGTGATATGACCCTAAAGGTTGCTAACGGAGCTAGCGTGGGAGCTGCGTCCGTCGGGGATTATCACCTAGGATTGACGAGTGGACACATTTTGGTTTTACATAACTGTTATTTTGTACCAAGCTTAACGTGTAATATCATATCAGTTTCCTTGTTATCAAATAAAGGTTATGATTTCACGTTTGTAAGAGATGTTGTTAACATCCACCTTAATCATGGTTTGATTGGGTCCGGTACTCTAAATAACGGCATATATGTGTTAAACCAACTCCAAATTTTCAATGTCCAGAACACACTAAAAAGAAAGTCTCCAGATTTAAATAAAGCTTTCTTATGGCATTGTAGACTGGGTCACATCAATGAGAGAAGGCTGACTAAGTTGCATAGAGAAGGATATTTGGACACGTTCGAATATCAAACCTATGACACTTGTCAATCTTGTCTCAAAGGAAAGATGACAAAGACTCCATTTACTGGACAAGGAGTAAGAGCGAGCGAGCTCTTAGGACTCATACACAGCGATGTATGTGGTCCAATATCTACACATGCGAGAGGTGGTTATTCCTACTTCATTACTTTTACAGATGATTTCTCTAGGTATGGACATGTTTTCTTAATGAAGCATAAATCCGAGGCCTTTGAGAAATTCAAGGAATACAAGAGTGAAGCGGAAAACCAAACAGGCAAAAGTATTAAGACACTAAGATCTGATCGAGGTGGAGAATACTTAAGTGCCGAGTTCCTAGGTTACCTAAAAGAGAAAGGAATTCTCTCTCAGCTTACTCCTCCGTACACTCCACAGCATAACGGTGTATCGGAGAGACGGAATCGAACCCTATTGGATATGGTACGATCCATGATGAGTAATGCTGAGTTACCGTGATCTTTCTGGGGTTATGCGCTAGAATCGGCGGCATATCTTTTGAACAAAGTTCCAACCAAAACTGTGCCTACCACACCATATCAGATATGGAGTGGGAAGAAACCCTGTCTTCAGTACCTGAAGACATGGGGATGTCCAGCTTTTGTAAAAAAGCAGCATTCGGACAAGCTCGAGGCACGCTCAGTAGAGTGTAAGTTTGTGGGATATCCAAAGAACTCTATGGGATATTATTTCTATTACGCAGAGGAACAAAAGGTTTTTGTTTCTTGTCATGCCCGCTTCTTAGAAACTGAATTTTTGGAAAATCAGAAGAGTGGGAGCGTAGTAGAACTGGAAGAAATTCCAGAACCACAAACTGCTACTGAAAGTTTGGTAGAACCAGAGGTTCAAGAAGAACAGAACATTCCCGCACCCCTCCGCAGAAGTAGTAGGCCGTCTCATCCGCCTGAGAGATACTACGGTTTTCTCATAGACGGGGATAGAGAGGATTGCATCATAGATGATGATGAACCTACTGACTTCCAGCAGGCCATCCAGAGCGGCGACTCGGTACGATGGCTAGATGCAATGCGGACCGAGATGGAGTCCATGTACACCAACAAAGTATGGACTTTGGACTTTGCTCCAGATGGGGTAAAACCCATAGGATGCAAATGGATCTTCAAGAAAAAGATTGGTGTAGATGGACAGGTGGAAACCTATAAGGCTAGACTTGTTGCAAAGGGTTTTCGTCAAAGACCTGGTTTGGACTATGACGAAACTTTTTCTCCAGTGGCTATGCTCAAATCCATTCGGGTCCTTCTTGCTATTGCTGCCTTCCATGATTATGAAATCTGGCAGATGGACGTAAAGACGGCTTTTCTGAATGGAAATTTAGAAGAGAGCGTCTATATGGATCAGCCAGAGGGTTTCAATCAGAATGGGAGCAGCGGGAAAGTATGTAAGCTGCTTAAGTCCATTTATGGACTAAAGCAGGCATCGCGGAGTTGGAACATCTGTTTTGATGAGACAGTCAAAGAATATGACTTTATCAAAAATCCAGATGAACCGTGCATATATAGTAAAGTTGTGGCCAGAAGTGTCGTATTCCTCGTCTTGTACGTGGATGACATTCTATTGATAGGAAATGACATTCCTATGCTACAATCTGTCAAAGGATTCTTGTCACACAGGTTCTCCATGAAAGACCTGGGTGATGCCTCTTACATTCTGGGGATCCGAATCTATCGTGATAGATCCAAGAGGATGTTGGGACTTTCGCAGTCCAGGTATATCGACACTGTACTGAAAAGATTCAGTATGGAAAATTCTAAGCGCAGTAATTTACCGGCTTGTCACGGAATCACCCTCTCCAAAGAGATGTCTCCCAAGACTGATTTGGAAAGGGAACGCATGTCTATTATACCCTACGCTTCTGCGGTAGGCTCTATAATGTATGCGATGTTGTGTACCAGACCAGATGTAGCTTACGCACTGAGCGTGGTAAGCCGGTATCAGTCAGACCCAGGGGAGAAACACTGGATAGCAGTAAGAACATTCTCAAGTACCTGAGGAGGACTAAGGAGATGTTCTTGGTTTACGGCGGAAAAGACCTCAGGTTGGAGGCCTTCCAGAGTGATAAGGACGATTCCAAGTCCATGTCGGGTTATGTCTTTACCCTCAATGGAGGGGCGGTGTGCTGGAAGAGCTCCAAGCAGGACACCGTTGCTGACTCGACGATGGAAGCGGAGTATATAACTGCTTGCGATGCCGCAAAAGAAGCAGTCTGGATGAAGAAGTTCCTAACAGAACTTCAGGTGGTTCCTACCATAGTTGATCCAATACCTCTATATTGCGACAACAACGGAGCTATAGCTTTAGCGAAGGAACCAAGGTCCCATCAGAAGTCCAGACACATCTTGAGGCGGTATCACCTGATCAGGGAGATCATTGATCGTCAGGAGATCGAGGTTCGGAGAGTTGCTACTGAAGAGAACATTGCTGATCCATTCACGAAGGCCCTACCTCAGATTCAGTTTGAGAGGCTACTCGAGATCATCGGTCTACGATATGCCAGTACATGGCCCTAGTGCAAGTGGGAGATTGTTAGTGTTTATGCCCTAGAAGGCCATTACTGTATCATACTAGCTTGTATATTACTTAATGGAAGCTTGGGATATTCACATGTATATAACAGTCTTGCTAAACATGGTAGTATGCTACTTGGTTTTTCTATCTTAATATGTAAGTATACGTATTGATAGAGCTCTTAGGATCTTGCTTGTCTACCAGCGTTGTGATGGCAGTCACACTAGTGGGGGCTGGGTAGTCTACAAGCACATCCTTATTCAGGTCCCTGGTCGTTGGATTATCGAGACAGAGCATCGATACTCCGGAGTAGACTGGTGTGTACGCTTCTCATCCCAGTTGGGGAGATGGTCTGTCCCACAGCCGTCAGTACGTCGTACTGGAGATAGTATGCAGGTGCTCGTTAGGTTACGGGTACACTGGACAGGACTCACAGGGAACTGTTGGTTGGTTTGATACCAGTCGTCAGTAAGCAGTTCCCAGGTGACATGAGTACAGCATAGTCCGCAGACTTGACACTGCTACTTCGCCTCGAGTGTGTCCCACTGTTCTTAGATTGCTACCCTACCACGGCTCAAAGGAGTCGTGCAAACAGGTAGCAGTTGGGTGCAGTCCCGAGCACTTGGAGGCAGTGGCGGTTAGACAGGATTCGTCCCTCCCGGTATTGGGAGTAGATATCGTGCTGTGTCAGAGAGCCATTACGCAAAGTCCCTGGCCAGGGCAAGCGAGATTTGCTGGTAGGTTCCAGTAGTTTCTCAGGGTGTAATGGGCTTCCCTCCGACACGGCTTATACCGCTATTAGGGGACTGACGCTTGCCGCCCCCTAGGCCCGATATGCGATAGTCTTGGACGAACGGACCGGACTGTATGGAGATTGTCACATCAGACTCAGTAGGAGTTCGGATGGGTTTCCTCATCGGCCTTCTTATCGACAACTACCTGGGGACCGTTACGTACAGCTAGTGCCGCTTGCGGTCTGTGGTTAAACCCACTGCCAGCGTAGTAGTCGAGTCTCTAGAGTCCCACACAGAGAGTTTCCTACTCCAGGCGAAACGATATAGAGGTCGCATGGTTTTGCGACAAAGGGTTCGGACACATACGTGCGTTTACGCGCGTACGACTTTCGGACAGTTTTTACCAGTCGGCTTTGGTTTAAGCCAGTTACTGGTATCCGGTTATTGGATTTTTTCAGTCTAAAGTTTTTCCGTATTTTTGCGGATCGGAGGGGCGTTCTCGTAATTGTACGAGAAGCTTCTAGAAGATGGTGACTAAGGAGGGTTATGTGTCATATTCATTGAATGAGTTATATGAGTCATGGTGGTGATTCATTCATCTCATTAATGCACATTTATTGCTTAATGACTCATGCTAATGAATCACCACTAGATATTTTATGAAGCATGATTATTCATCACTCTTTATTCTTTTCTTCTTATTAGATAATGCTTCATATATATTATGATACTCATAACTTATTCATCATAATATTATTCACATTCTCTCTCCTCAAGCTCTCTCTCTTCAAAAGACTAATCCTCACCCTCATGTGTTGAGATCTAGGATTAGTTAGACTAAACAATCCATAACCATCACTCTATTTCATTCTATCTTCTTTGATTAGCAATCCAAGAAGATTAGTTGCCTCAAGTTTAGAGTTTTAGCTTGGAGTTTTGCTCTCAGGTGGATCGTCTACTACCTAGAGAAGGCCGAGGAGAACAAGGAGATCGTAAAGACGAAGGACTAGTTTCGATAGGTATAATCCCTAAGCATAGTAGTTTAGAACAACTATATGTTTGGTTAGTTATCGTTTAGCTTCGATTCAAGCGGTTAGTCGATGTTCGTTCACTAAACAAGTTCGTTTTTGAAAATTCCGCCTCCCCACAAGTATTGGGGTGTAGTACATCGACTTACACGGACGGGACTCACCGGGAACATGCTAGTTGGTCTTATACCTGACGTCAGATAGCAGTTCCCTGGTGACATGTGTACAGGTTAGTTCATCGACCTGAGATCGTCATTTGTCTCGTGTGAGTTCCCACTGTACTTTGATTACTACCCTACCACGGCTCAAAGGAGTCGTGCAAACAGGTTTTAGTTGGGTACAGTCCCGAGCCACATGGAGGCAGTGAGCGGATCGTCAGGGGTTCATCTCTCCCGGTATTGGGAGTAAGGTCACGCTGTGTCTAGGAGAGCCATTATACAAAGCCCTCGGCCGAGGCAGGAGATTTACTGGTAGGTATTCCAGTAGTATCTCAGGGTGTTCTTGGCTACACTCCGACACGACTTGTACCGCTTTGGGGGGTCTGACTTTTACCAACCCGCTAGGCCCGCCATGCGATGCTCATAGACGAACGGACCGGACTGTACGGATATTGTCACTGACAGGCTCAGTAGGGTGTCAGGATGAGTTCGCTCATCGACCTCCCTTTTGGTCAATACTTGGTAGCCCGTTACGTACGGCTAATACCTCTGACGTGCTAGTGGTTAAATCCACAGCCAAAGTATTGACGAGTCTTTAGAGTCCCCCACAGACAGTTCTCAAGTTTCGGGCGAAACGTTGTAGAGGCCGTATGATATATGGTAGGGTTCGATCTTATACGTGCGGTATTGCACGGATCATGATCGGACGGATCATCCTAGTGGGCTTTGGTTTAAGCCGGATCCTAGTATTAGATTTGTTGGATTACTTTAGTCTCATCGCATTCGCATTCAGTCGGAATGCGGGTGCAGGTATGTATATACAAGTGAGGGGTATCCTTATGATCCGTCACGAGTTTACTTTAGATGTTGCCGGATCTTTTTGTAGTGGCAAACATTTGGATTAATGTTTGCTTAAGGAAATAATGAGCTAGAAATCATCATGACAATGCATTAATGTGGCATAGATTTATATCATGAGTCATGGTCTCTTTTTTAGCAAATGTGTCACATTAATGAATTGTTTTATGTCATGAAATGAGAAGGAGAGAGAGAGGGGCTGCCATATGTGTAAGATTAGTCTTGTGTTTTTCTTGATCTCACTCTCTCACTCTCATGGTTCCAACAAGAAAAGAAAAAGGAAAGGAAAGAAAAAGCTCTTCTCTTTTTCTTCTTCCTCTAGCTCATTATCTCCTCCAATGGAAACTTCTCTAACCTCCATCCAAATTCATGGATGCAAGAGACAAAGTGATCACAACATTCTCTACTTCACCTTGGGCACGTCGGCTAGCACACTTCATGCCTGAGTTGCTTCGGACGAAGCAGGAGCCCGTAAAAAGACTTCTCGATGTGGTGCCCTTTCCGACGAGGAGATGAAGATCGGAGATGCCGCGCGGAGATCGGGATGGTGGCCAAAGACCGAAGGACACGGATCGCTCGGTATAGCCCTCTACCCCTTCACTTGATAGCTAGTTGCAGGTTAATGGTTACGATCCGGGGTTTTTTTTAGGATGCGGTAGTGCCGGTTTAAAGTTAAGAAAAATTTTCGTTTCCGCATTTTGGCCTCGGATAGACGGCCGGGGCACTACCGTAGTCCTACATGGTATCAGAACCACGCCATTAACCTAGTCTAGCTTGCTCTAACGTGTTTACAAGTTCGATCGAACGGATTTTCCGAAAACCCGATTTCAAATGTGCAGTTTCTGTCGAATTTTCCCTGTGCTCTAAAAATTATTTGGTACATTGTAAAAATACGTGCAGGGTTTTTTAAGCATTCTGTGAAAATTTGATGGCATGAACTTACGGAAGCGCCGCGGAACCGCGGCCATAACCCCCTTCCGGCCGCGGTTCCGCCGCCATTCTGTGCCTTCACAACACCAAATTTTTACAGTGGGCTTCTGACATGGAAATAGGGTTTTTGGTATGTTCTGTTTGGGCCCAGATTTATTTTGAGTGTTACAGTTATGCTTGGGGCCCACTTCGGTAAATTTTGTCGATCGAAATTTTAAACATGTTAGTTCACAGTATTTACATTATATCTGCGACCGTGAATGTCATTTGATCGGTAAATCCTGTCTAACTGCTAAAGCCCTTTTAGACGGATTTGCGAACGTGACATTCACGTTGATGTTCTATGTTGTGCTGTGATGTTGCGGATTGGTCGTGGGGGATAGCCTGGATGCAATGGTAGTACAGTTTCGTTTTATATGTACATTTGATATTGCAGGGCGAGCGTCCGACATGTGGACTGCCGTCACTGCCTGTTTGTATATTATTCTTTTGGGGCACGACCGGGCTGAGGTCGATATACCCGTTGTATGTATATTTTACTTTCTGTACTAGGATTACCCCGCGGAGGGGTGCACGGATAGCCGGGTTCTAGAGGGCAACGGGCCCGCATCTCATGGCTTTGAGACAGAGGGGGCTTTACTCTAGAATTGGCGGGCTATTCGCCGCACTCGTAGGGGGTACAGGTTGACCCAAGTAGGGGTGCACAAGTTACCGGATTCCGTGAAGTGCTGGGTGGTCCATTCACGTTGTTGAAGGGGGCTGCCTCGCTTCAGGTTTTGGCGGGTAACTTGCCGCGCCCGTAAGGGTCTAGGATTTCATTGCACAGGCTATCCACACGACCAGGGGAACGTCGGGTTTCAATAGCGGCTCTATGAAACCCGAGGATCCCAGATATCTGTATTGTTCTATGATACTTATTACATTTCTGTGATGTTGCATTTTATCACGCCTTGAGCGAATATTATATATTGATATATATACTAGTAGATGTTGTATATGTTTTGCATCCGCGCTAGTCCAGTCCCTGCTCTGTCGTTAGTTAAGTAACCTAACGGGTGATGACGGGACCCAGTGGCGAATGTGGATGGCATATACGTACATCATTATTTTCGTTCTTTATTGGTATGATCAATTGATGGGACTGTATTGATTCGGATCAATGCAAGCTATACAAACCTATTCTGATGTTGTTGGAACATATTTTAAAAAGCTGTTATTGTAAGGACGTTCTCTTTTGTTTTGCACAGTGGTATTCGGTTATGAATATCCAGCACCTCAGTCGACGAGGCAAGGGCCGAGATCCCTTCACCGGGAGTGACCCCTTGGACAGAAGTTTGCGTCAGGGCAATAACTTCACTATATCCGATTACTTTTTGCTTTGCATCATGGTATTCGGTTGGAATATCCTGCACCTCATTCTATGGGGAAAGAGCCGAGATCCCTTCACCGGGAGTGACCTCTTTAGCAAAAGGTTTTTGTCACTATATTTTTATAAAAAGCTATGCAGTTCCTTCAACGATATCAAGTTCATTACGTTAAAAGTTTTTCGCCAAAAACTAGACGTAGCCCTCCGTCATTTCTTACAAATATTACTTAGTATTCGTACTGCGTTTGTTGACTGTGTCAAGGCGTAGTGTACGGTAGCTAAGTAGTGTTCGTTTATAGCATATTAATGGGATTGGTTAGGACAGTTGTGCGGCCTTGTTGACTGTGTCAAGGGCTCGTACGGGTGGGTTTAATGCAATCCAGTATAATGACGGGTTGAACTTGACTAGGACTCCTTGATTTGTTGACTGTGTCAAGGTCACTTGGGTCCTAGGAGTAAAAACACACATCGGGAGTTTCTAAAGAAACTGAAACTTGCCAAATATGCGCATACCTTCTGGAGTGTAATAACGTGAGTGGATTCCGTCACTTTATCATGCAATGATAGTTGGATCCTGATTCCCACTGATGAGTTGGTTTACTCCTCGGGTGATCCCGACTAATTCTTCTTTCAGATTTGGAGGAGAATTTGACGTTACAGAGGGAGGTTTCCTGATTAGATAAATTGGTAACCATTCTGATCTAGGTTAGAGTGCACACTGAGTGTTTCTTTTCTCTCTCTATTTGGCAGCGACCATGACCCGACCCGTGACTATGACTCAGTGACCAAGTTGACCGAACCTTCTTATAAGACTGGCCTTTTGGATTGTCAGAGTTGCATACCTCATTGCCACTTCTACTTTTACCCTTTTCTCTAGGACACCCCGTATTACTACGAACGTCCACTTCCATTGGATAAAACCATCGTATGGTTATATACGAACTCGAAGGAATTTATTCGAGGATGGTTTCTGGTTCTGGAGAAAACGAATAGGACTATTCGGTTGTCTTTTCCTTTTACCTTCTCTCAGGTTGCGAGTGCTCCTTGGTTTAGGACGGTACACCTATTACGCTAATTGGATAGTCTTCTTCCAAACCATAGGCAGGTGCCGAACGGTAGGGAATAAAGAAAACCATTTAGCCTAAAAGGTGTACAAAAGGTATTAAGTAAAGACAAATAAAGGGATTAGTAAGAGGGCAAAGTAAACTGCGACTGCTATTCACAACCAAACCAAGTATTTCATTACCACTCCCATTTCACCTTTGTATTTCTCCAGAACACTCCGTATCACTACGAAGATCCACAGTTATTTGGATACTCCATCGTATGGTTATATACGAACTCGAAAGGAACTTGTTTCAGTTCGGGGATGGATTCTGGTTCGGGAGAAATAGGAATAAGGTTTATTCGGTTGTCTTTTATCTTCACCTTCTCTCGCATTGCGAGTGCTCCTAGGATTAGGACAGTACACCCATTATGCTTATTGGATAGTCTTCTTCCAAGCCATAGGCTGGTGCTGAACGGTAGGGAAGGAAGAAAACCATTTGGCCTAAAGGGGTGTACAGAAGGTAATGACTGAAGACATATAAAGGGATTTGGAGAGATGGCAAAGAAATATACGGTTACAGTTGTGAATCTGGATAATGGAAGAGGCATTACTAGGAATACCCGGATACCCCTTCGAAACATTTACATGTTTCAGTTTCACTGTGTATTGTCAAAAGAAAACTGATTTCCCAATTAACCCTTGCTCCAGGGTATGTATTTACCAGGTTTGATTCTCACATCTGTATGGTTTTACAGATGATAAGTGGGAGTAAGTTATTGGGAATTGGATGATTATCCTCATTATATCGGGATTCGTTGTAATTGGTGATATTTGAGGAAATCGCCTGGGTTGTTTGCCGGACGGTAAATATTTGGTTTTGAATATCCGTTGTTATGCACCAATTTCAAATTGACATATCTGTACGTCTATTTTTATAGAGTGAGATATACCTTTTTGAAATTATGTCCATGACATTTACCTATATCAGTGGATGGTTAGGTAAGGAGCATTAAACAGCGGTGTAATTCTTCTTAACCATAAGTACAGTTTTCGACCTACGACACACAGCGATTGAGTTATTAGACTCAGGGGACTTATACAGAGTATTGTATCTTGTCCAGTGTCCATTAGGACAGAGGGGTTGGTACCCGTACTACATTCTGTTTACTTATGACTTCTCTAGTTCTTAGACATGTATTTCATTAAAATGCAAGGTCTAAGTTTTGAGAAGTTGTAGGTATAAGAATAAAGTAAAGAACCAGGCATTGCAAGTATCAGGATTCTTCAAGGTGATCAAAGATGTAGATACTTGTGTATGGTATCCAGTTGATAGTAATGATTAAGAGAACTTGCTTCTCTTTCAGGTTACTAATAAATGGAAGCATTCCTAAGTTGAGTAATGCTGATCGGCCTCTCTCCATTTAATTGACATGCACTGAAGATAGCTGCATGATTTGAATCTGATTCAATTAAATCAGTGCCTCTGTATCTATATTGGATATAGAACAGTTTATATCTTAACGATGTTAAGGTACGGGGAGTTGTCCGGTTTATGCTTAAAATCAGACTCCGGATAACTCAAGGCACGTTTCTGTAATGGCTGTTTGTGGGTTGACCCAGGCAATGACGAGGGTTGACTTTCTACCATCTGGAAGATCAATAGTGATATTGTTCTAGACTCGCCACGGTTTTAATAAAAATGGATTTTTTCAGAAAACAGTAGTGGGAGTATGGTAGAACTGGAAGTGATTCCAGAACCGCAAACGATTACTGAAAATTTGATAAGAACCTAAAGATTCAATCTGGTTTGACATTCCATTGGCCACTCCGCAGATATGGTGGGTAACCTCATGTAAGTCGATGTGCAACACCCCACGACTTGCGGGGAGGCGGAAATATGAAAAACGATCTTGTTCTTTGCTTAAACATCGACTAACCGCATGAATCGAAACTAAACGATAACTAACAACTATCATAGAAGTTCTAAACTACTATGTGAAGTGATTATAGCTAAAGAACCGTGTCCTTCGTCTTTACGTTCTCCACCTCCTTCTCGGCCTTCTCCAAGTACTAGACGATCCACCCGAGAGCTTTGCTTCAAGCTTTACCTCAAACTAGAAGTAACTAGGTTTCTTAAAGTGCTAATCTAAGTAACCTAGGTGATATAGAGAAGGGTTATGGATTAAGTAGTCTAATCTAATCCTTGATCTCAACACATGAGAGGGGAGGATTAGGGTTTGAAGAGAGAGAGCTTGAGGAGAGAGAAGGTGAGCATGAGAATGAGATGAGATAATGACCTATCATAATATATATCAAGCATTATCATTTATCCAATAAAAGAAAATAAAGGATGAATAATCATGCTTCATAAATACAAGAGGGTGATTCATCTCCATGAGTCATTAAGCATTTATGATGCATTAATGACATGGATGAATCACTCATATGACTCACTAATCTCATTTAATGCAAATGACACCTACACCCCCAAGTCATCATCTTCTAGAAGCTTCTCGTAAAATTACGAGAACGCCCCTCCTATCCATGAAAACACGGAAAAACTTTAGACTGTATAAATCCAATATCCCGATACAAGAATCTGGCTTAAACCAAAGCCGACTAGTAAAAACTGTCTGAAAGTCATAAGTGCGTAAACACACGTATGCGTCCAAACCCTTGTCGTAAAACCATACGACCTCTATATCATTTCGCCTGGAGCAGGGAAACTCTCTGTGTGGGACTCTAATGACTCGACTACTACGCTGGCAGTAGGTTTAACTACAGACCGCAAGCGGCACTAGCTGTACGTAACGGTCCCCAGGTAGATGTCGATAAGAAGGCCGATGAGGAAACCCATCCGAACTCCTATTGAGCCTGATGTGACAATCTCCGTACAGTCTGGTCTGTTCGTCTAAGACTATCGCATATCAGGCCTAGGGGGCGGCAAGCGTCAGTCCCCAAATAGCGGTATAAGTCGTGTCGGAGCGAAGCCTATTACACCCTGAGAAACTACTGGAACCTACCAGTAAATCTCGCTTGCCCTGACCAGGGACTTTGCGTAATAGCTCTCTGACACAGCGCGATATCAACTCCCAATACCGGGAGAGACGAATCCTGTCTAACCGCCACTGCCTCCAAGTGCTCGGGACTGCACCCAACTGCTACCTGTTTGCACGACTCCTTTGAGCCGTGGTAGGGTAGTAATCTAAGAACAGTGGGACACACTCGAGGCGAAGTAGCAGTGTCAAGTCTGCGGACTATGCTGTACTCATGTCACCTGGGAACTGTTAACTGACGAATGGTATAAAAACCCAACCAACAGTTCCCTGCGAGTCCTGTCCGGTGTACCCGTAACCCAACGAGCACCTGTATACTATCTCCAGTACGATGTACTGACGGCTGTGGGACAGACCATCTCCCCAACTGGGATGAGAAGCGTACACACTACTCTACTCCGGAGTATCGATGCCCTGTCTCGATAATCCTACGACTAGGGACCTGAATAAGGATGTGCTTGTAGACTACCCAGCCCCCACTAGTGTGACTGCCATCACAACGCCGGTAGTCAAGCAAGATCCTAAGAGCTCTATCAATACGTATACTCACATATTAAGATAGAAAAACCAAGTAGCATACTACCATGTTTAGCAAGACTGTTATATACATGTGAATATCCCAACTTCCATTAAGTAATATACAAACTAGTATGATACAATAATGGCCCCTAGGGCATATACACTAACAATCTCCCACTTGCACTAGGGCCATGTACTGGCGTATCGAAGACCGATGATCTCGAGTAGCCTCTCGAACTCGTGAATGGATCAGCAATGTTCTCTTCAGAAGCAACTCTCCGAACCTCGATCTCCCGACGATCAATGATCTCCCTGATCAGGTGATACCGCCTCAAGATGTGTCTGGACTTCTGATGGGACCTTGGTTCCTTCGCTAAAGCTATAGCTCCAGTGTTGTCGCAATACAGAGGTATTGGATCAACTATGGTAGGAACCACCTGAAGTTCTATTAAGAACTTCTTCATCCAGACTGCTTCTTTTGCGGCATCGCAAGCAGCAATATACTCCGCTTCCATCGTCGAGTCAGCAACGGTGTCCTGCTTTGAGCTCTTCCAGCACACTGTCTCTCCATTGAGGGTAAAGACATAACCCGACATGGACTTGGAATCGTCCTTATCACTCTGGAAGCCAGAATCAGCAAAGACCTCTAACTTGAGGTCTTTTTCGCCATAAACTAAGAACATCTCCTTAGTCCTTCTCAAGTACTTGAGAATGTTCTTTACTGCTATCCAGTGATTCTCCCCTGGGTCTGACTGATACCGTCTTACCACGCTCAGTGTGTAAGCTACATCTGGTCTGGTGCACAACATCGCATACATTATAGAGCCTACCGCAGAAGCGTAGGGTATAATAGACATGTGTTCTCTTTCCAAATCAGTCTTGGGAGACATCTCTTTGGAGAGGGTGATTCCGTGACAAGCCGGTAGATTACCGCGCTTAGAATCTTCCATACTGAATCTTTTCAGTATAGTGTTGATATACCTGGACTGCGAAAGTCCCAACATCCTCTTGGATCTATCACGATAGATCCGGATCCCCAGAATGTAAGAGGCATCACCCGGGTCTTTCATGGAGAACCTGTGTGATAAGAATCTTTTGACAGATTGTAGCATAGGAATGTCATTTCCTATCAATAGAATGTCATCCACGTATAAGACGAGGAATACGACACTTCTGGCCACAACTTTACTATATATGCATGGTTCATCTGGATTTTTGATAAAGTCATATTCTTTGACTGTTTCATCAAAACAGATGTTCCAACTCCGCGATGCTTGCTTTAGTCCATAAATGGACTTAAGCAACTTGCATACTTTCCCGCTGCTCCCACTCTGATTGAAACCCTCTGGCTGATCCATATAGACGCACTCTTCTAAATTACCATTCAGAAAAGCCGTCTTTACGTCCATCTGCCAGATTTCATAATCATGGAAGGCAGCAATAGCAAGAAGGACCCGAATGGATTTGAGCATAGCCATTGGAGAAAAAGTCTCGTCATAGTCCAAACCAGGTCTTTGACGAAAACCCTTTGCAACAAGTCTAGCCTTATAGGTTTCTACCGGTCCATCTACACCAATCTTTTTCTTGAAGATCCATTTGCATCCTATGGGTTTTACCCCATCTGGAGCAAAGTCCAAAGTCCATACTTTGTTGGTGTACATGGACTCCATTTCGGTCCGCATTGCATCTAGCCATCGTACCGAGTCGCCGCTCTGGATGGCCTGCTGGAAGCTAGTAGGTTCATCATCATCGATGATGCAATCCTCTCTATCCCCATCTATGAGAAAACCGTAGTATCTCTCAGGCGGATGAGACGGCCTACTCTTCTTGAACTACTGGTTCTACCAAACTTTCAGTAGTAGTTTATGGTTCTGGAATTTCTTCCAGTTCTATTTCGCTCCCACTTATTTCCTTTTCTAAAAACTGTTGTTCTAGAAAATGGGCATTACGAGAAACAAACACCTTCTGTTCCTCTGCGTAATAGAAATAATATCCCTTGGAGTTCTTTGGATATCCCACAAACAGACATTTCACTGATCGTGCCTCGAGCTTATCCGCATGCTGCTTTTTAACAAAAGCTGGACATCCCCATATCTTCAGATGCTGAAGATGGGGTTTCTTCCCACTCCACATCTGATATGGAGTGGTAGGCACAGTCTTGGTAGGAGCCATGTTCAGAAGATATGCCGCTGATTCTAGCGCATAACCCCAGAAATATCGCGGTAACTCAGCATTACTCATCATGGATCGTACCATATCCAATAGGGTTCGATTCCGTCTCTCCGATACACCATTATGATGTGGAGTGTATGGAGGAGTAAGCTGAGAGAGAATTCCTTTCTCTTTTAGGTAACCTAGGAACTCGGCACTTAAGTATTCACCACCTCGATCAGATCTTAGTGTCTTGATACTTTTGCCGGTTTGGTTTTCCACTTCATTTTATACTCCTGGAATTTTTCAAAAGCCTCGGATTTATGTTTCATCAGATAAATGAATTCGTACCTTGAGTAATCATCCGTAAAAGTAATGAAATAGGAAAAACCACCTCTTGCATGTGTAGACATTGGACCTCATACATCACTGTGTACGAGTCCTAAGAGCTCGCTCGCTCTTACTCCATGTCCAGTGAATGGAGTCTTTGTCATCTTTCCTTTGAGACATGATTCACAAGTGGCATAAGTTTGATATTCGAACGAGTCCAAATATACTTCTCTATGTAACTTAGTTAACCTTGTCTCATTGATGTGACCTAGTCTACAATGCCATAAGAAAGCCTTATTTAAATCTGGAGACTTTCTTTTTAGTGTGTTCTGGACATTGAAAATCTGGATTTGGTTTAAGACATATATACCGTTATTTAGTGTACCGGACCCAATCAAACCATGATTAAGGTGGATGTTAACAACATCGCTTACAAACGTGAAATCATAACCTTTATTTGATAACAAGGAAACTGATATGATATTATATGTTAAACTAGGTACATAAAAACAGTTATGTAAAACCAAAATATGTCCACTCGTCAATCCCAGGTGATAATCCCCGACGGACACAGCTCCCACGCTAGCTCCGTTAGCAACCTTTAGGGTCATATCACCTTCCTTCAGCACTCTACGGTTTCTCAGTGCCTGCAATGAATTGCATATATGAGATCCTGATCCGGTATCCAATACCCAGGAAGTAGAGTTGATTGACAAATAATTCTCAATAACAAACACACCTGAAGTCGAAGCCACAGCTTGCTTCGGTCCCTGGTTCTTGGCGTTCCACGCCTTGCAATCTTTCTTCCAGTGCCCTTTCCTGTGACAATGGAAGCACTCATCCTGGGCCACTACTGGCACTGCAAGCTTTTCTTTCCCTTCCCTCCCACCTTACTAACACCTTCTCTAGGTTTGGTGGCGGCCTTCTTCTTCCTTCCTTTGGCCCTTGCCTTGGACCCGGAAGAAGATGCACCGCTAACAAACATAGCGGGTCTTTCCCTTGCCTTCTTCAAGGTGCCCTCTGCACTCCTCAACATGTTAAGGAGTTCCGGAAGTTCAACTTCTTTTCTTTGAATGTTGAAGTTCAGAATAAACTGGGCGTAGGTAGAAGGAAGGGACTGGAGAATAAGGTCTGTATAGAGCTCATTGTCCAAAGTCGTCCCAAGGTCTGCGAGCTCTTCTATATAGCCTATCATCTTTAGGACATGTTCTCCTACCGATGATCCGACAACCAACCTCGCACGAAACAAGTTCTTTGAGGTCTTGTATCTTGCTATACGAGATTGCTCTCCATAAAGTTCCTTTGTATGGAGAAATATGGCATCTAGTTCCATATCCTCGTGCCTCCTCTGATGTTCATTGTTCATCGAGGCAAGCACGATGCACTTGGCCTTCGCGCAATCATACTCCCAGGTTTTGCGGATTTCCTTATCCGCATTACTGGATTTGGGACCTGGGACTGCAGGTGCCTTAGCGGTGAAGACGTACCCCAATTTGTCATAGGTCAAAACCATTTTGACATTCCGCAGCCAATCTTTATAGTTTGGCCCAGTCAGTATATTTTTCTCTAAAAGTAACTTAAGTCCAGTCATTTTCAGGGTCGCTGCAATTAGGAGAGAGAGAAGAAAACACTTTAGCATGATGCTCTTGCAAATTTAGAGTGGTTTTTAGTTTATCTAAACTGGATAGCTCCCACTGTTTCTCGAATTCTTCCCCAAACCATAAAAGAAGAATTAGCCAGGACTATTCTCACCATACAATTCTTGCTTAACCGTTCAGCCAGGCCAGTGTCGATACTTCGAGGGAGGTTTTCCAACGCTTTCGTGAAGTTCCTTAATTAAATAACCTCTTTTCTCTGGGGGCGTAGCCCCACTGACACCTTTCTAGACACCTGCTTGGTTTATAGCATTGATCGTTAAGTGACGAATATCCTGATAAGTAGCATATACTCACAGTAGGATCGGGATCCAAATATCATCGTCTGATAATGCTGAAGGAATCCTACCAACATTCATCAAACTCCAAATGGTATGCATCTCTTTGCAAATTTCAGTTTCTTTAGAAATTCCCGATATATATTTTTACCCCATGCTCTTATGACCTTGGCTTTGGTCAAAATGTCATAAATCACATGTCAAGTTCTACCCGTCATTATCTTGTCAATTTGAACCTATCCGTACATACCCCTGACTTTGGTCAAATGATAATACGACTGTCCCAAACTAACTCATCTATCTATGCAACAAATGAATACCCAGCAGCTACCAAACACTATGCCTTGACTTTGGCCAAAATGCATAGCTTGAATACTACTGAATACCCAAATGAAATGACGGAGGGCTACGAATGGTTTTGGCGAAATCGTGAACGTAGTGAACTTGATATAACCGAAGGAACCTGATAGCTTTTAAAAGGAGTGGTTAAAACTCCGCGATTTAAAAAATATCCCCTGTTTTAAAATAACCTGGTGGTTTCTTTTAAATTGTTCCAACGATTAAACTTTTGGTTTATTTTCTTTGCATTAATAATAATGCGTCACATCATTAACCTATCATTGCAGAAAACAACGAAAATACAACGTCCTCTTATGCCATCCGCATTCGCCACTAGGTCCCGTCATCACCCGTTAGGTTACTTAACTAACGACAGAGCGGGGGCTGGGCTAGCGCGGGTGTAAAACATAAGTGACGTCTAAATAGCTATCATATATAGATATTGTACATTCGTCAGACGCAATAATAGGCATTCCAGATCTTAGATGAACTTTATTGGATATACTAGCAATCCGTGTTTGCTATGAGCCTGTAACAAAAGACGGATTACACAGTTGTGATGAATAGCCATTACCCCACCCTAGACCCCTACGGGTACGGCAAACTACCCGCCAAGTACCCGAAGTGAAGCGGTCTCCCTCAACAAAGTGAGCAGGCCACTAAACACTTCAAAGTACCCGGTAGTTTGTGCACCCCACCTTGGATCTATCCTAGGAGAAAAAACAGTAAAATGAAATAATACAACGGTGGCTACAACCGCAACCTGGATGTGCCCTGCAAAAATAATATTACAACATATTACAATTACATTGAATGAATTAAAATAATAACCCATCACAAAACCCCGGCTAATCATCACAACAGTCCAATACAGTTCACAACCACAAACAGTAAAATCCATTACAGAAATATGCAACCCCCTGCCAACCGACATACTAGCAGTTAGGGGAGGTTTACGAACACATTATACAAACACAAATATAATCAAATTAGCAAACATCGCAAAATTTCGATCGAGCAAACACTTTAGATTCTACTGCAAAACTTCTCTGTGCACTTGAGATCTTAACAGAAAATAAAATATCCCAGAAATATCATTATTAACACAAAAGGGTTACTGGAAAAATTAGGGGTGACTCGGCCCAATTTGACCGCGGATCCGCGGCGGATCGCATGGACCCGCCGCGGTTCCGCGGTGAGATTGCCGAGTCACGAGTCCAAATTTTTGCAGTAGCCCTATAATTCCCTGATTGTTATTCTGCAGGTCCCTGAAAAATTTTTAGGGTCTGTTTTAAATTCGACAGAAACTGTGATAAATCGATGATGTTTCCGGTTCTTTTTGCGTTCGAAATTTATACGACTTTGCTAATAAGTTAATTATTGTTTAGCGAGGCTCTGATACCACTGTAAGTCGATGTGCAACACCCCACGACTTGCGGGGAGGCGGAAATATGAAAAATGATCTTGTTCTTTGCTTAAACATCGACTAACCGCATGAATCGAAGCTAAACAATAACTAACAACTATCATAGAAGTTCTAAACTACTATGTGAAGTGATTATACCTAAAGAACCGTGTCCTTCGTCTTTACGTTCTCCACCTCCTTCTCGGCCTTCTCCAAGTACTAGACGATCCACCCGAGAGCTTTGCTTCAAGCTTTACCTCAAACTAGAAGTAACTAGGTTTCTTAAAGTGCTAATCTAAGTGTTGGAGATAGTGCCCTCAGAGTCAATTATTGGATCACAGGCACGTGATTGCAATGATTGAGGGAGGACCTGTCCCAGTAGGACAGTCTTACTCGATATGATAGTATGCTATCTGGTTTATCTTTATCATCGTGTACTGCTTTAGGTGACCTGACAGGTCACTATTACACGTTGATAGAGCCCCTAGGATTCTTGCTTGACCACCAGCAGTATGAGGGCGATCATATAAGTAGGAGCCGGGGTCTATAAGCACATCCTTAAAAGGTCCCTAGTCGTGGGAGATTCGAGACAGGGCATCGTTTCTCCAGAGTAGACTAGTGTATACAGTCGAGACCCCGACGAGGGGCGGTGGCCGGTCTCACAAGCCATTGGTGTCAGTTAGATCACCTAAGATGTATACAGGTGCTCATTGGGTTATGAGTACACCGGACAGGACTCGCCGGGAACATGCTAGTTGGTCTTATACCTCACGTCAGATAGCAGTTCCCTGGTGATATGTGTACAGGTTAGTTCATCGACCTGAGGATCGTCATTTGTCTCGTGTGAGTTCCCACTGTACTTTGATTACTACCCTACCACGCTCAAAGGAGACATGCAAACAGGTTTTAGTTGGGTACAGTCCCGAGCCACATGGAGGCAGTGAGCGTATCTTCAGGGGTTCGTCTCTCCCGGTATTGGGGGTGAGGTCGCGCTGTGTCTAGGAGAGCCATTACACAAAGCCCTCGGCCGAGGCAGGAGATTTACTGGTAGGTATTCCAGTAGTATCTCAGGGTGTTCTGGGCTTCACTCCGACACGACTTGTACCGCTTTTGGGGGTCTGACTTTTACCAACCCCCTAGACCTGCCATGTGATACTCATAGACGAACGGACCGGACTGTACGGATATTGTCACTGACAGGCTCAGTAGGGTGTCAGGCTGAGTTCGCTCACAGACGTCCCTTTTGGTCAATACCTGGTAGCCCGTTACGTATTGGCTTATACCTCTGACGTGCTAGTGGTTAAATCCACAACCAAGGTGTTGACGAGTCTTTAGAGTCCCCCACATTCAGTTACTCAAGCTTTCGGGCGAAAAGTTGTAGAGGCCGTATGGAGATATGGCAAGGTCCGATCAGATACGTGCGGTATTGCATGGATCAGAATCGGACAGTTTGTACTAGAGGCCGTATGGATATATGGCAGGGTTCGATCAGATACGTGCGGTATTGCACGGATCAGGATCGAACGGATATTACTAGCCGGCTTTGATTTAAGCCGGATCCTAGTATAGTACAGTGTAGATTTGTCTCATTGCATTTGTATTTTGGTCGGAATACAAATGCGGGTGTGTATGCACAGTATCGGGGTTTTCCTGTAATTTATTACGGGACCAGTTTTCTGGAGTTGCCAGTTTGCTTTCCGTTTCGGCCATATTTCTTTGTATCGTTCATTGGCCGAAGATTGGTGGAGGAGGGCTTATTTGCAATTGTACAAATAAGCATTTGTGGAGGGTGGTGATTGCATTTTATTGTATCATGATGGTGCACCATCCATTGACCTTGCTTGACTTCTATCTTCATGATGGCATGACTTTTGGAAGTGATGATTAGCTTGTTGGAGTGTTGGTTTTGGTGCTATCATGGTTGTTGATGATTGATTGGTGGAGTATGGATTTGTTTGTGATGATTGTTTCTTTTGGCCATTCTTTTCTCTCTTGGATTATGATAGTGGTTCTATCATCCATACACTTCTCACTCCTCCTCATTCTCTCCTCTCACTTGGCATGGCCGGCCACATTGGAGAAGGGGTTGTCCCAAATTCTTGGGGTGGGATTTTTGTTCTTCTAGCTTTGTAAAATCCCACATGTTCCATCTCCACAAGCTGATATCATTTCCTCCACCAATAAGGCAATTCCACAAACCCCAAAATGAGACTTGAGCACTACACATTCTACAGCAAACCTTGGGCACGTCGACTAGCCAGCTTCGTGCCCGAGTTGCCTCGGCATTGAGGTGGGAGCCCGTAAAAGATGTAGGCGATGTGGTGCACTTCCGGCGACGAGGTGGAGACATGACATTCCGCGGGAGATCGGGACGACGACGAGAAGACCGGAGGACTTGGATCAGTCGGTATATCTCTCTTCCCCATCTTGTAGTTAGCTAGGACTAGTTAATGGTTCGATCCGGGTTTTAGTGCGCGGTGGTGCCGGTTTGCTAGTTTGCAAAATTTAAAGTTAACCATCGCTTCCGCGTTTGGCCTCGGGATGGAGGCCGGGGCGCCGCCGTGCACTTACAGTGGTATCAGAGCCTCACCATTAACTTAGTCTAGCTTTGTTTAATGTGTTTACATTTCCGATCGACCAAAATCCCAAAAACCGTATTTTCCTACACATCAGTTTTCTGTCGAAATTTTCTGGTCTCGAAAAAATTTTCAGGTCACTGCAGAATGATGTACAGAGTATCCTAAGACCACTGGAAAATTTTGGTTCCCTGATCCTTCCGTACGACCGCGGAACCGCGGCCATAATCCCTCTTTGGCCGCGGTTCCGCCGCGGGTAGTTGGGTTCAGTTCACCATTTTTTTTCAGTGGGCTTATGGGCTTAAAATATGGGTTTTGGAATATTAATATTGGGCCCAGAATTTCTTGATGTGCTACAGTAGTACTTGGGGCCCACTTGTTGAAATTTAATCGATCGGATATTTTAAACACATTATTTCACAGTATTTACATTATATCTGCGACCGTGAATGTCACTTGATCGGTAAATCCTGTCTAACTGCTATAGCCCGGTTAGACGGATTTGCGAACGTGACTTTCACGTTGATATTCTGTGTATTGCTGTGATGTTGCGGATCGGTCGTGGGGATAGCCTGGATGCAATGCTAGTACAGTGTTTTGTTGTATTATGTACATTTGATATTGCGGGGCGAGCGTCTGACATGTGGACTGCCGTCACTGCCTGATTGTATTATTATTTTGGGGCACGACCTGGTTGCGGTCGATGTACCCGCTGTATGTATATTTTACTTTATGTACTAAGATTACCCCGCGGAGGGGTGCACGGATAGCCGGGTTCTAGAGGGCAACAAGCCCGCATCTCATGGCATTGAGACGGAGGGGGCTTCACTCTAGAATTGGCGGGCTATTTGCCGCACTCGTAGGGGGTACAGGTTGACCCAGGAGGGGTACCCAAGTTACCGGATTCCGTGAAGTGCTGGGTGGTCCATTCACGTTGCTGAAGGGGGCTGCCTCGCTTCAGGTTTTGGCGGGTAACTTGCCGCGCCCGTAGGGGTCTAGGATTTCATTGCACAGGCTATCCACACGACCAGAGGAACGTCGGGTTTCAGCGACTCTGTGAAACCCGGGGATCCCAGATATCTGTATTGTTCTGTGATGCTGTACATTTCTGTGATGTTGCTTTTTTATCACGCCTTGAGCGAATATAATATATTGGTATATATATTAGTAGATGTTGTATATGTTTTGCATCCGCGCTAGTCCAGTCCCCGCTCTGTCATTAGTTAGCTAACCTAACGGGTAATGACGGGACCCAGTGGCGAGTGCGGATGGCATATACGTACGTCAGTATATTTTCGTTCTTTGTGGTATGATCAATTGATGGGACCGCGTTGATTCGGATCAATGCAAGTTAAAAACAAACCTAATCTGATGTTGTTGGAATACTTTTCAAAAAGCTGTTATTGCAAGGACGTTCACTTTTGTTTTGCATCGTGGTATTCAGTTGGAATATCCTGCTCCTCAGTCGACGAGGCAAGGGCCGAGATCCCTTCACCGGGAGTGACCCCTTGGACAAAAGTTTGCGTCAGGGCAATAACTTCACTATAGCCGATTACTTTTGCTTTGCATCGTGGTATTCAGTTGGAATATCCTGCACCTCATTCTACGGGGAAAGAGCCGAGATCCCTTCACCGGGAGTGACCTCTTTAGCAAAGGTTTTCGTCACTATACTTTTATAAAGCTATCCGTTCCTTCAGCGATATCAAGTTCACTACGTTAAAGGTTTTCGCCAGAAACCATTCGTAGCCCTCCATCATTTCAGTTAAATATTCGGTAGTATTCAAGCTATGTATTTTGACCTCACGCCAAGGCATAGTGTTTGGTAGCTGCCGGGTATTTATCTGTTGCATAGATAGATGCGTTGGTTTGGGACAGTCGTACTACTATTTTGGCCTACGTCAAGGGTAAGTACGGGTGGATTCAAATTAACCTGGACAATGATGGGTAGAACTTGACATGTGACTTATGACATTTTGACCTCACGCCAAGGTCATAAGAGCATAGGGCAAAAATCACATCGGGAGTTTCAAAAGAACTGAAACTTGCCAGATATGCGCATACCTTCTGGAGTGTGATAGCATGAGCGGATTCCGTCACGTTATCATGCGATGATAGTTGGATCCCGATTCCCACTGATGAGTTAGTTTACTCCTCGGGTGACCCCGACTAATTCTTCTTTCAGGTTTGGAGGAGAATTTGACGGTACAGTGGGAGGTTTCCAGATTAGATAAATTGGTAACCATTCTGATCTAGGTTAGAGTGCACGCTGAGTATTTCTTTTCTCTCTCTCTTTGGCAGCGACCATTGACCCGACCCTAAAACTATGACTCAGTGACCAAGTTGACCGAACCTTCTTAAACACTGGCTTTTGGATTGTCAGAGTTGCAGACCTCATTGCCACTCCTACTTTTACCCTTTTCTCCAGGACACCCCGTATTACTACGAACGTCCACTTCCATTGGACAAAATCATCGTATGGTTATATACGAACTCGAAGGGATTTATTCGAGGATGGTTTCAGGTTCTGGAGAAAACGGATAGGACTATTCAGTTGTCTTTTCCTTTTACCTTCTCTCAGGTTGCGAGTACTCCTTGGTTTAGGAGATAATACACCTATTACGCAAATTGGATAGTCTTCTTCCAAACCATAGGCTGGTGCCGAACGGTGGGGAATGAAGAAAACCAATTAGCATAACGATGGTGTACAGAAGGTATTAAGTTAAGACAAAGCAAGGGATTAGTAAGAGGGCAAAGTAAATTGCGACTGATATTCATGACCAAACCAAGTATTTCATTACCACTCCCACTTCACCTTTGTATTTCTCCAGGACACTCTGTATCACTACGAAGATCCATAGTTTATTGGATATTCCATCGTATGGTTATATACGAACTCGAAAGGAACTTGTTCCAGTTCGGGGATGGATTCTGGTTCAGGAGAAATAGGAATAAGGTTTATTCGGGTGTCTTTTATCTTCACCTTCTCTCGCATTGCGAGTGTTCTTAGGATTGGGACAATACACCCATTATGCTTATTAGATAGTCTTCTTCCAAACCATAGGCTGGTGCCGAACGGTAGGAAAGGAAGAAAACCATTTGGCCTAAGGAGTGTGCAGAAGGTAATGACTAAAGACATATAAAGGGATTTGAAGAGGTGGCAAAGAATTATACGGTTGCAGTCGTGAATCTGGAAGAGGCATTACTAGGAATACCGGGATACCCCATCGAAATATTTCAATGTTTCAGTGCCACTGTGTACTGTTAAAAGAAAACTGATTTCCCAATAAGTCCTTACTCCAGGGTATGTATTTATCAGGTACGATTCTCACATCTGTATGGTTTTACAGATGATGAGTGGGAGTAAGTTATTGGGAATTGGGTGATCATCTTCATTATATCGGGATTCGTTGTAATCAGTGATATTTGAGGAAGTCACCTGGACTGTTTGCCGGTCGGCAAATATTTGGTTTTGAATATCCGCTGTCATGCACCAATTTCAAATTGATATATCTGTACGTCTATTTTCATAGAGTGAGATATACCTTTTTGAAATTATGTCTACGACATTTACCTATATCAGTGGATGGTTAGGTAAGGAGCATTAAACAGCGGTGTAATTCTTCTTAACCATAAGTACAGTTTTCAACCTACGACTCACAGTGAATGAGTTATCAGACTCAAGGGACTTATACAAAGTATTGTATGTTGTCCAGGGTCCATCAGGACAAAGGGGTTGGTCCCCGTACTATATTCGGTTTACTTATGACTTCTCTAGTTTTTAGACAGGTGTTTCGTGGAAACACAGGGTCCGAATTTTGAGAAGTTATAGGTATTTGAATAAAGTAGAGAACCAGATATTGCAAGTATCGGGATTCTTCAAAGTGATCGAAGATGTAGATACTTGAGTATGGTATTCAGTTGATAGTAATGATTAAGAGAACCTGCTTCTCTTTCAGGTTACTCATAATTGGAAGCATTCCTAAGTTGAGTAGCGCTGATCGGCCTCCTTCCATTAAGTTGACATGCACTGGAGACAGCTGCATGATTTGAATCTGGTTCAATTAAACCAGTGCCTCTGTTTCTGTATTGGATATAGAACAGTTCATATCTTAACAATGTTAAGGTACGGGGAGTTGTCCGGTTTATGATTAAAACCAGACACTGGACAACTCAAGGCACGTTTCTGTAATGGCTGTTTGTGGGTTGACCCAGGCTATGACGAGGGTTGACTTTCTACCATCTGGAAGAACAATAGCGATATTGTTCTAAACTCGCCACAGTTTTAATAAAAATGGATTTTTTCAGAAAACAGTAGTGGGAGTATGGTAGAACTGGAAGTGATTCCAGAACCACAAACGATTACTGAAGATTTCATAGGAACCTAAAGATTCAATCTGGTTTGACATTCCATTGGCCACTCCGCAGATAAAGTGGGTAACCTCAGGCACCCGAGAGGTACTTCGGTATGCTCAAGGACGGTGGCAGGGAGGTTCTTGTTTACCCAGACTTGCCATTGCTGTTGTTCCAGACTGTGAGACCCGGCGGGAGGATGAGTATAGCGTCGTTCTAAACTAGCTTTAGAAGTGTACGTGTATATGACTCTGCCAGAGGGTTGTCGTAGTCAGTGGGAGCAGCGGAAGCATTGGTGGACAGGTGGCTTATGTCTATTTATAGACTAAAGCAGATATAGCGGAGATAGATCATCTGTTTTCTGATGTGACAGTCATAGGTTTGACTTCATCAGAATAGGGGATGGATCTGTTGAGAAGGTAGTAGGGTGTGTTGTCATGGTATTTGGATGACATACACAGAGTAGGAAGTGATATTCCTATACTACGATCGGTTATACTTTGGTCGTCACACAGTGGTTTCTCCACACAGGACTTGGATATTATATCAGACATACTAGTTACTAGATCTATGATTTTAGATCTAGATTTGGGTAGTTTCCCAATCAGGGTACTTAGACAGCATTCTAAGAGTATTTAGAATGGACGACTCCTGGCACGGTAGTGTACCTGCAGGTAATGGAGTCGCCCTCTCTAAAGGTGTCTTACAGACTAAAGTAGAGAGGGATGTGCATGATTGGCAGATCACTTGCTTAGGCAATTGAGTCAATCGTGAGATGTCAAGTACCACACCAGATGTTGTTCTTGCAGTAGATGCAATAAGTTGATATTGATCCAATCCTGGAGAAACAGTCGGAAGCAGTTTTAGAACATAAGTGGATGTTCTAAGGATATGATAACGACAGCCTCATTCGGGAGACAGTTATCATTCCAGGCTTCCAAGGTGACTTGGACGACAGGGAGGTTGTCAGAGTTATAGTTTTTCCTTCTGACGAGGGGCAGTATTTTGGACAGGTGGTCCAAGGCAATACTGAGGGAGGCATGGCATAGGATACTGATTAAGTTCAGTTGAAGATACTGTCTGAGAAGTTTGGATTTGGAGTTTATTTATGAGCTAGGTCCCATCAGACATCCAGACACATTCTAAGACAGGTATTGCTCATTTCGGGAGATGGCTTTCTCCGCGAACATGAGATATAGAGAGACATAGAAAGAAACATCAAAGCGGATCCACTCACTGAGGCTATTCCTCGAACGCAATAGTTTCGTAAACGAGCTTTGTGAGACTGACAAGTAGAGGAGTTGGGTGTTCGGTATCACACGGGCTGTGAGTATGCGACATCGCAATAATTAGCCTTGAGTGCAAGTGGGAGATTGTTGGAGATAGTGCCCTCAGAGTCAATTATTGGATCACAGGCACGTGATTGCAATGATTGAGGGAGGACCTGTCCCAGTAGGACAGTCTTACTCGAGATGATAGTATGCTATCTGGTTTATCTTTATCATCGTGTACTGCTTTAGGTGACCTGACAGGTCACTATTACACGTTGATAGAGCCCCTAGGATTCTTGCTTGACCACCAGCAGTATGAGGGCGATCATATAAGTGGGAGCTGGGGTCTATAAGCACATCCTTAAAAGGTCCCTAGTCGTGGGAGATTCGAGACAGGGCATCGTTTCTCCAGAGTAGACTAGTGTATACAGTCGAGACCCCGACGAGGGGCGGTGGCCGGTCTCACAAGCCATTGGTGTCAGTTAGATCACCTAAGATGTATACAGGTGCTCATTGGGTTATGAGTACACCGGACAGGACTCGCCGGGAACATGCTAGTTGGTCTTATACCTCACGTCAGATAGCAGTTCCCTGGTGACATGTGTACAGGTTAGTTCATCGACCTGAGGATCGTCATTTGTCTCGTGTGAGTTCCCACTGTACTTTGATTACTACCCTACCACGCTCAAAGGAGACGTGCAAACAGGTTTTAGTTGGGTACAGTCCCGAGCCACATGGAGGCAGTGAGCGTATCTTCAGGGGTTCGTCTCTCCCGGTATTGGGGGTGAGGTCGCGCTGTGTCTAGGAGAGCCACTACACAAAGCCCTCGGCCGAGGCAGGAGATTTACTGGTAGGTATTCCAGTAGTATCTCAGGTGTTAGTTATATGTATGCCCTAGAGGCCATTACTGTACATAGGATGTATATTGTAGTGGATGCTGGAACATATATAGGGAGGACTTTCTTGCTCGACATAATAGTATGCTATCTGGTTGACCTTTACCTTAACGTGTATGCTGATTGTCTCTCTGTTACATGTTGGTAAAGCCCTTAGGATGTGTACTTGACTACCTGGACTATGATGCGGATCATACTAGTGGGGACATGGTAGTCCATAAGTACATCCTTCAAAGTCCCTAGTCGTGGGTGTATCGAGACGGGGCATCGATATACCAGAGTAGACTAGCGTATACCTTCTCGACCCATACAGATGGGCGATGGATGATCCCATATCCATCGGTGTTTGACATCAGAGATGATATACGGGTGCTCAGTAGAGACTGGGTACACTGGACGGACTCGCCGAGAACTCCCAGATGGTATTATACCTCACGTCAGATGGCAGTTCTCTGGTGACACTGGTACAGAGTAGTCTGTTGACCCGAGATCGTCATAGAGTCTTGTGTGGTTCCCACTGTGCTTTGATTTCCATCTTACCACGTCCAAGAGGGCGTGCAAAACGGTGGTTTTTGGGTACAGTCCCGAGTCACATGGAGGCAATGAGCGATAGGAGGGGATTCGTCTCTCCCGGTATAGGGGGTTGATGTTGCGCTGTGTTCGATTGGCTATAACAGGAAATCCCTGGCCAGGGTTGCTGAGATATACTGGTAAGTGTTACCAGTAGTTTCTCGAATTGTTATAGACCTCATATCGACACGACTTATCGAGCTATTGGGGTCTGACGTTTACCACCCCTAGGCGAGATATGCGACATATCAGACGATCAGACCGGACTGTACGGTAGTGTTACTGGTTGGATTCACTGGAGTGTGAGCGGGCTTGCTCGTCGATCTTCAGATCGCTCAATACCCGGGTGGCCGTTACGTTTAGCATACCGCTTGCTGCTTGTGGGTGCTTGATATGATCATCACCTGCTGCCGGCGTATTGACGAGTCTTTAGAGTCCTACACAGAGGTTTCCTGGTTCAAGCGAAACGAAATAGGAGCGCATATGAGATATGTGCGGGACCGAGAATAATACGTGTATGTGATACCGTATTCCATTCTCGCGATGTAACATTGATCGGTTATATGCGATATAGCCGGGTTATCGGATCAAGTGTTGATTCGATAAGTTGTTACTGAAGATACCAGTCGGTTATGTGCGACATGACCGGATCATTGAATCAAGTGTTGATTTAGTGATTTAATGCATAATTATATATTTGATATATTACTTTGCATTAACTAGTATCAGTTCACTTTAAATGGATTTTCTCACTCGGGTGTGCGCATTACATATGCGATATGATTTTGTGCATTTGATTGTATCATGTTTGATGATACATGTTTACTTGGTTAAGTGCAAAGAATTAAACCATGGTTAAAAGAATGGTTAGGGTTTCATTTCCTTTATTTATTCATTTATTTGTTTGTTTATTCATTTTGGAAAAGAGGAGAAAAGAATGGTGGCTTAATTTGGAGTTTAGTTGAAGCTTCATGAAACTTTGATCAAGTCAACCATTCTTATCTCATCCTTAACCCTAACCATTCCCACTAACCATGATTCATTCTCTACACTTGACTCTAGTTAAGATTATGATAAGTTTTGATTTTTCTATTGTTTTTAATTAACTTATCATATTTCTTTCTTCTTCTTCTTCATCCTCTACCTCTTGCCAATATAACCTAGTTATCGAATCAAGGATTGATTCGATAAGCCGATACATTGTATACTAGTCGGTTGTGTGCGACATGACCGGATCATTGAATCAAGTGTTGATTTAATTATTTAATGCATAATTATATATTTGATATATTACTTTGCATTAACTAGTATCGGTTCACTTTAAATGGATTTTCTCACTCGGGTGTGCACATTTCATATGCGATATGATTTGTGCACTTGCTTGTATCATGTTTGATGGTGCATGCCCTTTTTGTTAAGTGTATAGAATTAAGCCTTGGTTAATGGAATGGTTAGGGTTTACAATTTGATTATTCATTTTATTCATTTGTTTATTTCTTTTTGGAAAAGAAAAAAATTGCATGATAAAATGGTGGCATTTTTGTTTCATTCATGAAGCTTCATGAATACTTTGACCATTGCAACCATTTTGTCATCTTGTAAAAACCTAACCATTCACTAACCATGATCAATTCTCTACATTAAACTATGGTTACTATTATGATAAGGATGGTTTTTCTTTTCTTATTAAAGACAATTCTTATCATAATATTCTTCTTCTTCTTCCTTCAACTCAAGAAGAAAACCTAAGGTCCATCAATGGTGATTGATGATTAAGAGTGAGAAATCCAATTCTAAAGTCTACCCACTTCCTATTTCTTCATCCTCTACCTCTTGCCAAGTAGTAGAGTGTGTTTCCTTCACAAGTTTTCATGACTTGGTGAAGGTGGAGCTTGATCTTTCGATGCCTCGACGTAGATCATCTTCGGCACGAAGCCGACGACCTTGCCCGCTCGTTCTCCGATGAAGCCGACGCTAGAGCCCGGATTTGATTTGGACAGCGGAGAGGACCTCATCTCGGAGCCGTGGAGGTGGAGGACCGGATCTACAAAGGTTGTATTTCCGATTCTTATAGTTAAGTGTTAACTAGTTAGCTTTTTCGCCTAGTCTTCTAGCAAACGGTCCTTGTTAGGGTTTCTCGGCACCTAGATTTTTTGAAATTGGCATGTTCAATGCCTTGCGAGACCTCATTAGGGTACCTAGAAACCCTACAGTGGTATCAGAGCCTAGCTAGAGCCTTAGGCGAAGTCCAGACGGAATTTGAAGTCCGAACGAACCCGAAACACCAAATCAATCTTGCTCTCTGTATTTTTTTGAAAACAGTGAGTTTTTACAAATTAAAAATTGCTAAAAAATTCAGCAGGGAAAAATAAGAATTACGGTGCAAAAAGTTTTTGGTGAACAGTAAATTTCGCGGCGGATCCGCGGCAGAAGCATGGCTTCTGCGGCGGATCAGCGGCCCAATCATCACGTCATCCCTTACTGTTTGCACAGTAATACCTGATAAATTCTTCTGGATTTTCTGGGAATTTTTAAAATTTATTCAAGAGTTGAATTTTCTGGGTTGTTTTGGGGATTCGAATGTTCGATCGGATTATCAAATTTTGTCTATGTGGCTTTCCGGATAAATTTTTAGAATATGTTAAAAAGTTCGACCGGATATAAATACCCAATTTTTCCCCTGTAGGGAAATTTCCAAGTGTTGGATTTTTTCCGTAGTTTAACGACGTTCTAAGTAGTGCAAGTAACGCGATGGTCCCTCTAGAAGACAACAAACCTTAACTCGATTATGTGACCGTCTTGAACTGCCCTTTGAACCTTCGGGTTTGGGGCAGTACGGCGTGCCACATGTGAGGCGTTGGCTTGACCCTTCTACCGCTGGACCGTTGGTACTGAGGTACGAACTGAATGTTGTTAGACTAGTTTCATGTGTTGATCTGTATCGGGAAAACTTGGGGGTTAGAATGTTCGATCGGAAAGTTTAACATTTTCTATTTATCTGGAATGGGATACAATAATTGGAATTCACAAGATGTTATGAGATAACGGAATGAATATTATAAACGTAGCAGTTTAGTCTCCCTTGATCGGTTGCCACGGAATTTTGATGTGATCAAAAGTCCGTCGCAATCACGTAGCGTACGCGGATACTCGCCGGGTAAACTTAATAGACAGCCTCACTCCATAGCCCCGACCAAGTGACTGCAGGAGAACCCCGTCGCCGAAAGCATCCGTTCGGGTGCTCGCGGTAGCGGTGTTCCGCCTTGGTGCACTTCGTCGACGGTATCTGGGGTGCAGCCGTCTACTGAAGTTTGCGACGAGTATTCGATCAGACTGTCGGGAATCTTGTTGAATTGCCCGACTAGATATTGAAAAGTGTTTTCGATAATGAGACTGAAATGCGGGGTTTATAATTGTTAGGCATGCGATGTCTAAGGAATTCATTTGGTCAGGCATGCGATGTCTGAGGTGGTTGCGGATTCCAACTGTTGTAGTTTTACACTTTCTTTTCTGTGACCGTAAGTGTAATATGTGATATCGCCGGTTTCGTTGCTATATGTCAACGACAATTGGGATGCGCGTATTTACTTACGTTGATGACATGTGATGTTATGTGTTGCTGGATGTGTTATATTGGATCGTCGTGTTTGAATAGCCGGGGGTTTTTATGTGAGATGAGTGTTTTTCATTTTCATTCATGTAACAACTTGTATGTAATATTCTTTTATTGGGGCACTTCCAGGTAGCGGAAGTAGTCACCGTTTGTATATTATTTACTTTTCCGCACTAGGATAGACCCAAGGAGGAGGGCACAAGTAACCGGGTTCTGGAGTCCAGTGGGAGACCAACTCGAGGAGTCGAGTCCGGGTCTCCTAACTCTAGAATTGGTAGGGTTGCTTGCCGCTCTCGTAGGGGTCTTGGGGTGTGGGTTTGGCTATTCATCACGACCGTGGAATCCGTGTTTTATACTGGCTCGTATTGAAAACACGGACGTCCTAGTATATCCAATATTTCATATGATTCTTCTGCTGCGATATCTGTGATGTGATCATGTGATGTTCTGTGATGGATACAGTATATAGTATATATGATATATTATATAGGCGTTACTTATGTTTTACACCCGCGCTAGCCCTGCCCCGCTCTGCCGTTAGTTACCTAACCTAACGGTGCATGAGGGGACATCGAGGCGAATGCGGATGGCATAAGTGTACGTCGTATTTATCTGTGATGTTTAGGTACTTAAATGATGGGACTTCATTAATGTGATTAATGAAATAAAAGAAACCTAAGATGTTGTAGAATCGAATTTCAAAATAAAACAGGTAGCTACAGTTCTTGCTTTGCACAGCGGTATATATGATATATCCTGCACCTTATTCGATGAGGAAAGGACCGAGATCCCTTCACCGGGAGTGACTCCTTTAGCAATAACTGGCAGATGCTACACACTCGGTTTGTCTTTTGATTGCTTTTAAGAGTTCTGCTTTGCACAGTGATATATATGATATATCCCGCACCTCATTCGACGAGGAAAGGACCGACGATCCCTTCACCGGGAGTGACTCCTTTAGCAAAACTAGAAAAGCCTCAAAAACACTCCATTTCAAAATTCATTTGATCCTACAACGATATCAAGTTCATTACGCAATAGGTTTTCAGAAAAACCTGTCGTAGCCCTCCGTCATTTCAGATACGTACTAGTTAGTATTCGTGCTGCGGTTGTTTGGCATGCGTCAAGGCGTAGTGTACGGTAGCTAACTAGTGCTTATCTGCTAGCATATGATGCGATTGGATTAGGGTATTCGTACGGCGTTGTTTGGCATGCGTCAAGGGTCGTGCGGGTGGGTTTAATTCAATCAAGAAATGTACGGGTTGAACTTGACTAGCAGACTATGGGTTGTTTGGCATGCGTCAAGGTCATAGCGAGCTAGGGGCAAAATATTATCGGGAATTTCAAGTGTTGAAATTTGCAATGAGATTGCATACCTTCTATGAGATTGTTGGATCCCGATACCCGCTGCGAGTAAGAGTTACTCCTGGGAGAGTTTTATACATTACAATTAGCCGATCAAGTAGGTGTCTAGAAAGGTGTCAACGGGGTTACGCCTCTGGGAAAACGAGGTTTACATTAATTAGGTTCGTGCGAAAGCACGGAGGACCTCCCTCAAAGTACCGACACTGGCCTGGCTGAAAGATTGGCGAACTTGTCGTGTGTAATTAATCCCGGCTAGTCTTTCCTTTTAGGGTTTGAAGGAAGATTTGATAAAAAGCAGTGGGAGCCATCCTGATTAGATAAAATAATAACCAATCTATTCTTGAAAGAGCGCACGCTGAGTGTTTTCTTCTCTCTCTCTCCAGGTAGCGACCATATCACGCCTTAATCAAGATAATAATACGGATTTTTGACCGAACCCGCTTGTTATACTGAGCTGGGGAACGTTGGTCCCGCTCCAACTTATAATTGTTATAAGACCCAGGAAATTGGGGATTACCAGAATTCCCGTGCCGCCCAAACGAAGAGAGTGCATGTTGATGCATCATCTTCGGGTGTGTTCATTACAGAGAACTGTTTCTCAGTATCCTTTACGTCCTGGGTATGTGATACCAGATCAGGATCCCAGATATGTAATCTGTTACATAGGGCTACAGAAAGGTAGAGAACTGAGAACGGGTGATAAGTTTCATGAGACAGAAAACGGGGCAAGAGTTGCAGCCAAGTCTGTTGGTCACTGTCACCCTGTATTACCAATACATTGATTCTGAACGAATGTTATTAGATACCGAACCTGATATACAAAATCATATCAGTCTCTTTATTAGTAAAGAAAGGATATAATTTTGTATTGTCGGATAATGTTTTGAACATTTCCTATATCAAAAGTTGATCGGTTCAGGCACGTTATCTAAAAGCATTGACGTTCTAAATCAAACTACAGTTCTTTAGTATACAGAACACACACAAGAGGAAGAGTTCAGAAATGAACGGATCCTTCTTGAGGCATTGTAGACTAGGTCATATCAATGCGACCCGACTAGCTAAGTTACATAAAGATGCATATTTAAATCAGTTTGAATTTACATCTTGTGAAACTTGCCAGTCATGTCACAAAGATAAGATGACCATAGCTCCGTTTATTGGAAACAGAGAAAGAGTTAATGAACTCTTGGGATTGATACATGTTGATGTATGTAGGTCCCCTGTCTACACATGCCAGGACCGGTTCTTTATACTTCATTACATTCTCTGATAATCTCTCAAGATTCAGACATACGTTCCTGTTGAAACATAAGTCCGAACCTTTTGAGATATTCACGGAATGTAAGTTAGAAGTAGAGAACCAAAATACGGGTATAAGTATTATGTCCTATGATGAGATCAGGGAGGAGAATACTTGAGCACGGAAATCCTGGACTATTCTAAAGGAGAATGAGATTCTCTCTCAGCATTACTCCTCCGAATATACCATAGCACGATGGTATGTCGGGGCGGAGCAGACACACCCTATATGATTGGTGTGCTCTATGATGAGTACTACTGAGTTACCTTTTTCCTTTTGGAAGTTATGCACTTGAGAAGATGCATACCTATTGAATAGGGTTCTAATCAAATTAGTTGCCTACCGCTTCATATGTGATATGGAATGGGAAGAATCCATGTCTTAAGTTAGTTAAGATTTGGAGTTGTCCGGCCTATGTCTGAAAGCAAAATCCGGACAAGCTCGAGGCAAAGTCTGTTATGTAGAACTGGAAAGGTTCCAGCTATACAAAATACAGCAGATGATTTGGTACAACCAAAGGATTCAGTAGATACCAACGAACCTCAGCCTCTCCGCCGATCTAGTAGGGTTTCTCGCCCACCTGAGAGATACTTCGGTTTCTCTATGACAGTGGGAGCGAGGAATGCATCATGAGATCATGACCCAACTAGTTTCGAGCTGGCCATCAGGAGTAGGACTCTGTAAGAATGGCTGGATGTTTATCGATCTGAGATGGAATCCTTATACACCAACAAAGTATGGACTTTAGTTGCTATATCTGAAGGGTTAAATCCCCATCAGGAGCAAGTATATCTTGAGAAGATTACTTGGTGTACATGGAAAAGTTGAGACTTTCAAAGCTAGAATTGTTAAAGGTTTTCGTCATCGACCAGGCATGGATAATGATGAAACCTTTTCCAGTAGCTATGCTTAAGTCCATCCAGATCCTACTTGCCACGGCTATATACCATGACTACGATATCTGGTGGTTGGGTGTCTTGACTGCTATTCTAAATGATGATTTAGAAGAGAGCGTCTATAAGTACACAGCCAGAGGGCTTCGTAGACAGTGGGAGCAGCGGAAACGTGTGCAAGATGCTTTATAGGATAAAGCAGGCATCGCGGAGTTGGAACATCTGTTTTGATGGATTAGTCAAAGAAGTTGACATCATCAAAATGGTAGATGAACCTTGTATATACAAAAGGGTAGTAGGGAGTATGGTGACGATCCTCGTAGAGTACGTGGATGACATACTCTTGATAGGGAAGGAGTTTCCTATGCTACGCTCGATCGATCTCCGTTTATCACAAGGATTCTTCAATAGGATCAAAGTGATACCTCCTAAATCCTGGGTTTTTGGATCTATGAGATAGATCTAATTGGATGTTAGGACTCTCACTAGTTGTAGTGAGACGGTATCAATCGATCCTGGGGAGAATCACTGGAAGGGTTCCAGGGTGATAAAGACGACTGAATGTCAGTCGCAGGCATTGTCTTTACCCTCAGTAAAGGGACGGTATGTTGGAAGAGTTCCAAGCTAGATACCGTGGCATAGTAGACGATAAAGGCAGGATATATCGCTACTATAGATGCTACCAAAGAGGCTGTTTGGATGTATAATGGTTCATGAGATGAACTATGTTCCTACCATTGTGAGACAATAGAGTTGTGGCTTATGCCAAGGAACGCCGCTCCCATCAGTGATCCAGACATATTCTAAGGCAGTATCACTTGATCATGGAGATGGTTGATCTCCAGGGTGATCGAGGTTTGGAGAGTAGACTCAGAGGACAACACAGCGGATCCACTCACAAAGGCCTGTTCCCAGAGAGAGACTTTTATGGAATGGTTGAGTATGAGATACTACAACCACTGCTATCAGATGGCCCTAGTGTAAGTGGGAGATTGTTAGTTATATGTATGCCCTAGAGGCTATTACTGTACATAGGATGTATATTGTAGTGGATGCTGGGACATATATAGGGAGGACTTTCTTGCTCGACATGATAGTATGCTATCTGGTTGACCTTTACCTTAACGTGTATGCTGATTGTCTCTCTGTTACATGTTGGTAAAGCCCTTAGGATGTGTACTTGACTACCTGGACTATGATGCGGATCATACTAGTGGGGACATGGTAGTCCATAAGTACATCCTTCAAAGTCCCTAGTCGTGGGTGTATCGAGACGGGGCATCGATATACCAGAGTAGACTAGCGTATACCTTCTCGACCCATACAGATGGGCGATGGATGATCCCATATCCATCGGTGTTTGACATCAGAGATGATATACGGGTGCTCAGTAGAGACTGGGTACACTGGACGGACTCGCCGAGAACTCCCAGATGGTATTATACCTCACGTCAGATGGCAGTTCTCTGGTGACACTGGTACAGAGTAGTCTGTTGACCCGAGATCGTCATAGAGTCTTGTGTGGTTCCCACTGTGCTTTGATTTCCATCTTACCACGTCCAAGAGGGCGTGCAAAACGGTGGTTTTTGGGTACAGTCCCGAGTCACATGGAGGCAATGAGCGATAGGAGGGGATTCGTCTCTCCCGGTATAGGGGGTTGATGTTGCGCTGTGTTCGATTGGCTATAACAGGAAATCCCTGGCCAGGGTTGCTGAGATATACTGGTAAGTGTTACCAGTAGTTTCTCGAATTGTTATAGACCTCATATCGACACGACTTATCGAGCTATTGGGGTCTGACGTTTACCACCCCTAGGCGAGATATGCGACATATCAGACGATCAGACCGGACTGTACGGTAGTGTTACTGGTTGGATTCACTGGAGTGTGAGCGGGCTTGCTCGTCGATCTTCAGATCGCTCAATACCCGGGTGGCCGTTACGTTTAGCATACCGCTTGCGGCTTGTGGGTGCTTGATATGATCATCACCTGCTGCCGGCGTATTGACGAGTCTTTAGAGTCCTACACAGAGGTTTCCTGGTTCAAGCGAAACGAAATAGGAGCGCATATGAGATATGTGCGGGACCGAGAATAATACGTGTATGTGATACCGTATTCCATTCTCGCGATGAATGTGTCGAATGGTTGTATGCGATATAACCTAGTTATCGAATCAAGGATTGATTCGATAAGCCGATACATTGTATACTAGTCGGTTGTGTGCGACATGACCGGATCATTGAATCAAGTGTTGATTTAATTATTTAATGCATAATTATATATTTGATATATTACTTTGCATTAACTAGTATCGGTTCACTTTAAATGGATTTTCTCACTCGGGTGTGCACATTTCATATGCGATATGATTTGTGCACTTGCTTGTATCATGTTTGATGGTGCATGCCCTTTTTGTTAAGTGTATAGAATTAAGCCTTGGTTAATGGAATGGTTAGGGTTTACAATTTGATTATTCATTTTATTCATTTGTTTATTTCTTTTTGGAAAAGAAAAAAATTGCATGATAAAATGGTGGCATTTTTGTTTCATTCATGAAGCTTCATGAATACTTTGACCATTGCAACCATTTTGTCATCTTGTAAAAACCTAACCATTCACTAACCATGATCAATTCTCTACATTAAACCATGGTTACTATTATGATAAGGATGGTTTTTCTTTTCTTATTAAAGACAATTCTTATCATAATATTCTTCTTCTTCTTCCTTCAACTCAAGAAGAAAACCTAAGGTCCATCAATGGTGATTGATGATTAAGAGTGAGAAATCCAATTCTAAAGTCTACCCACTTCCTATTTCTTCATCCTCTACCTCTTGCCAAGTAGTAGAGTGTGTTTCCTTCACAAGTTTTCATGACTTGGTGAAGGTGGAGCTTGATCTTTCGATGCCTCGACGTAGATCATCTTCGGCACGAAGCCGACGACCTTGCCCGCTCGTTCTCCGATGAAGCCGACGCTAGAGCCCGGATTTGATTTGGACAGCGGAGAGGACCTCATCTCGGAGCCGTGGAGGTGGAGGACCGGATCTACAAAGGTTGTATTTCCGATTCTTATAGTTAAGTGTTAACTAGTTAGCTTTTTCGCCTAGTTTTCTAGCAAACGGTCCTTGTTAGGGTTTCTCGGCACCTAGATTTTTTGAAATTGGCATGTTCAATGCCTTGCGAGACCTCATTAGGGTACCTAGGAACCCTACATCAGGGTGTTCTGGGCTTCACTCCGACACGACTTGTACCGCTTTTGGGGGTCTGACTTTTACCAACCCCCTAGGCCCGCCATGCGATACTCATAAACGAACGGACCGGACTGTACGGATATTGTCACTGACAGGCTCAGTAGGGTGTCAGGCTGAGTTCGCTCACAGACGTCCCTTTTGGTCAATACCTGGTAGCCCGTTACGTATTGGCTTATACCTCTGACGTGCTAGTGGTTAAATCCACAACCAAGGTGTTGACGAGTCTTTAGAGTCCCCCACATTCAGTTACTCAAGCTTTCGGGTGAAAAGTTGTAGAGGCCGTATGGAGATATGGCAAGGTCCGATCAGATACGTACGGTATTGCATGGATCAGGATCGGACAGTTTGTACTAGAGGCCGTATGGATATATGGCAGGATTCGATCAGATACGTGCGGTATTGCACGGATCAGGATCGGACGGATATTACTAGCCGGCTTTGGTTTAAGTCGGATCCTAGTATAGTACAGTGTAGATTTGTCTCATTGCATTTGTATTTCGGTCGGAATACAAATGCGGGTGTGTATGCACAGTATCAGGGTTTTCCTGTAATTTATTACGGGACCAGTTTTCTGGAGTTGCCAGTTTGCTTTCCGTTTCGGCCATATTTCTTTGTATCGTTCATTGGCCGAAGATTGGTGGAGGAGGGCTTATTTGCAATTGTGCAAATAAGCATTTGTGGAGGGTGGTGATTTCATTTTATTGTATCATGATGGTGCACCATCCATTGACCTTACTTGACTTCTATCTTCATGATGGCATGACTTTTGGAAGTGATGATTAGCTTGTTGGAGTGTTGGTTTTGGTGCTATCATGGTTGTTGATGATTGATTGGTGGAGTATGGATTTGTTTGTGATGATTGTTTCTTTTGGCCATTCTTTTCTCTCTTAGATTATGATAGTGGTTCTATCATCCATACACCTCTCACTCCTCCTCATTCTCTCCTCTCACTTGGCATGGCCGGCCACATTGGAGAAGGGGCTGTCCCAAATTCTTGGGGTGGGATTTTTGTTCTTCTAGCTTTGTAAAATCCCACATGTTCCATCTCCACAAGCTGATATCATTTCCTCCACCAATAAGGCAATTCCACAAACCCCAAAATGAGACTTGAGCACTACACATTCTACAGCAAACCTTGGGCACGTCGACTAGCCAGCTTCGTGCCTGAGTTGCCTCGACATTGAGGTGGGAGCCCGTAAAAGATGTAGGCGATGTGGTGCACTTCCGGCGACGAGGTGGAGACATGACATTCCGCGGGAGATCGGGACGACGACGAGAAGACCGGAGGACTTGGATCAGTCGGTATATCTCTCTTCCCCATCTTGTAGTTAGCTAGGACTAGTTAATGGTTCGATCCGGGTTTTAGTACGCGGTGGTGCCGGTTTGCTAGTTTGCAAAATTTAAAGTTAACCATCGCTTCCGCATTTGGCCTCGGGATGGAAGCCGGGGCGCCGCCGTGCACTTACACTAAGTAACCAAGGTGATATAGAGAAGGATTATGGATTAAATAGTCTAATCTAATCCTTGATCTCAACACATGAGAGGGGATGATTAGGGTTTGAAGAGAGAGAGCTTGAGGAGAGAGAAGGTGAGCATGAGAATGAGATGAGATAATGATCTATCATAATATATATCAAGCATTATCATTTATCCAATAAAAGAAAATAAAGGATGAATAATCATGCTTCATAAATACAAGAGGGTGATTCATCTCCATGAGTCATTAAGTATTTATGATGCATTAATGACATGGATGAATCACGCATATGACTCACTAATCTCATTTAATGCAAATGACACCTACACCCCCAAGTCATCATCTTCTAGAAGCTTCTCGTAAAATTACGAGAACGCCCCTCCTATCCGTGAAAACACGGAAAAACTTTAGACTGTATAAATCCAATATCCCGATACTAGAATCTGGCTTAAACCAAAGCCGACTAGTAAAAACTGTCCGAAAGTCGTACGTGCGTAAACACACGTATGCGTCCGAACCCTTGTCGTAAAACCATACGACCTCTATATCGTTTCGCCTGGAGCAGGGAAACTCTCTGCGTGGGACTCCAATGACTCGACTACTACGCTGGCAGTGGGTTTAACCACAGACCGCAAGCGGCACTAGCTGTACGTAACGGTCCCCAGGTAGATGTCGATAAGAAGGCCGATGAGGAAACCCATCCGAACTCCTACTAAGCCTGATGTGACAATCTCTGTACAGTCCGGTCTGTTCGTCTAAGACTATCGCATATCGGGCCTAGGGGGCGGCAAGCGTCAGTCCCCAAATAGCGGTATAAGTCGTGTCGGAGCGAAGCCCATTACACCCTGAGAAACTACTGGAACCTACCAGTAAATCTCGCTTGCCCTGGCCAGGGACTTTGCGTAATGACTCTCTGACACAGCGCGATATCAACTCCCAATACCGGGAGAGACGAATCTTGTCTAACCGCTACTGCCTCCAAGTGCTCGGGACTGTACCCAACTGCTACCTGTTTGCACGACTCCTTTGAGCTGTAGTAGGGTAGTAATCTAAGAACAGTGGGACACACTCGAGGCGAAGTAGCAATGTCAAGTCTGCGGACTATGCTGTACTCATGTCACCTGGGAACTGTTAACTGACGACTGGTATAAAAACCCAACCAACAGTTCCCTACGAGTCCTTTCCGGTGTACCCGTAACCCAACGAGCACCTGTATACTATCTCCTGTACGACGTACTGACGGCTGTGAGACAGACCATCTCCCCAACTGTGATGAGAAAGCGTACACACTAGTCTACTCCGGAGTATCGATGCTCTGTCTCGATAATCCTACGACTAGGGACCTGAATAAGGATGTGCTTGTAGACTACCCAGCCCCTACTAGTATGACTGCCATCACAACGCCGGTAGTCAAGCAAGATCCTAAGAGCTCTATCAATACGTATATTCACATATTAAGATAGAGAAACCAAGTAGCATACTACCATGTTTAGCAAGACTGTTATATACATGTGAATATCCCAATCTTCCATTAAGTAATATACAAACTAGTATGATACAATAATGGCCCCTAGGGCATATACACTAACACCTCAGGCACCCGAGAGGTACTCCGGTAGCCTCAAGGACGGTGACAAGGAGGTTCTTGTTTACCCAGATTTGACACTACTGTTGTTCCAGGCTATAAGACCCGGCAAGAGGATGAGTATAGCGTCGTTCTAAACTAGCTTTAGAAGTACACGTCTATATGACTCTGCCAGAGGGTTGTCGTAGTCAGTGGGAGCAGCGGAAGTATAGTGGACAAGTAGCTTATGTCTATTTATAGACTAAAGCAGATATAGCGGAGATAGATCATCTATTTCTGATATCACATTCATAGGTTTGACTTCATTAGAATAGGGGATGGATCTGTTAAGAAGGTAGTAGGGTGTTATGTCCTGGTATTTGGATGACATACACAGAGTAGGAAGTGAAATTCCTATACTATGATCGATTATGCTTTGGTTGTCACACAATGGTTTCTCCACAAAGGATATAGATATAATATCAGACATTCTGGTTACTAGATCTATGGTTTTAGATCTAGATTTGGGTAGTTTCCCAATCTGGGTACTTAGACAGCATTCTAAAGGTGTTTTAGAATGGACGACTCCTGGCATGGTAGTATACCTGCAGGTGATGGAGTCACCCTCTCTAAAGGTGTCTTACAGACTAAAGGGAAGATGGATGTGCATGATTGGCAGATCACTTGCTTAGGCAATTGAGTCAATCATGAGATGTCAAGTACCACACCAGATGTTGTTTTTGCAGTAGATGCAATAAGTTGATATTGATCCTATCCTGGAGAAACATTCGAAAGCAGTTTTAGAACATAAGTGGATGTTCTAGGGATATGATAACATCAGCCTCATTCAGGAGACGGTTATCATTCCAAGCTTCCAAGGTGACCTGAATGACAGAGTGACTTTCAGAGTTATAGTTTTCCCTCCGACGAGGGGCAGTATTTTGGACAGGTGATCCAAGCGGATACTGAGGGAGGCATGGCGCAGGATACTGATTAAGTTCAGTTGACGATACAGTCTAAGAAGTTTGGATTTGGAGTTCATTTATGAACTAGGTCCCATCAGATATCCAGACATATTCTAAGACAGGTATTGCTCATTTCGGCAGATGGCTTTCTCCGCGAACTTAAGATAAAGAGAGACATAGAAAGAAACATCAAAGCGGATCCACTCACTGAGGCTATTCTTCGGACGCATTAGTTTCGCAAACGGGTTTTGTGAGACTGATTAGTAGAGGAGTTGGGTGTTCGGTATCACACGGGCTGTGAGTATACGACATCGCAATAATTAGCCTTGAGTGCAAGTGGGAGATTGTTGGATATAGTGCCCTCAGAGTCAATTATTGGATCACAGGTACATGATTGCAATGATTGAGGGAGGACCTATACCGGTAGGACAGTCTTACTCAAGATGATAGTATGCTATCTGGTTTATCTTTATCATTGTGTACTGTTTTAGGTGACCTTACAGGTCACTATTGCGCGTTGATAGAGCCCTTAGGATTCTTGCTTGACGGTCAGCAGTATGATGGCGATCATATACGTGGGAGCTGGGGTCTATAAGCACATCCTTAAAAGGTCCCTAGTCGTGGGAGTTTTCGAGACAGGGCATCGATACTCCAGAGTATACTAGTGTATACAGTCGAGACCCCGACGAGGGGCGGTGGCCGGTCTCACAAGCCACTGGTGTCAGTTGGTCCGCCTAAGATGTATACAGATGCTTATTGGGTTATGAGTACACCGGACAGGACTCGTCGGGAACATACTAGTTGGTCTTATACCTGACGTCAGATAGGAGTTCCCTGGTGACATGTGTACAGGTTAGTTCGTCAACCTGAGATCGTCATTTGTCTCGTGTGAGTTCCCACTGTATTTTGATTACTACCCTACCACGGCTCAAAGGAGTCGTGCAAACAGGTTTTAGTTGGGTACAGTCCCGAGCCATATGGAGGCAGTGAGCGGATCGTCAGGGGTTCGTCTCTCCCGGTATTGGGAGTGAGGTCGCGCTGTGTCTAGGAGAGCCATTACACAAAGCCCTCGGCCGAGGCAGGAGATTTACCGGTAGGTATTCCAGTAGTATCTCAGGGTGTTCTGGGCTACACTCCGACACAACTTGTACCGCTTTTGGGGGTCTGACTTTTACCAACCCCCTAGGCCCGCCATGCGATGCTCATAGACGAACGGACCGGACTGTACGGATATTGTCACTGACAGGCTCAGTAGGGTGTTAGGATGAGTTCGCTCGTCGACCTCCCTTTTGGTCAATACTTGGTAGCCCGTTACGTATGGCTAATACCTCTGACGTGCTAGTGGTTAAATCCACAGCCAAAATATTGACGAGTCTTTAGAGTCCCCCACAGACAGTTTCTCAAGTTTCGGGCGAAATGTTGTAGAGGCCGTATGATATATGGCAGGGTTCGATCTTATACGTGCGGTATTGCACGGATCATGATCGGATGGATCATACTAGTGGGCTTTGGTTTAAGCCGGATCCTAGTATTAGATTTGTTGGATTACTTTAGTCTCATCGCATTCGCATTCAGTCGGAATGCGGGTGCAGGTATGTATATACAGGTGAGGGGTATCCTTATGATCCGTCACGAGTTTACTTTAGATGTTGCCGGATCTTTTTGTAGTGGCAAACATTTGGATTAATGTTTGCTTAAGGAAATAATGAGCTAGAAATCATCATGACAATGCATTAATGTGACATAGACTTATATCATGAGTCATGGTCTCTGTTTTAGCAAATGTGTCACATTAATGAATTATTTTATGTCATGAAATGAGAAGGAGAGAGAGAGGGGCTGCCATATGTGTAAGATTAGTCTTGTATTTTTCTTGATCTCACTCTCTCACTCTCATGGTTCCAACAAGAAAAGAAAAAGGAAAGGAAAGAAAAAGCTCTTCTCTTCTTCTTCTTCCTCTAGCTCATTATCTCCTCCAATGGCAACTTCTCTAACCTCCATCCAAATTCATGGATGCAAGAGACAAAGTGATCACAACATTCTCTACTTCACCTTGGGCAACTCGGCTAGCACACTTCGTGCCCGAGTTGCTTCGGACGAAGCTGGAGCCCGTAAAAAGACTTCTCGATGTGGTGCCCTTTCCGACGAGGAGATGAAGATCGGAGATGCCGCGCGGAGATCGGGATGGTGGCCAAAGACCGAAGGACACGGATCACTCGGTATAGCCCTCTACCCCTTCTCTTATAGCTAGTTGCAGGTTAATGGTTACGATCCGGGTTTTTTTTAGGATGCGGTGGTGCCGGTTTAAAGTTAAGAAAAAATTTCGTTTCCGCATTTTGGCCTCGGATAGACGGCCGGGGCGCTACCGTAGTCCTACATTATCAACATGTAACATAGAGACAATCAGAGTACATGTTAAGATAAAGTGTAACCAGATAGCATACTATCATGTCGAGCAAGAAAGTCCTCCCTATATATGTCCAAGCATCCATTACAATATACATCATATGTACAGTAATGGCCTCTAGGGCATACATATAACTAACAGGTTATTCTCCGCGAAGTTGAGATATAGATGGATATAGAAAGAAACATTTGAGCGGATCCACTCACTGAGGCTATTTCTCGAACACAATAGTTTCACAAACGAGCTTTGCGAAACTGATTAGTATAGAAGTTGGGTGTTCAGTATCACACGAGCTGTGAGTATGCGATACCGCAATAATTGGCCTTAAGTGCAAGTGGAAGATTATTGGCTATAGTGCCCTCAAGTCAATTATTGAATCACAGGTACGTAATTGCGATGATTGAGGGAGGACCTATACGGATATAACAGTCTTACTCAAGATGATAGTATGCTATCTGGTTTGTCTTTATCATCATGTACATATTTAATGTGGTATTATAAATCACTATTACATGTTGATAGAGCCCATAGGATTCTTGCTTGACTACCAGTATTATGATGGCGATCATATACGTGGGAGCTGGGTGGTTAATAAGCACATTCTTAAATGTCCCTAGTCGTAGGAGTATCGAGATTGGGCATCGATATTTCATAGTAGACTAGTGTACACTGATCAACACCCCGACGAGGGGCGGTGGCCAGGTCTCAGAAGCCATTGGTGTTAGTTTGTTCACCTAAGATAGTATACAGGTGCTCATTGGGTTATGAGTACACTGAACGAACTCGCCGGGAACCTGCTAGTTGGTACTATACCTATTGTCAGATAGCAGTTCCCAGGTGACATATGTACAGGTTAGTCTGTCGACCTGAGATCGTCATATGTCTCGTGTGAGTTCTCACTGTTCTTTGATTACTACCCTACCATGACTCAAAAGAGTCGTGCAAACAGGTTTTAGTTGGGTACAGTCCCGAGCCACATAGAGGCAGTGAGCGGATCGTCGGGGATTCGTCTTTCCCAGTATTGGAGGTTGATGTCACGCAGTGCATGGGTGGCCATCACCAAAAATTCTTGGCCAAGCTAGTCGATAATTACTGATTCAGATCAGTAGTTTCTCAGTGGGTGATGGGCTTCATACTAACACGAAATGTCGCGTTATTAGGGGTCTGATTTTATCCACCCCCTAGACTCGATATGTGATACTCATAGACGAACGGACCGGGCTGTACGGATATTTTCACTGTCAGGCTCAGTAGAGTTTCAGTTTGAGTTTGCTCGTCGGCCAACCTTTCGCTCAATACCTGGGTAGCCATTACGTACAGCTAGTGCCGCTGACATGCTTGTGGTTAAACCCACTGCCAGCGTATTAACGAGTCTTTAGAGTCCCACACAGATGGTTTCCCTGTTTCGAACGAAACGATGTACAGGCCGTGTGGTTTTACGGCAGGGTTCGATCATATACGTGCACTTGTGCACGTATCATGATTCGGACGGATAATACTAGTGGGGTTTGGTTTAAGCCGGATCCTAATATTATATTGTTGGATTATTTTCGTCTTATTGTATTCGTATTCTTCGGAATACTGATGCGGGAATGTATATACGGATACGAGGTATTCTTGTAATTTCCTACAAGATTACTTTTAGAAGATTACACCTCATTATTTTTTAAACATTTTTTGATTAAAAGGTTTATGAGGTGGAGGATAAGCTGTTTATTGCATTTTTGTGGCATGGCTTAGTAGTGACCCATGACTACTATTCGAAGCATGCTCAGTTTTTTTTGTTTGTTGTGAGATTTTTGTTGACTTGAGATATTTTGGGTTGACTTGAGATATTTTGGAGACTTGGGATATTTATTGGATGGCTTCAATTACTGTTTACAGCTCTTAGAAAAAAAACAACTCTCACAACACAAAAAAAAAACACTTGGCCATTTCTTTCTTGAGTTGCCTCACTCTCATCCTCAAACATCTTCTTCTACCTCCACCCTTCAAATCTCATGTGTTGAGAAATCTTGGGTGTCTTGAGACAAATTAATCCTTCATCACACTCTACTTCACCTAGGCTATCTAGTTTAGCGATCTAGGTACCCTAGTTACCTCGGCTAATGAGATAGGATCTCGTTTCATAAATCCTCGGGTGGATCATCTTCGATGAAGGGAGACCGGAGATCAAGCTTGATCATGGAGGCCTCTAGGAGCTTGGGAAGGTAGTTGAAGACCAAAGGATACGGATCAACTCGGTATAACCATTCTAACTCTTTATTGGTTGCTAGTCTAAGGTTAATGGTAAATCCGTAGAATCAGGTTGTGTTAGCGCCAGTTTAGAAAAATTTTGTTCCGCAATCGGCCATGGTTTGTGTTAGTGTATATGCCCTAGAGGCCATTACTGTATCATACTAGTTTGTATATTACTTGATGGAAGCTTGGGATATTCACCTTGTATTGACAATCTTGCTCAAAATAGTAGTATGCTACTTAGTTTGTTTCTGCTTCAATGTATGCATGTGTTTCTTTTAGCATATCGCCTTTACACATTAGTGGAGCCCATAGGATCATTGCTTGATTACCAGCGTTGTGATGGCAGTCACACTCGTGGGGGCTGGGTAATCTACAAGCACATCCTTATGCAGGTCCCTAGTCGTAGGACTATCGAGACATGGCATCGATACTCAGGAGTAGACTAGCGTATGCGCTTCTCATCCCAGCTTGGGAGACGGTCTGTCCCACAGCCGTCAATACGTCGTACTTGGGATAGTATGCGGGTGCTCATTAGGTTACGAGTACACTGGACAGGACTCGTCGGGAACTGTTGGTTGGTATTATACCTATCGTCAGTTATCAGTTCCCAGGTGACATGAATACAGCTTAGTCCGTTGACTTGACACTGTCACTTCGCCTCTAGTGTGTTCCCACTGTACTTTGATTACTACCCTACCACGGCTCAAAGGAGTCGTGCAAACAGGTAGTTTTTGGGTGCAGTCCCGAAGCACTTGGAGGCAGTGACGGTTAGACAGGATTCGTCTCTCCCTGTATTGGGGGTTGATATCGCACTGTGTCTAAGAGAGCCATTACACAAAGTCCCTGACCAGGGCAAGCGAGATATACTGGTAGGTTTCCAGTGTTATCTCAGGGTGTTCTGGGCTACACTCCGACACGACTTGTACCGCTATTGGGGGACTGACGTTTACCACCCCCCTAGGCCCGCCATGCGATGTTATCAGACGAACAGACCGGACTGTACGGAGACTGTCACATTCAGGCTCGGTAGGAGTTCAGATGGGTTCACCTCGTCAGTCTTCTTATCGGCATCTACCTGGGGACCGTTACGTACAGCTAGTGCCGCTTGCGGTCTATGGTTAAACCCACTGCCAGCGTAATGTCGAGTCTTTAGAGTCCCACACAGAGGGTTATTCGCCTTTAGGCAAAATGAGTAGAGGTCGCATGGTTTTGCGACGGGGTTCGTTCACATCCGCGCACTTGTGCACGTTTAGTGTCCGGACAGTTTATACTAGCGGGCTTTGGTTTAAGCCAGATCCTAGTATATATTTTGAGATTGGTTTTATCTCATTGTATTCGTGTTCTTCGGAACACGGATACGGGTGTGTATGCACAGTTGACTGGGGCAGAGGCAGAGGATTTCCATTAGGGTTAATGACCGTTGTCTTTTTCTTAACCCTAATGTTTATGTGTGAAATATGATTTATTAATATTAGTTAATTATAATTGTGTATGGTTATGGTTGTTGACCATTTGACTTTGCTTGACTTGTTGACCTAGGTTGACAAGTTGACCATCATCATTTCATATGAAAGATGCTCTTTGATCCTTGCAAAAGCATTTAATGTGAAATGATAATCGTCATTTCAAGATTAACCATCACAATTATCTTTAGCTAATTATTTATTTATCATAATTCATATATATGTGAGAAGATTGGTTTATTCTTCTCATTCTATCATTCTCATTCTCTCTCCTCCTCTTTCTCTTTCTCTAGCTCTCCCCTCTCATGAGTTGAGAACCCTTTGAGCTTGAGATAAATCCCTTAAAATTACTCTCTACTCTTTCTAAGGTTCTAGGTTTGGCACACCAAGCACCTTAGTTACTTCTAGTTTGAGGTTGGAGCCAAAGGTTGAGGCCCTCGGGTGGATCTTTCTTCGGCAAGAGAAGGCGACAAGGAGAACCCGTTCTTTCACTCCAAGGAGCAAGAAGAGAAGGACTTGAAGACCTAGGTATAACCCATTTTCCGAGTAGCTAACTCTTTTAGCTTGTTAGTTAGTTTTGTTTAGCAAAGATCCCTCCTTTAGCTAGTCCATGTTGCCTAGTGTTGTAAAAATCCGATTTTTCATAACGTTTCCGCCTCCCCGCAAGCACCGGGGTGGGCAACGTGGACTTACAGTGGTATCAGAGCCTAGCTAAACACAAACTAACTAGTTAGCAAAGTATATAGAACTTCGATCGCAAAAAATCGCAAAACACTTTTTCAAAACCCTAACTTTCTGCCGATTTTTAAACCTGCTTTAAAAATAATAAATCATGTCTTAAAAATCGGCTCAGGATTTTTTAAGTACAGGCAAGAAAAACGACCCACTGAACCGACCAACTCACCGCGGTTCCGCGGCAAGAGCTTGCTCTTGCCGCGGATCCGTGGCCGAGTTGACTCGGCCGTGGATCGTTTCTCCTGCAGTTTACTTCTGGGGGCGTTTTGTGATTTTTGAGATGGTTTGTTTCTGCCCAGATTTTCCAGAGAACAAGTTAGTTTTTGGGGTGGTCACAAATCCGTATTTTTTATCGAACTTCTTTACACTTTGGCTTATGGGTTGTATCTGTAATGTTTTATATTTATTGAACGTCTGCTAATCGCTATACGTCGATTAGTGGGGGTTACATATCTGTGATCTGTAATGTTGATGGTTTGTGTATATGAATTCGTTGGATTTTCGCGGATGAATAGCCGGGGGGTTGTGAGATGAGAGTTTTCTTATTCTTTCAATTCATGTAATATGTAAATTGATGTAATATTATTTGTATGGCCGCGCAACCGGGTCAGGGTTGTAGCCGTCATTGTATAATTTCTTTTTACTGTTTTTGCTCCTAGGATAGACCCAAGGTGGGGTGCACAAACTACCGGGTATCTCGAAGTGCTGAGTGGCCTACTCACGGCGTTGAGGGAGGTTGCTTCGCTTTGGGTACTTAGCGGGTAGTTTGCCGCACCCGTAGGGATCTAGGGTGGGGTTTGGCTATTCATCGCGACCGTGTAATCCGCTCTTCGTTACAGGCTCGTACGAAATGCGGATTCGTAGTATATCCAATGCGTTCATCTGTGATCTGGAATGGCTATCATTGCATGTGACGAATGTTTATATATATATCTATATGATATCTATTTAGGCGTTGCTTATGTTTTGCATCCGCGCTAGTCCAGCCCCCGCTCTGTCGTTAGTTAAGTAACCTAACGGGTGATGACGGGACCCTGTGGCGAATGCGGATGGCATAAGCGTACGTCATATTTTCGTTGTTTACTGCAATGGTAGGATTAAATGATGGGACGCATTGGAATTAATGCAAGAAAAAATAAACCAAGTAAAAGTCGTTGGAACACTTTCAAAACCACTCGGTTCTTTTCAAAACCAAATTTTAAATGCGGAGCTTGAACCACTCCTTTTGAAAGCTATCTCGTTCCTTCGATTATATCAAGTTCACTACGTTCACGGTTTCGCCAAAACCATTCATAGCCCTCCGTCGTTTCACATGAATGGTCAATAAGTATTCAAGCTATGTTTGTTGGCCAAAGTCAAGGAATAGTGATTGGTAGCTATTGGGTATTCATGTGCAGCATAGATAGATGTGTTGGTTTGGGGCAGTTGTTCTACCTTGTTGGCCAAAGTCAAGGGTATGTGCGGGTGGGCTCAAATTAACCTGGAGAATGACGGGTAGAACTTGACATGTGACTTATGATTTGTTGGCCAAAGTCAAGGTCATAAGAGCATGGGGCAAAAATCCACATCGGGAGTTTCAAAAGAACTGAAACTTGCTAGCGCTGCATACCATTTGGAGTGTGATGATTCTGGTAGGATTCCTTCAGTTTTGTCACGCAATGATATTTGGATCCCGATCCTACTGTGAGTATATGCTACTCCTCGGGAAATTTCTCACTTAACGATCAATGCTATAAACCTAGTAGGTGTCTAGAAAGGTGTTAGCGGGGCTACGCCCCCAGGGAAAAGAGGTTACTTAATTAAGGAACTTCGCGAAAGCGTTGGAAAACCTCCCTCGAAGTACCGACACTGGCCTGGCTGAACGGTTAAGCAAGTATTGTACGGTGAGATTGATCCTGACTAATTCTTCCTTTTTGGTTTGAGGAGGGATTCGAGAGACAGTGGGAGCCATCCTGTTTAGACAAATTAAAAACCACTCTAAACTTGCAAGAGCATCATGCTAAAGTGTTTCTTTTCTCTCTCCTAATTGCAGCGACCAAACATCATGACTGGACTTAAGTTACTGTTAGATAAAAATATACTGATAGGGCCAAACTACAAAGATTGGCTCAGGAATGTCAAAATGGCAATCACTTATGACAAGTTGGGGTATCTCCTTACCACCAAAGCTCCCCCTGTCCCAGGTCCCAAAACCAGCGTCGCGGATAGGGAAATCCGTAAGACCTGGGAAATCGACTACGCGAAGGCCAAGTGCCTCGTGCTTGCCTCTATGGACAATGAACATCAGAGGAGGCACGAGAATATGGACCTCGAATCCATATTTCTTCATACAAAAGAACTGTATGAAGAGCAATCTCGTATCGCCAGATACGAAGTGTCGAAGAAGCTGTTTTCGGCAAGATTGGCCGTCGGATCATCGGTAGCGGAACACGTGCTTAAAATGATTGGCTACATAGAGGAGCTCGCGGACCTTGGGACCACGTTGGAGAATGAGCTCTATACGGACTTAATTCTCCAGTCCCTTCCTTCCACTTACGCCCAGTTTATCCTGAACTTCAACTTGCAAGAAAAGGAGGTTGAACTTTCAGAGCTCCTCAACATGCTGAGGAGTGCAGAGGGCACCCTACAGAAAGGTAGGGAAACATCCACTTTGTTTGTAGGAGGATCTTCCTCTTCTAGGTCCAAGGCGAAAGCCAAGGGAAAGAAAAAGAAAACCCCCGCCAAACCAAGGGGCGGTGTTAGTAAAGTGGATACGAAGGGAAAGGCAAAAGCAACAAAGGTAGCGGGGAAGCTTGTGGGGAAGGAAGAGTGCTTTTACTGTCACAAGAGTGGACACTGGAAGAAAGATTGCAGGGCTTGGAAGGCCAGAACACAGGATCTGAAGCAAGTTGCGGCTTCAGCTTCAGGTTTGTATGTTATTGAAAAGTGTCTATCAATAAACTCTACTTCCTGGGTATTGGATACCGGATCAGGATCTCATATCTGTAATTCTTTGCAGGCGTTAAGAAAGCGTAGGTTTTTGAAGGCAGGTGACATGACCCTCTAAGTTGCAAACGGAGCTAGCATGGATGCTGAGGCCGTGGGGGACTATCACCTGGGAATGTCAGATGGACATGTTTTGGTTTTACGTAATTGCTTTTTTGTACCCAATGCAACTTGTAATATCATTTCTGTATCTTTAATATCTAAAGAAGGTTATGAATTTGCGTTTGTAAGTAATGTTATAAACATTCACCTTAATCAAGTTCTGATTGGGTCTGGTACATTAAGCAATGGTATATACGTATTAAACCAACCACAGATTTTCAATGTCCAGAATACACACAAAAGAAAGTCTCCGGAAATAAATCAGGCTTTCTTATGGCATTGTAGACTGGGTCACATCAATGAGAGAAGGTTGACGAAGTTACATACAGAAGGATATTTGGATCCGTTCGGATATCAATCATATGCAACTTGTCAATCCTGTCTCAAAGGAAAGATGACAAAGACTCCGTTCACTGGACACGGAGTAAGAGCGAGCGAGCTCTTGGGACTCGTACACAGCGACGTGTGCGGTCCAATGTCTACGCATGCGCGAAGCGGTTATTCTTACTTCATTACTTTTACGGATAACTTTTCAAGGTACGGATATGTCTTCTTAATGAAACATAAATCCGAAGCCTTTGGAAAATTCCAGGAATACAAGAATGAAGTAGAAAAACAAACAGGCAAAAGTATCAAGACACTGAGATCTGATCGAGGTGGTGAATACTTGAGTGCCGAGTTCCTGGATTACTTAAAAGAGAATGGAATTCTCTCTCAGCTTACTCCTCCATATACTCCGCAACATAACGGTGTATCGGAGAGACGGAACTGAACCCTATTGGATATGGTACGGTCCATGATGAGTAACGCTAAGTTACCGCGATCATTCTGGGGATATGCACTAGAATCAGCTGCATACCTTTTGAACCGAGTTCCAACTAAGGCTGTGCCTACTACACCATATCAGATGTGGTGTGGGAAGAGACCCTATCTTAATCATATTAAGACATGGGGATGTCCAGCTTTTGTCAAAAAGCAGCATGCGGACAAACTCGAGGCATGCTCAGTACAGTGCAAGTTTGTGGGATATCCAAAGAACTCCAAGGGATATTTCTTCTATTGCGAAGAGGAACAAAAGGTTTTTGTTTCTCGCCATACCCAGGCCTTGGAAACTGAGTTTTTAGAAAATCAGATAAGTAGGAGCGCAATAGAACTGGAAGAAATTCCAGAACCACGAGCTATTACTGAAAGCTTAGTGGAACCAGAGGGTTCGAAAGATCAGGACATTCCTGCGCCGCTCCGCAGAAGTAGTAGGCAGTCTCATCCGCCCGAGAGATACTACGGTTTTCTCATAGACGGGGATAGAGAGGATTGCATCATTGATAGTGATGAGCCGACTAACTTCCAGCAGGCCATTCAGAGCGTTGACTGGGTAAAATGGCTGGATGCAATGCGGACCGAAATGGAGTCCATGTACACCAACAAAGTATGGACGTTAGACGTTGCTCCAGATGGGGTAAAACTCGTAGGATGCAAGTGGATCTTCAAAAGTAAGATTGGTGTAGATGGACAGGTTGAGACCTATAAAGCTAGACTTGTTGCAAAGGGTTTCCGTCAAAGACCTGGTTTGGACTATGACGAAACCTTTTCTCCAGTGGCTATGCTGAAATCCATTCGGATCCTTCTTGCCATTGCTGCTTTCCACGATTATGAGATTTGGCAAATGGACGTAAAGACCGCTTTTCTAAATGGAAATTTAGAGGAGTGTGTCTATATGGACCAGCCATAGGGTTTCATTCAGAGTGGGAGCAACGGAAAGGTGTGCAAGTTGCTTAAGTCCATCTATGGACTAAAGCAGGCATCGCGGAGTTGGAACATCTGTTTTGATGAGACGGTCAAAGAATTTGGCATTATCAAAAATCCAAATGAACCATGCATCTATAGTAGATTTGTAGCAAGAACTGTAGTATTCCTCGTTTTATACGTGGATGATATTCTCTTGATAGGAAATGACATTCCTATGCTACAATCTGTCAAAGGGTTCTTGTCACACAGGTTCTCCATGAAAGACCTGGGTGATGCCTCTTACATTCTGGGGATCCGGATCTATCGTGACAGATCCAAGAGGATATTAGGACTTTCACAGTCCAGGTACATCGACACCATACTGAAAAGATTCAGTATGGAAGATTCCAAGCGCGGTAATCTACCGGCTTGTCACGGGATCACCCTCTCCAAAGAGATGTCTCCCAAGACTGATTTGGAAAGGGATCGCATGTCTGTTATACCCTACGCTTCTGCGGTAGGCTCTATAATGTATGCAATGTTGTGTCCCAGACAAGATGTAGCTTATGCACTGAGTGTGGTAAGCCGGTATCAGTCAAACCCTGGGGAGAAACACTGGATAGCGGTAAAGAACATTCTCAAGTACCTGAGAAGGACTAAGGAGATGTTCTTGGTGTATGGAGGAAAAGACCTCCAGATCGAGGCCTTTGCTGACTCCAGCTTCCAGAGTGACAAGGATGATTCCAAGTCCATGTCGGGTTATGTCTTTACCTTCTATGGAGGGGCGGTGTGTTGGAAGAGTTCCAAACAGGAAACCGTTGCTGACTCGACGATGGAAGCGGAATATATCGCTGCTGCAGATGCCGCAAAAGAAGCCGTCTGGATAAAGAAGTTCTTGACAGAACTTCAGGTGGTTCCGTCCATTGTTGATCCAATACCTCTGTATTGCGACAACAACGGGGCTATAGCTTTAGCAAAGGAACCCAGGTCCCATCAGAAGTCCAGATACATCTTGTGGCGGTATCACCTGATCAGGGAGATCGTGGGTCGCCAGGAGATCGAGGTTCGGAGAGTTGCTACGGAAGATAACACTGCTGATCCATTCACGAAGGCCCTACCCCAGACTCAGTTCGAGCGGCTGATCGAGATGATAGGTCTTCGATACGCTAGTACATGGCCTTAGTGCAAGTGGGAGATTGTTAGTGTATATGCCCTAGAGGCCATTACTGTATCATACTAGTTTGTATATTACTTGATGGAAGCTTGGGATATTCACCTTGTATTGACAATCTTGCTCAAAATAGTAGTATGCTACTTGGTTTGTTTCTGCTTCAATGTGTGCATGTGTTTCTTTTAGCATATCGCCTTTACACATTAGTGGAGCCCATAGGATCTTTACTTAATTACCAGCGTTGTGATGGCAGTCACACTCGTGGGGGCTGGGTAATCTACAGGCACATCCTTATGCAAGTCCCTAGTCGTAGGACTATCGAGACAGGGCATCGATACTCCGGAGTAGACTAGCGTATGCGCTTCTCATCCCAGCTTGGGAGACAGTCTGTCCCACAGCCGTCAGTACATCGTACTTGGGATAGTATGCGGGTGCTCGTTAGGTTACGAGTACACTGGACAGAACTCGTCGGGAACTGTTGGTTGGTATTATATCTATCGTCAGTTATCAGTTCCCAGGTGACATGAGTACAGCTTAGTCCGCTGACTTGACACTGTCACTTCGCCTCGAGTGTGTTCCCACTGTACTTTGATTACTTCCCTACCACGGCTCAAAGGAGTCGTGCAAACAGATAGTTTTTGAGTGCAGTCCCGAAGCACTTGGAGGCAGTGACGGTTAGACAGAATTCGTCTCTCCCGGTATTGGGGGTTGATATCGCGCTGTATTTAGGAGAGCCATTACACAAAGTCCCTGGCCAGGGCAAGCGAGATATACTGGTAGGTTTCCAGTGTTATCTCAGGGTGTCCTGGGCTACACTCCGACACGACTTGTACCGCTATTAGGGGACTGGCGTTTACCACCCCCTAAGCCCGCCATGCGATGTTATCAGACGAACAGACCGGACTGTACGGAGACTGTCATATTCAGGCTCAGTAGGAGTTCAGATGGGTTCACCTCGTCAGTCTTCTTATCGGCATCTACCTGAGGACCGTTACGTACAGCTAGTGCCGCTTGCGGTCTATGGTTAAACCCACTGCCAGCGTAATGTCGAGTCTTTAGAGTCCCACACAGAGGGTTATTCGCCTTTAGGCAAAATGAGTAGAGGTCGCATGGTTTTGCGACGGGGTTCGTTCACATCCGCGCACTTGTGCACGTTTAGTGTCCGGACAGTTTATACTAGCGGGCTTTGGTTTAAGCCAGATCCTAGTATATATTTTGGGATTGGTTTTATCTCATTGTATTCGTGTTCCTCGGAACACGGATACGGGTGTGTATGCACAGTTGACTGGGGCAGAGGCAGAGGATTTCCATTAGGGTTAATGACCGTTGTCTTTTTCTTAACCCTAATGTTTATGTGTGAAATATGATTTATTAATATTAGTTAATTATAATTGTGTATGGTTATGGTTGTTGACCATTTGACTTTGCTTGACTTGTTGACCTAGGTTGACAAGTTGACCATCATCATTTCATATGAAAGATGCTCTTTGATCCTTGCAAAAGCATTTAATGTGAAATGATAATCGTCATTTCAAGATTAACCATCACAATTATCTTTAGCTAATTATTTATTTATCATAATTCATATATATGTGAGAAGATTGGTTTATTCTTCTCATTCTATCATTCTCATTCTCTCTCCTCCTCTTTCTCTTTCTCTAGCTCTCCCCTCTCATGAGTTGAGAACCCTTTGAGCTTGAGATAAATCCCTTAAAATTACTCTCTACTCTTTCTAAGGTTCTAGGTTTGGCACACCAAGCACCATAGTTACTTCTAGTTTGAGGTTGGAGCCAAAGGTTGAGGCCCTCGGGTGGATCTTTCTTCGGCAAGAGAAGGCGACAAGGAGAACCAGTTCTTTCACTCCAAGGAGCAAGAAGAGAAGGACTTGAAGACCTAGGTATAACCCCTTTTCCGAGTAGCTAACTCTTTTACCTTGTTAGTTAGTTTTGTTTAGCAAAGATCCCTCCTTTAGCTAGTCCATGTTGCCCAGTGTTGTAAAAATCCGATTTTTCATAACGTTTCCGCCTCCCCGCAAGCACCGGGGTGGGCAACGTGGACTTACAGTTTGATGGCCAGGGCGCTTGCATAACCCAACAGATCAGTGGTATCTATATTGGTGATGAGCTTGACTCAGACACGATTTATCGGATTAGTAGGGGTCTGACGTTATCCACCCCCTAGACCCGATATGCGATACTCTTTGACGAAGAGACCGGACTGTATGGAGATTGTCACATTCAGGCTCACTAGGGTAAAGACGTACTTGATTGTCGACCCCCCTTTCGACAAGTACCTGGGCAGCCGTTACGTACAGCTAGTGTCGCTGACGTGTTTGTGGTTAAACCCACTGCCAGCGTATTGTCAAGTCTTTAAAGTCCTACACAGAGAGTTTTTCTGGTTCAAGCGACAAATGTAGGAGCCTTACGTTGGTACGTGCAGGGGTCTAATTAAATACGTATACGCAATACACAGACTTTAATTGGACGGTTGATAATACTAGCCGGTTTATGATTAAGCCAGATTATTAAATCAGGTTTTGGTTTAATAATTTATATATGTATTTTTGATACATATATTTTAATATTATTGTTCACTATTCATTTTCTCTCTTTGGTGCTATCCGTATTTTTATAGGATACGCGTATATATAGAGATACATATACCAGGTGAAGTATTCCATATTTATACGAGAATACTTTTAGAAAAAAGACACCTCATATTTATTTTTCTTTTTTGAAAAACAAATAAGGAAATGAGGTAGAAATTGGAGGAATTATGAAGCATGGTGATGAGGGATGGCTTGGATAGTGATGTACATTTATTGTGCACTATTGCATCATGGTTGCAAGCTTATGCAGCCATTCTCATTTGTTTCTTCGCTTGAGGTTTTTCATTTTTGAACACTTGATCATTTTTCATCAAGTGAGCTTCACGCTTCATTCTCATCTCCTTCTTCTTGCTCTTCATTTTTTAGCATGGTTCATGAGGGAAATTTTTAGTGAAAATTTTGTACTTCACCGACTATCCACACCTTGCGAGTTTGGATCATCGGTTAGAGACTCCTCCAGTTTCCATCGGGTGGGTCGATTTTAGCGAGGGTGGTCGATTTTCAAGCGCGATCCCGGTGGCTACGAGCTTGGTGGGGTCTTCCATAATTGGATGGACACGCGACAAAAGTTGTAGTTTCCCAACCCATTGCACTCTTAGCTAGTTAGTTTAGGTTATTGGATCGTATCCTGGGTTTTACGGACATTCGGTGTTCGCTACAATTTTTGTTTTCGCTTCCGCCTCGGCCGCGGTTTCCACAGCGTGGGCACCGAAACCCAACAAAGATAATGGAAAATATTTGTAATAAACAAATGGAACGAGGGGTAAATATGTCCAAATTTAATAAATACTGCAGTTACATTAATTCACTTTAGTAACTAAACAAATTAACTGCAATTTAAGGGATATGTATTTTTTAGATGACGTTAAAGAATTTGGTGTTGTTTTTAGAAATATGAAGTATGTGGAGTGTTTTTTGAAAATATAAAAATGTCCAAAATAAAAAATATCATTAATCCTTTTTACTTAATTGTAATTTCTAGTGCATTGCAACCGCAAATTAACTAGTTTTGCTTAGATTTTCCAAACAGTACCTTGAAGATGTAGATTCACCGTTTATCAAATAAATGCCTTAAAATTTTCTTTTTGCAACAATTAATTATGCTAAATATAGCAAATAAACCTTTTTAACTGAAATAGCCAAAAGGCCTATCAAACAAAATTCCTCACCGGCAACCTAAAGCGAAATTGAATTAGAAGTTCACAAAATAGAGAGCAAAGAGTAGCTACATAATTTTACTACACAACACACTTAAACACTTGGTGCGGGACCTACACACTCAAATGCGGGACCTGCTGATTCTGTAAGTCGTGTAGTTTGTTGTGTAGAAAAGGGTAGCATAGGAACCCTTTTTCAAAACAAAAAAGTTGAAGTTCACCGTGTTGTGTTCTTGTGTGTGGTGTGGACCGTTTGATGTATGCTTGGTTGAGACCTACAGACCAGTTCCCAAGAAAAAATATATAAAATTAGAAGTTCATGGTACCTCCTTGCTGTTTTCTCATAACTAGAGGACATTTATTTATTTGCAGCAAAATAAATTTTAGGGTATTTATCCGTAAAACCTAAAAGCTTTAGGTACTTTTTTGTCAAATATAGCCATACCCATGGACCCCATCCCCCAACTGTGGCAGTGAGAAGAAATTATTCATCAAAACCCCTCATTCGTGCAGGAAATAGAAATGACGCCTCGATTCAATTTCATCACCAGCTTGGCTTTTCTTCTTGAAATCTAAATCGATCCCCAAAAAAGAAAAAAAAGAAAAAGAAAATCAAAATCAAAATCAAAATAATAAAAACCCTAGCTACGGACACTCGCCGTTGCGGCGTTTATCACTCGCTTCTACGCTCACAATCGGAAGGTAGACAACGATGAATCTGTTCCCATCAGGCTAAAGATTGCTACTCTTGGCACTCGGATCGTCGACTGCTGAGAAGATCCATTCAAGGTAATCAAAGTTCTCAACTTTCACAAATCTTGTGAATATTTCAACCGTTTCTTTTGTTTTAGTTCTTCAAAAAGCTTCGATTTGTTGTTTTTCTTGCACTACCATTCAAACAACTGGTATCGAGCATGCCTTTGCATTTTCGTTTTTGTCGAATTCGATAGAAAATTGTCACATTCTTCAATTAATATCACTCATTTGGTCTCAAGGAGCACAAAGATTTGTTCCTGGTCACTTAAATGAGATCACTCGAGAGGATTTTTTTCTCTATCTAGTTTCATAGAGGTTATTTAAAGGTCTAAAATGTTAGCTACGAGGAGTAATTTATAGGGTTCAGTTGTTAGAAAGACTGGATTGAGCATGAGAAGAGCTTTGGAAGATTCAGATGCAATGTTTATGTGCTTCCATCGCAACAGGACATCCCTTGGGTTCAAATCTAGGCTTTAATATTCATATTGGAATTATAGAGTGTCCTCAGTATCGACTATTGACACTGTTGGCTTATTTTTATGCGGGATTGGTTCAAATGCGCAATAGTGGTCGGATTTATTTAGTTATGGTTAGACATGAAACTGGCTTGTGAAGACACGGCTAGGGATGAAAAACACATCTCCTAATTAATTATTACGTCTATAATCAATTAATCTTATACCAGGCATCAAATACAAGCATATAAATTCCTTATTTGGAGCCTGACAAATATATAATCCTTGTGAATCAAAGTACATCTTCCATGTAAAGATCAATACTTATTTATCCAAGAAGCTGCATGAGTTTTGAGCTTATCGAGTTTAGTTTGAAAGTGATTGGGACATGGTCTTCTTTTCATAATAAGACCTCCTTAATGAATGAAGTAATCCCTCTTCCTTTCTAGCGGAGCATCCAAAACACTTGGTAGCAAGGTGATATAACCAAGCAACATACCACCAAAATATTACATAAGAAGTTAATTTATTCTATTGATCCTTTGATCACAGGCTTTATATGTATTAAAATAACTTGTCTCCTTTTGCATTGACATCTGAAAACCGGGAATGAATCAACGCATATGGCTTGAGTATTGTTCCCTCAGTGTTGGCTAACAATATAACGAGAACAGATTGCCTTGACAGGGCCCCTTCCTAGGAGTCAAGATGAACTTCATTTAATGACTCATTGAGAACTAACCTGACGGTTGATTAAATGCAAACCATATTCCATGATTTCCATTTTAGCCAATTATCTGACATCATAATTTGGAATTATTCTCCAAGAAATCATATCCTTAGGTTATGCTTATTCCATGGCGATATTAGCGGTATTATCTATTATTTGGTCACATTCATTGCATGGGATGAGAAACTCCTTTGAGCTAACATAATGTTATCTACATCATCAGGTATCAACCCGCAATGAAATCTTGTATATTCTTCTTCAACAATTGAAGGCACAATAGATTAATAATCCTCCGACAATTTGCAATATTGTGCATCATGTGGTAAATAAATGACTCAAGTCAGATGAATATGTAATATTGTTTCTCGTACACATTTACAATGAATGATATATATAGGAGAGAGCTCTATTGCAAACCGGTCTGCGTTTTTTAAAAACGGGAACTCTCGATCCATGACATATTTGAACGATCCAAACCATTCAAGTTGATCAAACTACTTTCAAGTCTATGTGTATGAAAAATCAAAGGATTTGAAGACATCCAACCAATGTATTAGATGGAGTTTATGTTACTATATTGAAAGACGTTCATGTTGCACTCATTCGATGCATGAGTTAGAGCTCTTTAAATCCTTTGATTTTTCATACATATACATTTGAGGATAGGGTGATCAAATTGAACGGTTTGGATCGTTCAAATATGTCGTGGATCGAGAATTTCCATTTTTAAAAACGCGGACCGGTTTGCAATAGATTGCTCCCCTATATATATGTATATATGGACAAATGTTCTTAAGGTGACACCTTAGGATGCAACCTAAGATGTTGTTTACGTGGCACTTCATGAGAGGTCATATCTCATAAATAAATACTAATGTAATTAATGAAGGCCCATCCATTTATGAGTTAAAGGCATTCATCAAGTACAAAATGGGTGACTCCTTAAGTTGCACTCTAAGGAATCACCTTAGAGCCATTTGACCTTTGACCCATATATATATATATATATATATATATATATATATATATGAGAATAATGGAGGAAAGAGGCCATAGGAGGGAATTTCCTCCTATGACGTCGAAAAAATACACCCTCCATTTTTTCCGACGATCGGAACTCATGATCTTCATATTTATTATCGAAAATGTGGATACACCAAATTTCATGTGATTCTACTATTTTTTACCGTTGATTTAGTGGGTGTAAAATTAGCGGTTTACCAAAGGTTTGAGGTTTCGGCAAATACTAGTTCGTATCGGATCGTTTTCGGTAAGAACCGATCCGATACTCGCATGTATTTCTTGTATCGGCCGATACGAGCCGATACGATAAAGTTTTGGCCCCTACGAGCTTGGCTCGACTGATACGTCGGCCGATACGAGGATCCTGACATTTGGAACCAAAAAAGGAAACAGAGGAAGAAGCAAGTTGGAATCATTGCAAAAAAAACACTAACTTTTTGAGAAAAAAAGGAAAAACAGAGAAGAAGATGCTTATAAGCTGGAATCATGGAAAAAACCATACCTTTTTCACCCCAGAGGCACTGATTGGTACGATTATTCTCAATTCTGTAAAGGAAATAGGAAAAATTTTGTTCACAATCAGTCACCCGTGATTCAACAGTAAAATATTCATGATTGAAAGCTTGAAAATCATTTTTTCAAGTTCTATAAAGAGATCATAAGATGTATTGTTTGCATAAGAAAATTTAAACTTGTTGAATTTGTGGATGTGCAAGAGATACTCGAGAAAAAACGAGGAAGATCGATGAGATCTCGACTGGATTCGAGCTTCAACTTGTGGATCTTGAGGCGGATTGCCAAGATCCTGCGCTCCTCAACGAACCACCCGAGCAGCAGCGACGGCGAGCTCACCAGCGGCAGTGGTGAAAATTTCACCGTCACCTCGCGAGCGGCGGCGGCGAAAGCAAAAAAGGGTTAGGTTTTTTTTGGTTCGGTGCTTTAAGGAGCTAATGAGATTTTATATGAATTGGGTATTGGGTTTGAGCTTTTTTTGTTAGGGTTTTTTAGTTTAATTTATTGTATTAAGTTATTTGTGTTATATAAGTTTGTATAAATATTAATATGTTACAAAAGTTTAATTTAAGAGGTTTAGTTTTACTCGGTTTGTTTTAATAGGTCTTTTTAACATGAATTATTTGGTTGGATTTGATTAATTGATTAAATTAGTATTTTGAATTTACAATAAATATTACGTATGAAGTTTTTTTAAAGTAAACTAAGTGTTTATTAATGCAGATGATTATAAATAATTACCGTGATCTTAGTATGTTGTGATGAAATTTTCAAATTCAAATAAATAAATAAATATGAACTTATGGTATATTACCATAAGTCTGCCCTTTCATTACCGTGTCTCAAGTAAGTCCAATTATGATAATCAAAATATTCAAAAAGTAGATCCTTCTATGCTGAAAAGGGTGCTAAAACTCAATCGACAATTAAAACGGCAATGAAAGGCATTAAAGATGCCAAAAAACATATGGGTAGAGCAATCTCAAAGTTTTTTTCTACAACCATACCCCATATAATGTTGCTAGTAGTCCTACTACGAAACTATGGTATATTCTATCATGGATGTGGGCTGTGGAGTGAAGCCACCAATTACATGAGAGAGATCCAACACATACCTAGCTATAGAATACGAAACGAAAACTTGTGGTGAATCGCATCATAAATATTGGGATGAGTTTGGCTGCGCTCTTATGTGCGACGGTTAGACCATCCAAAACCACATGAAAATTATAATTTTTCTTGTATATTCTACTGAAGGAACTGTTTTTTTTAAATCTGTTGATGCAACAAACCACGATTAGACGGCCGATTATTCAATTTGATGAATGACGTGGTTGGCAAAATCAAAGAGCATAGAGTAGTGCAACTGATCAGTGATAATGCTGCAAATTATAAATTAGCTGGTTGATTATTGATGGAGGAAAGAAAAAGTCTGTATTGGACTCCATGTGCAGTACATTGCATAAATCTTATGTTCGAAGATATGGCAAAAAGAGCCTGATGTGAAAACAATCATTGAACAATGTAAGACAATGACAAATTTTATATATAATCATGGTTGGGCTCTTAAAATAATGAGAGCAGAGACAAATAATAAAGAGCTATTTCGGTCTGCCGTAACACGATTTGCAACAAACTTTCTTTCGTTGGACTCTATTTACACACATCGGGAGGGTTTGAAAAGAACGGTTGCTACACGTGAGTAGACAAATAAACAAATGAAGCTCGAATCCTGAGATAAGAAAAATGCCAAAGAAGTAAAAAAGATGATCGAAAGTGCTAGCTTTTGAATAGAAATTGCTTCCATCATTGTTATGTTTGAGCCGCTTAAGAAGGTTTTGAGAATGGCTGACGGAGATGACAAAGCTGAAATGAGTTTTCTTTATGAGGCAATGGATCGAGCAAAGGATGCAATTAAAAAAGACGTTGGAAACGGCTACAGAAAATGGTAGAGAATAATTGATAATCGCTGGGAAAGACAACTCCATCAAAATCGTCATGCAGCAGGTCAATTCAAACTGACAATTTCAATATTTTAAATTTAATATTCTTAAGCATATGGCTATCCATATCAATTAAATATCAATATCATCAAATTCTAGGGTTTTTTTGAATCCTCGATTTCATTACACCCGCAATATAGAAAATGGTGAGGAGATATTGACAGGCTTTAGGTCTCTAGTTGACAATGGAACCAGACATATCTAGACAAATAACCATTTCAAGAGGTATATATATATAAAGATTATTATTATTTGTATACCTAATAAGCATTAAATTCGTTTTTAATGCTGGTGGAGCAATACAGATTGAAATCAGGTGTTTTCGCTACCATGAAACCAAAAACTGCTTCTCAAGAATCCAATCCAGCTGAATGGTGGTCTATAGATGCCAAAGGAGAAACTCCAAATCTCACGCATTTTGCTAGACGAATTTTAAGTCAGACGACTCCATCCTCAAATTGTGAAAGAAATTAGACAACTTTTGAATTAATTCATACAAAAATTAGAAATAGACTAAAGATGACTAATCTTGAAAAGTTGGTATACGTCCATTACAACATGAGATTAAGAGAAAAATATATCAAACGAAAACAAAAACGTAAGCAAGTAATTGCCTTGGATTACATATTTCATCAGGATGATCCACTTGCTGAGTGGATTGAAGAGTCTGAAGGTCAATTGCTTGATGATAATGAAAACAATTGGATGGACGGGGAAAAAGCAGAGAATGAAAAGCTGGGCCAAAGCCATATGGTGGATAAACGGAAAAAAGCTGTAAGCATTGAGGAAAGTAGCTCATCGGCCGGTTCAGATCAGGGGCTCGCTGCAGGTGGAAGTACAAGCGATTATCGTACTCCCACTAGAGATTATTCTACTCCGGAAATTGATATTGGTCCTCATAGAGTTTATCAACGTAAACATGGAAAAAGTCATCATCAAGGGGGGAATATCAATGATCCATATGGGCACTGACTTAGTCAGCTTTCGTCGCATGATCCATTTGACAGTGCCGACTTTAATGATCCATATCATCTAGGAGATTACACAGGTTCGTAAGCAAATTATGGATCATCAACTAGTGAGCACTCAAGTGACCAAAATAGGCAGAATGTAAACTTAAATCAAGATTCATCTTCACCATACGATAACATGATGGTATCCTTTTTTAGAACAGATCAAATGCCATATTGGTATCCATTGTATTATCAAGAGGATAGTAACAACGACGATAATGACTCGCATCCGTATGAGTCCGCTCGAAACAGCTTTTGATGGTGATGTTAGAAATTTGGGATTGACAAATCTTTTGTTGTTAATGTCTAAGTAGCTGAAGTAATGTGAATTTTTAATTATATGAGTTTAGTTTATTTTTTCTTTAATATCAAAAGTTGTTCCTTATTTAATTTGGTTCTTGAGGTAGTTTAATTTTTAACAATATATTTTGCATGCCCGGTGGGACTCGAACCCATAATTTTCCGGATTAATTCGGACGCCTTACCATTAGGTCACGTGCATGTTGAATGTCTTTATTGAATTTTACATGTTATGAACCAGTGACACCATTATTTAGTTTATCTATGCTACCGATACCGAAACTTAAACCGAAACCAACCGAAACTTTTTAAAGATGAAATGACCAAAACCGAAACCGAGTTCTTGAACCTTGGGTTTGCCGACAATAGAACCTTTTACATTAATTCAATGGTGAAAAAGTTGTAGAATCACAAGAAATTTGGTGTATCCATATTTTATATAATAAAGATGAAGATCGTGGGTTCCGATCGTAGGAAAAAATGGAGGGTGTATTTTTTCAACGCCACAGGAGATAATTCCCTCCTATGGTATGTTTCCTCCAACATTCTCTTTCTATATATAGAGAGAATAATGAAGAAAAGAGTCCTTAGGAAGTTTTTTCGTAAGGTGGCGTCAAAAATCTATCTCATCAGTCATTTTTTTGACGATCGGCATCCATTATCTTCATCTTTACTATCCAAGATGTGGATACACCAAATTTCACGTGATCCTACCACTTGTTCACCGTTGAACTAGCAATGTAAAAAGTGTTATTGTCGGTAAACCGGTAATTTTGCACCCATTAAATCAACGGTGAAAAAGTGATAGAACCAATTGAAATTTGGTGTATCTACATCCTAGATGATAAAGATGGAGGTGATGGATACCAATCGTCGAAAAAATTCTTGGAGGGTGTATTTTTTCGACGCCATAGGAGGGAATTCCCGCCTATTACTCACTGTTCAGAAGGTACAATTGTTCATAGAATAGTCCTGCTGTCCTCTTTGCTTCACCTGCCAGCGTCATTTCTAATTTTGTTTCGAAACTTCCACCATATCCATAGTGCATAGGCCTCCCCCCCAGTAGTTTGCATTCTGAGTCTGGTCATTTAAACCTCCTAACCATCTTTGTGTGGTTGGTAGGTCAATGTTGTAGAGGTACATCTCAATTGCTATTGTGTATTCTTGGAGGAACGTCTTCTAAGATGTGCAATCTGAAAAGAAATGTTGTGTTGTCTCCGTTTTGTTGTCGTTACACAAGATGCATGTTTCGTCTTCATGTCCTCCAGTGTGTGAATTCAACCAATACATTGCAGGGATCTTTTCGTTCAGTAGTCGCCAAAGAAACCAGTCCATTCTTCGTGTTGTTGCCATTTTAGCTGGCGTTAGACAAAGTTGGCGTCTTTGCCCTTCCATCTTACTTGTTTCAGGATGTGTGCATTTCGTACTGAAAACTCTTGTTTATCATTCCTCTAGATAGCCTTGTTTTCCTGGTTTGTTATCTGAATGTTCACAGCCTTTTCCTGTAGACATTACCGTAGTATTCTAAGTTTCTGTAGATCCCATTCCCCTTAACTGTTCAGCAGTTTGTCAACTGTTTCATCTGAATCTACTTCATCTGTGGCAAGAGTCCATGGGAAGTGAGCTAGAGGTTTAGTCGAAATCCATGTGTCCTTCCATATTTGGACTTTTTGTCCATTCCCTAGTTCCCATCTTATCGTCATTTTGATTTTTATTAGTTATATGTGAACCCTCCACTATGTCGATGTTGCATGCTGTGTCCATCCTTTTCTTAAAGGGTACTTTTGATGTAATCAGGCAAATCCACACCAACTCTTGCTTCATCACGAGCTTTGCAGCTTGCTTTGCTTAGGAGTATGTCATTCGAGTCCACACTAGTTCTTAATCCAAGCTGTGCATACCATTCGAGTCCTCATTATTTGTCAATCTCTTTCAGTACCCCTTTTGGTACCACCGTTTCCCTGACATAGTATGAAGGTAGAAGTCTGATAACTGACTTAAGTAAAGTGAGTCTAGCAGAGAATTATAATAGCTTTCCTTTCCAACCTGTTTATTTTGACCCAGAAGCGCAGTGAAGTCGCACGTACTGTAGCAGCTGCCTGTAATTCTAGTGCCTATAACCCTTCTTCTTTAACATCACAGCCCATGGTCTGCCTTAAGAGTCATGAATTGTCGTAATGTGAGCCGTTGGATGTTTGCATAAACTGCTGTTTTTTTCCAGTTTATTCTTTGGCCTGATTCAATGATGTATGTAACCAAAATATGCTTCCTGGTTTTTAATTCCTGTTTTCCTACTTCCCCGAAGCGGACTATGTCATCTGCAACATCAGATGAGCCAATGAGAACTTGTTTCTGCCCAGTGTGAATCCTTTGAGGTCCTTTTGTGTGACCATTTTACTTATGTAACACGATAGCGGGTTGGCGAATGAAATAAAGAGTAGCAAGGAAAGCAGATCCCCTTGTCTGAGCCCATTAGTTGGTATTATGGGTTCCACATAATGTCCATTTATTAGTAGTCAAATAGTTGGGTGGATACACAAGCTTTCAACCTGTATATCCATTTTGTATCATATCGTATATGTCCCATTATCCTCCACCGTCAGTTGTAGTCCTCTCTGTCGATGCCTTTCCCATATCCATCTTCAGTATGAAACTTTTCTTTTCCTCGATGATCGAGTGCCAGATTTCTTGTACGATCATGACTCCAATTATATCTTGTTCAGGGACGAATCCCATTTGTTCCTCAGTAATCGATTTTCCAATTATACACCTCCATCTGCTGACTAGGACTTGTGCCAAAATTTTGTAAATTGTGTTGCATAGACTGATAGGTTTCTAGGGCTCCGGCTCCTTTGGTTTCTCTCTTTAGGAATAAGAGATATGTGTTTCATTCCATTCTCTGGGAATAGCCAAATATTTCTCAAAGTGCTCGAGTGCTTGATAAATTGTGCACTTCACATCCTTCCAATGAGTTTGGTAGAAGTCAGCCGTCCATCCTTTGGGTCCTGGGCACTTGTCTTTTGGGAGATTGAATACTGCTTCCTTGATCACTTCCTCTGAAAAACTGGCTGTTAAGAATGCGTTGTCTTGATCATCAATCGATTCCCAAGCCCCGTCTAGAATGTTCCTGTGACACTCCTCTTTTAAGTCTTGGCTTTGTTGTGTCAGCTCTGTGAATTGCACTTTCCAGCTTTTGGAGAAGAAACATTTAAGTACTCTGTTCATTTCTGTTGGTGTGGAGCAGAGGTCACCTTGCTCACTGGATTATTTGTAAGATTTGCTTCCTTCACTTGACTCTACGAATGGATTCATGGAAAAAATTTGAGTTATCTTCCCCTTCACGAAGCCATTACTTAGGGCTCGTTTGATTATTGTGAACGAATAAATTGATTCCAATTTCTTGATATGGTCAAATATCTCAGATCATGCTAATTATATTATGAAATTGAGGAATTTGAGTTTCATGGTGAATGAGAATTCTTTCTCTATTAGAAAGTGGTAAATAATAGTTCACTCTCAAAATGAATGAGTTCCAGTTCATAGAGTAGGCAAGGAGGCAGTAACTTGACCTTAGTATTTGAAGGCAAACATGACCATATTTAGTGCTAATCTGGAAACAATGTTAAATACAGTTCATTGGTTCCAGGTATACCCAACAAATAATAGATATTCGAATTCAATGATTTCAACATTGCATATCTAGCTTAACAACATGAATTGAATTGGCAGTTTCGAGGCCCATGATTTTTGATGAATATAAATCATCATGGAATTGCAAGTTTATACAGAAAACAGTTCCTTGTCTGAGAATTTTTTTTTTAATCTCTAAGTTATATAGGATATCTTTGTGTTGGTCGAAGGATAAGTGTTTGGTTTGTATCCATCCGCTCAGCTAATAAGGTGTTTATGATCATTTCAGCGTCCCCCATGTGATAATTGCCTGCTAGCCTTTTGATTTCTTATAGAATTTCCAGTTTCTTCTGTTTTAACATGATTTTTCTGACTAAATATCTTCATTTAGAAAGTTATCTCTCTGCTGCAGATGGCAACTAGTGCAAATGCTCCAGGAAATGATGCTTCCAAGATTACTAACAACAATGCATCATCAACAATCACTGATAACAAGTTCTGGCATGACACTCTCCAAACCTTGGCACAACAAGCATCTGTATGCGGCATAGCTACAGGCTACTGCATCTCAGCATCTCTCCTCTCCATAATAAACAAATGGGCTGTAATGAAGTTCCCCTACCCTGGTGCCCTAACAGCCTTACAATACTTCACCAGTGCACTTGGCGTCGTCATATGCAGCCAGCTAAAGCTCGTAGAGCATGACCGCCTTGATCTCCTCACAATGTGGAGATTTTTACCCGCCGCTATCATATTCTACCTCTCACTCTTCACAAACAGTGAGCTTCTCCTCCATGCAAACGTCGATACCTTCATTGTTTTTCGCTCTGCAGTCCCAATTTTCGTAGCAGTAGGCGAAACCCTCTACTTAAATCAACCGTGGCCTTCTTTATTAACTTGGGCCTCGCTTGCCACAATTTTCGGAGGCAGCGTGATTTACGTCCTCACTGATTACCAATTCACATTGACCGCATACACCTGGGCCCTCGCTTACCTCATTAGCATGTCGATTGATTTTGTGTACATAAAGCATGTGGTGATGACCATTGGACTGAACACGTGGGGGCTGGTCCTGTACAACAATTTAGAAGCTCTTGCGCTGTTCCCACTCGAGTTATTGATAATGGGGGAGTTGAAGAAGATAAAGCACGAGATTTCTGATGAATCGGATTGGTACTCTTTAGGGGTCTTGTTGCCTGTGGGGTTGTCTTGTTTGTTTGGGCTGGCGATTTCGTTCTTTGGGTTTTCGTGTAGAAGAGTGATATCTGCGACAGGGTTTACTGTTCTTGGAATTGTGAATAAGCTGTTGACTGTTGTGATAAATTTGGTGATATGGGATAAGCATTCATCGGTGGTGGGGACAGTTGGGCTGTTGATCTGCATGCTTGGTGGCGTGTTTTACCAGCAATCTACGATGAAGCCCAAGGTTGTGGTGGCTGAAGTGAAGGCGGGTTTGGGTGGCGAGGAGGAGCAGAAGCTGTTACTCGAAATGCAGCCCATCACAGAATCAGGGGAGTTGAAATGAGTGATTCTTGGGTTATTCTTTCTGTTTCTTGCATTATTTGATTCTTTTGCCACTGATATGCCTCGAAAAAGAAGAAAGGAAAAGTGAAGATTCAGGATAATTTGGTTATGTAAGTTTGTTGTGTTGATAGTGAAATTCTGAATTGTATTCATTTCTCAGTTCTTAAAAGATATAGAGTTGCATCAGAAATTCTTAAAGATGCTTTGACCGTTTATGATTTTGCCCATTCTATGGTGAATTTTTAGCACTACCTTGGCTGGGATGTTAATTCCACCAAAATTATGTTCATCACAAGCATTTTTGTGTTCCAAATTCATGGACCATGATTAATTTGTTGAGGTGGTGGTTTGAATCTAATACAGATGATGTAATGTTTAAAAGGGCCAAAGACATTATCATGGTGTTATCGTTAATTTACGACCAAGACCAAGCTAGTCATTTATCCCTAATTTCTTTAAGAGCCAATAACACAAAACACCCGTGTAGTTTACCTTTTATGGCACTTGTACCCTATTATTTTGTCACAAACACCCGTTGTGCTCATTGATTGAAACCCTACAGAAATGCTAAAAAGTAATCAAATCTAATTCTAAATTTCGAATGATCGCCTAATTTCACTTTTGAACTTGTTTATAGTGTTTAGAGTTTAATTTAAGCATTTTTTAGGGCTTCAATCGATGAACCAAAAAGGCATTTGTGACAATAAATTACTTGAGGAGGGTACAACTGTGACAAACTACAAGGGTTGTTTTGTGTAATTAACCCTTTCCTTGATTTACATTGGAAATCAAAATCATAAAAAGATGAGTCACCTGTTTCAATCCAATGTAAAGTAATAAAAAGTTGAGTTGTAACCACCTCATTAATCATTCTTATCTTAAACTATACAAATAGGGACCAAATTATGAATAATATTGTTGTTTGTTCTTTCATAACTCAAAGAGAAATCACAATAAAGAAATGATAACAGATCAATCACATATAGTGACGAGTGAACAAAAGGACTGATATGATTGAAAAGGATGACATACATAATCTGATGTTATTTCACCAATCTCCTTCATTATGCAATTAATCACATTGATAACATAGATTGATCTTGATCAAATCTAGTTGTTCATTCAGGATATGCTTCAATGATGGACACTACTGCTTGAATTTCTGTGATTTTGTAACGAGGGAAGCCTCCCATTTTCAAAATCTTTTCCCACTCTTCTTCGGTTCTTTCTTTTCCGCCGGTATATGCAAACATAACAATATCACATGCCATCTTTATGTCTCCGAGGGTACCCTCTTTATCGGTGAGAACGATATCAATGATCATCAACTTTCCCGCAGTTTCCTCCGTTATTGCTTTGCGGCAGTTTCATAAGATCCTCATGCCATCTTCATCTTCAAAGCAATGTAATATCCACTGTCGGAGGAAGACAGAAACTCAAATCAGAGGTCAACAGCAATATGCATAAATCGTTTCAAGTTAGTTACCTTCATGAAGATTGCATCGGCCGGAGGAATGGAATCTCGAAACATGTCTCCCCCGACATGAGTTATGCTGCCATCATGCACACGAGCACCTTCCACAACATGCGGCAGATCGAAGTTAACACCGCGAATATGAGGAAACATGCCAACAATCCTCTCAAGGGCGACCCCCGTGCCTCCTCCCACATCCACAATCGACTGCAGACCCTTAAATCCATCCTTGTAAGCATCCATCACCGCATCAAGGACAACCTCGCTCATACAATCCATCGCCTCATGAAACACACGACCAAACTCAGGGGGTCTTTGCTCGTCAGTGAATACAACCCCATCCCATGAGCCAAATCAAACGCATTGCCACCATTTCAAACACATTTGCTAGGCCGTGACCCACAAGAATGGCCCATGAATTTGTTGTGCAGAATGACCATCGGAGCAAGGCTACGTTCGGAACAGTATGCCGTTGCTAGCCATTTGGTGCTCGGGATTGACCTGTATAAGGTCTCACCCGTGCTTTCGTCGATCTCTTTGCCAAGAATGCCCTTGCAAGCGAGGAAACAAAGGATTCGGTTAAGCGCGGGTATGTTTGAAGGTGGAGGTGAAGAGATCGAGTTGGCAATTTCAGTTACAGACAGGGGTCTATTTTCTTCTTGTGCATGAAGAATGTCTGCGACGCCGAGGTCTATGGCGCAATTGAGTACTAATGTGTCTAAGTAAGCAAAGGTAGCTTGCCATATCTTGGCTTGGCCTTCAAATAGTGGCACTGCCTCCATTATCGGATGTGTTTCAAATTCTCTTTTTTTCCCCCCTTCCAAATTTGTGTTGTTAGTTCTTTCAAAACGTACTTCATTTATTTATATACAAACTTGTAGTCTCCATTGCATTAATGTCGACGTGTTATAATCAATGCAGTAATAATTCTATTGAATCATTTGCTAACTTGATTGGAGACAAACCTGTGTTTCAACAACCAAGACAGATACCATAAAGATGGATATACAGTTATTTCAATATTATTTTTGTCCTTGCTATTCAGTAAAGTAGTCATCTCCGTGCCTCCGCCTGTTCATTTCATCCTGTGAGATGTTCAATCCTGACCGGGCTTTGAACCTTCCCCCATCACGAAAAGGAATGTCCAATGACAATCCTAACATATCAGGAATGCCCCTATAGGTGTCTCGATTACATATAGTTTCCGATCATACATGAGAAATAGCATGTTTAAGCCACAACGAAAACGAGAAATATGATGATGCCACATAATTAAATTCATAAAAGGAAAAGCAAAACGGATTACTAGTCATTTCCAGAAGATAAGGTAGACAGAGACAAATATAGCATGAAAAATACTCGAGAGTAAATAAATAAAGGTCGGTGGTTTTTTTTTGGTGTGTGTGTGTGAGGGGTGGGGGAGCATCTCATATACGAAGGCTTGCTCTATTCTTAGGTAGTACGCCGCCCGCGTCCATAATGCACCCGCATGATTTGTTACATATGGTTTTCAATGGTACATGAGCAATAATAGCATGTTTAGGCCATCGAAAACGAGAGAGAGATATGTGACGATGTCACATAATTAAGTTCATAAAGGGAATATCAAGCAAAAAGGAGAAAAAAGAATTACTGGTCATATCCAGAAGACAAGATAGACAGAGAAAAATATAGCATGCAAAATACTCGACAGTAAAAAATGAAAACATAAATAAACAGTGGGTGGGGGGGGAGGGGGGGGGTGCACGGAAGTAATTTACATATGCTGTTTTATATTTGCACTAAACTATGGAAAGAAGGCCGGTACCTGTCCTCAACTTTGTGTTAGTGTCTCAGGTAGTATAGAATGTTATAAAGTGTAGGAGATTGTCAAAGAATTGAGGATTAGGTTCCTCTATTCATTGTAATCTGGTATTAGAGTCTACAATTTATTCATTAATCAAATATGGATAACAATTAGAACCGGAAAAATACGACAAGCCTTAAGTCCAGGGCTCCAAGCTGTCGTATTTACTTGCATGAGATGGATCCCACGACGACGACGCACAAACATCATCTAGATGCTGAAAGCAAAAACTTGAATGTAATGTGAACGTGTCTCGTGCTGTTTTGGAGGTTAATTAAAGCAAGTGTGCTTGAATACTTAAAAAGAACAGACAAATAGCATTACCAAATACGATACATGTTTAATTGTTCAATGCTTACACTTTTTTTTACACCATGGCATAAATACTCACCCTTAAAAACAGTCTAGATTAGCTATCCTGAAGAAACATAGGAATATGTTAATAAATCTCTGAAAGAGGTTAAAAAATTTGATTATGGGGGCACTTCTGCTTCATGTAGTAAGCCGAATCTTTGTAACGACACAAGATTGGCGCCAGAGTATCAAAGATGACATAATAACAAATGTATAGAAAACACCAGCTTTACGGCATGAAATTGAAACTTGATATTTTTGGGATATATTCTTAAATTAAACGCACAGAAGAAAGTGTAATTTTCTACCTAAAATTAAATGGCTCAAGGAAAGTCACATAACTATCACCTTGGAAGTTGATGTTTGTTGTGTTGCCTTGAATGCCAGTATGTCTGGTGAAGGATTTACAGCAAGTCTGGGAGCCTCATCGGTCCAAAATGAAAGTTATTCCTAGATAGGGATGAATAGGAATAAACTACTGATATGTCCAAATTAAAAATTCTAACCAATACACTTGCTAATCAAAAACCACAATTGCAAACCTTTGAGAATATGAGACAAGATGATATAATACTATACAAACTACAATTGTAGTTTGTATAGTATTATATCATCTTGTCTCATATTCTCAAAGGTTTGCAATTGTGGTTTTTGATTAGCAAGTGTATTGGTTAGTAGATAGGGATGAATAGGAATAAACTACTGATATGTCCAAATTAAAAATTCTAACCAATACACTTGCTAATCAAAAACCACAATTGCAAACCTTTGAGAATATGAGACAAGATGATATAATACTATACAAACTACAATTGTGAACTATAACATAGAGCAAGAGATAAGGATCGCAATCAAATAAGAATGAGCATATAAAGTGGAAGCAATAATTTAGCATGCAATTTTTAAGCAAATAAACTGTAAAGCATAAGAGAAATTGCAAACGCAAACACGAATCGATTTAGGGAGTTTCCCCAGTCCAATTTTTTTAGGCGTATGAGCCCATTCCACTAGAACACATCTTTCTCGGAGGCAAACACGTTACCCGCAAGTAACCCACAACCCCGCTTACGGTGGAGACCTAACCAACACGTCTCCTCAAAAGACCACACGTTGTTCGCCACTACGAACAACACTTTTTATAAGCTTTTCCCGCCTCTCTCTCAATACAATCACACGTGCTCACACTTGAGCACTTCTTCTCTCCACAAGTTCTTCTTTGTTACAAAGCACTCTTGTACTTAAGAATCCTCTCAATGAAAAACGAAGGCAAAATACAAGCTCAAGATTACTCTCAACGGAGTTTTATAATTGAAGCACCAGTACTCAAGAAAAATGGAATATCAAACTAGAAGCTCTTGAGTGATTTTGTGTGAGAATGATTTTAGATAAGCTAATGAATATTTGATCAAACTCTCACAAGAGATGACATATTTCTTTTGAAGACCACTTTATAATATAGGCAACTGAATGATTGGCGCTCAAAAAACCAATACAAAACCTTTTTATAGCCCCCAAAGAAAATTAGCCGTTATGGGTCAAAAGCAGCAGAAAACGCTCACGGAAAATGTCTGAAGAACATCGAGGCAGCCATCTGACCTTTTTTAAAAAATCTTAACTGCAGACTTCAGAAGTTCAAATAGACAGATGTTTGAAGAAGAAAAAGTTTTGGAAAAAACATAACATTAGACGTCTGCAGTCTGCCGCGATGAGCTGCAGACGTCTGTATTCCTTTGTGGGAAGCGCATAGCCAAAACAAGATGTGTGAAGTTCAAATTGGCAGACGTCTGAAGTTTAAAAAATACCATTTGAAACCCTTTATCACACGTCTGGCCATTGACCTTCAGACGTCTGTCTCATCTCAATATTTCTGATATTCCAGATATCAACAATGCACAGGCGTCTGAACTACAACAAGGAAGACATCTGGCCTGGCACAAAAACAACAATTTGGGTTTTCTGAAAAAAGAAAAACTTTGAAAATGAAAAACCCTATGTTTGTAAAACCTTGGTGCTATCGTGTGTGAGTGTTCAAGAACTCTAAATGATATAACCATAATATTTTGAGTACTTACAAAGAATCCTATATCGGTATCGCAAATTTTTCGAATTCTTGAATCTTCGTCGTCTCGAACTCTTGAACTTTGACATGTGCTTGAACTTGGCTTCATAGCTTCATATCTTCAAACTTGGACACGTCACTCACAAGCGTTGGTTGATGAATTTTCAATTTGATTTCGACTAATAACGCTTCAAACTAGGTCTTGGTTTCTTGATGCAATCCTTATTCGAGATACGCGATTTCAGGACCCTAAACGATGGAATTTTGCGATTCCGAGAGACGTCAATGTAATGCTTGTGGCATATCCATTGACCCATACAATTTTGCAAGATCTTCAATTTGGCTGGTGAAACGCGCGAATCAGACAAGATTTGACAGTTCGGGTTTCATCACTTCTTAGCTATACGCAGCTTGATCTGGACAAATTGAAATACACTCGTCCGTACCCTCCAAGTTCCATTAGATATTCCAATTAAGCTCAATTTTCTCTATCCTCCTTTGTATGCTTGTGTCGTGATAAAGTCTTGAAAACCAATCTCAAACACGACCAAGCATATCATACATAATGTTATGAATGTTGCGCCACGGCAGCGCCCCGGCCGTCTACTCGAGGCCAAAATGCGGAATCAAAAATTTTCTTAACTTTAAACCGGCGCTACCGCGGACAATAAACCCGGATCGTAACCATTAACCTAATCCTAGCAAATAAGAGAATGAGGTAGAGAGCTATACCAAGCGATCCGTGTCCTTCGGTCTTCGTCTCCACTCCGATCTCCCGCGGAATCACCGTTCGTCGCCTCCTCGTCGGAAAGGGCACCACGTAGCCGATTTCTTTTACGGGCTCCCACCTCTGGACCGAGGCAACTCGGGCGCGAAGTTGGCTAGCCGACGCGTCCAAGATTTGCTGTAGATGTAGTGTAGAAATGCTTGTCTCATTTGGGGTAGTGAGGTTGCCATTGGGTGATGGAAGAATCAAAGAACTTTGGAGAGGGGTTTATGATTTTGGAGCATGCAAATGAGATGATCTAATTTCCCTCATCAAAAATGAAAACTTCTCTCTTCCTCCCACAAAGTGGCCGGCCCCTATATGATAGAAATGAGGAGAGAAAAACCCAAAACCATGAAGGGAGGTAATGGTAAGAAAAGTAGAGGGTGACCACATCCATGGGCAATGATAACAAGGTCAAATCTAAATCAAGATCAACTCTAATCATAAAGAAATGATGTATAAAGCATCTCATGATGATAGAAGCCACAAATGCAAGAAACCCCCCCTCCACAATAAGTTATTTGCAAACATGCAAATAACCCCCTCCACCAGAAAAGTCCGGCCGCGAAGGAACAAAGGAAAAACTGGCCGGAACGGAATGCGAACTGGCAACTTCAGAAAACTAATCCCGTAATAAATTACAGGAAAACCCCACGACTGCATATACATGCCCGCATTTGTTTTCCCACTAAATACAAATGCAAAGAGACAAAACTACACTGTCTAATACTAGGATCCGGCTTAAGCCAAAGCCGGCTAATAAAATCCGTCCGATCACGATCCGTGCAATACCGCACGTATCTGATCAAACCATGCCATATCTCCATACGGCCTCTACAGCGTTTCGCCCGAAACTTGAGTAACTGTCTGTGTGGGGGACTCTAAAGACTCGTCAATACTATAACTGTGGATTTAACCACTAGCACGTCAGAGGTATTAGCCATACGTAACGGGCTACCAGCTATTGACCAAAAGGGACGTCGATGAGCGAACTCATCCTGACACCCTACTGAGCCTGTCAGTGACAATATCCGTACAGTCCGGTCCGTTCGTCTATGAGCATCGCATGGCGGGCCTAGGGGGTTGGTAAAAGTCAGACCCCCAAAAGCGGTACAAGTCGTGTCGGAGTGAAGCCCAGAACACCCTGAGATACTACTGGAATACCTACCAGTAAATCTCCTGCCTCGGCCGAGGACTTTGTGTAATGGCTCTCCTAGACACAGCGCGACCTCACCCCCAATACCGCGAGAGACGAACCCCTGCAGATCCGCTCACTGCCTCCATGTGGCTCGAGACTGTATCCAACTAAAACCTGTTTGCACGACTCCTTTGAGCCGTGGTAGAGTAGTAATCAAAGCACAATGGGAACTCACACGAGACAAATGACGATCTCAGGTCGATGAACTAACCTGTACACATGTCACCAGGGAACTACTATCTGACGTCAGGTATAATACCAACTAGCAGGTTCCCGGCGAGTCCTGTCTGGTGTACTCATAACCCAATGAGCACCTGTATACATCTTAGGTGAACCAACTGACACCAGTGGCTTGTGAGACCGGCCACCGCCCCTCGTCGGGGTCTCGACTGTATACACTAGTCTACTCTGGAGAATCGATGCCCTGTCTCGAAACTCCCACGACTAGGAACCTTTTAAGGATGTGCTTATAGACCCCAGCTCCCACGTATATGATCGCCCTCATACTGCTGGTAGTCAAGCAAGAATCCTAGGGGCTCTATCAACGTGCAATAGCGACTCGTAAGGTCACCTAAAGCAGTACACGATGATAAAGATAAACCAGATAGCATACTATCATCTTGAGTAAGACTGTCCTACCGGGATAGGTCCTCCCTCAATCATTGCAATCACGTGCCTGTGATCCAATAATTGACTCTGAGGGCACTATCTCCAACAATCTCCCACTTGCACTCAAGGCTAATTATTGCGATGCCGCATACTCACAGCCCGTGTGATACCGAACACCCAACTCCTCTACTAGTCAGTCTCACAATGCTCATTTGCGAAACTATTGCGTTCGAGGAATAGCCTCAGTGAGTGGATCCGCTGTGATGTTTCTTTCTATGTCTCTCTATATCTCAAGTTCGCGGAGAAAAGCATCTCCCAAAATGAGCAATACCTGTCTTAGAATATGTCTGGATATCTGATGGGACCTAGCTCATAAATGAACTCCAAATCCAAACTTCTTAGACTGTATCGACAACTGAACTTAATCAGTATCCTGAGCCATGCCTCCCTCAGTATCCGCCTCGACCATCTGTCCAAAATACTGCCCCTCGTCAGAGGGAAAACTAAAACTCTGACGGCCACTCTGCCGTCTAGGTCACCTTGGAAGCCTGGAATGATAACCGTCTCCTAAAGGAGGCTGTCGTTTTCATATCCCTAGAACATCCACTTATGTTCTAAAACTGCTTCCGACTGTTTTTTCAGGATTGGATCAATATCAACTTATTGTATCTACTGCAAAAACAACATCTGGTGTGGTACTTGACATCTCATGATTGACTCAATTGCCTAAGCAAGTGATCTGCCAATCATGCACATTCCTCTCTACTTTAGTCTATAAGACACCTTTAGAGAGGGTGACTCCATCACTTGCAGGTACACTACCGTGTCAGGAGTCGTCCACTCTAAATACTCATAGAATGCTGTCTAAGTACCCAGATTGGGAAACCACCCAAATCTAGATCTAAACCCATAGATCCAGTAACCAGAATGTCTTGACATTATATCCAAGTCCCATGTGGAGAAACCACTGTATGACAACCAAAGTATAACCGACCGTAGTATAGGAATATCACTTCCTACTCTGTGTATGTCATCCAAATACCAGGACATTACACCCTACTACCTTCTTAACAGATCCATCCCCTATTCTGATGAAGTCAAACCTATGACTTCACATCAGAAATAAATGATCTATCTCCGCTATATTTGCTTTAGTCTATAAATAGACATAAGCTACCTGTCCACCAATGCTTCCGCTGCTCCCACTAACCATGACAACCCTCTGGCAGAGTCATATACACGTACACTTCTAAAGCTAGTTTAGAACGACGCTATACTCATTCTCCTGCCGGGTCTCACAGTCTGGAACAACAGCAATAGAAAGTCTGGGTAAACAAGAACCTCCCTGCCACCGTCCCTGAGCATACCGAAGTACCTCTCGGGTGCCTGAGGTTACCCACAATATCTGCGGAGTGGCCAATGGAATGTCAAACCAGATTGAATCTTTAGGTTCTTATCAAATCTTCAGTAATCGTTTGCGGTTCTGGAATCACTTCCAGTTCTACCATACTCCCACTACTGCTTTCTGAAAAAATCCATTTCTTTTAAAAATGTGGCGAGTCAAGAACAATATCACTATTGATCTTCCAGATGGTAGAAAGTCAACCCTCGTCATAGCCCGGGTCAACCCACAAACAGCCATTACAGAAATGTGCCTTGAGTTATCCGGAGTCTGGTTTTAAGCATAAGCCGGACAACTCCCCGTACCTTAACATCGTTAAGATATGAACTGTTCTATATCCAATATAGAAATAGAGGCACTGATTTAATTGAACCAGATTCAAATCATGCAGTTATCTCCAGTGCATGTCAACTAAATGGAGAGAGGCCGATCAGCGTTACTCAACTTAGGAATGTTTCCAATTATGAGTAACCTGAAAGAGAAGCAAGTTCTCTTAATCATTACTATCAACTGAATACCATACACAAGTATCTACATCTTCGATCACCTTGAAAAATCCCGATACTTGCAACTCCTGGTTCTCTACTTTATTCATACACCTATAACTTCTCAAAATTTAGACCCTGTGTTTCTACGAAACACCTGTCTAAGAACTAGAGAAGTCATAAATAAACCGAATATAGTACGAGGACCAACCCCTCTGTCCTAATGGACACTGGACAACATACAATACTCTGTATAAGTCCCCTGAGTGTAATAACTCATTCACTGTGTGTCGTAGGTCGAAAACTGTACTTATGGTTAAGAAGAATTACACCGCTGTTCAATGCTCCTTACCTAACCATCCACTGATATAGGTAAATGTCATAGAAATAATTTCAAAAAGTCATATCTCACTCTATAAAAATAGACGTACAGATATATCAATTTGAAATTGGTGCGTAACAACGGATATTCAAAACCAAATATTTGCCGTCCGGCAAACAACCCAGGTGACTTCCTCAAATATCACCAATTACAACGAATTCCGATATAATGAGGACAATCACCTAATTCCCAATAACTTACTCCCACTCATCATCTGTAAAACCATACAGATGTGAGAATCTTACCTGGTAAATACATACCCTGGAGCAAGTGTCTAATTGGGAAATCAGTTTTCTTTTAACAGTACTCAGTGAAACTGAAACATTGAAATGTTTCGATGGGGTATCCCGGTATTCTTAGTAAGGCCTCTTCCATTATCCAGATTCACAACTGTAACCGTATATTTCTTTGCCATCTTTCCAAATCCCTTTATATGTCTTTAGTCATTACCTTCTGTACACCCCTTTAGGCCAAATGGTTTTCTTCCTTCCCTACCGTTCAGCACCAGCCTATGGTTTGGAAGAAGACTATCCAATCAGCATAATGGGTGTACTGTCCTAATCCTAGGAACACTCGCAATGCGAGAGAAGGTGAAGATAAAAGACAACCGAATAAACCTTATTCCTATTTCTCCTGAACCAGAATCCATCCTCGAACTGGAACAAGTTCCTTTCGAGTTCGTATATAACCATACGATGGAGTATCCAATAAACTGTGGATCTTCGTAGTGATACGGAGTGTCCTGGAGAAATACAAAGGTGAAATGGGAGTGGTAAAGAAACACTTGGTTTGGTCGTGAATGTCAGTCGCAATTTACTTTGCTCTCTTTCTAATCCCTTTCTTTGTCTTAACTTAATACCTTCTGTACACCGTTTAATCTAATTGGTTTTCTTCATTCCCTACCGGTCGGCACCTGCCTATGGTTTGGAAGAAGACTATCCAATTTGTGTAATAGGTGTATTATCCCCTAACCTAAGGGGCACTCGCAACCTGAGAGAAGGTAAAAGAAAAAGACAACTGAATAGTCCTATTCGTTTTCTCCAGAACCGGAAACCATCCTCGAATTCCTTCGAGTTCGTATATAACCATATGATGGTTTTGTCCAATGGAAGTGGACGTTTGTAGTAATACGGGGTGTCCTGGAGAAAAGGGTAAAAGTAGGAGTGGCAACGAGGTATGCAACTCTGACAATCCAAAAGCCAATGTTAAGAAGGTTCGGTCAACTTGGTCACTGAGTCATAGTCTAGGGTCGGGTCAATGGTCGCTGCCAAAGAGAGAGAGAAAAGAAACACTCAGCGTGCACTCTAACCTAGATCAGAATGGTTATCACTTTATCTAATCTGGAAACCTCCCACTGTAACCTCAAATTCTTCTCCAAACCTGAAAGAAGAATTAGTCGGGATCACCCGAGGAGTAAACCAACTCATCAGTGGGAATCGGGATCCAACTTGTAGGGTTCCTAGGCACTCTAGTGAGGTCTCCCAAGCCATCAACCATGGCAATTTCAAAAATTATGGTGCCTACAAACCCTAAACTACGGATCGATAACTAGATGTCTAGGCGAAAAAGAACTAGTTAACACTTAACTATTGGGAATACGGAAATACAACCTTTGTAGATCCGGTGCTCCACCTCCATAGCTCCGCAACGAGGTCCTCTCCGCTGTCCAAATCAAATCCGGGCTCTAGAGTCGGCTTCGTCGGAGAATGGGCAAGCTAGGTCGTCGATGTCCATGCCGAAGATGATCTACGTCGAGGCATCGCTAGATCAAGCTCACAACTTCACCAAGTCATGAAACTTGTGAAGTAAACACACTCTACTACTTGGCAAGAGGTAGAGGATGAAGAAATAGGAGTTGGGTTAACTTTAGAATTGGATTTCTCACTCAAAAACATCAATCACCATTGATGGAGGTGAAGCTTTTCTTCTTGAAGTCAAGGAAGAAGAAGAAGAAGCTTATAATAAGTTAATTCTAAAAAGAAAAGAATAATACATTCTTATCATCTTAGAACCATGGTTTAGTGTAGAGAATTAATCATGGTTGAGTGGTATGGTTAGGGTTAAGGATGAGATAAGAATAGTGGACTAAGTCAAAGCTTCATGAAGCTTTAACAAAACAACAAAAGAAGCCACCATCCTTTTCTCTTTCTTTTATTCATTTATCAAAAATAAATGGATAACTAAATAAGATAAATGATAACTAAATTATAAACCCTAACCATTTCATTAACCAAGGTTTAATACTTTACACTTAACCAAAAAGCATGCATCATCAAACATGATACAAGCAAGTGCACAAAATCATATCGCATATGTAATGCGCACATCCGAGCGAGAAAATCCATTTTAAAGTGAACCCATACTAGTTAATGCAAAGTAATATATCAAATATATTATTATACATTAAATCATTAAATCAACACTTGATTCAATGATCCGGTCATGTCGCACACAACCGACTAGTATACAATGTATCGGCTTATCGAATCAACGCTTGAATTGATAACTAGGTTATATCGCATACAACCATTCGATACATTCATCGCGAGAATAGAATACGGTATCACATACACGCATTATTCTCGGTCCCGCACATATCTCATATGCGCTCCTATTTCGTTTCGCTTGAGCCAGGAAACCTCTGTGTAGGACTCTAAAGACTCGTCAATACGCCGGCAGCAGGTGAAGATCATATCAAACACCCACAAGCCGCAAGCGGTCTGCTAAACGTAACGGCCACCCGGGTATTGAGCGATCTGAAGATCGACGAGCAAGCCCGCTCACACTCCAGTGAATCCGACCAGTAACACTACCGTACAGTCCGGTCTGATAGTCTGATATGTCGCATATCTCGCCTAGGGGTGGTAGACGTCAGACCCCAATAGCTCAATAAGTCGTGTCGATATGAGGTCTATAACTGTTCGAGAAACTACTGGTAACACTTACCAGTAAATCTCAGCAACCCTGGCCAGGGATTTCCTGTTATAGCCAATCGAACACAGCACAACATCAACCCCCATATACCGGGAGAGACGAATCCCCTCCTATCGCTCATTGCCTCCATGTGACTCGGGACTGTACCCAAAAACCACCGTTTTGCACGCCCTCTTGGACGTGGTAAGATGGAAATCAAAGCACAGTGGGAACCACACAAGACTCTATGACGATCTCGGGTCAACAGACTACTCTGTACCAGTGTCACCAGAGAACTGCCATCTGACGTGAGGTATAATACCATTTGGGAGTTCTCGGCGAGTCCGTCCAGTGTACCCAGTCTCAACTGAGCATCCGTATATCATCTCCGATGTCAAACACCAATGGATATGGGATCATCCATCGCCCATCTGTATGGGTCGAGAAGGTATACGCTAGTCTACTCTGGTGTATCGATGCCCCGTCTCGATACACCCACGACTAGGGACTTTGAAGGATGTACTTATAGACTACCATGTCCCCACTAGTATGATCCGCATCATAGTCCAGGTAGTCAAGTACAGATCCTAAGGGCTTTACCAACATGTAACAGAGAGACAATCAGCATACACGTTAAGGTAAAGTTCAACCAGATAGCATACTATCATGTCAGCAAGAAAGTCCTCCCTATATATGTCCCAGCATCCACTACAATATACATCCTATGTACAGTAATGGCCTCTAGGGCATACATATAACTAACAATCTCCCACTTGCACTAGGGCCATCTGTAGCAGTGGTTGCAGTATCTCATACTCAACCATCCCATAAAAGTCTCTCTCTGGGAACAGGCCTTTGTGAGTGGATCCGCTGTGTTGTCCTCTGAGTCTACTCTCCTAACCTCGATCTCCCTGGAGATCAACCATCTCCATGATCAAGTGATACTGTCTTAGAATATGTCTGGATCACTGATGGGACCGGCGTTCCTTGGCATAAGCCACAACTCCATTGTCACACAATGGGAGGAACATGGTTCATCTTATGAACCAATATATACCCAAACAGCCTCTTTGGTAGCATCTTAAATAGCGATGTATCAAGCCTTTATCGTCTAGTATGCCACGGTATATAGCTTGGAACTCTTCCAACATGCCGTCCCTTTACTGAGGGTAAAGACAATGCCTGCGACTGACACTCAGTCGTCATTATCACCCTGGAACCTTTCCAGTGATTCTCCCCAGGATCGGTTGATACCATCTCACTACAACTAGTGAGTATCCTAACATGCATTTAGATCTATCTCATAGATCCAAAACTCAGGATTTATGAGGTATCATTTTGATCCTATATGGAGAATCTTTGTGATAAACGGAGATTGATCGAGCGTAGCATAAGAAACTCCTTTCTTATCAAGAGTATGTCATCCACGTACTCTACGAGGATCACCACCATACTCCCTACTACCTTTTTGTTTATACAAGGTTCATCTACCATTTTGATGATGTCAAACTCTTTGACTAATCCATCAAAACAGATGTTCCAACTCCGCGATGCCTGCTTTAATCTTATAAAGCATCTTGCTCACGTTTCCACTGCTCCCACTGTCTACGAAGCCCTCTGGCTGTGTACTTATAGACGCTCTCTTCTAAATCATCATTTAGAAAAGCTGTCATGACACCCAACCACCAAATATCGTAGTCATGGTATGCAGCCGTGGCAAGTAGGATCTGGATGGACTTAAGCATAGCTACTTAGAAAATGTTTCATCATCATCCATACCTGGTCAATGATGTAGACCTTTAACAAGTCTAGCTTTGAAAGTCTCAACTCTTCCATATACTCCAAGTAATCTTCTCAAGATATACTTGCTCCTGATGGGGATTTAACCCTTCAGATATAGCAACCAAAGTCCATACTTTGCTGGTGTATAAGGATTCCATCTCAGATCGCTAAGCATCCAGCCATTCTTACAGAGTCCCACTCCTGATGGCCAGCTCGAAACTAGTTGGGTCATCATCTCATGATGTAATCCTCGCTCCCACTGTCATAGAGAAACCGAAGTATCTCTCAGGTGGGTGAGGAACCCTATTAGATCGGCGGAGAGGCTGAGGTTCGTTGGAATCTACTGAATCCTTTGGTTCTACCAAATCATCTACTGTTGTTTGTATAGCTGGAACCTTTCCAGTTGTACATAACAGATCTTGCCTCGAGCTTGTCCGGATTTTGCTTTTCAGACATAGGCCGGACAACCCCAAATCTTAACTGACTTAAGACATGGGCTCTTCCCATACCATATCTCATATGGAGTGGTAGGCAACTGATTTGATTCGAGCCGTATTCAATAGGTATGCAGCTTCATAAGTGCATAACTCCCAAAAGGAAATAGGTAACTCAGTATTACTCATCATAGAGCACACCTTATCACATAGGGTGTAATTGCTCCACCCCGATATACCATCGTGCTATGGTGTATACGGAGGAGTAATGCTGAGAGAGAATCTCATTCTCCTTTAGAATGGTCCAGGAATTCCGTGCTCAAGTATTCTCCTCCTTGATCTCATCATAGGTCATAATACTTATACCCGTATTTTGGTTCTCTACTTCTAACTTATATTCTGTGAATATCTCAAAAGGTTCGGACTTGTGTTTCAGCAGGAACATAGGTCTGAAACTTGAGAGATCATCAGAGAACGTAATGAAGTATAAAGAACCATTCCTGGCATGTGTAGACAGGGGACCTTACATACATCAACATGTATCATCCCAAGAGTTCACTAACTCTTTCTCTGTTTCCAATAAACAGAGCTGAGGTCATTTTATCTTTGTGACATGACTCGCAAGTTTCATGAGATGTAAATTCAAACTGATTTAAATATGCATCTACATGTAACTTCAGCTAGTCGGGTCGCATTGATATGACCTAGTCTACAATGCCTCAAGAAGGATTCGTTCATTTCTGAACTCTTCCTCTTGTGTGTGTTCCGTATACTAAGAACTGTAGTTTGATTTAGAACATTAATGCTTTTAGATAACGTGCCTGAACCGATCAACTTTTGATATAGGAAATGTTCAAAACATTATCCAACTATACAAAATTTTATCATTTCTTTTCTAATAAAGAGATAGATACGATTTTGTATATCAGGTTCGGTATCTAATAACATTCGTTCAGAATCAATGTACTGTAATACAGGGTGACAGTGACCAACAGACTTGGCTGCAACACTTGCCCCGTTTTCTGCCTCATGAAACTTATCACCCGTTCTCAGTTCTCTACCTTTCTGTAGCCCTATGTAACAGATTACATATCTGGGATCCTGATCTGGTATCACATACCCAGGACGTAAAGGATACTGAGAAACAGTTCTTTGTAACGAACACACCCGAAGATGATGCATCAGCATGCACTTTCTTCGTTTGGGCGGTACGGGAATTCTGGTAATCCCCTATTTCCTGCTCTGCCTTATAACAATTATAAGTTGGAGCGGGACCAACGTTCCCCAGCTCAGTATAACAAGCGGGTTCGGTCAATAATCCGTATTATTATCTTGATTAAGGCGTGATATGGTCGCTACCTGGAGAGAGAGAGAAGAAAACACTCAGCGTGCGCTCTGTCAAGAATAGATTGGTTATAATTTTATCTAATCAGGATGGCTCCTACTGCTTTTTATCAAATCTTCCTTCAAACCCTAAAAGGAAAGACTAGCCGGGATTAATTACACACTACAAGTTCGCCAATCTTTCAGCCAGGCCAGTGTCGGTACTTTGAGGGAGGTCCCCCGTGCTTTCGCACGAACCTAATTAATGTAAACCTCGTTTTCCCAGAGGCGTAACCTCGTTAACACCTTTCTAGACACCTACTTGATCGGCTAATTGTAATGTATAAAACTCTCCCAGGAGTAACTCTTACTCGCAGCGGGTATCGGGATCCAACTATCTCATAGAAGGTATGCAATCTCATTGCAAATCTCAACACTTGAAATTCCCGATAATATTTTGCCCCTAGCTCGCTATGACCTTGACGCATGCCAAACAACCCATAGTCTGCTAGTCAAGTTCAACCCGTCATTTCCTGATTGAATTAAACTCACCCGCACGACCCTTGACACATGCCAAACAACGCCGTACGAATACCCTAATCCAATCGCATCATATGCTTGCAGATAAGCACTAGTTAGCTACCGTACACTACGCCTTGACGCATGCCAAACAACCGCAGCACGAATACTAACTAATACTTATCTGAAATGACGGAGGGCTACGACAGGTTTTTCTGAAAACCTATTGCGTAATGAACTTGATATCGTTGTAGGATCAAATGAATTTTTAAAATGGAGTGCTTTTGAGGCTTTTCCAGTTTTGCTAAAGGAGTCACTCCCGGTGAAGGGATCGTCGGTCCTTTCCTCGTCGAATGAGGTGCGGGATATATCACATATATCGCTGTGCAAAGCAAAAACTCTTAAAAGCAATCAAAAGACAAACCGAGTGTGTAGCATCTGCCAGTTATTGCTAAAGGAGTCACTCCCGGTGAAGGGATCTCGGTCCTTTCCTCATCGAATAAGGTGCAGGATATATCGTATATACCGCTGTGCAAAGCAAGAACTGTAGCTACCTGTTTTAATTTGAAATTCGATTCTACAACATCTTAGGTTTCTTTTATTTCATTAATCACATTAATGAAGTCCCATCATTTAAGTACCTAAACATCACAGATAGATATGACGTACACTTATGCCATCCGCATTTGCCTCGATGTCCCCTCGTGCACCGTTAGGTTAGGTAACTAACGACAGAGCAGGGCAGGGCTAGCGCGGGTGTAAAACATAAGTAACGTCTATATAATATATCATATATACTATATACTGTATCTATCACAGAACATCACATGATCACATCACAGATATCGCAGCAGAAGAATCATATGAAATATTGGATATACTAGGACGTCCGTGTTTTCAATACGAGCCAGTATAAAACACGGATTCCACGGTCGTTATGAATAGCCAAACCCACAACCCTAGACCCCTACGAGAGCGGCAAGCAACCCTACCAATTCTGGAGTTAGGAGACCCGGACTCGACTCCTCGAGTTGGTCTCCCACTGGACTCCAGAACCCGGTCACTTGTGCTCCCCTCCTTGGGTCTATCCTAGTGCGGAAAAGTAAATAATATACAAAGGGTGACATCTTCCGCAACCTGGAAGCGTCCCAATAAAAGAATATTACATACAAGTTTTTACATGAATGAAAATGAAAAACACTCATCTCACATAAAAACCCCCGGCTATTCAAACACGACGATCCAATATAACATATCCAGCAACACATAACATCACATGTCATCAACGTAAGTAAATATGTCCATCCCAATTGTCGTTGACATATAGCAACGAAACCGGCAATATCACATATTACACTTACGGTCACAGAAAAGAAAGTGTAAAACTACAACAGTTGGAATCCGCAATCACCTCAGACATCGCATGCCTGACCAAATGAATTCCTTAGACATCGCATGCCTAACAATTATAAACCCCGCATTTTAGTCTCAAAATCGAAAACACTTTTCAATATCAAGTCGGGCAATTCAACAAGATTCCCGACATCCTGATCGAATGCTCGTCGCAAACTTCAGTAGGCGGCTGCACCCCCGATACCGTCGACGAAGTGCACCAAGGCGGAACACCGCTACCGCGAGCACCCGAACGGATGCTTTCGGCGACGGGGTTCTCCTACAGTCACTTGGTCGGGGTTATGGAGTGAGGCTGTCTATTAAGTTTACCCGGCGAGTATCCGCGTACGCTACGTGATTGCGATGGACTTTTGATCACATCAAAATTCCGTGGCAACCGATCAAGTGAGACTAAACTGCTAGATTTACAACATTCATTCAGTTATCATATAACTTATTGTGAATTCCAATTATTGTATCACATTCCAGATAAATAGAAAATGTTAAACTTTCCGATCGAACATTCTAACACCCAAGTTTTTCCGATACAGATCAACACATGAAACTAGTCTAACAACATTCAGTTCGTACCTCAGTACCAACGGTCCAGCCGTAGAAGGGTCAAGCCAACGCCTCACATGTGACACGCCGTACTGCCCCAAACCCGAAGGTTCAAAGGGCAGTTCAAGACGGTCACATAATCGAGTTAAGGTTTGTGTCTTCTAGAGGGACCATCGAGTTACTTGCACTACTTAGAACGTCGTTAAACTACGGAAAAATCCAACACTTGGAAATTTCCCGACAGGGGAAAAATTGGGTATTTATATCCGGTCGAACTTTTTAACATATTCTAAAATTTATCCGGAAAGCCAAACAGACAAAATTTGATACCCCGATCGAAACACCGAATCCCCAAAACAACTGCAGAAAATTCAACTCTTGAATAAGTATTAAAAATTCCCAGAAAATCCAACATAAAAAAATAAGAGTTACTGTGCAGAACTTGGAGGATGACATCATCACTTAGCCGCGGAACCGCCGCAGAAGCTGGGCTTCTGCCGCGGTTCCGCGCTCTGTTTGATGAGTTAGTCGCCTGAGTTTGCACAGTAATTCTTATAATTATTTATTGAATTTTTTAGGCATTTTTAATACACAAAAATCCGCATTCTCGGAAAAAGTACAGAGAGCATATTTGTTTTGGGGTTCCGGGTTCGTTCGGACTTCGAATTCCGTCTGGACTTCGCCTAAGGCTCTAGCCAGGCTCTGATACCACTGTAGGGTTCCTAGTCACTCTAGTGAGGTCTCCCAAGCCATCAACCATGGCAATTTCAAAAATTATGGTGCCTACAAACCCTAAACTACGGATCGATAACTAGATGTCTAGGCGAAAAAGAACTAGTTAACACTTAACTATTGGGAATACGGAAATACAACCTTTGTAGATCCGGTGCTCCACCTCCATAGCTCCGCAACGAGGTCCTCTCCGCTGTCCAAATCAAATCCGGGCTCTAGAGTCGGCTTCGTCGGAGAATGGGCAAGCTAGGTCGTCGATGTCCATGCCGAAGATGATCTACGTCGAGGCATCGCTAGATCAAGCTCACAACTTCACCAAGTCATGAAACTTGTGAAGTAAACACACTCTACTACTTGGCAAGAGGTAGAGGATGAAGAAATAGGAGTTGGGTTAACTTTAGAATTGGATTTCTCACTCAAAAACATCAATCACCATTGATGGAGGTGAAGCTTTTCTTCTTGAAGTCAAGGAAGAAGAAGAAGAAGCTTATAATAAGTTAATTCTAAAAAGAAAAGAATAATACATTCTTATCATCTTAGAACCATGATTTAGTGTAGAGAATTAATCATGATTGAGTGGTATGGTTAGGGTTAAGGATGAGATAAGAATAGTGGACTAAGTCAAAGCTTCATGAAGCTTTAACAAAACAACAAAAGAAGCCACCATCCTTTTCTCTTTCTTTTATTCATTTATCAAAAATAAATGGATAACTAAATAAGATAAATGAATAACTAAATTATAAACCCTAACCATTTCATTAACCAAGGTTTAATACTTTACACTTAACCAAAAAGCATGCATCATCAAACATGATACAAGCAAGTGCACAAAATCATATCGCATATGTAATGCGCACATCCGAGCGAGAAAATCCATTTTAAAGTGAACCCATACTAGTTAATGCAAAGTAATATATCAAATATATTATTATACATTAAATCATTAAATCAACACTTGATTCAATGATCCGGTCATGTCGCACACAACCGACTAGTATACAATGTATCGGCTTATCGAATCAACGCTTGAATTGATAACTAGGTTATATCGCATACAACCATTCGATACATTCATCGCGAGAATAGAATACGGTATCACATACACGCATTATTCTCGGTCCCGCACATATCTCATATGCGCTCCTATTTCGTTTCGCTTGAGCCAGGAAACCTCTGTGTAGGACTCTAAAGACTCGTCAATACGCCGGCAGCAGGTGAAGATCATATCAAACACCCACAAGCCGCAAGCGGTCTGCTAAACGTAACGGCCACCCGGGTATTGAGCGATCTGAAGATCGACGAGCAAGCCCGCTCACACTCCAGTGAATCCGACCAGTAACACTACCGTACAGTCCGGTCTGATCGTCTGATATGTCGCATATCTCGCCTAGGGGTGGTAGACGTCAGACCCCAATAGCTCAATAAGTCGTGTCGATATGAGGTCTATAACTGTTCGAGAAACTACTGGTAACACTTACCAGTAAATCTCAGCAACCCTGGCCAGGGATTTCCTGTTATAGCCAATCGAACACAGCGCAACATCAACCCCCATATACCGGGAGAGACGAATCCCCTCCTATCGCTCATTGCCTCCATGTGACTCGGGACTGTACCCAAAAACCACCGTTTTGCACGCCCTCTTGGACGTGGTAAGATGGAAATCAAAGCACAGTGGGAACCACACAAGACTCTATGACGATCTCGGGTCAACAGACTACTCTGTACCAGTGTCACCAGAGAACTGCCATCTGACGTGAGGTATAATACCATCTGGGAGTTCTCGACGAGTCCGTCCAGTGTACCCAGTCTCAACTGAGCACCCGTATATCATCTCCGATGTCAAACACCAATGGATATGGGATCATCCATCGCCCATCTGTATGGGTCGAGAAGGTATACGCTAGTCTACTCTGGTGTATCGATGCCCCGTCTCGATACACCCACGACTAGAGACTTTGAAGGATGTACTTATAGACTACCATGTCCCCACTAGTATGATCCGCATCATAGTCCAGGTAGTCAAGTACAGATCCTAAGGGCTTTACCAACATGTAACAGAGAGACAATCAGCATACACGTTAAGGTAAAGTTCAACCAGATAGCATACTATCATGTCGAGCAAGAAAGTCCTCCCTATATATGTCCCAGCATCCACTACAATATACATCCTATGTACAGTAATGGCCTCTAGGGCATACATATAACTAACAAACTATCATCGCATGATAACGTGACGGAATCCGCTCACGTCACCACACTCCAGAAGGTATGCGCATGCCTGGCAAGTTTCAGTTTCTTTAGAAACTCCCGATAAATGTTTTTACCCCTAGGACCCAAGTGATCTTGACAATGCCAACATATCAAAGAGTCCTAGTCAAGTTCAACCCGTCATTATCTTAATTGCGTTAAACCCACCCGTACGAGTCCTTGACAATGCCAACATAACCGTACGACTGTCCTAACCAATCCACTTATCCATGCGACAGAAAAGCATTACAGAGCTACCGAACACTACGCCTCGGCAATGCACGACATACGTAGCACGAATACTAAGCAATACTAATCTGAAATGACGGAGGGTTACGGCTGGTTTTTGGCGAAAAACCTTTAACGTAATGAACTTGATATCGTTGAAGTAACTGGATAACTTTTTATAAAAATATAGTGACGAAAACCTTTTGCTAAAGAGGTCACTCCTGGTGAAGGGATCTCGGCTCTTTCCCCGTAGAATGAGGTGCAGGATATTCCAACTGAATACCACGATGCAAAGCAAAAAGGCAATCGGCTATAGTGAAGTTATTACCCTGACGCAAACTTATGTCCAAGGGGTCACTCCCGATGAAGGGATCTCGGCCCTTGCCTCGTCGACTGAGGAGCATGATATTCCAACTGAATACCACGATGCAAAACAAAAGTGAACGTCCTTGCAATAACAGCTTTTTGAAAAAATGTTCCAACAACATCAGAATAGGTTTGTTTATCTTGCATTGATCCGAATCAACGCAGTCCCATCAATTGATCACACCACAAAAGAACGAAAATAATGATGTACATATATGCCATCCGCATTCGCCACTGGGTCCCGTCATCACCCGTTAGGTAACTTAACTAAAGACAGAGCGGGGACTGGACTAGCGCGGATGCAAAACATATACAACATCTACTAGTATATATATAATATATAATTTTCGCTCAAGGCGTGACAAAATGCAACATCACAGAAATGTAACCAGCATCACAGAACAATACAGATATCTGGGATCCCCGGGTTTCATAGAGCCGCTACTGAAACCCGACGTTCCCCTGGTCGTGTGGATAACCTGTGCAATGAAAATTCTAGACCCCTACGGGCGCGGCAAGTTACCCACCAAGACCTGAAGCGACGCAGCCCCCTTCAGCAACGTGAATGGACCACCCAGCACTTCACGGAATCCGGTAATTTGGGCACCCCTCCTGGGTCAACCTGTACCCCCTACGAGTGCGGCGAATAGCCTACCAATTCTAGAGTGAAGCCCCCTCCGTCTCAACGCCATGAGATGCGGGCCCGTTGCCCTCTAGAACCCGGCTATCCGTGCACCCCTCCGCGGAGCAATCCTAGTACAGAAAGTAAAATATACATACAACGGGTATATCGACCGCAACCTGGTCGTGCCCCAAAAGAATAATACAAACAGGCAGTGACGGCAGTCTACATGTCGGACGCTTTCCCCGCAATATTAAATGTACATATAAAACAAAACCGTACTAGCATTGCATCCAGGCTATCCCCACGACCAATCCGCAACATCACAGCACAACACAGAACATCAACATGAATGTCACGTTCGCAAATCCGTCTAAAAGGGCTATAGCAGTTAGACAGGATTTACCGATCAAATGACATTCACGGTCGCAGATATAATGTAAATACTGTGAACTAACATGTTTAAAATTTTCGATCGATCAAATATACCCAAGTGGGCCCCAAGCACTACTGTAGCACTCACAGAAAATCTGGGCCCAAAAAGAATGTTCCAAAAACCCTATTTCCAACCCAAAAGCTCACTGAAAAAATTTGGTCCAATGAACAGTTATAACGGCCGCGGAACCGCGGCAAATACGTGGGTTTGGCCGCGGTTCCGCTGTGGAATAGTGAGATCACGCGACCAAATTTTCACAGAATGCTCAGAGTTCCCTACACATGTCTCTGCAATGTACTGAAAAATTTTTAGAGCCCAAAAAATTCCGACAGAAACCTGATGCACACGAAATACGGTTTTTGGGATTTTTGTTCGATCGAACTTGTAAACATGTTAAAGCAAGCTAGACTAGGTTAATGGCGTGGCTCTGATACCATGTTGCGCCACGGCAGCGCCCCGGCCGTCTACTCGAGGCCAAAATGCGGAATCAAAAATTTTCTTAACTTTAAATCGGCGCTACCGCGGACAATAAACCCGGATCGTAACCATTAACCTAATCCTAGCAAATAAGAGAATGAGGTAGAGAGCTATACCAAGCGATCCGTGTCCTTCGGTCTTCGTCTCCACTCCGATCTCCCGCAGAATCACCGTTCGTCGCTTCCTCGTCGGAAAGGGCACCACGTAGCCAATTTCTTTTACGGGTTCCCACCTCTGGACCGAGGCAACTCGGACGCGAAGTTGGCTAGCCGACGCGTCCAAGATTTGCTGTAGATGTAGTGCAGAAATGCTTGTCTCATTTGGGGTAGTGAGGTTGCCATTGGGTGATGGAAGAATCAAAGAACTTTGAAGAGGGGTTTATGATTTTGGAGCATGCAAATGAGATGATCTAATTTCCCTCATCAAAAATGAAAACTTCTCTCTTCCTCCCACAAAGTGGCCGGCCCCTATATGATAGAAATGAGGAGAGAGAAAACCCAAAACCATGAAGGGAGGTAATGGTAGGAAAAGTAGAGGGTGACCACATCCATGGGCAATGATAACAAGGTCAAATCTAAATCAAGATCAACTATAATCACAAAGAAATGATATATAAAGCATCTCATGATGATAGAAGCCACAAATGCAAGAAACCCCCCTCCACAATAAGTTATTTGCAAACATGCAAATAACCCCCTCCACCAGAAAAGTCCGGCCGCGAAGGAACAAAGGAAAAAACTGGCCGGAACGGAATGCGAACTGGCAACTTCAGAAAACTGATCCCGTAATAAATTACAGGAAAACCCCGCGACTGCATATACATGCCCGCATTTGTATTTCCACTGAATACAAATGCAAAGAGACAAAACTACACTGTCTAATACTAGGATCCGGCTTAAGCCAAAGCCGGCTAGTAAAATCCGTCCGATCACGATCCGTGCAATACCGCACGTATCTGATCGAACCCTGCCATATCTCCATACGGCCTCTACAGCGTTTCGCCCGAAACTTGAGTAACTGTCTGTGTAGGGGACTCTAAAGACTCGTCAATACTATGGCTGTGGATTTAACCACTAGCACGTCAGAGGTATTAGCCATACGTAACGGGCTACCAGCTATTGACCAAAAGGGACGTCGATGAGCGAACTCATCCTGACACCCTACTGAGCCTGTCAGTGACAATATCCGTACAGTCCGGTCCGTTCTTCTATGAGCATCGCATGGCAGGCCTAGGGGGGTGGTAAAAGTCAGACCCCCAAAAGCGGTACAAGTCGTGTCGGAGTGAAGCCCAGAACACCCTGAGATACTACTGGAATACCTACCAGTAAATCTCCTGCCTCGGCCGAGGGCTTTGTGTAATGGCTCTCCTAGACACAGGGCGACCTCACCCCCAATACCGGAAGAGACGAACCCCTGCAGATCCGCTCACTGCCTCCATGTGGCTCGGGACTGTACCCAACTAAAACATGTTTGCACGACTCCTTTGAGCCGTGGTAGGGTAGTAATCAAAGCACAGTGGGAACTCACACGAGACAAATGACGATCTCAGGTCGATGAACCAACCTGTACTCATGTCACCAGGGAACTGCTATCTGACGTCGGGTATAATACCAACTAGCAGGTTCCCGGAAAGTCCTGTCCGGTGTACTCATAACCCAATGAGCACCTGTATACATCTTTGGTGAACCAACTGATACCAATGGCTTGTGAGACCGGCCACCGTCCCTCGTCGGGGTCTCGACTGTATACACTAGTCTACTCTGGAGAATCGATGCCCTGTCTCGAAACTCCTACGACTAGGGACCTTTTAAGGATGTGCTTATAGACCCCAGCTTCCACGTATTTGATCGCCCTCATACTGCTGGTAGTCAAGCAAGAATCCTAGGGGCTCTATCAACGTGCAATAGCGATTCGTAAGGTCACCTAAAGCAGTATACGATGATAAAGATAAACCAGATAGCATACTATTATCTTGAGTAAGACCGTCCTACCGGGATAGGTCCTCCCTCAATCATTGCAATCACGTGCCTGTGATCCAATAATTGACTTTGAGGGCACTATCTCCAACAATGAAATATAAAAAAGATAGTAAACACAAGTATATAAACATTCATTATTTTTAATATGACAATCATGAATAGTATATCAACATCAAGATATACCTCAAACTCAAAACATAAGATATTGATATACTAACTATATATCATGGTATAAGAGAAGATATAGATCACATTTACATAAAAATGCATATTGTGAATTACCAAAATAATGAATGAGAGTAATATATCGATATAAAAAATATAACACAAGTATAGCACGAGATAGTGATATATTACTCGATATAAACAAGATATAGGATATGCAAGCTAAACATCAAGTGTATACGAGTTTAGTATCGATATGATAAACAAGATGAGCAAGTGACACTAAACAAACTATTCATGTTTAAACTATCATCAAAACTAAATAAATGGATTATCAAAATCCATAAGCTATCACCAAATAGGTAGCCCGAACTTTGCCCCTTACCATCGTTCATTCCTCAGCCCATTCTTCGGATTCCTGTCTAGAATTAATAAGCCCCTGATTAATTGTGTACAGAAATTGTGCACAATTGAAGGTCGAAGCCTCAAGGAATATGCCGAATCAGAATCTGACGCAGGAAATATACAAGGATTTATATCTTTTTTTAAAATTAGAGGCTAATGTTACTTACATATCCTTTTCCCCCCTCTGAAACTGCCTCCATTAACGTTTGTTTAACCTCCCTCTAGCGCTTATCATAACCTGAAGATATATCATACATCAATAAATGTATTCGAACAAACCTAATAAGCAACGATGCATAATGTTCAAATAAATTGAGAAGCTACGGCATGCTCATGTTTGTTTGATAGTTGCTAATATTAATACCTAGAATAATCCCAAAATCATTAATGGAGGACCAATTGTGGTGTTTAACCCAGAGACAATTATATAATATGGATAAATGAATTTTGCACTTTCCAATTCAAATTTAACCTGGCCCTATAAGACTAGCAACTTTCATATTTGATGTGGCTGGTTCATTTATGTAGGAGGATTTGTAAAATTGCTATAAAATTTGTGCCTGTGAAATAAGAAAAGATGATAACACAAAATCATCAAGTAATGATGCTAATATTGTTTCGTCATGAATAATTAAATACAAATTCCACATGCTACTAAAGTCGGTTCAAGTCATCAAGATGTGAGCTATCATCAATGTTGCGACTCATATCTTCTTATCAGTATAAAGTTTTAAACAACGTTATAGACGGCCGAGTGGTTGAAAGACTTACACCACTTCGCTTTAGGGCTAGGCGTTAGAATTAAGCGCTGACAGCACCTAATCCAAATCTTAAGCCAATTGGCCTGCCTAGGAAAGCATCAAGCGGCAATCTCGGTAATGTTATACATATTACATTCTTGTTTGCATTGTTACATCTATAGGTTTTGTAGTTTTGTAACCTTTTACATGTTCCCTATACATATATTGGATTGTTAATAATTACTCATGCATTGATTTGCTATGTGTGTGTGTGTGTATCTATATGTATGTGTATGTATATGTATATATCTATATATGTATGTATATGTATGTATGTATGTATAGAGAGAGAGGTTAATGGGGGGAAAAGTGCCCTAGGAGGGAATTACCTCCTATGGTGTCGGAAAAATGTACCCTCCATGTTTTTTTGACGATCAGTATACATCACCTCCATATTTATCATCTAAGATGTGGATACACCAAATTTCATATGATTATACCATTTTTTCACCGTTGATTTAGTTGGTGCAAAATTAATGGTTTACCGACAATAGAACTTTTTACATTGCTTATTCCACGGTGAAAAGGCAGTGGAATCACATGAAATTTGGTGTATGCACATCTTAGATGATAACGATGATGATGATGGATGCCAATCGTCGAAAAAATGGTGGAGCTTGTATTTTTTCAACGCCATGGGAGGAAATCCCTTCCTATGGCCTCTTTTCTCCATTATTCTCATATATATATGTATGCATGTATGTGTGTATGTATATGTATATGCATGTATGTGTGTATGTGTATGTATATGTATATATATGTCTGTGTATATATGTCTGTGTGTGTGTGTGTCTGTATATGTATATATATATATATATATATATGTCTGTGTATATATGTCTCTCTGTGTGTGTGTATCTGTATGTATGTATGTGTGAGTATTGTTGGCTATAGTGCCATCAAGTCAATTATTAGATCGCAGACACGTGATTGCAATGATTGAGAGAGGACCTATACCGGTAAACCAGTCTTACTCGAGATGATAGTATACTATCTGGTTTGTCTTTATCATCATGTACATGTTTCAGGTGACATTACAAATCACTATTACATGTTGATAGAGCCCTTAGGATTCATACTTGACTACCAGCAGTATGATGGCGATCATATACGTGAGAGTTGGGTGGTCTATAAGCACATCCTTATAGTGTCTCTAGTCGTGGGAGTTTCGAGACTGGGCATCAATACTCCAAGAGTAAACTAGTGTATACGGATCGAGACCCCGGCGGTGGCTAGTCTCACAAGCCATTGGTGTCAGTTAGTTCACCTAAGATGTATACACGTGCTCATTGGGTTATGAGTACACCGGACAAACTCGCCGGAAACATGCTAGTTGGTATTATACTTATTGTCAGATAGCAGTTCCCTGGTGACATGTGTACAGGTTAGTCTATCGACATGAGATCGTCATTTGTCTCGTGTGAGTTCCCACTGTGCTTTGATTACTACCCTACCACGGCTCAAAGGAGTCGTGCAAACAGGTTTTAGTTGGGTACAGTCCCGAGCCACATGGAGGCAGTGAGCGGATCGTCGGGGGATTCGTCTCTCCCGGTATTGGGGGTTGATATCGCGGTGTGCACGGGTGGCCATCACCAGAAATCCTCGGCCGGGGTAGACGAGAATTACCGATTTAGGATCGGTAGTTTCTCAGTTGGTGATAGGTTTCATGCCGACACTAAATGTCAAGTTATTAGGGGTCTGACTTTATCCCCCTAGACTCGATATGCGATACTCATAGACGAACGGACCGAACTGTACGGATATTGTCACTGTTAGGCTCAGTAGGGTTTCAGGATGAGTTTGCTCGTCGGCCTCCCTTTCGCTCAATACCTGGATAGCCGTTATGTACAGCTAGTGTCACTGACGTGCTTGTGGTTAAACCCACTGCCAGCGTATTGACGAGTCTTTAAAGTCCCACACAGAGAGTTTCCCTGGTTCGGGGGAAACGTTGTAGAGACCGTATGGTTTTATGGCAGGGTTCGATCATATTCGTGCACTTGCGCACGGATCATGATCGGACGGATAATACTAGTAGGGTTTGGTTTAAGCCGGATCCTAGTATTATATTGTTGGATTATTTTCGTCTCGTTGTATTCGTATTCAGTCGGAATACGGATGCAGGTATGTATATACGGATGAGGAGTATTCTTGTAATCCGTTACAAGATTACTTCTGAAGATGCCATTTCTTTTTCTTGGATTTAAACATTTAGGTTAATGTTTAATATTGTTGTGATGGAAATTGTGAGTGCAAGTCTTGGCATTTGGCATTGAATGGTGCATGTGCTCTTGGTGACTCATGGTGTGATTCATTATGCCATGCTTGTTTTTTTGTGTGTAGGATTGTAAGATATTTGTGAAGGGGACAGATCCGTTTCGGAAGAGATTTTATTTTCTTGAGTTGCTCATCACAAAGATCTCACAACACACTCACAAAAAAGGAGCAGACACTCATTTTCTTCACTTGGACAAAGCTTTGCTCACACTTTTCTTCACATGGCTTCTTCTTCAACCTCCACCTATTCCATCTCATGAGTTGAGAATCCTTGGGTGTTTTGAGACAAAATAATCACACAATCTCTGCTTCAACTTGGGTATCTAGGCTAGCAAACTGGATGCCCGAGTTGCTTCGGTTTTGAAGCGGGGGCCCGTATTATTAATTCTCGATGTGGATCGTCTTCGACGAGGGAGACCGGAGACCGAACTTCATCGAGGCAACCGTGAGGAGCTTGGGGCAGAGGTTGAAGACCGAAGGACACGGATCGATCGGTATAATCTCTCCAAACTCTTTTTATAGAACTAGTATAGGGTTAATGGTACGATCCGTCGATTAGGGTTCCGTTAGCGTCTGTTTTTTAAAGTTTTTGTTCCGCGTATGGCCACGGATTGATGGTCGGGACGCTACCGTAACCCTATATGGTATCAGAGCCAACCCATTAACCACATACTAGTTTATTTAGACGATGTTAAAGTATCGAAACCGAAACAACTCCGAAACAATATCCAATATATTCTAGTTTCTGTCATTTTTTTCAGTGTCTTCTAAAAATATTTTAGCAACTGCAGAAAACTACTAAGATGACCACTAGACTGCACCCCAAATACGAGCCACTTCCACCTTTAAATGACCCGAGTACATTGCATGAAATTCCGAACTGGCCGGCCCTGCTTTGGAGTTTGGGTTTCGTATTTTGGGTGTGTGTTAGTCTTTGGAATATTGGTTTATTGGTATTGCTTGTTTGGCCCAGTTTGGATATGGTTTTATCTAGTTGTTTAGAGGCTATTCGGGGTTATTTCGAAGTCGATATTTCTAACATTATTTAAAGTTACAGTACATACATTTTTATTTACGACCGTGAATGTCATTAGATCGATACAACTTGTCTAATTGATATAGTTCTTTTAGACGGATTTGCGAACGTGACATTCGCGTTGATGTTCTGTATTGTGCTGTGTTGTTGCGGAATCGTCATGGTGGATAGCTTGGGTGCAATGATAGTACAGTTTAGTTTCATTTGTACATTTGATATCGCGGGGCGAGCGTCCGATATGTGGACTGCCGTCACTGCCTGTTTGTATATTATTTATTTGGGGCACGACCGGATTGATGTCGATGTCACCATTGTACATATTTTCTTTTCTGTACTAGGATTACCCCGCGATGGAGTGCACAGATAGCCGGGTTCTGGAAGGCAACAGGTCCGCATCTCATTGCGTTGAGAAGGAAGGGACCTCGCTTTAGAATTGGCGGGATATTCGCCGCACTCGTAAGGGGTACAGGTTGACTCAAGGAGGGGTACTCAAGTTACCGGATTCCGTGAAGTGCTGGGTGTCCTATTCACTTTGATGAAGGGGGCTGCCTCGCTTCTGGTTTTGGCGGGTAACTTGCCGCGCTCGTAGGGGTCTAGGTTTTCTTGCACAGACTATTCACACGACCGGGGAACGTCGGGTTTCACTTGCGGCTCAAAAGAAATCCGGGGCTCCCAGATTATCTGTATTGCTCTGTGATACTTATTGCTTATCTGTGATGTTGCATTTATCACGCCTGGAGCGATTATTATATAGTGTTATATATATACTAGTAGATGTTTGTATATGTTTTACACCCGCGCTAGTCCAGCCCTCGCTCTGTCGTTAGTTAAGTAACCTAATGGGTGATGACGGGGCCCAGTGGCGAATGCGGATGACATATACGTACATCATATTTTCGTTCTTTTATGGTGTGATTAATTGATGGGACTGCGTTGATTCAGATCAATGCAAAGAAAACAGGCCTATTCGATGTTGTTGGAGCAATTTTAAAAAGCTGTTATTATAAGAACGTTTTCTTTTGTTTTGCATAGCGGTATTCGGTTATGAATATCCAGCACGTCATTCAACGAGGTAAGATCCGAGATCCCCTTACCGGGAGTCACCTCTTGGGCAGAAGTTTGCGTCAGGGTAATAACTTCACTATAGTCGATTACTTCTTTACTTTGCATCGTGATATTCAGTGGGAATATCCTGCACCTCATTCCACGAGGAAAGAGCCGAGATCCCTTCACTAGGAGTGGCATCTTTAGCAAAGGTTTTCGCCACTATATATTTGTAAAAAGCTATCCGGTTCCTTCAACGATATCAAGTTCATTACGTTAAAAGTTTTTCGCCAAAAACCATTCGTAGCCCTCCGTCATTTCAGACGGGTAGCACTTAGTATTCATGCTATGCTTGTTGGCCTTCGTCATGGTAGCTATTAGTTACTTTTCTGTTGCATAGATAGATGCGTTGGTTTGGAACAGTCGTACTACTATTTTGGCCTTCGTCAGGGGTATATACGGGTGGGTTCAAATTAATCTGGACAATGACGGGTAGAACTTGACATATGACTTATGATACGTTGGCCTTCGTCAAGGTCATAAGAGCATGGGGTAGAAATCACATCGGGAGTTTCAAATATACAAGAAACTTGTCAGGCATGCGCATACCATCTGGAGTGTGATAACTTGAGTAGATTCCATCAGGTTATCATGCGATGATATATGGATCCCGATTCCCACCGATGTGTTGGTTTACTCCTCGGGTGATTTTAGATGATCCCGACTAATTCTTCTTCCAGGTTTGGAGGAGAATTTGAGGATACAGTGGGAGACATCCTGATTAGATAAAGTGATTGACCATTCTGATCTAAATTAGAGTGCACGCTGAGTGTTTCTTTTCTCTCTCTTTGGCAGCGACCATGGCCCGACCCTAGACTATAACTCAGTAACCAAGTTAACCGAACATTTTTAAAACACATTGACTTTTGGATTATCAGAGTTGCATACTTCATTGCCACTCCTACTTTTACCTTTTGCTTTTCTCCGGAACATTCCGCATCACTACGAAGATCCACATTTATTAAATATGACAATCGTATAGTTACATACGAACTCGAAGAAACTTGTTTCAGATTCGAGAATGGTTTCCGGTTCTGGAGAAATTGAATAGAACTATTCAGTTGTCTTTTCCTTTTACCTTCTCTCAAGATGTGAGGGCTCCTACGATTAGGAAAGGGTACACCTATTGCGCTTATTGGATAGTCTTCTTCCAAACCATAGGCAGGTGCCGAAAGGTAGGGAAGGAAGAAAACCAATTAGCCTAAGTATGATGTACAAAAGGTAATAAGTAAAGACAAATAAAAAGACTAGAAAGCAAAGTAAATTACGACTGCTATTATTCACGACCAAGCCGCGTATTTCATCGCCACTCATACTTCACCTTTGCATTTCTCCAGAACACCCCGTATCACTACGAGAATCCACATTTATTGGATAATCCATCGTATAGTTATATGCGAACTCGAAGGAACTCGTTCCAGCTTGAGGATGGATTCTGGTTCAGGAGAAATAGAATAAGGATTATTCAGTTGTCTTTTATCTTTACCTTCTCTCAAGTTGCGAGTACTCCTAAGATTAGGAGAGTACACTATTACGCTTATTGGATAGTCTTCTTCCAAACCATAGGCTGGTGCCGAACGGTAGGGAAGGAAGAAAACCGTTTAGCCTAAGAATTGTGTACAGAAGGTAATGAGTAAAGACAAATAAAGGAATTTGGAGAGATGGCAAAAGAATATACGGTTACAGTCAGGAATATGGATAATGGAAGAGGCATTACTAGGAATACCCGGCTACCCCTTCGAAACATTTTCATGTTTCAGTTTCACTATGCGTTGTTAATTGAAAACCGATTTCCCAATTAGATCCTTACTCCAGGGTATGAATTTACCAGGTTTGATTCTCACATCTATATGGTTTTACAGATGATGAGTGGGAGTAAATTATTGGGAATTAGGTGATTATATCGAAATTCGTTGTAATTGGTGATATTTGAGGAAATCTCTTGGGATTTTGACTGACGACAAATATTTGGTTTTGAATATCCTCTGTTATGCACCAATTTCAAACTGATATATCTGTACTCTTATTTTATAAAGTGAGATAACGTTTTGAAATTATGTCCATGAAATTTACCTGTATCAGTTGATGATTGGGTAAGGAGCATTAAACAGCGGTGTAATTCTTCTTAACCATAGTACAGTTTTCAACTTACGACGCACAGGATCCGAGTTATTCAACTCAGGGGACTTATACAAAGTATTGTATGTTGTCCAGTGTCCATTAGAACAAAGGGATTGGTGCTCATACTATATTCTGTTTACTTGCGACTTCTCATGTTTTAGACAAGTGCTTCGTAGAAATACAAGGTCCAAGTTTTGAGAAGTTATAGGTATAAAAATAAAGTAGAGAACCATGTGTTGCAAGTATCAGGATTCTTCAAGCTAATCGAAAATTTAGATACTTGTGTTTGGTATTCAGTTGATAGTAATGGTTTTGAGAACGTGCTTCTCTTTCAGGTTACTCATATCTAGATGCACTCCTAAGTTAAGTAATGTTGATCGGCCTCTCTCCATTTAGTTGACATGCACTGGAGACAGCTGCATGATTTGAATCTGGTTCCAATTAAATCAGTGCATCTGTTTCTATATTGTATATAAAATGGTTCATATCTTAACAATGTTAAGCTATATGGAGTTGTCCGGTTTATGCTTAAAACCAGACTCTGGATAACTCAAGGCACGTTTCTGTAATGGTAGTTTGTGGGTTATCCCGGGCTATGACGATGGTTAACTTTCTACCATCTGGAAGATCAATAGTGATATTGTCCTTGACTCGCCACAGTTTTAGTAAAATGGATTTTTTCTGAAAACAGTAGTGGGAGTATGGAAGAACTGGAAGTGATTTCAGAACCACAAATGATTACTGAAAATTTAATAGAACCTAAAGATTCAATCGGGTTTGACATTCCGTTATCCACTCCGCAGATATGGTGGGTAACCTCAGGCGCTCGAGAGGTACTTCGGTATCCTCAAAGACGGTGACAGGGAGGTTCTTATTTACCCAGACTTGCTATTACTGTTGTTCTAGACTATGAGACCCGGCATGAGGATGAGTATAACGTCGTTCTAAACTAGTTTTAGAAGTGCACTGTATATGACTCTGTCAGAAGGTTGTTATAGTCAGTGGGAGCAGCAGAAACATAGTGGACAAGTAGTTTGTGTCTATTTATAGACTAAAGCAAGTATAGCGGAGATAGATCATCTATTTTTGATAGAACAGTCATAGGTTTTGACTTCATCAGAATAAGAGATGGATCTGTTAAGAAGGTAGTAGGGTGTGATGTCCTGGTATTTGGATGACATGCACTTTGTAGGAAGTGAAATTTCTATACTACGATCGGTTATACTGTGGTTGTCACACAGTGGTTCTCCACATAGGATTTGGATATAATATCTGGTATTATGGTTACTAGATCTGTGGTTTTAAATTTAGATTTGGGTAGTTTCCCAATCTGGGTACTTAGACAGTATTCTAAAGGTGTTTTAGAATGGACGACTCATGGTATGGTAGTGTACCTGCAGGTGATGGAGTCATCCTCTCTAAACGTGTCTTACAGACTAAAGGGGAGAGGGATGTGCATGATTGGCATATCACTTGCTTAGGCAATTGAGTCTATCATGAGATGTCAAGTACCACACCAGATGTTTTTGCACTAGCTGCAATAAGTTGATATATTAATCCAATCCTGGAGAAACGTTCGGAAGCAGTTTATGAACATAAGTAGATATTCTAGGGATATGGTAACGACTTCCTCATTCGGCAGACGGTTATCATTCCAGGCTTCCAAGGTGACCTGGATGACAGAGTGACTGTCAGAATTATAGTTTTCTCTCTTTTGAGGGGCAGTAGTATGGACAGGTGGTCCGCGGATACTGAGGGAGGCATGGCGCAGGATACTGATTAAATTCAGTTGACGATACAGTCTAAGAAGTTTACTGGATTTGGAGATCATTTGTGAACCGGTTCCCATCAGATATCCAGACATATTCTAAGACAGGTATTGCTCATTTCGGGAGATGGGTTTCTCCGCGAACTTGAGATAAAGAGAGACATAGAAAGAGACATTGGAGCGGATCCACTCACTGAGGCTATTTCTCGAACGTAATAGTTTTACAAACGAGCTTTGTGAAACTGATTAATAGAGATGTTGGGTGTTCAGTATCACACGGGTGTGCGTATGCGATACCGCAATAATTGGTCTTAAGTGCAAGTGGGAGATTGTTAGCTATAGTGCCCTCAAGTCAATTATTGGATCGCAGGCACGTAATTGCAATGATTGAGAGAGGACCTATACCGGTAAAACAGTCTTACACGAAATGATAGTATGCTATCTGGTTTGTTTTTATCATCGTGTACATGCTTCAGATGACATTACAGATCACTGTTACATGTTGATAGAGCACTTAGGATTCATGCTTGACTACCAGCAGTATGATGGCGATCATATACGTGAGAGTTGGGTGGTCTATAAGAACATCCTTAAAGTGTCCCTAGTCGTGGGAGTTTCGAGACTAGGCATCGATACTCCAATAGTAGACTAGTGTATACGGATCGAGACCCCGACGAGGGACGGTGACCGGTCTCACAAGCCATTGGTGTCAGTTGGTCCACCTAAGATGTATACATGTGCTCATTGGGTTATAAGTACACCGGACGGACTCGCCGGAACATGCTAGTTGGCATTATACCCATTGTCAGATAGCAGTTCCCTGGTGACATGTGTACAGGTTAGTCTATCGACCTGAGATCGTCATTTTTCTCGTATAAGTTCCCACTGTGCTTTGATTATTACCCTACCACGGCTCAAAGGAGTCGTGCAAACAGATTTTTGTTGGGTACAGTCCCGAGCCACATAGAGACAGTGAGCGGATTGTCAGGGGATTCGTCTCTCCTAGTATTGGGGGTTGATGTCGCGGTGTGCACGGGTGGCCATCACCAGAAATCCTCGGCCGGGGTAGACGAGAATTACCGATTTAGGATCGGTAGTTTCTCAGTTGGTGATAAGTTTCATGCCGACACTAAATGTCAAGTTATTAGGGGTCTGACTTTATCCCCCTAGACTCGATATGCGATACTCATAGACGAACGGACCGGACTGTATGGATATTGTCACTATCAGGCTCAGTAAGGTTTCAGGATGAGTTTCCTCGCCGGCCTCCCTTTCGCTCAATACCTGGATAGCCGTTACGTACAGCTAGTGTCACTGACGTGCTTGTGGTTAAACCCACTGCCAGCGTATTGACAAGTCTTTAGAGTCCCACACAGAGGGTTTCCCTGGTTTGGACGAAACGTTGTAGAGGCCGTATGGTTTTATGGCAGGGTTCGATCATATTCGTGCACTTATGCACGGATCATGATCGGAGGGATAATACTAGTGGGATTTGGTTTAAGCCGGAGCCTAGTATTATATTGTTGGATTATTTTCGTCTTGTTGTATTCGTATTCAGTCAGAATACGGATGCAGCTATATATATACGGATGAGGGGTATTCTTGTAATCCATTACAAGATTACTTTTGAAGATGCCATTTCTTTTTCTTGGATTTAAACATTTAGGTTAATGTTTAATATTGTTGTGATGGAAATTGTGAGTGCAAGTCTTGGCATTTGGTATTGAATGGTGCATGTGCTCTTGGTGATGTAGGGTTACGGTAGCGCCCCGGCCGTCAATCCGAGGCCAAACGCGGAACAAAAACTTTTGTAAACTGGCGTTAACACAACCCGATTCCCGAATCGCTCCATTAACCTTATACTAGCAACTACAAAAAAGTTAGAATGGCTATACCGATCAATCCGTGTCCTTTGGTCTTTAGCCACCATCCTTAGCTCATCGCGGCATCTCCGATCTCGCTCGATCTCCCGTCTCCTCGTCGAAATGGCACCACGTCAAGGAATCTTTTTACGGGCTCCTGCTTCAAAACCGAAGCAACTCGGACTTGAAGTTTGCTAGCCGACATATCCAAGGTGAAGTAGAAAATGTGTGTGATCACTTTGTCTCAAGACACCCATGGATTCTCAACTCATGAGAGGGATGGGTGGAGGTTGAAGAAGAAGCCATTGGAGGAAATTGTAAGCGCAAGAAAAGCTAGTGAAGAAGAAGAAGTTTGCTTATTGTGTAGAATTAAAAATGTGAGCTCTCCTCATAATCTCAAAACCAAGCCCACACTATATGTGGCTGCCCTCTCTCTCCTCACACATCAATCCCACACAATAATTAATCAAGAGATTAGACATGGCACAAAAAATAACACCATGAGTCATCAACAAAGCACATGCCACATCTAATGCTCTTGATTAAGACTTGCACTCACAATTTCCACTTAATAAACATTAATCCAAATGTTTAGAACAATAAATAGAATGGAATCTTCTAAAGTAAACTCGTGAAGGATCACAAGAATACCCATCATCAGTAGATACATACCTGCATCAGAATTCCGACTGAATGCGAATACAATGAGACGAAAGTAATCCAACAAATCTAATACTAGGATCCAGCTTAAACCAAAGCCCGCTAGTATGATCCGTCCGATCATGATCCGTACACAAGTGCACGTATATGATCGAACCCTGCCATAAAACCATACGGTCTCTACAACGTTTCGCCCGAACTTGGGAAACTTTCTGTGGGGGACTCTAAAGACTCGTCAATACGCTGGCAGTGGGTTTAAACACAAGCACGTCAGTGGTACTAGCTGTACGTAACGGCTGCCCATGTATTGAGCGAAAAGGAAGCTGACGAGCGAACTCATTCTGAAACCCTACTGAGCCTATCTGTGACAATCTCCGTACAGTCTGGTCTGTTCGTCTATGAGTATCGCATATCCGGTCTAGGAGATGGTAAACGTCAGACCCCCAATAGCGGTATAAGTCGTGTCGGAGTGTATCCCAGAACATCTTGAGAAGCTACTGAAATACCTACCAGTAAATCTCACTTGCCTTGACCAAGAACTTTGTGTAATGGCTCTCCAGACAGCGAGATATCAACCCCCAATACCGGGAGAGACGAATCCTGTCTAACCGCCACTGCCTCCAAGTGCTTCGGGACTGCACACAACTACTACCTGTTTACACGACTCCTTTGAGCCGTGGTAGGGTAGCAATCAAAGAACAGTGGAAACACACTTGAGGCAATGTAGCAGTGTTAAGTCAACAGACTAAACTGTACTCATGTCACCTGGAAACTGCTCCTGACGATAGGTATAGTACCAATCAGCAATGCTCCTGCGAGTCCGTCCGGTGTACTCATAATCCAATGAGCACCTGTATACTATCTTAGGTGAACCAACTGACACCAATGGCTTATGAGACCAATCACCACTCCTCGTCGGGGTCTCGATCCGTATACACTAGTCTACTCATGGAGTATCGATGCCCAGTCTCGAAACTCGCATGACTAGGGACACTTTAAGGATGTGCTTATAGACTACCCAACTCTCGTGTATATGATCGCCATCATACTGGTGGTAGTCAAGCAAGAATCCTATGAGCTCTATCAACATGTAATAGTGATCTGTAATGTCACCTGAAGCATATACACGATGATAGAGACAAACCATATAGCATACTATCATCTCGAGTAAGACTGTTCTACCGGTATAGGTCATCTCTCAATCATTGCAATCACGTGCCTGTGATCCAATAATTGACTGAGGTCACTATAACCAATAGGTGACTCATGATGTGATTCATTGTGCCATGCTTGTTTTTTTGTGTGTAGGATTGTGAGATATTTGTGAAGGGGGCAGATCCTTTTTGGAAGGGATTTTATTTTCTTGAGTTGCTCATCACAAAGATCTCACAACACACTCACAAAAAAAAGCAGGCACTCATTTTCTTCACTTGGCCAAAGCTTTGCTCACACTTTTCTTCACATGGCTTCTTCTTCAACCTCCATCCATTCCATCTCATGAGTTGAGAATCCTTGGGTGTTTTGAGACAAAGTAATCACACACAATCTCTACTTCATCTTGAGTATCTAGGCTAGCAAATTGGATGCCCGAGTTGCTTCGGTTTTGAAGCGGGAGCCCGTATTACTAATTCTCGACGTGGATCGTCTTCGACGAGGGAGACCGGAAACCGAATTTCATCGAGGCAGCCGCGAGGAGCTTAGGGCAGAGGTTGAAAACCGAAGGACACGGATCGATCGGTATAACCTCTCCAAACTCTTTTTATAGAACTAGTATAGAGTTAATGGTACGATCCGTCGATTAGGGTTCCGTTAGCGCCGGTTTTTTAAAGTTTTTGTTCCGCGTTTGGCCATGGATTGATGGCCGGGGCGCTATCGTAACCCTACATGTATCTGTATGTATGTATATGTGTATGTATGTATCTGTATGTATATGTATGTATGTATACACACACACATACATACATACATACTTAAAATTGGTAAAACCGCCTAATCGGTGCCTAGGCACCGAGGCCTAGGTAATAGCCCTACAGCCTAGCACCGGTTAGCACTTTTTACAACCTTGTGCTCATGGAATAGAAATACCAAGCTAGAATATTGACTTGTAAGTAATGATGAAATTAATGGTCCCGAATAATTCAACTTCTCTATGTTTTCGTATTCAGTCATTTACGGAGTTGGAGAACAGGAATATATTCGTTTTTGATGACTTTTTCACTATAAGGAACTATAACATGCAGACAAGTGGCCAACAATGGGTTGAGGCATGAAACAAACTTATCTTAGGCATATATTACCACTCAAAAGAACACTTAAATAAGGAGTGTGATATATTTAAGCTACTAAATCCAGTCTGCATATTTAAGCTAGCATTGGATGGAATTTGCATAGAAACATATTACAACCTATGTTTCCAAAATTTTCCGTAGCATTTATATTTGAAATCAACACTAATAGCATTCATAACACATGTACAACATATAGGGCTATATAGCAAAGAATAAAATAAACAAACTATAGAGTATAAGAGACCCTTAAAAGCAAGTAAAATATTTTCTGATTTTCAGTGGATGAGTTGGTCCTGGTTTTTGTGAAACTTACAATGGAAAAATCAATAAATTTAGACAAAAAATTGAAACCGATGCTCTAACTTTTAACCCTAACTCTCTAATATCCACATTAACATCTTGCCATGTAAAATTGTTTTCCTATACAACAAATCTCCAAAATTTTCCACCATTATATTTTAATATAATGCTCTTACAAAGGTTTCCAATTGATGAATTATAAGCTCCAACCAAAAAGAGAACACTAAAATCTTCTTCATGTCACAAAAACAGAACACAAACCTAACCTAAATTTAACATCTTAAGGTATACAAAGAAAAAGAAATTTGGATGTTTTCTTATTTTTATCTTGACTACAAATAACAAACTAAATATAGATTGATTGTTACCTTTGTTTAGGATATGACTGTAGAACTTTGAGGTCGGAGTTTCATCTCCAATTCGCCTCCGATTCCTCATTGGATTTAGGGAGGTCTAGGGTTTTCTACCGTGGTTAAGTTTGGGGAAGAAGAAAGGTGAAAGTTAAAAAGATTGTTTTTTTTAACCCATATATTTTTTTCCCCTCCCTAAATAAACCCATATATTTTTTCCCCTCCTGAGTAAACCCATATGCTTACTTACCTTTTTAGGCTTGCAGTTCCAAGGTTACACCAATTTCATAAATAAACACCAAAGATTTTATGAATTGCATATAAACACCTATCTTTGACTCAAGCATTTTATTAAAACGAAAGCAGCGACAATGGCAAAATAACCGTTATACCACCTTTATAGATCACATGTAGGTAGTTAAGTGCAAACAGAGTAAAAAGTTGGGCGTTTATCTGCTTCTCAAAGAAACTTAGGTATTTATCTGTCAAAATGATGAGACTTTGGGTATTTAAGTGCAATTTAGCCACTTTTAGGGAGGTTAGACTTTTCATCTCTTCCGGTAACAATGTTTAGGTCTCAAGGTGCAATTTGAAACTATGGGGTATTCAAGTCCTGCAAAATTATACCATAACGTATTAAGTGCAGGTAAGTGAAATAGCGTGAGATATTAAGAATTTTATCCGAAAATAAAGGTCAATTGCAAAAAACATCCCTATAGTTTACCTAGTGTAGCATTTATACTCCTAAGTAATTTATTGGCACAAACACCCTCTCTGCTCATTCGATCAAAACCTTATAAGATTGCTCAAGTTCAACTCTAAACAACAACATAGGAAAACGTTCTAAATACAAATTGGACAATTATTTGACTTATTAAGAATTGAATTGTTGACATCCGTGTCATACGATCCTCGGTTTCGATGATTTAGATCAAAACTTTATTTAAACGAATTCATATGTTAGTGATAACGTTTCTAAGTTTATATCTTGAGTACGGTTTGCAAAAAAAATCCAAGATCAAGCAAAATTGCCTACAATATGATTCCACTTCAAAATGGTGATATGACATGATGACTCGATAAGAGCAACAACGTGATGCAACCCAAATCAAGATTCAATCACGTCTCAACGTAACAAATCAAGAAAATGAAGCTAATCGAAAAACAAAATTGAAGATATGAGTTGTGAGTATTGTATATACATTTAGGGATGATCTCAAAAGGTTAGAAACCACATTCAAATTCATTCATAATGTTCATGACGTCTTGTTCTATTTTAGAGACGTTTAAGTTATCCGTTGGAATTCAAACTACCAAATCAAAGTTCAAATATCAGTTTCATGACAGAATATTGACGTCAGTAGCATTAATTTTTTGAACTACTGTAACATTTCAGAAATTTAAAGTATTATTTTTAGAATTTAAATAATAAAATAATAAATTTCACGAAAACTATACAAGTATGGTTTTGAGTTCTGTAAAATGGTATAATCATATACCTATATTTTTGGAAAATATTGGAAATTAATATGATTTATATAGTATGAAGGTATTTATTGGATTTGGGCATTTTATAAATTATTATGCAATTATTTAAATACAAGTTTATGTTTAAACTTGATTAGTGTACTACTAATCATGCATTAAGCCCAATCCATAGTTGGTTAACCATGACACATTGTATTTTGACACATGCATGGTTTCATTTGATTTGTTTGTTGTTATGTGGGTTTTTAAAAGAAAAGAAAAAGGAAAGGAGAAGAAGAAAAAGAAAAGATATTTGATGAAAGGGGAGACATAGATGTGACCTTATTTACGAGGACAGAGAATGAGAATGAGAAAGGGGGAGAGAGTGTTTGTATGGCTCCATAACCATCCTTTTCCTTCTTCATTTCATTTCTCATCCTCACCTCTTTCATCTTCATTCTCCACCTCCTCCACCTCACTACCACCACAAATCATCCCAAAAATCTCATCAAAACCCCATACCACCTTCACAAAAAATGTGCACAATCTCATCATACACCCCATGGTAAAATCAAGTTAGGGTTTTGAGCACCTTGGGCTACCAAAAAACTTTCTTGAGTTGCTTCTAAGTGGTAAAACCTTCACTTTCCTTCAAATTATCAAGTTTCTTAGCCTCCTACATATGTTTAGAGTTCAATTATGCTAGATTAGTGATCTTGGAAAATCTAGGATGATTTTTAGTGGATGATTTGAGTTGTAGAGATGCGATTGAGGTTTAGTTACAGACCACAAACCATTAGTGATGAAATTCAGGACAAACTCGAGACTAGAAACCCTAAAACACGAACTTGGAATTTTCCGATATCGAGTTTTTGACGAATTGTGATGATTGTATAGAATCCGGTACCACTCGAGAGCTCTGAAAAATTGTCACACCCCGCTTCCCAGTATACGGGCAGAGGACGCGACGAGGCCGCTACGTATTTACTCTGAAGTAAACACGCTAAGCGTATCTAAAAATATAAGTAAAATGCACAAGAGACAATGATAATGGATATAATTGAGCAGCAACTTTTTATTAAACATTCTTTTTACAACTACAACTGAAAAGTAAATACATGGAATGGAAAGCAATGCCTAAACAGTGGCATAACAGAAATGGAAAATACAGAATGTAAATGTGTACAAGGAATCTAAAGCTCTGGGTCGAAAGCTAGCTGGTCCAAATCCTCGCTGGTAGGCTCGATCTCCAGTGAGTCCGAATCACCTGACGATATTCCAAAGAAAAGAAAGAGAATGTCGTCAGCGAACAAATCGCTCGATAAGTCCCAAAGATGGGGGAGAAGTAGAATAGGCAGAGAGAGAGAGAGTATAACTATTATAATATTGATTGTTATGTTAACGCTGTTGTTTGTAGCTTGGTATAGAAGAATGCCAGTGTATACGAGAGGAGTCCCACTATTCCGGAGACTAAGGTATACGGAGCACAAGGAATCGTTCAGCCACGGTACAACGGCAATTGAATTCAGGTTAAGTGTGTTATGGTTACAGTCTCGTGCCACTTTTAACACCTTCCGTACCAGTCTACCCCTTATAAACCCCGCGATGTCTTGATTGTATTGTTGCATTGTTTGTATTGTATATTGATTTACCGAAACTATGATTTCAGTATGGATGATCATGTAAATGGAATATATCCATGGTTCGGTTCGGTCAATATAGATTGAATAGATTGAATAGACGGATTCATAGATCCATGTTGTATTGAAATTTAATACTTGAATCATATTCAAGTCAGATTGATTATATTGAGACTCAGTCTGAGTCAGACAATTAGAAAAGAAATTGAATCCTGAATTATGTTTTGGTGCTATCAGTAACTGCTGCACATGAACGACAGGATTTGTGTCTTTTTCAAAGACAATTACCGTGTTGAAAACACCGTTTGTTAAGTTATCTACCTTAAATAGGCAAGCACCCATATCTTCGGCTCTCTGAGGCTCAAGAGACTGGTCCCGCTTAAACCTATGTTTACTAGGGTCCTTATTGTAATTTAGTATACCTTCAGGGAGTTTTATGTAAAAATAATTTTGTATAATTTTCAAAATACACCTCAAGTATTTTATTATCATTTTTAGAGTTTTCATTGATGTATATTTTATCAATGTGACATTTCTAGTGAATAAAACCTAATTTCATAATAATGGTATTTATTTGTAATATTGGAATTGTATGGTATTTTCTTTTAAATGAGATATTTTTCTTGAATTTTAGAAATGTGGAATATTATAAATATTAAAAATAGATATTTTGATATTAATTACATATATATATATTTATTAAAAATATAAGTTTTATTTATAATAGAAATCACATTTTCTAAAGAAAATTGTATTTTAAATCTTTCGAGATCGTATGCTCCTTGCGGAGGTCTGCATCTCACTCTACTAGGTCCGAGGATTTGCGATAATCTGCACCATACCGAACGGGTTCCCCGAAATGGGTTGTAGAGGCACAATTGCAAAGATTTGTTAAAATACACTTCTTGTAGAAAAATGTTTTTATAAGTCGGAGGTAGTTATGTATAAAATCGTATTTTTCCCAAATCTATGTTCCCAAATTTTATCGTGCTATATTACATATGAGTGTTGTGAGGAGGTAGGTCATTACCTCGTGAGTTTTCTAAGGTAATACGGTTTAAAAAGTTCAAGCATGTTAAAATGAAACATAAGGGTATTTTAATGTAAAAGCGGAATAAAACTTGCTATGGTTATTATTTTGATACCAAACTTGTTCTATTATCTTCGTTAATGTTTAATGGCCATGACATAAGAGTTTGGTATTATTGTGTTTAAGAAAAATAGAAATTTTTTAAGGAAAAACCGAATCGGAAGTCGGATTAACTCCGCTTGCGTCGGGTTTTAGTTTTGAATATTTTTAGAATAGAGAAAAGAAGAATAATTAGAGACTTACTGTATGATTAGCTAGAGGAGAGAAAGAGGAAGAGGTGGGAGTTGTCGGTGCGTCGTTTCGTCGTCGGAAACTCCTTGAGTTGTCGCCGGAAATTCGTCGGAGCTTCGCCCTTATGCTAACTCCACTTGCACACAAAAGGATCTTGGAATTTATTCTTGAAAGTTTGGGCAAGGATTTGGGAGTGAGGAAGGGTGATTTGAGGGTAGTATTTATAGGAAAAATTATGGTTTTAGGGTAGTGAAAGGGTGTATTAAAAATTTGTATTAAAATGGATTAAATGGGGGTATTTTAATTCTCTGGTTAATTGTAGAGAATTTAAACTGTGCAGGGGCAGTGGGGTAGCCCAAAGTGTTGGATATATGTGTTAGTTATATGTATGCCCTAGAGGCCATTACTGTACATTGGATGTATATTGTAGTGGATGCTGGGACATATATAGGGAAGACTTTCTTGCTCGACATGATAGTATGCTATCTGGTTGCTCTTTACCTTAACGTGTACACTGTTTGTCTCTCTGTTACATGTTGGTAAAGCCCTTAGGATCTGTACTTGACTACCTGGATTATGATGAAGATCATACTAGTGGGGACATGGTAGTCCATAAGTACATCCTTCAAAGTCCCTAGTCGTGGGTGTATCGAGATGGGGCATCGATATACCAGAGTAGACTAGCGTATACCTTCTCGACCCATACAGATGGGCGATGGATGATCCCATATCCATTGGTGTTTGACATCGGAGATGATATGCGGGTGCTCAGTAGAGACTGGGTACACTGGACGGACTCGCCGAGAACTCCCAGATGGTATTATACCTCACGTCAGATGGCAGTTCTCTGGTGACACTGGTACAGAGTAGTCTGTTGACCCGAGATCGTCATAGAGTCTTGTGTGGTTCCCACTGTGCTTTGATTTCCATCTTACCACGTCCAAGAGGGCGTGCAAAACGGTGGTTTTTGGGTACAGTCCCGAGTCACATGGAGGCAATGAGCGATAGGAGGGGATTCGTCTCTCCCGGTATAAGGGGTTGATGTTGCGCTGTGTTCGATTGGCTATAACAGGAAATCCCTGGCCAGGGTTGCTGAGATTTACTGGTAAGAGTTACCAGTAGTTTCTCAAAGTGTTGTAGACCTCATATCGACACGACTTATCGAGCTATTGGGGTCTGACGTTAACCACCCCTAGGCGAGATATGCGACATATCAGACGATCAGACCGGACTGTACGGTAGTGTTACTGGTTGGATTCACAGGAGTGTGAGCGGGCTTGCTCGTCGATCTTCTGATCGCTCAATACCCGGGTGGCCGTTACGTTTAGCAGACCGCTTGCGGCTTGTGGATGTTTGATATGATCATCATCTGCTGCCGGCGTATTGACGAGTCTTTAGAGTCCTACACAGAGGTTTCCTGGCTCAAGCGAAACTAAATAGGAGCGCATATGAGATATGTGCGGGACCGAGAATAATACCAGTATCTGATACTGTATTCGATTCTCGCGATGTGACATTGATCGGTTATATGCGATATAGCCGGGTTATCGGATCAAGTGTTGATTCGATAAGTTGTTACTAATGATACCTGTCGGTTTTGTGCGACATGACCGGATCATTGAATCAAGTGTTGATTTAATGATTTAATGCATAATTATATATTTGATATATTACTTTGCATTAACTAGTATCGGTTCACTTTAAGATGGATTTTCTCACTCGGATGTGTGCATTACATATGCGATATGATTTTGTGCACTAGATTGTATCATGTTTGATGATACATACATTTTTGGTTAAGTGTAAAGAATTAAACCATGGTTAAGTGGATAATTAGGGTTTTGTTTTTCTTATTAATTTATATATACATTTATTCTTTTTGGAAAAGAAAAAGAGCATGAGAAAATGGTGGCTTTCTTTAAATGCTTCATGAAGCTTCATGAAGTCTTTGACCTTGTAACTATTTTTGTCTCATGCTTAACCTAACCATTCCACTAAACCATGATTGATTCTCTACACCTAACTATGGTTCAATTATGATAAGAATGAATTTCTTTTCTCATTATTATTATTCTTATCATAATATTTTAGCTTCTTCTTCTTCTTCCTTCAAGTGAAGAAAAGCTTGACCATCAATGGCAACTTGATGAAATGAGTGAGAAATCCAATTCTAAAGTCTACCCACTTCCTATTTCTTCATCCTCTACCTCTTGCCAAGTAGTAGAGTGTGTTTTCTTCACAAGTTTCATGACTTGGTGAAGTGAGAGCTTGATTTAGCGATGCCTCGACGTAGATCATCTTCGGCATGGACATCGACGACCTAGCTCGCTTATTCTCCGATGAAGTCGACGCTAGAGCCCGGATTCTTTTTGGACAGCGGAGAGGACTTCGTTGCGGGGCTATGGAGGTGGAGCACCGGATCTACAAAGGTTGTATATCCGTATTCTCATAGTTAAGTGTTAACTTGTTAGCTTTTTCGCCTAGTTTTCTAGCAAACGATCCGTAGTCGGGTCTCTCGGCACCTAGATTTTTTGAAATTGGCATGTTCGATGCCTTGTGAGACCTCACTAGGGTGCCTAGGGACCTTTCAGTGGTATCAGAGTCTAGCTAGAGCCTTAGGCGAAGTCTAGACGGATTTGAAGTCCGAACGAACCCGAAACCCAATTCCGATCATGCTCTCTGTCCAATTTTCAAAAACTGTGATTTTTCAATATTAAAAATATGCAGAAAATCAAGCAGGGTTTTTTATGAAATACTGTGAAAAACGGAGACCTAACTCCGTCATAACGGCGCGGAACCGCGGCCTAAGCCCACGTGGCGCGGCGGTTCCGCGGCAACACTGTTGACTCGTTGACTCCTTTTTGCACAGTAATGTTTATAATTAACCCCTGTGTTTTCTGGGTAATTTTAAAATATACTCTACAGTTGAGTGTTCTGGGGTTGCATTGGGAATAGAGGATTCGATCGGATTATCAAGTTTCATCTATGTGGCTTTCCGGATATTTTACAATATGTTAAAAAGTTCGACCGGATATAAATACCCAATCTTTCCCCTGACGGAAAATTTCCAAGAGTTGGATTTTTCCGAGGTTTAAAGACGTTCTAAGTAGTGCAAGTAACGCGATGGTCCCTCTAGAAGACAACAAACCTTAACTCGATTATGTGACCGTCTTGAACTGCCCTTTGAACCTTCGGGTTTGGGGTAGTACGACGTGCCACATGTGAGGCGTTGGCTTGACCCTTCTACGGCTGGACCGTTGGTACTGAGGCATGAACTGAATGTTTTAAAACCTGTTTCATGTGATGAGCTGTATCGGGAAAACTTGGGTGTTCGAATGTTCGATCGGAAAGTTTAACATTTTCTATTTTATTCGGAATGTGATACAATAATTGGAATTCACAATAAGTTATGAGATAACTGAATGAATGTTATAAACATAGCACTTTAGTCTCAGTTGATCGGTTGCCACGGAATTTTGATGTGATCAAAAGTCCGTCGCAATCACGTAGGGTACGCGGATACTCGCCGGGTAAACTTAATAGACAGCCTCGCTCCATAGCCCCGACCAAGTGACTGTAGGAGAACCCCGTCGCCGAAAGCATCCGTTCGGGTGCTCGCGGTAGCGGTGTTCCGCCTTGGTGCACTTCGTCGACGGTATCAGGGGTGCGGCCGCCTACTAAAGTTTGCGACGAGCATTCGATCAGGATGTCGGGAATCTTGTTGAATTGCCCGACTTGATATTGAAAAATGTTTTCGATTTTGAGACTAAAATGCGGGGTTTATAATTGTTAGGCATGCGATGTCTAAGTAATTCATTTGGTCAGGCATGCGATGTCTGAGGTGGTTGCGGATTCCAACTGTTGTAGTTTTACACTTTCTTTTCTGTGACCGTAAGTGTAATATGTGATATCGCCGGTTTCGTTGCTATATGTCAACGACAATTGGGATGCGCATATTTACTTACGTTGATGACATGTGATGTTATGTGTTGCTGGATATGTTATATTGGATCGTCGTGTTTGAATAGCCGGGGTTTTTTTTATGTGAGATGAGTGTTTTTCATTTTCATTCATGTAAAAACTTGTATGTAATATTCTTTTATTGGGGCACTTCCAGGTTGCGGAAGTTGTCACCGTTTGTATATTATTTACTTTTCCGCACTAGGATAGACCCAAGGAGGAGGGCACAAGTAACCGGGTTCTGGAGTCCAGTGGGAGACCAACTCGAGGAGTCGAGTCCGGGTCTCCTAACTCTAGAATTGGTAGGGTTGCTTGCCGCTCTCGTAGGGATCTAGGGGTGTGGGTTTGGCTATTCATCACGACCGTGGAATCCGTGTTTTATACTGGCTCGTATTGAAAACACGGACGTCCTAGTATATCCAATATTTCATATGTTTCTTCTGCTGTGCGATATCTGTGATGTGATCATGTGATGTTCTGTGATAGATACTTTATATAGTATATATGATATATTATATAGACGTTACTTATGTTTTACACCCGCGCTAGCCCTGCCCTGCTCTGTCGTTAGTTACCTAATCTAACGGTGCACGAGGGGACATCGAGGCGAATGCGGATGGCATAAGTGTACGTCGTATTTATCTGTGATGTTTAGGTACTTATATGATGGGACTTCATTAATGAGATTAATGAAATAAAAGAAACCTAAGATGTTGTAGAATCGAATTTCAAAATAAAACAGGTAGCTACAGTTCTTGCTTTGCACAGCGGTATATGTGATATATCCTGCACCTTATTCGATGAGGAAAGGACCGAGATCCCTTCACCGGGAGTGACTCCTTTAGCAATAACTGGCAGATGCTACACACTCGGTTTGTCTTTTGATTGCTTTTAGGTGTTTTTGCTTTGCACAGTGATATATATGATATATCCCGCACCTCATTCGACGAGGAAAGGACCGACGATCCCTTCACCGGGAATGACTCCTTTAGCAAAACTAGAAAAGCTTCAAAAACACTCCATTTTCAAAATCATTTGATTCTACAACGATATCAAGTTCATTACGCAAAAGGTTTTCAGAAAAACCTGTCGTAGCCCTCCGTCATTTCAGATAAATCCTGTTTAGTATTCGTGCTACGTTTGTTGACCTTGTCAAGGCGCAGTGTGCGGTAGCTAACCAGTATTTATCTGCTTATGCATATGATGCAGATTGGGTTAGGGTAGTCGTGCGGCCTTGTTGACCTTGTCAAGGGTCGTGCGGGTGGATTTGATTCAATCAAGAAATGACGGGTTGAACTTGACTTGCGGTCTATGGTTTGTTGACCTTGTCAAGGTCCTAGATTGTTCGGGACAAAATATTATCGGGAATTTCAAGTGTTGAAATTTGCAATGAGATTGCATACCTTCTATGAGATAGTTGGATCCCGATACCCGCTGCGAGTAAGAGTTACTCCTGGGAGAGTTTTACATATTACAATTAGCCGATCAAGTAGGTGTCTAGAAAGGTGTCAACGGGGTTACGCCTCTGGGAAAACGAGGTTTACAGTAATTAGGTTCGTGCGAAAGCACGGGGGACCTCCCTCAAAGTACCGACACTGGCCTGGCTGAAAGATTGGCGAACTTGTAGTGTGTAATTAATCCCGGCTAGTCTTTCCTTTTAGGGTTTGAAGGAAGATTTGATAAAAAGCAGTGGGAGCCATCCTGATTAGATCAAATAAAAACCAATCTATTCTTGACAGAGCGCACGCTGAGTGTTTTCTTCTCTCTCTCTCCAGGTAGCGACCCTATCACGCCTTAATCAAGATAATAATACGGAATATTGACCGAACCCGCTTGTTATACTGAGCTGGGGAACGTTGGTCCCGCTCCAACTTATAATTGTTATAAGACAGAGCAGGAAATTGGGGATTACCAGAATTCCCGTGCCGCCCAAACGAAGAGAGTGCATGCTGATGCATCATCTTCGGGTGTGTTCATTACAGAGAACTGTTTCTCAGTATCCTTTACGTCCTGGGTATGTGATACCAGATCAGGATCCCAGATATGTAATATGTTACATAGGGCTACAGAAAGGTAGAGAACTGAGAACGGGTGATAAGTTTCATGAGGCAGAAAACGGGGCAAGTGTTGCAGCCAAGTCTGTTGGTCACTGTCACCCTGTATTACCAATACATTGATTCTGAACGAATGTTATTAGATACCGAACCTGATATACAAAATCATATCAGTCTCTTTATCAGTAAAGAAATGATAAAATTTTGTATTGTTGGATAATGTTTTGAACATTTCCTATATCAAAAGTTGATCGGTTCAGGCACGTTATCTAAAAGCATTGATGTTCTAAATCAAACTACAGTTCTTAGTATACGGATCACACACAAGAGGAAGAGTTCAGAAATGAACGAATTCTTCTTGAGGTATTGTAGACTAGGTCAGATCAATATGACCCGACTAGCTAGAGTTACATAAAGATGCATATTTAAATTAGTTTGAATTTACATCTTGTGAAACTCGCCAGTCATGTCACAAAGATATAATGACACCAGCTCCGTTTACTGGAAACAGAGAAAGAGTTAGTGAACTCTTGGGATGATACATGTTGATGTACGTAGGTCCCCTGTCTACACATGCCAAGACCGGTTCTTTTACTTAATTACATTCTCTGATAATCTCTCAAGATTCAGACATACGTTCCTGTTGAAACATAAGTCCGAACCTTTTGAGATATTCACAGAATATAAGTTAGAAGTAGAAAACCAGAATACGAGTATAAGTATTATGTCCTTTGATGTGATCAGGGAGGAGAATACTTGTGCATGGAATTCCTGGACTATTCTAAAGGAGAATGAGATTCTCTCTCAGCATCACTCCTCTGTATACACCATAGCACGATGGTATATCGGGGCGGAGCAGATACACCCTATTTGATATGGTGTGCTCTATGATGAGTACTACTGAGTTACCTATTTCCTTTTGGGAGTTGTGCACTTAAGAAGCTGCATACCTTTTGAATAGGGTTCCAATCAAATCAATTGCCTACCACTTCATATGTGATATGGAAGGGGAAGAGCCCATATCTTAAGTTAGTTAAGATTTGGAGTTGTCCGGCCTATGTCTAAAAGCAAAATCCGGACAAGCTCGAGGCAAGATCTGTTATGTAGAACTGGAAAGGTTCCAGCTATACAAACTGCAGCTGATGATTTGAAAGAACCAAAGGATTCAATAGATACCAACGAACCTCAGCCTCTCCGCCGATCTAGTAGGGTTCCTCACCCACCTGAGAGATACTTCGGTTTCTCTATGACAGTAGGAGCGAGGATTGCATCATGAGATGATGACCCAACTAGTTTCGAGCTGGCCATCAAGAGTAAGACTCTGTAAGAATGGCTGGATGCTTAGTGATCTGAGATGGAATCCTTATACACCAACAAAGTATGGACTTTAGTTGCTATATCTGAAGGGTTAAATCCCCATCAGGAGCAAGTATATCTTGAGAAGATTACTTGGTGTAGATGGAAAAGTTGAGACTTTCAAAGCTAGACTTGTTAAAGGTTTTCTTCATTGACCAGGCGTGGATAATGATGAAACCTTTTCCAGTGGCTATGCTTAAGTCCATCCAGATCCTACTTACCACGGCTGCATACCATGACTACGATCTCTGGTGGTTGGGTGTCTTGACTGCTTTTCTAAATGATGATTTAGAAGAGTGCGTCTATAAGTACACAGCCAGAGGGCCTCGTAGACAGTGGGAGCAGCGGAAACGTGTGCAAGATGCTTTATAGGATAAAGCAGGCATCGCGGAGTTGGAACATCTGTTTTGATGGATTAGTCAAAGAAGTTGACATCATCAAAATGGTAGATGAACCTTGTATAAACAAAATGGTAGTAGGGAGTATGGTGACGATCCTCGTAGAGTACGTGGATGACATACTCTTGATAGGGAAGGAGTTTCCTATGCTACGCTCGATCAATCTCCGCTTATCACAATGACTCTCCATATAGGATCAAAGTGATACCTCCTAAATCCTGGATTTTGGATCTATGAGATAGATCTAAATGGATGTTAGATACTCACTAGTTGTAGTGAGATAGTATCAATTGATCCTGGGAGGAATCACTGGAAGTGTTCCAGGCTGATAAAGTCGACTGAATGTCAGTCACAGGCATTGTCTTTACCCTCAGTAAAGGGACGGTATGTTGGAAGAGTTCCAAGCTAGATACCGTGACATACTAGACGATAAAGGCTGGATACATCGCCACTTAAGATGCTACCAAAGAGGCAGTCTGGGTGTATATTGGTTCATGAGATGAACTTTGTTCCTCCCATTGTGTGACAATGGAGTTGTGGCTTATGCCAAGGAACGCAGGTCCCATCAGTGATCCAGACATATTCTAAGGCAGTATCACCTGATCATGGAGATAGTTGATCTCCAGGGAGATCGAGGTTAGGAGAGTAGACTCAGAGGACAACACAGCGGATCCACTCACAAAGGCCTGTTCCCAGAGAGAGACATTTATGGGATGGTTGAGTATGAGATACTACAACTACTGCTACAGATGGCCTTAGTGCAAGTGGGAGATTGTTAGTTATATGTATGCCCTAGAGGCCATTACTGTACATTGGATGTATATTGTAGTGGATGCTGGGACATATATAGGGAAGACTTTCTTGCTCGACATGATAGTATGCTATCTGGTTGCTCTTTACCTTAACGTGTACACTGTTTGTCTCTCTGTTACATGTTGGTAAAGCCCTTAGGATCTGTACTTGACTACCTGGATTATGATGAAGATCATACTAGTGGGGACATGGTAGTCCATAAGTACATCCTTCAAAGTCCCTAGTCGTGGGTGTATCGAGATGGGGCATCGATATACCAGAGTAGACTAGCGTATACCTTCTCGACCCATACAGATGGGCGATGGATGATCCCATATCCATTGGTGTTTGACATCGGAGATGATATGCGGGTGCTCAGTAGAGACTGGGTACACTGGACGGACTCGCCGAGAACTCCCAGATGGTATTATACCTCACGTCAGATGGCAGTTCTCTGGTGACACTGGTACAGAGTAGTCTGTTGACCCGAGATCGTCATAGAGTCTTGTGTGGTTCCCACTGTGCTTTGATTTCCATCTTACCACGTCCAAGAGGGCGTGCAAAACGGTGGTTTTTGGGTACAGTCCCGAGTCACATGGAGGCAATGAGCGATAGGAGGGGATTCGTCTCTCCCGGTATAAGGGGTTGATGTTGCGCTGTGTTCGATTGGCTATAACAGGAAATCCCTGGCCAGGGTTGCTGAGATTTACTGGTAAGAGTTACCAGTAGTTTCTCGAAGTGTTGTAGACCTCATATCGACACGACTTATCGAGCTATTGGGGTCTGACGTTAACCACCTCTAGGCGAGATATGCGACATATCAGACGATCAGACCGGACTGTACGGTAGTGTTACTGGTTGGATTCACAGGAGTGTGAGCGGGCTTGCTCGTCGATCTTCTGATCGCTCAATACCCGGGTGGCCGTTACGTTTAGCAGACCGCTTGCGGCTTGTGGATGTTTGATATGATCATCATCTGCTGCCGGCGTATTGACGAGTCTTTAGAGTCCTACACAGAGGTTTCCTGGCTCAAGCGAAACTAAATAGGAGCGCATATGAGATATGTGCGGGACCGAGAATAATACCAGTATCTGATACTGTATTCGATTCTCGCGATGTGACATTGATCGGTTATATGCGATATAGCCGGGTTATCGGATCAAGTGTTGATTCGATAAGTTGTTACTAATGATACCTGTCGGTTTTGTGCGACATGACCGGATCATTGAATCAAGTGTTGATTTAATGATTTAATGCATAATTATATATTTGATATATTACTTTGCATTAACTAGTATCGGTTCACTTTAAGATGGATTTTCTCACTCGGATGTGTGCATTACATATGCGATATGATTTTGTGCACTAGATTGTATCATGTTTGATGATACATACATTTTTGGTTAAGTGTAAAGAATTAAACCATGGTTAAGTGGATAATTAGGGTTTTGTTTTTCTTATTAATTTATATATACATTTATTCTTTTTGGAAAAGAAAAAGAGCATGAGAAAATGGTGGCTTTCTTTAAATGCTTCATGAAGCTTCATGAAGTCTTTGACCTTGTAACCATTTTTGTCTCATGCTTAACCTAACCATTCCACTAAACCATGATTGATTCTCTACACCTAACTATGGTTCAATTATGATAAGAATGAATTTCTTTTCTCATTATTATTATTCTTATCATAATATTTTAGCTTCTTCTTCTTCTTCCTTCAAGTGAAGAAAAGCTTGACCATCAATGGCAACTTGATGAAATGAGTGAGAAATCCAATTCTAAAGTCTACCCACTTCCTATTTCTTCATCCTCTACCTCTTGCCAAGTAGTAGAGTGTGTTTTCTTCACAAGTTTCATGACTTGGTGAAGTGAGAGCTTGATTTAGCGATGCCTCGACGTAGATCATCTTCGGCATGGACATCGACGACCTAGCTCGCTTATTCTCCGATGAAGTCGACGCTAGAGCCCGGATTCTTTTTGGACAGCGGAGAGGACTTCGTTGCGGGGCTATGGAGGTGGAGCACCGGATCTACAAAGGTTGTATATCCGTATTCTCATAGTTAAGTGTTAACTTGTTAGCTTTTTCGCCTAGTTTTCTAGCAAACGATCCGTAGTCGGGTCTCTCGGCACCTAGATTTTTTGAAATTGGCATGTTCGATGCCTTGTGAGACCTCACTAGGGTGCCTAGGGACCTTTCAGTGGTATCAGAGTCTAGCTAGAGCCTTAGGCGAAGTCTAGACGGATTTGAAGTCCGAACGAACCCGAAACCCAATTCCGATCATGCTCTCTGTCCAATTTTCAAAAACTGTGATTATGATGCGGATCATACTAGTGGGACATGTGTAGTTTATAAGTATATCCTTGAAATGTTCATAGTCGTGGGTGTAACGAGACGGGGCATCGATATTCCAGAGTAGACTAGCGCATACGTTACTTGACCCATATGATGGGCGATGGATGATCCCATATCCATTGGTGTGGTGACACCAAAGACCGTATACGGGTGCTCGGTAAGACTGGGTACACTGAACGGACTCGCCGAGAACTCCTATGCGATATTATATCTATCGTCGGATAGAAGTTCTCAGGTGATACTGGTACAGGTTAGTCTGTAGACCTGAGATCGTCATGGAGTCTTATGTGTCCTCCCACTGTACTTTGATCTCCGCCCTACCACGGCTCTACTGAGTTGTGCAAATAGGTGGATTTTGGGTATAATTCTGAGGCACATGGAGGCAATGAGCGATAGGAAGGGTTTCGTCTCTCCCGGTATTGGGGGTTGATGTTGCGCCATGTACGATTGGCTATAACAGGAAGTCCCTGACCAGGGCTGATGAGATTTACTGATAAGTGTTATCAGTAGTTTCTCGATCTGTTATGAGCTATATACCGGCATGACTTATTGGGTTATTAGTGTTGGAGATAGTGCCCTCAGAGTCAATTATTGGATCACAGGCACGTGATTGCAATGATTGATGGATGACCTATCCCGGTAGGACAGTCTTACTCGAGATGATAGTATGCTATCTGGTTTACCTTTATCATCGTGTACTGCTTTAGGTGACCTGACAGGTCGCTATTACACGTTGATAGAGCCCCTAGGATTCTTGCTTGACCACCAGCAGTATGAGGGCGATCATATAAGTGGGAGCTGGGGTCTATAAGCGCATCCTTAAAAGGTCCCTAGTCGTGCGAGTTTCGAGACAGGGCATCGATACTCCAGAGTAGACTAGTGTATACAGTCGAGACCCCGACGAGGGGCGGTGGCCGGTCTCACAAGCCACTGGTGTCAGTTGGATCACCTAAGATGTATACAGGTGCTCATTGGGTTATGAGTACACCGGACAGGACTCGCCGGGAACATGCTAGTTGGTGATATACCAGACGTCAGATGGCAGTTCCCTGGTGACATGTGTACAGGTTAGTTCATCGACCTGGGGATCGTCATTTGTCTTGTGTGAGTTCCTACTGTACTTTGATTATTACCCTACCACGGCTCAAAGGAGTCGTGCAAACAGGTTTTAGTTGGGTACAGTCCCGAGCCACATGGAGGCAGTGAGCGTATCTTCAGGGGTTCGTCTCTCCCGGTATTGGGGGTGAGGTCGTGCTGTGTCTAGGAGAGCCATTACACGAAGCCCTCGGCCGAGGCAAGGAGATTTACTGGTAGGTATTCCAGTAGTATCTCAGGGTGTTCTGGGCTACACTCCGACACGACTTGTACCGCTTTTGGGGGTCTGACTTTTACCAACCCCCTAGGCCCGCCATGCGATGCTCATAGACGAACGGACCGGACTGTACGGATATTGTCACTGACAGGCTCAGTAGGGTTGTCAGGCTGAGTTCGCTCACAGACGTCCCTTTTTAGTCAATACCTGGTAGCCCGTTACGTATTGGCTTATACCTCTGACGTGCTAGTGGTTAAATCCACAACCAAGGTGTTGACGAGTCTTTAGAGTCCCCCACATTCAGTTGCTCAGCTTTCGGGCGAAAGGTTGTAGAGGCCGTATGGAGATATGGCAAGGTCCGATCAGATACGTGCGGTATTGCACGGATCAGGATCGGAATGTTTGTACTATAGGCCGTATGGATATATGGCAGGGTTCGATCAGATACGTGCGGTATTGCACGGATCAGGATCGAACGGATATTACTGGCCGGCTTTGGTTTAAGCCGGATCCTAGTATAGTACAGTGTAGATTTTGTCTCATTGCATTTGTATTTCGGTCGGAATACAAATGCGGGTGTGTATGCACAGTATCAGGGTTTTCCTGTAATTTATTACGGGACCAGTTTTCTGGAGTTGCCAGTTTGCTTTCCGTTTCGGCCAATTTCCTTTGTATCGTTCATTGGCCGAAGATTGGTGGAGGAGGGGTTATTTGCATTGTTGCAAATAAGTATTTGGAAGGGGTCCTTTGCATATTATTTGTATCATGATGGTTTTCATGATGTGCACCATCACTTGACTTTCTATGCTCATGATGGCTTGACCTTTTTGGAGCCATCATGCATGAGATGATGGTAGTGTGGAGTGTTGGCATAGTTTTGTGATAATGGTTGTTTATGATAGCCATTCCTCTCTCTCTTGCATGACATGAGTTTGGCCTCTCCCATTTTTGATACAACCTCCTCATTTCTCACTCTCCCTCACATGCATGGCCGGCCACTTCCCTAAAGGGGCTGTCCAAATTTGTTCATGTGGGATTTTTGCTCTTTTGCTTTAGGAAAAATCCCACAAGTTCCACCTCCATGAGTTTGTATCATCCCTCCACCAAAAGGCAATTCCTACAACCCCAAATTGAGACATGTAATCCACATTACATTCTACAGCAAATCTTGGGCACGTCGACTAGCCAGCTTCGTGCCCGAGTTGCCTCGGCATTGAGGTGGGAGCCCGTAAAAGAAGTAGGCGATGTGGTGCACTTCCGGTGACGAGGTGGAGACCGGAGCTTCCGCAGGAGATCGGGACGACGACGAGAAGACCGGAGGACTTGGATCAGTCGGTATATCTCTCTTCCCCATCTTGTAGTTAGCTAGGACTAATTAATGGTTCGATCCGGGTATTAGTGCGCGGCGGTTTGCCAGTTCAAGAAAAATCAAAGTTTATCACCGCTTCCGCATTTGGCCGTCGGATTGACTGCCGGGGCGCCGCCGTGCACTTACAGTGGTATCAGAGCCTCGCCATTAACTTAGTCTAGCTCGGTTTAATGTGTTTTGCATTTCCGATCGACCAAAATTCCAAAATCTACATTTTTCAAAGCGACAGTTTTCTGTTGAAATTTTTTGGTCTCCAAAAATTTTTCAGGTTGTATAAAATTGATGTACTGGAGACCACTAGGCTACTGTAGAAATTCGACAACGGGAATCGACAGTGGAGGCGCGGAACCGCGGCCAAAACCCCCTTTGGGCCGCGTTTCCGCCGCGCACTGTGGAGATCCCTGCACCAAATTTCTACAGTGTCTTTGTGGGCTTAAAATATGGGTTTTGGAATATTAATTTTGGGCTCAGAATTTCTTGATGTGCTACAGTAGTACTTGGGGGCCCACTTGTTAAAGTTTGATCGATCGGATATTTTAAACACATTATTTCACAGTATTTACACTATATCTGCGACCGTGAATGTCACTTGATCGGTAAATCCGGTCTAACTGCTATAGCCCGGTTAGACGGATTTGCGAACGTGACTTTCACGTTGATGTTCTGTTTTTGCTGTGATGTTGCGGATCGGTCGTGGGGATAGCCTGGATGCAATGCTAGTACAGTTGTGGTTGTATTATGTACATTTGATTTTGCGGGGCGAGCGTCCGACATGTGGACTGCCGTCACTGCCTGTTTGTATTATTATTTTGGGGCACGACCAGGTTGCGGTCGATGTACCCGTTGTATGTATATTTTACTTTCTGTACTAGGATTGCCCCGCGGAGGGGTGCACGGATAGCCGGGTTCTAGAGGGCAACAAGCCCGCATCTCATGGCATTGAGACGGAGGGGGCTTCACTCTAGGATTGGCGGGATATTCGCCGCACTCGTAGGGGGTACAGGTTGACCCAGGAGGGGTGCCCAAGTTACCGGATTCCGTGAAGTGCCGGGTGGTCCATTCACGTTGCTGAAGGGGGCTGCCTCGCTTCAGGTTTTGGCGGGTAACTTGCCGCGCCCGTAGGGGTCTAGGTTTTCATTGCACAGGCTATCCACACGACCAGGGGAACGTCGGGTTTCAGTAGTGGCTCTGTGAAACCCGGGGATCCCAGATATCTGTATTGTTTCTGTGATGCTGTACATTTCTGTGATGTTGCATTTTTTTATCACGCCTTGAGCGAATATAATATATTGGTATATATATTAGTAGATGTTGTATATGTTTTGCATCCGCGCTAGTCCAGTCCCCGCTCTGTCGTTAGTTAGCTAACCTAACGGATAATGACGGGACCCAGTGGCGAATGCGGATGGCATATACGTACATCAGTATATTTTCGTTCTTTTTGGTGTGATCAATTGATGGGACTGCATTGATTCGGATCAATGCAAGTTTAAAAACAAACCTAATCTGATGTTGTTGGAACACTTTTCAAAAAGCTGTTATTGCAAGGACGTTCACTTTTGTTTTGCATCGTGGTATTCAGTTGGAATATCCTGCTCCTCAGTCGACAAGGCAAGGGCCGAGATCCCTTCACCGGGAGTGACCCCTTGGACAAAAAGTTTGCGTCAGGGCAATGACTTCACTATAGCCGATTACTTTTGCTTTGCATCGTGGTATTCAGTTGGAATATCCTGCACCTCATTCTACGGGGAAAGAGCCGAGATCCCTTCACCGGGAGTGACCTCTTTAGCAAAGGTTTTCGTCACTATATTTCTAAAAGCTATCAGCTCCTTCAACGATATCAAGTTCATTACGTTAAAGGTTTTCGCCAGAAACCATTCGTAGCCCTCCGTCGTTTCATATGGGTGGTCAATAGTATTCAAGCTGTGTATGTTGGCCAAAGTCAAGGCACAGTGATTGGTAGCTATTGGGTATTCATATGCAGCATAGATAGATGCGTTGGTTTGGGACAGTCGTACTGCCATTTTGGCCAAAGTCAAGGGTAGGTACGGGTGGATTCAAATTAACCTGGAGAATGACGGGTAGAACTTGACATGTGACTTATGATATGTTGGCCAAAGTCAAGGTCATAAGAGCATGGGGCAAAAATCACATCGGGAGTTTCAAAAGAACTGAAACTTGCCAGATATGCGCATACCTTCTGGAGTGTGATGACGTGAGCGGATTCCGTCATGTTATCATGCGATGATAGTTGGATCTCGATTCCCACTGATGAGTTGGTATACTCCTCGGGTGATCCCGACTAATTCTTCTTTCAGGTTTGTAGGATAATTTGAGGTACAGTGGGAGGTTTCCTGATTAGATAAATTGGTAACCATTCTGATCTAGGTTAGAGTGCACGCTGAGTGTTTCTTTTCTCTCTCTCTTCGGCAGCGACCATTGACCCGACTCTAGACTATGACTCAGTGACCAAGTTGACCGAACCTACTTAACACTGGCTTTTGGATTGTCAGAGTTGCGAACCTTCATTGCCACTCCTACTTTTACCCTTTTCTCCAGGACACCCCGTACTACTACGAACGTCCACTTCCATTGGACAAAACCATCGTATGGTTAGATACGAACTCGAAGGGATTTATTCGAGGATGGTTTCCGGTTCTGGAGAAAACGGATAAGACTATTCAGTTGTCTTTTCCTTTTACCTTCTCTCAGGTTGCGAGTACTCCTTGGTTTAGGAGATAGTACACCTATTACGCAAATTGGATAGTCTTCTTCCAAACCTTAGGCTGGTGCCGAACGGTGGGGAATGAAGAAAACCAATTAGCCTAACGATGGTGTACAGAAGGTATTAAGTTAAGACAAAGCAAGGGATTAGTAAGAGGGCAAAGTAAATTGCGACTGCTATTCACGACCAAACCAAATATTTCTTCGTCAATCCTAAATCACCTTTGTATTTCTCCAGGACACTCCGTATCACTACGAAGATCCACAGTTTATTTGGATACTCCATCGTATGGTTATATACGAACTCGAAAGGAACTTGTTCCAGTTCGGGGATGGATTCTGGTCCAGGAGAAATAGGAATAAGGTTTATTCGGTTGTCTTTTATCTTCACCCTCTCTCATTGCGAGTGTTCCTAGGATTGGGACAGTACACCCATTATGCTTATTGGATAGTCTTCTTCCAAACCATAGGCTGGTGCCGAACGGTAGGGAAGGAAGAAAACCATTTGGCCTAAGGGGTGTGCAGAAGGTAAAGACTAAAGACATAAGAAGGGATTTGGAGAGGTGGCAAAGGATTATACGGTTACAGTCGTGAATCTGGAAGAGGCATTACTAGGAATACCGAGATACCCCATCGAAACATTTCAATGTTTCAGTCTCACTGTGTACTGTTAAAGGGAAACTGATTTCCCGATTAGATACTTACTCCAGGGTATGTATTTACCAGTTACGATTCTCATATCTGTATGGCTTTACAGATGATGAGTGGGAGTAAGTTATTGGGAATTGGGTGATTATCCTCATTATATCGGGATTCGTTGTAATCGGTGATATTTGAGGAAATCACCTGGGCTATTTGCCGGTCGGCAAATATTTGGTTTTGAATATCCGCTGTTGTGCACCAATTTCAAATTGATATATCTGTACGTCTATTTTCATAGAGTGAGATATACCTTTTTTGAAATTATGTCTATGACATTTACCTATATCAGTGGATGGTTAGGTAAGGAGCATTAAACAGCGGTGTAATTCTTCTTAACCATAAGTACAGTTTTCAACCTACGACACACAGTGAATGAGTTATCAGACTCAAGGGACTTATACAGAGTATTGTATGTTGTCCAGGGTCCATCAGGACAGAGGGGTTGGTCCTCGTACTATATTCGGTTTACTTATGACTTCTCTAGTTTTTAGACAGGTGTTTCGTGGAAACACAGGGTCCGAATTTTGAGAAGTTATAGGTATTTGAATAGAGTAGAGAACCAGGTGTAGCAAGTAGCGGGATTCTTCAAAGTGATCGAAGATGTAGATACTTGTCAATGGTATTCAGTTGATAGTAATGATTAAGAGATCTTGCTTCTCTTTCAGGTTACTCATAATTGGAAGCATTCCTAAGTTGAGTAACGCTGATCGGCCTCTCTCCATTTAGTTGACATGCACTGGAGACAGTTGCATGATTTGAATCTGGTTCAATTAAATCAGTGCCTCTGGTTCTATATATGATATAGAACAGTTCATATCTTAACGATGTTAAGGTACGGGGAGTTGTCCGGTTTATGATTAAAACCAGACACTTGACAACTCAAGGCACGTTTCTGTAATGGCTGTTTGTGGGTTGACCCAGGCTATGACGAGGGTTGACTTTCTACCATCCGGATGAACAATAGCAATATTGTTCCAGACTCGCCACAGTTTTATTAAAAATGGATTTTTTCAGAAAACAGTAGTGGGAGTATGGTAGAACTGGAAGTGATTCCAGAACCACAAACGATTACTGAAGATTTGATAAGGAACCTAAAGATTCAATCTGGATTGACATTCCATTGGCCACTCCGCAGATACGGTGGCTAACTTCAGGCACCCGAGAGGTACTACGGTAGCCTCAAGGACGGTGACAGGGAAGTTCTTGTTTACCCACAATTACCATTGCTGTTGTTCCAGGCTGCGAGACTCGGCGGGAGGATGAGTATAGCGTCGTTCTGAACTCGCTTTAGAAGTGTACGTGTATATGACTCTGCCAGAGGGTTGTCGTAGTCAGTGGGAGCAACGGAAGCATTGGTGGACAGGTAGCTTATGTCTATTTATAGACTAAAGCAGATGTAGCGGAGATAGATCATCTATTTCTGACGTGACAGTCATAGGTTTGACTTCATCAGAATAGGGGATGGATCTGTTGAGAAGGTAGTAGGGTGTGATATCCTGGTATTTGGATCACATACACAGAGTAGGAAAAGAAACTCCTATACTACAATCAGTTATACTTTGGTCGTCACACAGTAGTTTTTCCACAAAGGAAATGGATTTTATATCAGACATACTGGTTACTAGATCTATGGTTTTAGATCTAGATTTGGGTAGTCTCCCAATCTGGGTACTTAGACAGCATTCTAAGGGTAATTAGAATGGACGACTCCATGCACGGTAGTGTACCTGCAGAAGATGGAGTCACCCTCTCTAAAGGTGTCTTATAGACTAAAGGGGAGAGGGATGTGCATGATTGACAGATCACTTGCTTAGGCAATTGAGTCAATCATGAGATGTCAAGTACCACCCCAGATGTTGTTCTTGCACTAGATGCAATAAGTTGACATTAATCCAATCCTGGAGAAACAGTCGGAAGCAGTTCTAGAACACAAGTGGATGTTCTAGGGATATGATAACGACAGCCTCATTCGGGAGACAGTTATCATTCCAGGCTTCCAAGGTGACCTGGACAACAAGGAGGTTGTCAGAGTTATAGTTTTTCCTTCTGATGAGGGGCAGTATTTTGGATAGGTGGTCCAAGGCAATACTGAGGGAGGCATGGCGCAGGATACTGATTAAGTTCAGTTGACGATACAGTCTAAGAAGTTTGGATTTGGAGTTCATTTATGATTTGGAGTTCATTTATGAGCTAGGTCCCATCAGACATCCAGACACATTCTAAGACAGGTATTGCTCATTTCGGGAGATGGCTTTCTCCGTGAACTTGAGATATAGAGAGACATAGAAAGATACAACAAAGCGGATCCACTCACTAAGGCTATTCCTCGAACGCAATAGTTTCGCAAACGAGCTTTGTGAGACTGACTAGTACAGGAGTTGGGTGTTCGGTATCACACGGGCTGTGAGTATGCGACATCGCAATAATTAGCCTTGAGTGCAAGTGGGAGATTGTTGGAGATAGTGCCCTCAGAGTCAATTATTGGATCACAGGCACGTGATTGCAATGATTGATGGAGGACCTATCCCGGTAGGACAGTCTTACTCGAGATGATAGTATGCTATCTGGTTTACCTTTATCATCGTGTACTGCTTTAGGTGACCTGACAGGTCGCTATTACACGTTGATAGAGCCCCTAGGATTCTTGCTTGACCACCAGCAGTATGAGGGCGATCATATAAGTGGGAGCTGGGGTCTATAAGCGCATCCTTAAAAGGTCCCTAGTCGTGCGAGTTTCGAGACAGGGCATCGATACTCTAGAGTAGACTAGTGTATACAGTCGAGACCCCGACGAGGGGCGGTGGCCGGTCTCACAAGCCACTGGTGTCAGTTGGATCACCTAAGATGTATACAGGTGCTCATTGGGTTATGAGTACACCGGACAGGACTCGCCGAGAACATGCTAGTTGGTGATATACCAGACGTCAGATGGCAGTTCCCTGGTGACATGTGTACAGGTTAGTTCATCGACCTGGGGATCGTCATTTGTCTTGTGTGAGTTCCCACTGTACTTTGATTACTACCCTACCACGGCTCAAAGGAGTCGTGCAAACATGTTTTAGTTGGGTACAGTCCCGAGCCACATGGAGGCAGTGAGCGTATCTTCAGGGGTTCGTCTCTCCCGGTATTGGGGGTGAGGTCGTGCTATGTCTAGGAGAGCCATTACACGAAGCCCTCGGCCGAGGCAAGGAGATTTACTGGTAGGTATTCCAGTAGTATCTCAGGGTGTTTTGGGCTACACTCCGACACGACTTGTACCGCTTTTGGGGGTCTGACTTTTACCAACCCCCTAGGCCCGCCATGCGATGCTCATAGACAAACGGACCGGACTGTACGGATATTGTCACTGACAGGCTCAGTAGGGTTGTCAGGCTGAGTTCGCTCACAGACGTCCCTTTTTAGTCAATACCTGGTAGCCTGTTACGTATTGGCTTATACCTCTGACGTGCTAGTGGTTAAATCCACAACCAAGGTGTTGACGAGTCTTTAGAGTCCCCCACATTCAGTTGCTCAGCTTTCGGGCGAAAGGTTGTAGAGGCCGTATGGAGATATGGCAAGGTCCGATCAGATACGTGCGGTATTGCACGGATCAGGATCGGAAAGTTTGTACTATAGGCCGTATGGATATATGGCAGGGTTCGATCAGATACGTGCGGTATTGCACGGATCAGGATCGAACGGATATTACTGGCCGGCTTTGGTTTAAGCCGGATCCTAGTATAGTACAGTGTAGATTTTGTCTCATTGCATTTGTATTTCGGTCGGAATACAAATGCGGGTGTGTATGCACAGTATCGGGGTTTTCCTGTAATTTATTACGGGACCAGTTTTCTGGAGTTGCCAGTTTGCTTTCCGTTTCGGCCAATTTCCTTTGTATCGTTCATTGGCCGAAGATTGGTGGAGGAGGGGTTATTTGCATTGTTGCAAATAAGTATTTGGAAGGGGGTCCTTTGCATATTATTTGTATCATGATGGTTTTCATGATGTGCACCATCACTTGACTTTCTATGCTCATGATGGCTTGACCTTTTTGGAGCCATCATGCATGAGATGATGGTAGTGTGGAGTGTTGGCATAGTTTTGTGATCATGGTTGTTTATGATAGCCATTCCTCTCTCTCTTGCATGACATGAGTTTGGCCTCTCCCATTTTTGATACAACCTCCTCATTTCTCACTCTCCCTCACATGCATGGCCGGCCACTTCCCTAAAGGGGCTGTCCAAATTTGTTCATGTGGGATTTTTGCTCTTTTGCTTTAGGAAAAATCCCACAAGTTCCACCTCCATGAGTTTGTATCATCCCTCCACCAAAAGGCAATTCCTACAACCCCAAAGTGAGACATGTAATCCACATTACATTCTACAGCAAATCTTGGGCACGTCGACTAGCCAGCTTCGTGCCCGAGTTGCCTCGGCATTGAGGTGGGAGCCCGTAAAAGAAGTAGGCGATGTGGTGCACTTCCGGCGACGAGGTAGAGACCGGAGCTTCCGCAGGAGATCGGGACGACGACGAGAAGACCGGAGGACTTGGATCAGTCGGTATATCTCTCTTCCCCATCTTGTAGTTAGCTAGGACTAATTAATGGTTCGATCCGGGTATTAGTGCGCGGCGGTTTGCCAGTTCAAGAAAAATCAAAGTTTATCACCGCTTCCGCATTTGGCCGTCGGATTGACGGCCGGGGCGCCGCCGTGCACTTATAATTAGGGTCGACGATGTCATCCCTAAACTCTATATGCAGCATATCTAACGAAGAGACCGGACTGTACAGTAAGTGTTGCCAGTTGGCTCGACGGGAGTTTTGACAGGTTCGCTTGTGTTTCTTCTGATCGCTCAATACGTGGGAGCCGTTATGTACAGCTTGTGCCACTGACGGTTTGTGGGTATGTGATGTGATCACTGCCTACTGCTAGCGTATTGACGAGTTTTAGAGTCCCATAAAGGGGTCTCCTAGCTCAGGCGAAAAGATGTGGGGGTGTATATGAGATATGCGTGGGAGCTCGATTAAATGCGTGTATTGGATACCGTATTTTAATCGGGCGTTTACTATTGGACGGGTCGTATGTGATATGACCGGGTTATTAAATCAAGTATTGATTTAATATTAAGTCCATTAGCTCATTTATTAAAACTTATTTCTTTATGATACATGCATGAGTGTATGTATGTGTTGATATGGATGCACACATGCAAGCATACATGTGTTATGGTTGATGATGTTGGATATATGTATGCCCTAGAGGCCATTATATGATAGTAGATGTATTTATACATGTATACATGTGTGTATGTGTGTGTGTGTGTATTCAGTGTACATTCTTGCTCGACATGATAGTATGCTATCTGGTTCTACTTTATCTGACATGTTGACTCGATCATGCTTTTATTCATTTACACATGTTGATAAAGCCCTGAAGATATTTGCTTGACTACTGTGATTATGATGGAGATCATACTAGTGGGACGTCTTTAGTTTATAAGCATATCCTGAAATGTCCCTAGTTGTAGGTGTATCGAGATGGGACATCGATATACTAGAGTAGAGTAGCGTATATGATACTAGACCCATATGTTGGGCGATGGATATTCCCACATCCATTGATGTTTGACATCGAGATCATATACGGGTGCTCAGTGGAGACTGGGTATACTGGATGGACTCGTCGAGAACTCCTATATGGTATTATATCTATCGTCGGATAACAGTTCTCAGGTGACACCGGTACAGGTTAGTCTGTAGACCCGAGATCGTTATAGTCTTGTGTGTTCTCCTACTGTACTTTGATTACCACCCTACCACAGCTCTACTGAGTCATGCAAACATATGGCTTTTGGGTACAGTCCTGAGACACATGGAGACGATGAGCGATAGGAGGGGTTTCGTCTCTCCCGGTATTGGGGGTTGATGTTGTGTTGTGCTCGATTGGCTATATTAGTAAGTCCCTGGCCAGGGCTGTTAAGATTTACTGATAAGTGTTATCAGTAGTTTCTCGATATGTTATAGACCATTCATCGGCATGACTTATTGAGTTATTGGGGTTGACGTTACCATCCCTAGACTCGATATGCAGCATATCTGACGAAGAGACCGGATTGTACGGTAGTGTTACCGGTTGGCTCGACGGGAGTTGTGACAGGTTCGCTTGTTTTCTTCTGATCGCTCAATACCCGGGTGGCCGTTACGTTTAGCTGACCTCTTGAGGCTTGGGGGTGCTTGATATGATCATCACCCACTGCTGGCGTATTGACGAGTCTTAGAGTCCCACAATGGAATTATCCAGTCCAGGCGAAACGATATGGTGTGCATATGTGATATGCGCGGGGACCCGATTAAATGCGCGTATGTGATACCGTATATTAATCGGGTGGTTTGCTATTGGTCGGGTCGTATGAGATATGACCGGTTTGCTAAATCAAGTGTTGATTTAACATTGACCATTAGCATTTTCACTTTAGACCCTTTTGTCTTTTGTTGTATGCATGCATGTATGCACACGTTTACATTGATGCACATATGGATGTGCATGCACACATACATGCATACACATTTCTATCATGGTTGTTGATACATTGGATGGTGGCAATATAAGACTCACACCTTAATAAATATGTTGATATTTATTTTTGGAGCTAGTGGAAATGGAAATAATTCATGGTTAATTATTTTATTCATCCACTAAACCTGTAGTTAACCATATGTTATTTTTCCATGGCCATTCTTGCACCAAAAGAAATATTTAGATATTTATTAACTAGGGTTAAAGATGTTAGTGTATATGCCCTAGAGGCCATTACTGTATCATACTGGATTGTATATTACTTGATGGAAGCTTGGGATATTCACCTTGTATTGACATTCTTGCTCAAAATGGTAGTATGCTACTTAGTTTGTTTCTGCTTTAATGTGTGCATGTGTTTCTTTTAGCATATCGCCTTTTCACATTAGTGGAGCCCTTAGGATCTTTGCTTGATTACCAGCGTTGTGATGGCAGTCACACTCGTGGGAGCTGGGTAATCTACAAGCACATCCTTATGCAGGTCCCTAGTCGCAGGACTATCGAGATAGGGCATTGATACTGCGGAGTAGACTAGCGCATGCGCTTCTTATCCCAGCTAGGGAGACGGTCTGTCCCACAGCCGTCAGTACGTCGTACTTGAGATAGTATGCGGGTGCTCGTTAGGTTACGAGTACACTGGACAGGACTCGTCGGGAACTGTTGGTTGGTATTATATCTATCGTCAGTTATTAGTTCCCAGGTGACATGAGTACAGCTTAGTCCGTTGACTTGACACTGTCACTTCGCCTCGAGTGTGTTCCCACTGTACTTTGATTACTACCCTACCACGGCTCAAAGGAATCGTGCAAACAAGTAGTTTTTGGGTGCAGTCCCGAAGCACTTGGAGGCAGTGACGGTTAGACTGGATTTGTCTCTCCCGGTATTGGGGGTTGATATCGCGCTGTGTCTAGGAGAGCCATTACACAAAGTCCCTGGCCAGGGCAAGCGAGATAGACTGGTAGGTTTCCAGTGTTATCTCAGGTGTTCTGGGCTACACTCCGACATGACTTGAACTGCTAGTAGGGGACTGACGTTTACCGCCCCCTTAGGCCCACCATGCGATGTTCTTAGACGAACAGACCGGACTGTACGGAGATTGTCACATACAGGCTCAGTAGGAGTTCAGATGGGTTTACCTCGTCAGTCTTCTTATCGGCATCTACCTGGGGACCGTTACGTACAGCTAGTGCCGCTTGCGGTCTGTGGTTAAACCCACTGCCAGCGTAGTGTCGAGTCTTTAGAGTCCCACACAGAGGGTTATTTGCCTTTGGGCAAAACAGAGTAGAGTTCGCATGGTTTTGCGACAGGGTTCGTTCACATCCGCGCACTTGTGCACGTTTGGCGTCCAGACAGACATTACTAGCGGGCTTTGGTTTGAGCCAGATCCTAGTATATGTTTTGGGGTTTGTTTTATCTCATAGTATTCATGTTCCTCGGAACACGAATGCGGGTGTATATGCACAGTTGATTGAGGCGGAGGAAGAGGTTTTTCTTTAGGGTTTTGGAACGGGTGCGTATGCACAGTTGACAGTCGTTGTTTTCCAAACCCTAATGAATTTGTGATATATCAATTAATAATATTAATTAAATGAAATTGTGTCATGTTTGGGTTTGTTGACTTGTTGACCAAGGTTGACTAGTTGACCATGGTTGAAACATTGACTATCATCATTACACATCAAAGATGCTCTTTGATTCTAGCAAAAACCATTTAATGTGAAATGATAATAGTCTCATCAAACCTTCCATCAACTTTTTCATTTTGATTAATTTTATTAATTTGATATATCACTTATATTGTTATGGTTGTAAAAAACCATCTCATTCTATCATAACCATTCTCTCTCCTCCTTTCATCTTCCTCCTCCTCTAGTTCAAGGAGAATCATTCTCATGAGTTGAGAAACCTCTCCTTGGAGATAAAACACCCAAAGCCACTCTCTACTCATCCTAAGGTTGAAGGTCTAGCAAGCCGGAGACTTTAGTTTTCTCAAAGTTCGAGGAAGAAGCTCAAGGTAGAGACCCTCAGGTGGATCCATCTTCGACAAGAGAAGGCAACGAGGAAAGCACCATCCGACCACTACAAAGAGTCCAAGAAGAAGGAGTTCAAGTTTAGGTATAACCCCAAACCGAGTAGATAACTCTCTTGTTAGTTGCTAGTGTGTAGTTTAGCCAAGATCCGTTTTAGTAGTCCATGTTACCTAAACCCTAAAAATCGTTTTTTACCGTTTCCGCAAGCCCGAAAGAACCGGGAGAGGTAACGTGGACTTACAAAAGATGAGAAGAAGAAAATATATATATTTTCTATTCTCATTTTTATCCTTAAGCTTATCATTATCTTGAGCTCTTTCATTTTGCCATCTTCTTCTTCCTCACTCTCTTGCTCTCTAGGTTTTGATAGTGAACAAAAGAGTGATCAAGTTAGGGTTTTGAAGTGAGAAAACAAACCACATCATCATTCTATACTACTCTTGCCCACTAGTTTAGAGTGTTAGCTTCAACTTCATCATCTTGATCAAGTGGAGCTTTGAGCTTGGACAAAGAGGACTCCGGGTGGATCGTCGTGGACTTGGAGGATTTCAAGCAAGCTTCTTCCAACACTCAAGTAGCCAAGGAGTCTAGCTAAGGGAGCTACAAAGGTTGTATTATCTAAACCTAGCACTTAACTTCTTGTGGATTTACTCTAGCTTTTCTAGTTTGATCCTTAGGATAGTTTCTTTAGCACCCTATAAAATTTTAATATGGCATGTGTGATGCTACCAAACCCTAGTAGTGGTGCTAAGGAAAACCCTTCATGGTGTCAGAGCCAAACTAGAAACCTAGACGATGTTACGATAATCCGAAAACGAAAAACTTGGAGCTGGTACATAGCATCGCGTACATGATAGAGCCTACAGCCGAAGCATAGGGTATCCCTTGCATGCGAGCTCTCTCCAAATCAGTCTTGGGAGACATCTCTTTGGAGAGAGTGACTCCAGAGATCGTGGGTAAGTTCCCACGCTTGGATTCTTCCATACTAAACCTCTTTAGTATGGTGTCAATGTACCTGGACTGGGACAATCCCAATATCCGTTTGGATCTATCTCTATAGATCCTGATTCCCAATATGCAGGAGGCATCACCAAGATCTTTCATTGAGAATCTTTGTGATAAGAAGAGCTTGACCGATTTCAGCATAGGAATGTCATTTCCTATCAAGAGTATATCGTCCACGTACAATACGAGGAAGACAACCTTACTCTCTGCCACCTTCTTGTAGATACAAGGTTCATCTGGGTTTTTGACGAAATCAAACTCTTTGATAACGACGTCAAAGCAGATGTTCCAACTCCACGATGCTTGCTTTAATCCATAAATGGATTTAAGCATCTTGCACACCTTCCCGCTGCTCCCACTATCTACGAAGCCCTCTGGCTGAGTCATGTACACGCACTCTTCTAAATCACCGTTTAGAAAGGCGATCTTAACATCCATTTGCCAGATTTCGTAATCATGATATGCAGCGATGGCAAGCATGATCCGGATGGATTTAAGCATAGCCACTGGAGAAAAGGTTTCGTCATAGTCCACACCTGGTCTTTGACGAAAACCCTTTGCAACAAGTCTAGCTTTGAAAGTCTCTACTTTCCCATCTACACCAAGTTTTTTCTTGAAGATCCACTTGCTCCCAATGGGTTTTACCCCTTCAGGAGCAACTTCCAAAGTCCATACTTTGTTGGTGTACATGGATTCCATCTCCGACCGCATTGCATCCAGCCATTTCACTGAGTCCTTACTCGTGATGGCCTGCTCGAAACTAGTTGGGTCATCATCCTCCATGATGCAATCCTCGCTCCCACCGTCAATGAGAAAACCGTAGTATCTCTCAGGTGGACGAGAAACCCTACTAGATCGGCGGAGAGGCCGGGGTTCGTCGGGTACTACTGAATCCTCTGGTTCTACCAAATCTTCTGTTATAGTTTGTGTCGCTGGAACCTCTTCCAGTTCTACCTCAATGACACTTGTCTGTTTCATAAGAAAACTTTTTTCTAAGAAAGTGGCATGTCGAGAAACAAACATCTTTTGTTCCTCGGGATGGTAGAAGATATACCCTTGTGAATTTTTGGGATATCCTATAAACTTACATAAGACTGATCTTGCCTCGAGTTTGTCCGGATTTTGTCTTTTGACATAGGCTGGACAACCCTATATCTTAATGTAATTAAGATGTGGTCTCTTCCCTTTCCATATCTCATATGGAGTGGTAGGCACTGATTTGGTAGGAACTCTATTCAATAGGTCCATGGCTGTCTCAAGCGTATATCCCCAGAAGGAAATAGGTAACTCAACTGTACTCATTATTGAGCGCACCATATCTAATAGGGTGCGGTTTCTCCGTTCCGATACACCATTGTGCTGTGGTGTATAAGGAGGAGTCAGCTGAGAGAGAATCCCATTCTCTTTTAAATAATCTAGAAAATCATTGCTCAAGTATTCTCCTCCTCGATCAGATCGAAGGATCTTAATAATTTTGCCCGTTTGGTTCTCTACTTCGTTTTTATATTATCTGAATTTCTCAAAAGCTTCAGATTTGTGTTTCATTAGGAACACATATCCGAATCTCGAGAGATCGTCAGTGAACGTAATGAAGTAGGAAGAACCATCCCTGGTATGTGTAGACATGGGACCGCATACATCGCTATGCACCAGTCCCAAGAGTTCCGTAACTCTCTCTCCGTGTCCCGTAAACGGAGTTTTGGTCATCTTGCCTTTGAGACATGACTGGCAAGTGTCATAAGATGAAAATTTAAATGGATTTAAATATCCATCCTTATGCAACTTAGCTAGTCGTGTCGCATTGATATGACCAAGTCTACAATGCCACAAGAAGGATTCGTTCATTTCTGAATTTTTCCTCTTGTGTGTGTTCTGTATATTGAGGACTGTATTTTGATTGAGAATTAATATGCCATTATGTAACGTGCCTGATGCAATCAACTTTTGATCTAGGAATATGTTCATAACATTATCCTTTACTACAAAATTATATCCTTCTTTACTTAATAAAGAAACCGATATAATGTTGCACATCATGTTTGGTATATAATAGCATTCATTTAGAATCAGTGTATTACCACTTGGTAATACTAGGTGATATTCGCCAACTGCTTTGGCTGCAACATTTGCCCCATTCCCTACTTGAACGGAATGATCACCCTTTCCCAGTTCTCTACCTTTCCGTAGCCCATGTAACATTTTACATATGTGGGATCCTGATCCGGTATCTAATACCCAGGACGTAGGGTGAACTGAGAAACAGTTCTCAATAACTAACACACCTGAAGAAGATGCATCAACATTCATGTTCTTTTGGGCGGCTTGAGAATCTAGATATTCTCCTATTCCCTGTTCAGTCTTATAACTCTTATAAGAAAGAACGGGTCCAACGTTCCCCTGCACAGTATAACATGCGGGTTCGGTCAATACATCCATATTATTATCTTGATTAGGGCATGACATGGTCGCTACCTGGAGAGAGAGAGAGAAGAAAACACTTTAGCGTATGCTCTTGCAAGATCAGATTGGTTATTATCTTATCTAATCAGGATGGCTCCCACTGGTTTTTATCAAATCTTCCTTCAAACCCTAAAAGGAAAGACTAGCCGGGATTAATTACACCCTACAACTTCGCCAATCTTTCAGCCAGGCCAGTGTCGGTACTTTGAGGGAGGTTCCCCGTGCTTTCGCACGGACCTAATTAAAGTAAATCTCGTTTTCCCAGAGGCGTAACCCCGTTGACACCTTTCTAGACACCTACTTGATCGGATAATTGTAATGTGTAAAACTCTCCCAGGAGTAACTCTTACTCGCAGTGGGTATCGGGATCCAACTATCTCATAGAAGGTATGCAATCTCATTGCAAATTTCAACACTTGAAATTCCCGATAATATTTTGCCCCTAGCGTGCTATGACCTTGACGCATGCCAAACAACCCATAGTCCGCTAGTCAAGTTCAACCCGTACAATTCATGATCGAATTAAACCCACCCGTACGACCCTTGACGCATGGCAAACAACGCCGTACGAATACCTTAATCCAATCGCATCTCATGCTACAGATAAGTAATAATCAGCTACCGTACACTACGCCTTGACGCATGCCAAACAACCGTAGCACGAATACTGAATATTACATATCTGAATTGACGGAGGGCTACGCAGGTTTTTCTGAAAACCATGAGCGTAATGAACTTGATATCGTTGTAGAATCAAAATGAAGTTTTGAAATGGAGTGATTTTGAGGCTTTTCTAGTTTTGCTAAAGGGGTCACTCCCGGTGAAGGGATAGTCGGCCCTTTCCTCGTCGAATGAGGTGCGGGATATATCATATATATCACTGTGCAAAGCAGAAACTATAGAAGCAATCAAAAGACAAACCGAGTGTGTAGCATCTGCCAGTTATTGCTAAAGGGGTCACTCCCGGTGAAGGGATCTCGGCCCTTTCCTCATCGAATAAGGTGCAGGCAGGGTATATCATATATACCGCTATGCAAAGCAAAACTTTAGCTACCCTTTTTATTTAAAATTTGATTCTACAATATCTTTTAGGTTTCTTTTCTTTCATTAATCACATTAATGAAGTCCCATCATTTAAGTCACCTAAACATCATAGATAAATACGACGTACATTTATGCCATCCGCATTCGTCTCGATGTCCCCTCGTGCACCGTTAGGTTAGGTAACTAACGACAGAGCAGGGCAGGGCTAGTGCGGGTGCAAAACATAAGTAACGTCTGTATAATATATCATATATACTATATACTGTATCCATCACAACATATCAAATGATCACATCACAGATATCGCAGCAGAAACATAGATATAATGTGGGATATACTAGGACGTCCGTATTTAGTATTTAGCTAAAATAGAAAATACGGATTCCACAGTCGCGATGAATAGCCAAGCCCACACCCTGGACCCCTACGAGAGCGGCAAGCGACCCTACCAATTCTGGAGTTTAGGAGACCCGGTCTCGACTCCTTGAGATGGCCTCCCACTGAACCCCAGAACCCGGTCACCCGTGCTCCCCACCTTGGGTCCATCCTAATGCGGAAAAGTAAATAATATACAACACAGGTGGCATCGACCTCAACCCGGAAGTGCCCCGAATAAAAGAATATTACATTACATTTGAATTTACATGAATGAAAATATAAAACTCTCATCTCACATAAAAACCCCCGGCTATTCAATCGCGACAATCCTGCACAACATATCTCAGCAACACATAATATCACATATCATCAACGTAAGTAAGTATGCATACACCGATTGTCGTCGACGTATAGCAGCGACAATCGGCAATACCACTACATACTACACTTACGGTCACAGAAAAGAAAGTGTAAAACTGCAATATCTGGAATCCACATTCTCCTTAGATATCGTAAATGCGAAATATCACATACCTCGTATTTCATGTCTTAAAATATGAATTCCACACATTGCATCACATTCCAGATAATTAGACAGTATTAAAGTTTTCGAACGACCGATCAAATACCCAAGATTCACTAAAGCTCAACACTTGAGCGAAGTTCAAAAACTTGGAGTGTGACACAGTAGTAGCGGTCCAGCCGTAGAAGGGTCAAGCCAACGCCTCACATGTGGCACGCTGTACTGCCCCAAACCCTAAGGTTCAAAGGGCAGTTCAAGACGGTCACATAATCGAGTTAAGGTTTGTTGTCTTCTAGAGGGACCACCACAAAACTTGCACGAACCTCCGAAGGATTTAAACCCCGTGAAAAGTGAGCAAATGATACTCGTTCAAACACTTCAATACTTTCTAAATTTACCCGGAAAAGCAACGAAATGAAAATTCCGATCGAATCGACAAGTCCAAAACCATCTCCAGAATTTTTCAGCAGTAAATACAGATTAAAAATACTCTAAAAAATATACAAGCAGAACACAACATTTCAGTATAAATTTTATGCAGTGATCGATTTGTATGGCCGCGGAACCGCGGCCTAAGCAAGCTTAGGCCGCGTTTCCGCGGCAAGGTTCACTGTTCATTGCATAATTTTTACACCATAATTCTTATATTTTTCTGCTGAATTTTTTACGTATTTTTAATTCTGAAAATAACCAGATTTTGAAAAAAGTCCAGAGAGCACCAAAAAACCGTATTTTCCGGTTCGATCGGAGTTTTAACTTCATTAAAGTGTCGCCTAACGTTCTAGGTCGGCTCTGATACCAATGTTGGGTCAGGCAGCCACCCCATCCAATGGGGTCGCCGTGGCACCAACGGGTCCCTCAGCCGCTACTTTTTACGCATGCCCCCTCGCGAGGACTACAACCCGCCGGAACACCTTCCGCTCTCAGGACACCCTGGGGGTAAGAGCCTATGCTTCGCCACACTGTCACACAGTGAGAACCCCCCATAGGTCGACATCGAATGCCTAGTAGCTCTGATACCAATGTTGGGTTAGCCTAGCACCACATGAAGGGTTTGGAAGCATCACATGAACCAAAAGTGGAGTCTTTAGGGTGCTAAGTTAACGAACAAAGAATCGTTCCTAGAATCAATTAGCGTTTCAAATTTTTCACATCATCATATGAAAGAAATGCTAGGGTTTAGAGAGTACAACCTTTGTAGCTCCCTACGCTAGACTCCTCGGCTACTTGGGGTTTGAAAAAGCTCCGCTTGAACTCCTCGAGGTCACCGATGATCCACCCGGAGTCCGCTTTGTCCAAGCTTGCAACTTTATCCGATCAAGTGAACGAAATCAAGCTAACACTCTAAACAAGTGGGCTATACTTGTGTAGAATGGTGTTGTGGTTCTCTTTCTAACTTCAAAATCCAATTTTGATAAGTATATTGCTCACTACAAAGAACTAGAGAGCAAAATGAGAGAGGAAGAAGAAGATGATGGCAATATGAGAAGATGATAAGTTCAACTCTAAAAAGAAAATAGAAAATATATCAATATATATTTTCCTCTTCTCATATCAAACCATGGTTAGGATATTATTGAACTTGAGTTAAAAACACAAAAGGAAAAGCAACCCATGGTCAAATGGTGGGTGAGAATGGTTAGGTCAAGAGAAGAGTGTAGAAACAAATCAATAATGACCATTTTGCTTTTTCCCTTTTGTTTTAAATCAAATGCAATTTAATTCATAAATAAAACCATGGTGTGAGTCCTATATTGCCACCATTTTCATGTATATACAACCATGAAAGATGTATGTATGTATGTATGTGTATATGTACATCCATATGTGCATGAATCAATAAAGAAACTATACATGCATGCATACATCCATCATACTCAAGAAAGGATTTCAAGTGAGAAGCTAATGGTTAAATGATAAATCAACACTTGATTTATCAATCCGGCCATATCACATATGACCCCTTCCAAAAGCAAGCCGCCCGACCAATATACGATATCCTATACGCGCATTTTAATCGGGTCCATGCGCATATCGCATACGCGCACCACAACGTTTCGCCTGGACTAGGAAACTCCATTGTGGGACTCCGAGACTCGTCAATACGCCGGCAGTGGGTGATGATAATATCAAGCACCCCCAAGCCGCAAGCGGTCAGCTAAACGTAACGGCCACCCGAGTATTGAGCGATCAGAAGAGAACAAGCGAACCTGCTACAACTCCCGTCGAGCCGATCGGCAACACTTCCCGTACAGTCCGGTCTCCTCGTCTGATATGTCGTATATTAAGTCTAGGGGTGGTAAACGTCAGACCCCAATAACCGATAAGTCGTGCCGATGTGAGGCTCATAACGGGTCGAGAAACTACTGGTAACACTTACCAGCAAATCTCTGTATCAGCCCTGGCCAGGGACTTCCCTGTTACGGCCAATCGAGCACAGTACAACATCAACCCCCAATACCGGGAGAGACGAAATCCCTCCTATCGCTCATTGCCTCCATGTGACTTGGGACTGTACCCAAAAACCACCATTTTGCATGCCCTCATGGACGTGGTAAGGTGGAGATCAAAGCACAGTGGGAATCACACAAGACTCTATGACGATCTCGGGTCTACAGACTAACCTGTACAAGTGTCACCTGAGAACTGCCATCTGACGTGAGGTATAATACCATCTGGGAGTTCTCGACGAGTCCGTCCAGTGTACCCAGTCTCCACTGAGCACCCGTATACCATCTCTGATGTCAAACACCAATGGATACGGGATCATCCATCGCCCATCTCATGGGTCGAGAAGCGTATACGCTAGTCTACACTGGTATATCGATGCCCCGTCTCGATACACCCACGACTAGGGACCTTGAAGGATGTACTTATAGACTACCATGTCCCCACTAGTATGATCTGCATCATAGTCCAGGTAGTCAAGTACACATCCTAAGGGCTTTACCAACATGTAACTATAAGACAGTTTAAAGAGACTAGTATACATGTTAAGATAAAGAGCAACCAGATAGCATACTATCATATCGAGCAAGAAAGTCATCTCTATATATGTCCAAGCATCCAATATAATATACATCATCTGTACAATACTGGCCTCTAGGGCATACATACAACTAACACTATCAACGTGCAATAGTGACCTGTAAGGTCACCTAAAGCAGTACACGATGATAAAGATAAACCAGATAGCATACTATCATCTCGAGTAAGACTGTCCTACCGGTATAGGTCCTCCCTCAATCATTGCAATCACGTGCCTGTGATCCAATAATTGACTCTGAGGGCACTATATCCAACACTCACAACTGGTCTCTAAGTCAATACATGAAAAGTAGATGGAGAGTACTATATACAACAGTGTATACAATTGGAAAATAAACTGATACCGCACAAAAACCCACCTATCAGCAAAAAGACTAACACGCCAACTGCAGTGGTATCTGTATCAAAAGATGCAAGAAAGCAGCCTGCCGCGACTACTCTGAGGGGCAACCTGCAAACACTGTGGCACAACGGGGATGAGTTGCCAACTCGTGAATAGTAGATAATATATAAAGGTAATCGCGAGTATGCACGTGTTGCGATACTCTAACCTATGCCAACAGATAACATCTATATGATGAGCTATATGAGCAATAATCATGCAACAAGTGCGATCTAATAACATCTCTATATGATAAGCAGGGTATGCAATAATCGTGCATGACAGCTGAAATCTAATAGCATCTATATATGATGAGCAGGGTATGCAATAATCATGCAAAAGTACTCTATCAGGTACTATAGCAACAGGATGAGATGCAAAATAATAAATGCTAGCATGGGAATAAATATCATCTACACGGAATGTCAACGTGGAAGAATAACCGGTGTCTATCAATACACCCAAATCCCAATAAAACTCAGACGCCGTCACTTTGATCGGCCCTCAAATCCTGTACAGCTCATGGAATCGTGAATGCCTAGCAACGGCACTCGAAAATATCACAAATCATCGTGTCAAGCATCGACACGCAAATCCTCAAGTATCGGGCTCCGTCTGCGGTATCGGCCCTCGGCCCCGGCAGTACGTGTCATCCCGTATCCATCTATCGACCCTGGTTAGTATCCTCCGGATAACCGCCAGATCTAACCAATTACCGGTAGGTAGTAGTCCCTCCGATGGGCTCACCGTCTAACAATACGAGTCTTCTTGCCCCGGGGTACCATACCGGGTCCACCATGTACCCGCAATCGGTGCCTACCACTCCTCGAATCGGGTATACTCACACAAGTTCTCTAGAACCGAGAAAACTCATGGTGGACGCACTGAAATATCATATCAAGAGGAACCGGGTTTTTAAAACAGTGCATATTTTCTTAAAAGAATTACCTCGGTTCTCAAATCCAGAAATCATATGAATCCAAAACTCAATGCGTAAATCCATGCAAGCTATCGTATGACACTGAGAGTAAAAAGGGAAAACTGCTCTTTTAAAAGAATCCAGTTTTTGAAAATATCTCATGCGGTCCCTATTTTCTTGAAATTGAATCAATATCATCCATGTATGTAACATATGTATGTATGTAAGTATGGATGTGCAAATGGATATATACGCGAATATGAGTGTAGCACTACTATGAATATACAGTGTGCATGTGCGTAAGTATGAAGATATCAATATATGTGTGCACTGGTATGAATATACAATGTGCATGTGCGCAAGTATGAAGATATCAATATATGTGTGCACTGGTATGAATATACAGTGTGCATGTGCGCAAGTATGAAGATATTAATATATGTGTCCACTGGTATGAATATACAGTGTGCATGTGCGCAAGTATGAAGATATCAATATATGTATGCACTGGTATGAATATACAGTGTGCATGTACGCAAGTATGAAGATATCATTATATGTGTGCACTGGTATGAATATACAGTGTGCATGTGCGCAAGTATGAAGATATCAATATATGTGTGCACTGGTATGAATCACTGGTATGAATATACAGTATGCATGTGCGCAAGTATGAAGATATCATTATTTGTGTGCACTGGTATGAATATACAGTGTGCATGTGCGCAAGTATGAAGATATCAATATATGTGTGCACTGGTATGAATATACAGTGTGCATGTGCGCAAGTATGAAGATATCAATATATGTGTGCACTGGTATGAATATACAGTGTGCATGTGCGCAAGTATGAAGATATCAATATATGTGTGCACTGGTATGAATATACAGTGTGCATGTGCGCAAGTATGAAGATATCAATGAAGATATGCACTAATGTGGATATGCGACAAGTTATGACAATCATCAATGATGCGGTGATCCTATAGTGTGAGTGTCATGGCAATCACTAACGGCGTTGGTGTAACATACATTTAGTGCTCGTGCAGCTTAAACCGTTAGTGACAGTGCAGCGTTCTATAATTACCATTCTATATGCAACAGGAGATGGTATGTTACTATAGTATATATATATGAACACATACAACTAAAATATCCTATAACGCCCTGACGCTTAACGCCATGCGGGCGATTTCCCCGTAAATGTTAAATCTACTCACCCGGTCGCGCGCTAGATGTAGCCGACCACTTGCTTCCCCTTCTTTGTGGCGTCCGACGTACCCGCCTGCGAACCTGGAATTTACACAAGGAATCCATATAAGTAAATATCTCGCGAAAACACGACATCGAACTCAAACGAGAAACTCGCGTCGCGAACTAAACGCGCGTGTATACGTAACGTGTGTGTATACGCCAAAACCCAACGCGTCACGCTGTGGCACACAGCGACACGCTGTGATACACAGCAAACCAACTCAACACGCATCGTACATGTCGCACAAGTCCCGCTACGCTAAAATATAGGTAAATGGTCCCAGATTTAATCTGGAGCAAAAACAAGAAAATCAAACAAGACCAAACCCATCACAATACCTACAGACAACTAGCCGCAAATTCCAACCAATTCTACCAAAATTGGGCTGGCCACCATAGGGGTCATATCGGCCAAAAAGTGGTGAAAAGTGTCCAGGTTTCTACACTATGATCCTAGCACAGTTCATAGCCTAGTGTATATGTTTGTTTACAAAAATTGTAATCCCAGATTTCACCAACAGACAAAATCCTACAGATACCACTCATATCAGCAACAACACCCAAATCAATAGGGGTTGACGACATCGGAAAAACAAGGGCGGTCGCCGGATTTTTGGTGGTGGAACGGGCTCGAATTTCAACCCAACACCCTAGCTACCCTGTACACTATTCTGTATGTGTTTGCCACACAAAAACATACTCACAGACATAGCAGGTCACTCGTATCACAAAACTTGTTAAAAACCGTATTAAAACTCAAATTGGATTTTTTAAGGTGTTTTAGTAAAATCCAGTGATACAACTAGGCTTCCACAGCACATATAACACCTAATCAAGTTAATTAAACTATAATAACCCCATTTTACCCAAAACTCCCCCTCAAAACACAAAGTTATCCCTAAACACTACTTAAACGAAATATTAAGCTAACTAAACTATAAGTTTAGCTAACTAAACTATAAGTTTAGCACAAAGGAAGTTGAGTTTAGAGATTATACCCCCACTAGATCCTAGGATGCAAGGAGAGGGAGTAGAAGACAAAGGAGAAGAGCTGCTGCTGCCTGCTACTGCTGCTGCTGCCTGATGTTGCTGATGCTGTTGCTGCTTGTGTTGTTGCTGCTGCTTCTTGTTGTTGTTGTTGTTTGTTGCTGTTGCTGCTGGGGCTGCTGCTGCCGAGACTGCTGTGTTGTGTGTGTGTGAGTGAGAGAATGAGAAAAATGAGTGAGGGAAAAAGCAAACTAATGAGTGACATGAGAGTCAACCCCTCTCTCTCCCTCCCTCTCTCTCTCATTTAATGCAAGCATGGGCTCATGCCATGATGCCCATCATGCCCATTCTCTCTCTCTCTCTCTCTCTCTCTCTCTCCCCCTCCAAGTCAACCCCCATTCAAATCATTTTCCATTTCAAAAAAATACCCTTAATAAAAATCAATTTAGCTTAAGAAGAAAGGGTTAGTCTACCATGGTTGCTAAACATGGTTTTAACCCAACTTTTAACCCTAGTTTACATGCACAAGTGTGTGCAATCCTAGGAAAATTCTAATAAAATATTCATTAATTTTGATAAAATATTTGAAAATCGATTTGGTAAACTTTTTATTAAAAACCATACTTTAGAGTATAATTAGCCACTAATCACATCCTAAGGTGTTACAATCTTCCCCTCTTAAAGAAATGCGTCCCCAAATTTAAAAATATAAAGCTGCGCGTACCTTCAAAGAGATGAGGGAATTTCTTCCACATCTCGCCCTCGGCCTCCCAAGTGATCTCTTCACCATTCGGGCTGCGCCAAAGCATCTTCACTGACGGCAAGACCTTCAATCGAAGCTTCTTCACCTGCCGGTCCAATATCACGAGTGGCTGCTCAGTGAACGAAAGATCGCGCTCGAGCTAAATGGTCTGGTGCTGAATCATGTGCGAAGGGTCATGAAGGTAATTGCAAAGTATCTACATAAAAAAATACGGGGTGAATACTCAATAATCTGGGCGGAAGTGCCAAATTAAAGGCAACGAAACTACTCGCTTTAAGGATCTTAAAAAGACCTACAATCCTGGGATAAGCTTCCCAAAACTCAACATGTCATTTATCGGAAAAATCCGTAGGAATACATGATCTACCACTGCGAACTCGAATCTGCGACCATCTCAGTCAGCATATGACCTCTGTCCGAAACGGACAATTCTCATCCTGACCTAAAACAACTGGATCATCTCCGAAGTCGACTAGCTGGGGTCCAAAAATCCTACTTACGCAGAGTCAGAAAAACAGACTGGTGATCGACACGACCTAACCCTTAAACCTAAAGGTTGCCAATTGGAGTGTCTCCTGATAACAGCTATCGAAGGAGAACCCTAACAATGGCGAGTGACGATCCCCAACTGCCGACAACAATTAATACGTACGCACAAACTTAACAAAGAACAACTGAGTATAACCGGACGACAAGCATCCGAATGGAGTCACACCCTGAATAAACCTGGGTAGACACCATAACGTAATTCATAGAGACAGACACCCTGAATAAACCTGTCCCATTCCTACTTCGGAACGGTTGAAGGTTGCAACTCTCCAGCCGGTCTCAGTTGCTCAACCCAAGCACACAACAAGACAGACACCTTGAAACGAAACCCGAGACTTCTCTTTACATCCCTGCCCACCCGTAACTATCTCACAAGTCACGTTAAATATTGGTGGAACTTGAATGAGTAAAGAGAGTTGACCGATGTGCCTGCCCTAGGATTTCACGTCTCTACCCAATAATATCAGGTACACAAACGCGTCCCTAAACTTAGCACACCCTTGTCACAGATCAAGGACTCTGAATCATTACCCAGCCGAATAGGCTCAAGTATCTCTGACGAACGAGCGTCGGCGGGCAGTGTCTCGCGAAAGCGATTAAAGAAAAGTGGTCGGGCGCGGACATGAGCAAGTTGTCCCTTTAGTAGAGACAAACTTAAGCTGTACTCAACGATCACACAAGAACTGTAAATTTGCAGAGGACTATCACAACAATCAAAACCAGCTGCAGGAAGATGTACATTAAGCTCTGGTGGTCCGTGAAAATCTGACACGACTCTCGAACAAGTAGTGTCTCCAAATCTCCAACGCAAAACCACCACAGCCATTTCCAGATCATGAGTGGAATATCTTGCTAGTACTTCCTCCAAATGTAGGGAAGCAAAAGCGATAACTCTATAGTGCTACATCAGTACACAATCGAGCCCCAGTCACGAAACATCACAGCTAAACAACAAAGTCGCCCAAACCAGAAAGCAAAGAAAGAACCGAGGCAGTTGTTAACCGAGTCTTCAACTGCCGAAACTTCGCACACATGCCTCAGTCCAAAGAAAAGACACCTCCATTCCGGTCAATTCAGTCAACGGTGCAGTGCTACTCTAGCAATCCTGCACGAAACGGCGGTAAAAAACCTGCTAAGCCCAAAAATCTGCGGACCTCCGTCCTGCTCACAAGTCTGGGCCTAAGCTTTACGGCCATGATCTTCCTTGGAACCATACAAAACTGTCTCCCGTAACTACAAGACCTAGGAGTCAACACAAACAAGCCTGAAGGAACACTCTGAGAATCTAGCAAACCGCTGGGGCTCTCCCAGTATTCGCAAAACAAATCCTCAAGCGCTACTCCTGTCCCTCAAGACACTTTAAATAGACTAGAATGTCGTACATAACACAACAATAACTGGTGGAGGAACGGACTGAAGAAATCCGGCTCATCACATCTACGATGCTGCTAGGGCATTTGTGAATCCAATGACACACCAATACATACAAAGCCCATAGCACGCACAAGGCAGTCTTCGGAATGTCATCACTCCGAACCCGCAACAATGATGACCTAATCCCAAACAAACTTAGAAAATATCTCGCACTCTGGAGCTGATCGAAGAAATCGTCAATGCGAGGTAAAGGATAGCTATCCGCACCGTAAGCCGGTTCAATTGACGATCCATCAATACACAACCTCAATCTGTCGTCTTTCTCCTTGACGAACAGAAATAGGAGCTTCCTAATGCGAAACACTCAGACTCATGAAACTCCCCCTAACAAACAACTCTGCAGCAGATCCTTAAGCTCCTTAAGCTTCGCTGGCTCATCTGGAACAACGTCGGAAAACTCTTGCACGAAAGAAAACCGGTCCAACAAACCAACTGTGGCTACGGTATCACGAATGAACGCCAAGAATCCACGACATCTCCTCAAAAGCCAACTAGCGAAAAAGGCTGAATTCAAGCTATGAGAGGCGGCACAACTATCCACCTGCACAACAAGAACTGACTCACCGGGGAAAACAAAACCTGACTGTTTCCTCACGGTAGTCCACAAACGCCTAGCACGTAACTAACCAGTCCGTGCCCAGGAGAACACCAAATCCAACATCTCTAGAAGGATCAAAACGACAGACGAATCTCTATCTCCTATCCTATTGGCACACGACCGAATTACGTGTCGCGCAACAAAAGAATCGCTGACAAAAGTTAACACAACAAACGGCTGATCTACCTAATACGACTCTTGTCCCAACCACGGCACAAGTGTGAAAACAAACAAATACATCAAAAGAACATACGAATTAAGGATACCTGAAAACTCTGCATTGGACACCCTCGCGTCCCGATGAGTAGAAGCAAACTCTCGTGTCTGCCCTCTACCCGCAACAGGCCGAACTCCTCCTCTGCTAGACTGACCCCTCTGAGCGAACCCTCCGCGTCCATGACATCTCAGAATATGACCCTGACGTGGTGCTAAGGAACAATGTCTGATGAAGTGTTGAAGGCTTCCGCATCGAAAACATCCACGCGCTGACTGCTGACCCTCCTGGGGATGAGAATTGAACGACTGTCCTCGTCCTAAGCCTCTGCTACTCCCGCGATGGTCATGAAATCTGTCTTGACGACTAAGCCTCTGTCTCTGGGTTGGTACACCAGTATGATTCCTCCACTGTTCCGGAACTCTCAAAGTCTCTGGAAGACGTGCCTCGTAAACTGGGGCTGTATCTACTGGTGCTATATAGGTGACGGAATGCTGCATGCTGATCATAAGGAACAACTGGGTAACAGGGGTGACAACCTCCTGTCGCTGTGCTCGAACGGTCTCAACCAATGAACTCATCGTCTGGCGCAAGTCCTGCATCTCTGCCACAAGCCTAGCGATCTGGTCTGTTGGAGGAGGAACAGTCTGCTCTGGTACAATGGGGGTACTACCCGGGTCAGTCCTCGTCTCGGACGAGTCAATTCGAATCTCGGCTTTCGCGGCCGCTCTCTGCGCCCTCGTAGTCTTCGGCGGCATAAAGGCTGGAAAGAAAGTAGGATTCGATGAGGATACGAAAATCGAATCACAAGGATGTATACAATCATGAAGGAATTTCAATCAATAAGTCCTAAGGTCGCTTAGGCGGAGTACCGTGTCGTGAGTATGCCGCGGAACATACGCACGCTACGCCACTCTGCTTTAGCTATCTACTCCATCATACCAGGGTCATCCTACACTCCGAAGGTAAAACCTACGCTCTGATACCAACTTTGTCAAGACCCAAAGTTTGGCCCGTGACCGGCACTTAACCACGTAATGTCTACAGGTGTAACGCGACCAAGTAAGCCGAAACCCAGAAATCAAAACCAGTAAAAGTATTGAGTGTTTAAAACATTTAATAGAAACATTTGTTAAAACGTTTAGAAAAACTTAAGTAATTTAGAAAAATTCTTTAAAGTTCAAGTTATTATCTTAAAATTTTTGGCAGAATTTCCTTTGTAAAAACTAGCCCCGAAATCAGGTACAAGGCAAAATATGAGTAAAATAATATACAATAAGAATAAGGCATCCCAGACGGGAGCAATCACGCCCAACGGCGGAACAATCACCACAATGATAATATACGACGCCGAAGCGAAGAAATGAGCAGTATAAGTGAAAACAAATATTATGAAAGACAAAGCTGCATAATAAAGTCGGCTCATAACGAGCTCGACACCAGAGTACAAAATAATATACATCGTCCTCACAACTGGTCTCTAAGTCAATACATGAAAAGTAGATGGAGAGTACTATATACAACAGTGTATACAACTGGAAAATAAACAGATACCGCACAAAAACCCACCTATCAGCAAAAGGGCTAACACGCCAACTGCAGTGGTATCTGTATCAAAAGATGTAAGAAAGCAGCCTGCCGCGACTACTCTGAGGGGCAACCTGCAAACACTGTGGCATAACGGGGGTGAGTTGCCAACTCGTGAATAGTAGATAACATATAAAGGTAATCGCGAGTATGCACGTGCTACGATACTCTAACCTATGCCAACAGATAACATCTATATGATGAGCTATATGAGCAATAATCATGCAACAAGTGCGATCTAATAACATCTCTATATGATAAGCAGGGTATGAAATAATCGTGTATGACAGGTGAAATCTAATAGAATCTATATATGATGAGCAGGGTATGCAATAATCATGCAAAAGTACTCTATTAGGTACTATAGCTACAGGATGAGATGCAAAATAATGATGCTAGCATGAGAATAAATATCATCTACACGGAATGTCAACGTGGAAGAATAACCAGTGTCTATCAATGCACCCAAATCCCAATAAAACTCAGGCACCGTCACTCTGATCGGCCCTCAAATCCTGTACAGCTCATGGAACGTGAATGCCTAGCATCGGCACTCGAAAATATCACAAATCATCGTGTCAAGCATCGACACGCAAATCTTCAAGTATCGGGCTCCGTCTGCAGCATCGGCCCTCGGCCCCGGCAGTACGTGTCGTCCCGTATCCATCTATCGACTCTGGTTAGTATCCTCCGGATAACCGCCAGATCTAACCAATCACCGGTAGGTAGTAGTTCCTCCGCCGGGCTCACCGTCTAACAATACGAGTCTTCTTGCCCCGGGATACCATACCGGGTCCACCATGTACCTACAATCGGTGCCTACCATTCCTCGAATCGGGTATACTCACACAAGCTTTCTGGAACCGAGAAAACTCATGGTGGACGCACTGAAATATCATATCAAGAGGAACCGGATTTTTAAAACAGTGCGAATTTTCTTAAAAGAATTACCTCGGTTCTCAAATCCAGAAATCATATGAATCCAAAACTCAATGTGTAAATCCATTCAAGGTGTCGTATGACACTAAGAGTAAAAAGGGAAAACCGCTCTTTTAAAAGAATCCAGTTTTTGAAAATATCTCATGCGGTCCCTATTTTCTTGAAATCGAATCAATATCATCCATGTATGTAACATATGTATGTATGTAGGTATGGATGTGCAAATGGATATATACGCGAATATGAGTGTAGCACTACTATGAATATACAGTGTGTATGTGTGCAAGTATGAAGATATCAATATATATGTACACTGGTATGAATATACAGTGTGCATGTGCGCAAGTATGAAGATATCAATATATGTGTGCACTGGTATGAATATACAGTGTGCATGTGCGCAAGTATGAAGATATCAATATATGTGTGCACTGGTATGAATATACAGTGTGCATGTGCGCAAGTATGAAGATATCAATATATGTGTGCATGTTGGAGATAGTGCCCTCAGAGTCAATTATTGGATCACAGGTACGTGATTGCAATGATTGAGGGAGGACCTATCCCGGTAGGACAGTCTTACTCGAGATGATAGTATGCTATCTGGTTTACCTTTATCATCGTGTACTGTTTTAGGTGACATGACACGTCGCTATTACACGTTGATAGAGCCCCTAGGATTCTTGCTTGACCACCAGCAGTATGAGGGCGATCATATAAGTGGGAGCTGGGGTCTATAAGCGCATCCTTAAAAGGTCCCTAGTCGTGGGAGTTTCGAGACTGGGCATCGATACTCCATTAGTAGACTAGTGTATACAGTCGAGACCCCGACGAGGGGCGGTGGCCGGTCTCACAAGCCACTGGTGTCAGTTGGATCACCTAAGATGTATACAGGTGCTCATTGGGTTATGAGTACACCGGACAGGACTCGCCGGGAACATGCTAGTTGGTCATATACCAGACGTCAGATGGCAGTTCCCTGGTGACATGTGTGCAGGTTAGTTCATCGACCTGGGGATCGTCATTTGTCTCGTGTGAGTTCCCACTGTACTTTGATTACTACCCTACCACGGCTCAAAGGAGTCGTGCAAACAGGTTTTAGTTGGGTACAGTCCCGAGCCACATGGAGGCAGTGAGCGTATCTTCAGGGGTTCGTCTCTCCCGGTATTGGGGGTGAGGTCGTGCTGTGTCTAGGAGAGCCATTACACAAAGTCCTTGGCCAAGGCAAGGAGATTTACTGGTAGGTATTCCAGTAGTATCTCAGGGTGTTCTGGGCTACACTCCGACACGACTTGTACCGCTTTTGGGGGTCTGACTTTTACCAACCCCCTAGGCCCGCCATGCGATACTCATAGACGAACGGACCGGACTGCACGGATATTGTCACTGACAGGCTCAGTTGGGTGTCGGGGTGAGCTTCCTCATCGACGTCCCATTTGGTCAGTACCTGGTAGCCCGTCACGTATTGGCTTATACCTCTGACGTGCTAGTGGTTAAATCCACAACCGAGGTGTTGACGAGTCTTTAGAGTCCCCCACATTCAGTTACTCAGCTTTCGGGCGAAAGGTTGTAGAGGCCGTATGGAGATATGGCAAGGTCCGATCAGATACGTGCGGTATTGCACGGATCAGGATCGGACAGTTTGTACTATAGGCCGTATTGGTATATGGCAGGGTTCGATCAGATACGTGCGGTATTGCACGGATCAGGATCGAACAGATATTACTAGCCGGTTTTGGTATAAGCCGGATCCTAGTATAGTACAGTGTAGATTTTGTCTCATTGCATTTGTATTTCGGTCGAAATACAGATGCGGGTGTGTATGCACAGTATCGGGGTTTTCCTGTAATTTATTACGGGACCAGTTTTTGGAGTTGCCAGTTTGCTTTCCGTTTCGGCCAATTTCCATTGTTCCGTTCATTGGCCGAAGATTGGTGGAGGAGGGCTTATTTGCATTGTTGCAAATAAGTATTTGTGGAGGGGGTATTTGCTTATTGTTGTATCATGACATCTTTTCATTGACCTTGACTTCCTCTTGTCATGATGGCATGACTTTTGGCTCATCATGGTTGTTGATGATGAGGTTGGTGGTTGGTGTTGGAGTGTTAGACTTTCCTTGCTATCATTTCTTTTGCATGATAGCTTTCCTCTCTCTCTTTGGGATTAGTAGAGAATGGCTCCCTCTTTTGGTCTCTCTCTTGACTCTCCATTCTCACCCTCCTCTCATGGCCGGCCACTGGTGAGGTGGTGGGGTTTTTCTTTTGGTTGTGAGAAAAATGTCATTCTCATTCTTTTGCATGATACATTTTTCCTCACCTCTCTCAAAGTTCTTTTTTCCTCCACAAAAAGGCAACTCCACTACCCCAAAAAGAGACACAAGCTCACTACATATTCTACAACGAACCTTGGGCACGTCGAGTAGCCGGCTTCGTGCCCGAGTTGCCTCGGCATTGAGGTGGGAGCCCGTAAACGATGTAGGCGACGTGGTGCACTTCCGGCGACGAGGAGGAGACGGACGGAGATCCCGCGAGGAGATCGGAGTGGAGATGAAGACCGGAGGACTTGGATCGTCGGTATATATCTCTAACCCATCTTCTTGTTGCTTAGACTTGTTAATGGTAACGATCCGGGTGTTTAGTGCGCGGAGGTGCCGGTTTGCTAAGTCCGCAAAATTTAAGTTATTCACCGTTTCCGCATTCCGGCGTCGGTTTGACGGCCGGGGCGCCGCCGTGCACTTACAGTGGTATCAGAGCCTCGCCATTAACTTCGTCTAGCTTTGTGTAATGTGTTTGCATTTCCGATTGATAAAAAGGTTCCAAAACCCGTATTACCTTCGCATCAGTTTCTGTTGAAAATTTTTGGTCTCGAAAAATTTTTCTGTTGGTCTCAGAATGATGTGCAGGGAGATGTAAGAACACTGGAAAAATTTCGTAGCACGATCCCTCCGTACGACCGCGGAAGGGCGGCCAAAACCCTCTTTTGGCCGCGCTTCCGCCGCAAGTTTGTGGGCTCGTGTGTTTATTTTTTTGCAGTGGGCTTATGGGCTTATTTCAGGGGTTTTGGGATATTAAAATTGGGTCCAGGTTTTCTTTAACTGCTGCAGTATTCTTTGTGGGCCCACTTGTTAAAGTTTGATCAATCGGAATATTTTAAACACATTTTTCACAGTATTTACATTATATCTGCGACCGTGAATGTCACTTGATCGGTAAATCCGGTCTAACTGCTATAGGCCGGTTAGACGGATTTGCGAACGTGACTTTCACGTTGATGTTCTATGTATTTGCTGTGTTGTTGCGGATCGGTCGTGGGGGATAGCCTGGATGCAATGCTAGTACAGTTTTGTTGTATTATGTACATTTGATATTGCGGGGCGAGCGTCCGACATGTGGACTGCCGTCACTGCCTGATTGTATTATTATTTTGGGGCACGACCTGGTTGCGGTCGATGTACCCGGTGTATGTATATTTTACTTTCTGTACTAGGATTGCCCCGCGGAGGGGTGCACGGATAGCCGGGTTCTGGAGGGCAACAAGCCCGCATCTCATAGCATTGAGACGGAAGGGGCTTCACTCTAGGATTGGCGGGCTATTCGCCGCACTCATAGGGGGTACAGGTTGACCCAGGAGGGGTGCCCAAGTTGCCGGATTCCGTGAAGTGCTGGGTTGTCCATTCACGGCGCTGAAGGGGGCTGCCTCGCTTCAGGTTTTGGCGGGTGACTTGCCGCGCCCGTAGGGGTCTAGGATTTCATTGCACAGGCTATCCACACGACCAGGGGAACGTCGGGTTTCAGCGGCTCTGTGAAACCCGGGGATCCCAGATATCTGTATTGTTTCTGTGATGCTGTTCATTTTCTGTGATGTTGCATTTTATTCACGCCTTGAGCGAAATACTATATATTGGTATATATATTAGTAGATGTCGTATATGTTTTGCATCCGCGCTAGTCCAGTCCCCGCTCTGTCGTTAGTTAGCTAACCTAACGGGTAATGACGGGACCCAGTGGCGAATGCGGATGGCATATACGTACATCAGTATATTTTCGTTCTTTTTGGTGTGATCAATTGATGGGACTGCATTGATTCGGATCAATGCAAGTTAAAACAAACCTAATCTGATGTTGTTGGAACACTTTTCAAAAAGCTGTTATTGCAAGGACGTTCATTTCTGTTTTGCATCGTGGTATTCATTTGGAATATCCTGCTCCTCAGTCGACGAGGTAAGGGCCGAGATCCCTTCACCGGGAGTGACCCCTTGGACAGAAGTTTGCGTCAGGGCATTAACTTCACTGTAGCCGATTACTTTTGCTTTGCACCGTGGTATTCATTTGGAATATCCTGCACCTCATTCTACGGGGAAAGAGCCGAGATCCCTTCACAGGGAGTGACCTCTTTAGCGGAAGTTGTCGTCACTATATTTCTAAAAAGCTATCCGTTCCTTCAACGATATCAAGTTCATTACGTTAAAGGTTTTCGCCAGAAACCATTCGTAGCCCTCCGTCGTTTCATATGGATAGTCAATAGTATTCAAGCTGTGTTTGTTGGCCAAAGTCAAGGCACAGTGTTTGGTAGCTGTTGGTTATTCATATGCAGCATAGATAGATGCGTTGGTTTGGAACAGTCGTACTGCCTTGTTGGCCAAAGTCAAGGGTATGTACGGGTGGATTCAAAACAACCTGGAGAATGACGGGTAGAACTTGACATGTGACTTATGATTTGTTGGCCAAAGTCAAGGTCATAAGAGCATGGGGCAGAAATCACATCGGGAGTTTCAAAAGAACTGAAACTTGCCAGATATGCGCATACCTTCTGGAGTGTGATAGCGTGAGCGGATTCCGTCACGTTATCATGCAATGATAGTTGGATCCCGATTCCCACTGATGAGTTGGTATACTCCTCGGGTAACCCCGACTAATTCTTCTTTCAGGTTTGGAGGAGAATTTGAGGTACAGTGGGAGGATTCCAGATTAGATAAATTGGTAACCATTCTGATTTAGGTTAGAGTGCACGCTGAGTGTTTCTTTTCTCTCTCTCTTTGGCAGCGACCATTGACCCGACCCTAAGACTTTGACTCAGTGACCAAGTTGACCGAACCTTCTTAAACACCGGCTTTTGGATTGTCAGAGTTGCAAACCTCATTGCCACTCCTACTTTTACCCTTTTCTCCAGGACACCCCGTTTTACTACGAACGTCCACTTCCATTGGACAAAACCATCGTATGGTTAGATACGAACTCGAAAGAATTTATTCGAGGATGGTTTCCGGTTCTGGAGAAAACGGATAGGATTATTCAGTTGTCTTTTCCTTTTACCCTCTCTCAGGTTACGAGTACTCCTTGGTTTAGGGGTAGTACACCTATTACGCAAATTGGATAGTCTTCTTCCAAACCTTAGGCTGGTGCCGACCGGTAGGGAATGAAGAAAACCAATTAGCATAACGATGGTGTGCAGAAGGTATTAAGTTCAGACAAAGCAAGGGATTAGTAAGAGGGCAAAGTAAATTGCAACAGATATTCACGACCAAACCAAATATTTCGTTACCACTCCCACATCACCTTTGTATTTCTCCAGGACACTCCGTATCACTACGAAGATCCACAGTTTATTTGGATTCTCCATCGTATGGTTATATACGAACTCGAATGGAACTGGTTCCAGTTCGGGGATGGATTCTGGTTCAGGAGAAATAGGAATAAGGTTTATTCGGTTGTCTTTTATCTTTACCCTCTCTCATTGCGAGTGTTCCTAGGATTGGGACAGTACACCCATTATGCTTATTGGATAGTCTTCTTCCAAACCATAGGCTGGTGCCGAACGGTAGGGAAGGAAGAAAACCATTTGGCCTAAAAGGGTGTGCAGAAGGTAAAGACTAAAGACATATGAAGGGATTTGGAGAGGTGGCAAAGAACTATACGGTTACAGTCGTGAATCTGGAAGAGGCATTACTAGGAATACCAGAATACCCCATCGGAACATTTCAATGTTTCAGTTTCACTGTGTAATGTTAAAGGAAAACTGATTTCCCGATTAGATACTTACTCCAGGGTATGTATTTACCAGATACGATTCTCACATCTGTATGGTTTTACAGATGATGAGTGGGAGTAAGTTATTGGGAATTGGGTGATTATCCTCATTATATCGGGATTCGTTGTAATCAGTGATATTTGAGGAAATCACCTGGGCTGTTTGCCGGTCGGCAAATATTTGGTTTTGAATATCCGCTGTTATGCACCAATTTCAAATTGATATATCTGTATGTCTATTTTCATAGAGTGAGATGTACCTTTTTGAAATTATGTTTATGACATTTACCTATATCAGTGGATGGTTAGGTAAGGAGCATTGAACAGCGGTGTAATTCTTCTTAACCATAAGTACAGTTTTCAACCTACGACACACAGTGAATGAGTTATCAGACTCAAGGGACTTATACAGAGTATTGTATGTTGTCCAGGGTCCATCAGGACAGAGGGGTTGGTCCTCGTACTATATTCGGTTTACTTATGACTTCTCTAGTTTTTAGACAGGTGTTTCGAGGAAACACAGGGTCCAAATTTTGAGAAGTTATAGGTATTTGAATAGAGTAGAGAACTAGGTATAGCAAGTATCGGGATTCTTCAAAGAGATCGAAGATGTAGATACTTGTGTATGGTATTCAGTTGATAGTAATGATAAAGAGATCTTGCTTCTCTTTTAGGTTACTCATAATTGGAAGTATTCCTAAGTTGAGTAACGCTGATCGGCCTCCTTCCATTTAGTTGACATGCACTGGAGACAGTTGCATGATTTGAATCTGGTTCAATTAAATCAGTGCCTCTGTTTCTATATTGGATATAGAACAGTTCATATCTTAACGATGTTAAGGTACGGGGAGTTGTCCGGTTTATGATTAAAACCAGACACTGGACAACTCAAGGCACGTTTCTGTAATGGCTGTTTGTAGGTTAACCCAGGCTATGACGAGGGTTGACTTTCTACCATCTGGATGAACAATAGCGATATTGTTCTAGACTCGCCACAGTTTTATTAAAAATGGATTTTTTCAGAAAACAGTAGTGGGAGTATGGTAGAACTGGAAGTGATTCCAGAACCACAAACGATTACTAAAGATTTGATAAGGAACCTAAAGATTCAATCTGAATTGACATTCCATTGGCCACTCCGCAGATAGGGTGGGTAACTTCAGGCACCCGAGAGGCACTACGGTAGCCTCAAGGACGGTGACAGGGAAGTTCTTGTTTACCCACAATTACCATTGCTGTTGTTCCAGGCTGCGAGACCCGGCGGGAGGATGAGTATAGCGTCATTCTAAACTAGTTTTAGAAGTGCACGTCTATATGACTCTGCCAGAGGGTTGTCGTAGTCAGTGGGAGCAGCGGAAGCATTGGTGGACAGGTAGCTTATGTCTATTTACAGACTGAAGCACCAGTAGCGGAGATAGATCATCTATTTCTGACGTGACAGTCATGGGTTTGACTTCATCAGAATAGGGGATGGATCTGTTGAGAAGGTAGTAGGGTGTGATATCCTGGTATTTGGATGACATACACAAAGTAGGAAAGGAAACTCCTATACTACGATCGGTTATACTTTGGTCGTCACACAGTGGTTTCTCCACATGGACTTGGACATTATATCTGACATACTGGTTACTAGATCTATGGTCTTAGATCTAGATTTGGGTGGTTTCCCAATCAGGGTACTTGACAGCATTCTAAGAGTATTTAGGATGGACGACTCCTGGCACGGTAGTGTACCTGCAGGTAACGGAGTCACCCTCTCTAAAGGTGTCTTACAGACTAAAGGGGAGAGGGATGTGCATGATTGGCAGATCACTTGCTTAGGCAATTGAGTCAATCATGAGATGTCAAGTACCACACCAGATATTGTTCTTGCACTAGATGCAATAAGTTGACATTAATCCAATCCTGGAGAAACAGTCGGAAGCAGTTTTAGAACATAAGTGGATGTTCTAGGGATATGATAACGACAGCCTCATTCGGGAAACAGTTATCATTCCAGGCTTCCAAGGTGACATGGACGACAAGGAGGTTGTCAGAGCTATAGTTTTCCTTCTGATGAGGGGCAGTATTTTGGACAGGTGGTCCAAGGCAATACTGAGGGTGGCATGGCGCAGGATACTGATTAAGTTCAGTTGACGATACAGTCTAAGAAGTTTGGATTTGGAGCTCATTTATGAACTATGTCCCATCAGACATCCAGACACATTCTAAGACAGGTATTGCTCATTTCGGGAGATGGGTTTCTCCGCGAACTTGAGATTTAGAGAGACATGGAAAGAGACAACAAGGCGGATCCACTCACTGAGGCTATTCCTCGAACGCAATAGTTTCGCAAACGAGCTTTGTGAAACTGACTAGTAGAGGAGTTGGGTGTTCGGTATCACACGGGCTGTGAGTATGCGACATCGCAATAATTAGCCTTGAGTGCAAGTGGGAGATTGTTGGAGATAGTGCCCTCAGAGTCAATTATTGGATCACAGGTACGTGATTGCAATGATTGAGGGAGGACCTATCCCGGTAGGACAGTCTTACTCGAGATGATAGTATGCTATCTGGTTTACCTTTATCATCGTGTACTGTTTTAGGTGACATGACACGTCGCTATTACACGTTGATAGAGCCCCTAGGATTCTTGCTTGACCACCAGCAGTATGAGGGCGATCATATAAGTGGGAGCTGGGGGTCTATAAGCTTATCCTTAAAAGGTCCCTAGTCGTGGGAGTTTCGAGACTGGGCATCGATACTCCATTAGTAGACTAGTGTATACAGTCGAGACCCCGACGAGGGGCGGTGGCCGGTCTCACAAGCCACTGGTGTCAGTTGGATCACCTAAGATGTATACAGGTGCTCATTGGGTTATGAGTACACCGGACAGGACTCGCCGGGAACATGCTAGTTGGTCATATACCAGACGTCAGATGGCAGTTCCCTGGTGACATGTGTGCAGGTTAGTTCATCGACCTGGGGATCGTCATTTGTCTCGTGTGAGTTCCCACTGTACTTTGATTACTACCCTACCACGGCTCAAAGGAGTCGTGCAAACAGGTTTTAGTTGGGTACAGTCCCGAGCCACATGGAGGCAGTGAGCGTATCTTCAGGGGTTCGTCTCTCCCGGTATTGGGGGTGAGGTCGTGCTGTGTCTAGGAGAGCCATTACACAAAGTCCTTGGCCAAGGCAAGGAGATTTACTGGTAGGTATTCCAGTAGTATCTCAGGGTGTTCTGGGCTACACTCCGACACGACTTGTACCGCTTTTGGGGGTCTGACTTTTACCAACCCCCTAGGCCCGCCATGCGATACTCATAGACGAACGGACCGGACTGCACGGATATTGTCACTGACAGGCTCAGTTGGGTGTCGGGGGTGAGCTTCCTCATCGACGTCCCATTTGGTCAGTACCTGGTAGCCCGTCACGTATTGGCTTATACCTCTGACGTGCTAGTGGTTAAATCCACAACCGAGGTGTTGACGAGTCTTTAGAGTCCCCCACATTCAGTTACTCAGCTTTCGGGCGAAAGGTTGTAGAGGCCGTATGGAGATATGGCAAGGTCCGATCAGATACGTGCGGTATTGCACGGATCAGGATCGGACAGTTTGTACTATAGGCCGTATTGGTATATGGCAGGGTTCGATCAGATACGTGCGGTATTGCACGGATCAGGATCGAACAGATATTACTAGCCGGTTTTGGTATAAGCCGGATCCTAGTATAGTACAGTGTAGATTTTGTCTCATTGCATTTGTATTTCGGTCGAAATACAGATGCGGGTGTGTATGCACAGTATCGGGGTTTTCCTGTAATTTATTACGGGACCAGTTTTTGGAGTTGCCAGTTTGCTTTCCGTTTCGGCCAATTTCCATTGTTCCGTTCATTGGCCGAAGATTGGTGGAGGAGGGCTTATTTGCATTGTTGCAAATAAGTATTTGTGGAGGGGGTATTTGCTTATTGTTGTATCATGACATCTTTTCATTGACCTTGACTTCCTCTTGTCATGATGGCATGACTTTTGGCTCATCATGGTTGTTGATGATGAGGTTGGTGGTTGGTGTTGGAGTGTTAGACTTTCCTTGCTATCATTTCTTTTGCATGATAGCTTTCCTCTCTCTCTTTGGGATTAGTAGAGAATGGCTCCCTCTTTTGGTCTCTCTCTTGACTCTCCATTCTCACCCTCCTCTCATGGCCGGCCACTGGTGAGGTGGTGGGGTTTTTCTTTTGGTTGTGAGAAAAATGTCATTCTCATTCTTTTGCATGATACATTTTTCCTCACCTCTCTCAAAGTTCTTTTTTCCTCCACAAAAAGGCAACTCCACTACCCCAAAAAGAGACACAAGCTCACTACATATTCTACAACGAACCTTGGGCACGTCGAGTAGCCGGCTTCGTGCCCGAGTTGCCTCGGCATTGAGGTGGGAGCCCGTAAACGATGTAGGCGACGTGGTGCACTTCCGGCGACGAGGAGGAGACGGACGGAGATCCCGCGAGGAGATCGGAGTGGAGATGAAGACCGGAGGACTTGGATCTGTTAGTGTATATGCCCTAGAGGCCATTACTGTATCATACTAGTTTGTATATTACTTAATGGATGCTTGGGATATTCACCTTGTGTATACAATCTTGCTCAAAATAGTAGTATGCTACTTGGTTTGTTTCTACTTCAATGTGTACTTGTGTTTATTTCAGTATATCACTTATACGCATTAGTGGAGCCCTTAGGATCTTTGCTTGATTACCAGCGTTGTGATGGCAGTCACACTAGTGGGGGCTGGGTAATCTATAAGCACATCCTTATACAGGTCCCTAGTCGCAGGACTATCGAGACAGGGCATCGATACTCCAGAGTAGACTAGCGTATGCGCTTCTCATCCCAGTGTGGGAGATGGTCTGTCCCACAGCCATCAGTACGTCGTACTGGAGATAGTATACGGGTGCTCGTTGGGTTACGAGTACACTGGACAGGACTCGTCGGGAACTGACAGGTTGGTATTATACCTATCGTCAGTTATCAGTTCCCAGGTGACATGAGTACAGCTTAGTCCGCTGACTTGACACTGGCACTTCGCCTCAAGTGTGTTCCCACTGCACTTTGATCACTACCCTACCACGGCTCAAAGGAGTCGTGCAAACGGGTGGTGGTTGGGTGCAGTCCCGAAGCACTTGGAGGCAGTGACGGTTAGACAGGATTCGTCTCTCCCGGTATTGGGGGTTGACATCGCGCTGTGTCTAGGAGAGCCATTACACGAGTAGTCCCTGGCCAGGGCAAACGAGATATACTGGTAGGTTTCCAGTGTTATCTCAGGGTGTTTTGGGCTTCGCTCCGGCACGACTTGTACCGCTATTGGGGGACTGACGATTACCACCCCCTAGGCCCGCCATGCGATGTATCAGACGAACAGACCGGACTGTACGGAGACTGTCACATTCAGACTCAGTAGGAGTTCAGATGGGGTTTCACCTCGTCAGCCTTCTTGTCGGCATCTACCTGGGGACCGTTACGCACAGCTAGTGCCGCTTGCGGTCTGTGGTTAAATCCACTGCCAGCGTAGTGTCGAGTCTTTAGAGTCCCACACAGAGGGTATTCGCCTCTGGGCAAAACAGAGTAGAGGTCGCATGGTTTTGCGACAGGGTTCGTTCTCATCCGCGCACTTGTGCACGTTTGGAGTCCGGACGGATTATACTGGCAGGCTCTGGTTTGAGCCAGATACTGGTATATATATTTGGGGTTGCTTTTATATCTTGGTATTCTTGTTCCTCGGAACGAGAATGCAGGTGTGTATGCACAGTTGCTTGAGGCGGAGGATGAGGTTTTTCATTAGGGTTTCGGAACGGGTGCGTATGCACAGTTGACAGTTATCTTTTTCCAAACCCTAATGGATTTATGGATTATCTATTTATAATAGTAATTAAATGAGAATTTTGTTATGGTTGATTTTGTTGACTTGTTGACCATGGTTGACTTGTTGACCATGGTTGAAAGTTGACCACCATCATGCTTCAAAAGTCTTCCTTGATTTATGCTTACATTTTTAAATGAAGCATGGTTGTGGTCATTCCAAATTGCCATCAACTATTCTCATTTTCAATTATTATTATTAGATAATTCTTTTCTTTTGCATTATGGTTGCAAGAAAGAAAAAATATAGCTCATTCTATCATTCTCATTCTCTCTCCTCTCTTCATCTTCTTCTTCCTCTAGCAAAGAGAAACCTTCTCATGAGTTGAGAATCATTCTCTTTAAAAACAAAAGCAACCCTTAGACACTCTCTCTACTCACTCTAGGATCAAGGGTTTAGCAAGCCGGCGATTCTAGTTCACTCCAAGTTCGAGAAAGAGCCCAAAGGTCGAGCCTTCGAGGTGGATCCATCTTCGACGGAAGAAGGCGACAAAAGAGAACCATCAACCTCTACAAGATTTCAAGAAGAAGGAGTTCAAGTTTAGGTATAACCCTCATCCGAGTAGCTAACTCCTTTTAGCGTATTTGCTAGTTTAGTTTAGACACGATCCCGACCTTGTTTAGTCCATGTTGCCTCTTGCGATAAAAATTTGTTTTTTATACCGTTTCCGCCTCCCCGTAAGAACCGGGGGTCGCAATATAGACTTACAGTGGTATCAGAGCCTAACTAAACTTAAACTAGCTTGGTAGTGAAGTGTAACGAAGTTCGGAACCGAAAAAATCACAAAACCGGAAAATCACAAAAACTGAGTTTCTGTTGAAATTTTTTCTGCTCAAAATGAAAAAGTTTACACTTGTAAATTCGGCTCAGGGTTTTTTGTGAACACCCAAGAAAAACGATACAGTGATTCGCCTAAAGAGCCGCGCTTCCGCCGCGTGATCCTTCTTAGCCGCCGCGGAACCGCCGCGACTTGGTGTCTTCTCTGCATCGTTTTTCGTGCAGTGTGTTTGTGTGTTGGTTTTGGGATTTTTGAGATATATTATATGTGCCCAGATTTTGCAGAAAAGAAATTTCCTTTTGGGGTCCTATAATTCCGTATTTTTCCCGAACTTCACTACACTTTGACTATGATGGTTATATCTGTGATGTTTGCATGTATTGAACGTCGGCTAATCGCTATAAGACGATTAGTCGGGGTTATACATGATCTGTAATGTGCTGGAATGTGTATATAAATATGTTGGATTGTCGCGGGTGAATAGCCGGGGGTTGTGAGACGAGAGTTTTCTTTTCTTGCAATTCATTGTAAATGTAAATTGATGTAATTATATTATTTGTTTGGCCGCACAACCGGGTCGGGGTTGTAGCCGTCATTGTATAATTCTTTTTACTGTTTTTGCTCCTAGGATAGACCCATGGAGGGGTGCACAAACTACCAAGGACTTGGCGGGTAGTTTGCCGCACCCGTAGGGGTCTTGGGTGGGGTTTTGGCTATTCACCGCGACCGTGTTATCTGTTTTTTGTTACAGGCTCGTACAAATTACAGATTGCTAGTATATCCAATGTATTTATCTGTGATCTGAAATGTCTATCATTGCTTTCTATTTAGGCGTTGCTTATGTTTTACAGACGCGCTAGCCCAGCCCCCGCTCTGTCGTTAGTTAAGTAACCTAACGGGTAATGACGGGGCCCCGTGGCGAATGCGAATGGCATAAGCGTACGTCATATTTTGGTTGTTTTCTGCAATGGTAGGATTAAATGATGGGACGCATTAAAAGTACTAATGCAAGAATATCACGCATTAAAAGAACTAATGCAAGATAATAAACCAAGTTTAAGTCGATGGAACACTTTCGAAAAACCACTCGGTTCTTTTCAAAACTAACTTTTAAATGCGGAGCTTGAGCCACTCCTTCTAAAAGCTATCTCGTTCCATCGATTATATCAAGTTCACTACGTTCACGGTTTCGCCAAAACCATCCGTAGCCCTCCATCATTTCAGTTAAATATTCGGTAGTATTCAAGCTATGTATTTTGACCTCACGCCAAGGCATAGTGATTGGTAGCTGCCGGATATTTATCTGTTGCATAGATAGAATGCGTTGGTTTGAGACAGTCGTACTGCCATTTTGGCCTACGTCAAGGGTATGTACGGGTGGATTCAAATTAACCTGGATAATGATGGGACGAACTTGACATGTGACTTATGACATTTTGACCTCACGCCAAGGTCATAAGAGCATGGGGCAAAAATCCACATCGGGAGTTTCATAAGTACTGAAACTTGCTAGATTTGCATACCATTTGGAGTGTGATGATTATGGTAGGATTCCTTCATTTTCGTCACGCGATGATATTTGGATCCCGATCCTACTGTGAGTATATGCTACTCCTCGGGAAATTTCTCACTTAACGATCAATGCTATAAACCTAGTAGGTGCCTAGAAAGGTGTTAGCGGGGTTACGCCCCCAGGGAAAAGAGGTTCTTTAATTAAGGAACTTCGCGAAAGCGTTGGAAAACCTCCCTCGAAGTACCGACACCGGCCTGGCTGAACGGTTAAGCAAGAATTGTACGGTGGGATTGATCCTGACTAATTCTTCCTTTATGGTTTGAGGAGGGATTCGAGAAACAGTGGGAGCCATCCTGTTTAGACAAACTAAAAACCACTCTAAACTTGCAAGAGCATCATGCTGAGTGTTTCTTCTTCTCTCTCCTAATTGCAGCGACCAATCAACATGACTGGACTTAAGTTACTCCTAGATAAAAACAAACTGACAGGGCCAAACTACAAAGATTGGCTCAGGAATGTCAAGATAGCAATCACTTATGACAAGCTGGGGTATCTTCTTACCACCAAAGCTCCCCCTGTCCCTGGTCCAACTTCCAGTGTCGCGGATAAGGAAATCCGCAAGACTTGGGAGATTGATAGCGCGAAGGCCAAGTGCCTCCTGCTTGCCTCGATGGACAACGAACATCAGAGGAGGCATGAGAATATGGACATGGAGTCCATATTGCTCCATACAAAAGAACTGTATGGAGAGCAATCACGTATCGCAAGATACGAAGCGTCGAAAAAGTTGTTTTCGACAAAGATGGCCGTCGGATCATCAGTAGCCGAGCACGTGCTAAAGATGATCGGCTACATTGAGGAGCTCGCTGACCTAGGGATCACATTGGAGAGTGAGCTATATACGGATATAGTTCTCCAGTCCCTTCCTTCCACTTACGCCCAGTTTATACTGAACTTCAACCTACAAGAAAAAGAGGTTGAACTATCAGAGCTCCTCAACATGCTGAGGAGCGCAGAGGGCACCCTACAGAAAAGTAGGGATACATCCACTTTGTTTGTAGGAGGATCATCTTCTTCTAGGTCCAAGGCGAAAGCCAAGGGAAAGAAGAAGAAGGCCCCCGCCAAACCAAGGGGCGGTGTTAGTAAAGTGGATACGAAGGGAAAAGGTAAAGCAACAAAGATAGCGGGGAAGCTTGTGGATAAGGAAGAATGCTTCTTTTGTCATAAGAAAGGACACTGGAAGAATGATTGCAGGGCCTGGAAGGCCAGAACACAGGAATTGAAGCAGGTTGCAGCTTCAGCTTCAGGTGTGTATGTTATTGAAAACTGTCTTTCAATAAACTCTACTTCCTGGGTATTGGATACCGGATCAGGATCTCATATCTGTAATTCTTTGCAGGCGTTGAGAAACCGTAGGGATTTGAAGGCAGGTGACATGACCCTCAGAGTTGCGAACGGAGCTAGCATGGATGCTAAAGCCGTGGGGGACTATCACCTGGGAATGTCAGATGGACATGTTTTGGTTTTGCGTAATTGCTTTTTTGTACCCAACGCAACTTGTAATATCATTTCTGTATCTTTAGTTTCTAAAGAAGGTTATGAATTTGCGTTTGTAAGTAATGTTGTAAACATTCACCTTAATCAAGTATTGATTGGGTCAGGTACTCTGAGTAATGGTATATACGTGTTAAACCAACCACAGATTTTCAACGTCCAGAATACACACAAAAGAAAGTCTCCAGAAATAAATCAGACTTTCTTATGGCATTGTAGATTGGGTCACATCAATGAGAGAAGGTTGACGAAGTTACATACAGAAGGGTATTTGAATGCGTTCGAATATCAATCGTATGCCACTTGTCAATCCTGTCTCAAGGGAAAGATGACAAAGACTCCGTTTACTGGACATGGAGTAAGAGCGAGCGAGCTCTTGGGACTCGTACACAGTGACGTGTGCGGTCCAATGTCTACACATGCCCGAAGCGGACATTCTTACTTCATTACTTTTACGGATGACTTCTCAAGGTACGGTTATGTCTTCTTAATGAAACATAAGTCCGAGGCCTTTGGAAAATTCCAGGAGTATAAGAATGAAGTAGAGAAACAGACCGGCAAAAGTATTAAGATTCTAAGATCGGATCGAGGTGGAGAATACTTAAGTGCCGAATTCCTGGACTATTTAAAAGAGAACGGAATTCTCTCTCAGCTTACTCCTCCTTACACCCCGCAACATAACGGTGTATCGGAGAGACGGAACCGCACCCTATTGGATATGGTGCGGTCCATGATGAGTAACGCTGAGTTACCGCGATCATTCTGGGGGTATGCGCTAGAATCAGCTGCGTACCTTTTGAACCGAGTTCCGACTAAGACTGTGCCTTCCACACCATATGAAATGTGGAGTGGGAAGAAACCCTATCTTCAATATCTGAAGGTCTGGGGATGTCCGGCTTTTGTCAAAAAGCAGCATGCGGACAAGCTCGAGGCACGCTCAGTACTGTGCAAGTTTGTGGGATACCCAAAGAACACCAGGGGGTATCTTTTCTACTACGCAGAGGAACAAAAAGTCCTTGTTTCTCGTAATGCCCACTTTCTAGAACACCAGTTCTTGGAAAAGGAGATTAGTGGGAGCGCAGTAGAACTGGAAGAAATTCCAGAACCACAGACTATTACTGAAAGGTTAGTGGAACCAGAGGGTTCAACAGAACAGGACATTCCTACGCCGCTCCGCAGGAGTAGTAGGCAGTCTCATCCGCCCGAGAGATACTACGGTTTTCTCATAGACGGGGATAGAGAGGATTGCATCATAGATTATGATGAGCCTACTAGCTTCCAGCAGGCCGTTCAGAGCGTTGACTCAGTGAAATGGCTGGATGCAATGCGGACCGAAATGGAGTCCATGTACACCAACAAGGTATGGACGTTGGACATTGCTCCAGACGGGGTAAAACCCGTAGGATGCAAGTGGATCTTCAAAAGGAAGATTGGTGTAGATGGACAGGTTGAGACCTATAAAGCTAGGCTGGTAGCAAAGGGTTTTCGTCAAAGACCTGGCTTGGACTACGACGAAACCTTTTCTCCGGTAGCCATGCTGAAATCCATTCGGATCCTTCTTGCCATTGCTGCCTTCCACGATTATGAGATCTGGCAAATGGACGTAAAGACAGCTTTTCTAAATGGGAATTTAGAGGAGTGTGTCTATATGGATCAGCCAGAGGGTTTCATTCAGAGTGGGAGCAGCGGAAAGGTGTGCAAGTTGCTTAAGTCCATCTATGGACTAAAGCAGGCATCGCGGAGTTGGAACATCTGTTTTGATGAGACAGTCAAAGAATTTGGCTTTATCAAAAATCCAGATGAACCATGCATCTATGGTAGATTTGTAGCGAGAACTGTAGTATTCCTCGTTTTATACGTGGATGACATTCTCTTGATAGGAAATGACATTCCTATGCTACAATCTGTCAAGGGGTTCTTGTCACAAAGGTTCTCCATGAAAGACCTGGGTGATGCCTCATACATCCTGGGGATCCGGATCCATCGTGATAGATCCAAGAGGATATTGGGACTTTCTCAGTCCAGGTACATCGACACCATAGTGAAAAGATTCAGTATGGAAGATTCCAAGCGCGGTAACCTACCGGCTTGTCACAGGATCACCCTCTCTAAAGAGATGTCTCCCAAGACTGATTTGGAGAGGGATCGCATGTCTATTATACCCTACGCTTCTGCGGTAGGCTCTATAATGTATGCGATGTTGTGTACCAGACCGGATGTAGCTTATGCACTGAGTGTGGTAAGCCGGTATCAGTCTAACCCTGGGGAGAAACACTGGATAGCAGTAAAGAACATTCTCAAGTACCTGAGGAGGACTAAGGAGATGTTCTTGGTGTATGGCGGAAAAGACCTCCAGATCGAGGCCTTTGCTGACTCCAGCTTCCAGAGTGACAAGGATGATTCCAAGTCCATGTCGGGTTTTGTCTTCACCCTCAATGGAGGGGCGGTGTGTTGGAAGAGTTCCAAACAGGAAACCGTTGCAGACTCGACGATGGAAGCGGAATACATCGCTGCATCTGATGCCGCAAAAGAAGCTGTCTGGATAAGGAAGTTCTTGAAAGAACTTCAGGTGGTTCCGTCCATTGTTGACCCAATACCTCTGTATTGCGACAACAACGGGGCTATAGCTTTAGCGAAGGAACCCAGGTCCCATCAGAGATCCAGGCACATCTTGAGGCGGTATCACCTGATCAGGGAGATCGTGGATCGCAAGGAGATCGAGGTTCGGAGGGTTGCTTCAGAAGAGAACACTGCAGATCCATTCACCAAGGCCCTACCCCAGACTCAGTTCGAGCGGCTGATCGAGATGATAGGTCTTCGATACGCCAGTACATGGCCTTAGTGCAAGTGGGAGATTGTTAGTGTATATGCCCTAGAGGCCATTACTGTATCATACTAGTTTGTATATTACTTAATGGATGCTTGGGATATTCACCTTGTGTATACAATCTTGCTCAAAATAGTAGTATGCTACTTGGTTTGTTTCTACTTCAATGTGTACTTGTGTTTATTTCAGTATATCACTTATACGCATTAGTGGAGCCCTTAGGATCTTTGCTTGATTACCAGCGTTGTGATGGCAGTCACACTAGTGGGGGCTGGGTAATCTATAAGCACATCCTTATACAGGTCCCTAGTCGCAGGACTATCGAGACAGGGCATCGATACTCCAGAGTAGACTAGCGTATGCGCTTCTCATCCCAGTGTGGGAGATGGTCTGTCCCACAGCCATCAGTACGTCGTACTGGAGATAGTATACGAGTGCTCGTTGGGTTACGAGTACACTGGACAGGACTCGTCGGGAACTGACAGGTTGGTATTATACCTATCGTCAGTTATCAGTTCCCAGGTGACATGAGTACAGCTTAGTCCGCTGACTTGACACTGGCACTTCGCCTCAAGTGTGTTCCCACTGCACTTTGATCACTACCCTACCACGGCTCAAAGGAGTCGTGCAAACGGGTGGTGGTTGGGTGCAGTCCCGAAGCACTTGGAGGCAGTGACGGTTAGACAGGATTCGTCTCTCCCGGTATTGGGGGTTGACATCGCGCTGTGTCTAGGAGAGCCATTACACGAGTAGTCCCTGGCCAGGGCAAACGAGATATACTGGTAGGTTTCCAGTGTTATCTCAGGGTGTTTTGGGCTTCGCTCCGGCACGACTTGTACCGCTATTGGGGGACTGACGATTACCACCCCCTAGGCCCGCCATGCGATGTATCAGACGAACAGACCGGACTGTACGGAGACTGTCACATTCAGACTCAGTAGGAGTTCAGATGGGGTTTCACCTCGTCAGCCTTCTTGTCGGCATCTACCTGGGGACCGTTACGCACAGCTAGTGCCGCTTGCGGTCTGTGGTTAAATCCACTGCCAGCGTAGTGTCGAGTCTTTAGAGTCCCACACAGAGGGTATTCGCCTCTAGGCAAAACAGAGTAGAGGTCGCATGGTTTTGCGACAGGGTTCGTTCTCATCCGCGCACTTGTGCACGTTTGGAGTCCGGACGGATTATACTGGCAGGCTCTGGTTTGAGCCAGATACTGGTATATATATTTGGGGTTGCTTTTATATCTTGGTATTCTTGTTCCTCGGAACGAGAATGCAGGTGTGTATGCACAGTTGCTTGAGGCGGAGGATGAGGTTTTTCATTAGGGTTTCGGAACGGGTGCGTATGCACAGTTGACAGTTATCTTTTTCCAAACCCTAATGGATTTATGGATTATCTATTTATAATAGTAATTAAATGAGAATTTTGTTATGGTTGATTTTGTTGACTTGTTGACCATGGTTGACTTGTTGACCATGGTTGAAAGTTGACCACCATCATGCTTCAAAAGTCTTCCTTGATTTATGCTTACATTTTTAAATGAAGCATGGTTGTGGTCATTCCAAATTGCCATCAACTATTCTCATTTTCAATTATTATTATTAGATAATTCTTTTCTTTTGCATTATGGTTGCAAGAAAGAAAAAATATAGCTCATTCTATCATTCTCATTCTCTCTCCTCTCTTCATCTTCTTCTTCCTCTAGCAAAGAGAAACCTTCTCATGAGTTGAGAATCATTCTCTTTAAAAACAAAAGCAACCCTTAGACACTCTCTCTACTCACTCTAGGATCAAGGGTTTAGCAAGCCGGCGATTCTAGTTCACTCCAAGTTCGAGAAAGAGCCCAAAGGTTGAGCCTTCGAGGTGGATCCATCTTCGACGGAAGAAGGCGACAAAAGAGAACCATCAACCTCTACAAGATTTCAAGAAGAAGGAGTTCAAGTTTAGGTATAACCCTCATCCGAGTAGCTAACTCCTTTTAGCGTATTTGCTAGTTTAGTTTAGACACGATCCCGACCTTGTTTAGTCCATGTTGCCTCTTGCGATAAAAATTTGTTTTTTATACCGTTTCCGCCTCCCCGTAAGAACCGGGGGTCGCAATATGGACTTACAGGATCGTCGGTATATATCTCTAACCCATCTTCTTGTTGCTTAGACTTGTTAATGGTAACGATCCGGGTGTTTAGTGCGCGGAGGTGCCGGTTTGCTAAGTCCGCAAAATTTAAGTTATTCACCGTTTCCGCATTCCGGCGTCGGTTTGACGGCCGGGGCGCCGCCGTGCACTTACAGTGCACTGGTATGAATATACAGTGTGCATGTGCGCAAGTATGAAGATATCATTATATGTGTGCACTGGTATGAATATACAGTGTGCATGTGCGCAAATATGAAGATATCAATATATGTATGCACTGGTATGAATATACAGTGTACATGTGCGCAAGTATGAAGATATCATTATATGTGTGCACTGGTATGAATATACAGTGTGCATGTGCGTAAGTATGAAGATATCAATATATGTGTGCACTGGTATGAATATACAGTGTGCATGTGCGCAAGTATGAAGATATCAATATATGTGTGCACTGGTATGAATATACAGTGTGCATGTGCGCAAGTATGAAGATATCAATATATGTGTGCACTAGTATGAATATACAATGTTAGTGTTAGGGTTAGGGTTAGGTATGCACTAATGTGGATATGCGACAAGTCATGACAATCATCAATGATGCGGTGATTCTATAGTGCGAGTGTCATGGCAATCACTAACGGCGTGAGTGTAACATACATTTAGTGCTCGTGCAGCTTAAACCGTTAGTGATAGTGCAGTGTTCTATAATTACCATTCTATATGCAACAGGAGATGGTATGCTATTATAGTATATATATATGAACACATACAACTAAAATATCCTATAACGCCCTGACGCTTAACGCCATACGGGCGATTTCCCCGTAGATCTTAAATCTACTTACCTGGTCGTGTACTAAGTGTAGCCGACCACTTGCTTCCCCTTCTTTGTGGCATCCGACGTACCCGCCTGCGAACCTGGAATTTACACAAGGAATCCATATAAGCAAATATCTCGTGAAAACACGATATCGAACTCAAACGAGAAACTCGCGTCGCGAACTAAACGCGCGTGTATACGTAACGTGTATGCATACGCTAAACCCAACGCGACACGCTGTGGCACACAGCGACTCGCTGTGATACACAGCAAACCAACTCAACACGCATCATACATGTCGCGCAAGTCCCGCTACGCTAAAATATAGGTAAATGGTCCCAGATTTAATCTGGAGCAAAAACAAGAAAATCAAACAAGACCAAACCCATCACAATACCTACAGACAACTACCTGCAAAATTCCAACCAATTCTACCAAAATTGGGCTGGCCACCATAGGGGTCATATCGGCCAAAAAGGGATGAAAAGGGTCCAGGTTTCTACACTATGATCCTAGCACAGTTCATAGCCTAGTGTATATGTTTGTTTACAAAAATTATAATCCCAGATTTCACCAACAGACAAAATCCTACAGATACCACTCATATCAGCAACAACACCCAAATCAATAGGGGGCCGGCGACGCAGGAAAAACAAGGGTGGTCGCCGGATTTTTGGTGGTGGAACGGGCTCGAACTTCAACCCAATACCCTAGCTACCCTGCACACTATTCTGTATGTGTTTGCCACACAAAAACATGCTCACAGACATAGCAGGTTACTCGTATCACAAAACTTGTTAAAAGCCGTATTAAAACTCAAATTGGAATTTTTAAGGTGTTTTAGTAAAATCCAGTGATACAACTAGGCTTCCACAGCACATATAACACCTAATCAAGTTAATTAAACCATAATAACCCCACTTTACCCAAAACTCCCCCTCAAAACACAAAGTTATCCCTAAACACTACTTAAACGAAATATTAAGCTAACTAAACTATAAGTTTAGCAAAAAGGAAGTTGAGTTTAGAGATTATACCCCCACTAGATCCTAGGATGCAAGGAGAGGGAGTAGAAGACAAAGGAGAAGAGCTGCTGCTGCCTGCTACTGCTGCTGCTGCTGCCTGATGCTGCTGATGCTGTTGCTGCTGCTGCTTCTTGTTGTTGTTGTTGTTGTTTGTTGCTGTTGCTGTTGGAGCTGCTGCTGCTGAGACTGCTGTGTTGTGTGTGTGTGAGTGAAAGAATAAGAAAAATGAGTGAGGGAAAAAGCAAACTAATGAGTGATATAAGAGTCAACCCCTCTCTCCCCCCTCTCTCTCATTTAATGCAAGCATGGGCTCATGCCATGATGCCCATCATGCCCATTCTCTCTCTCTCTCTCTCTTTCTCCCTCCAAGTCAACCCCCATTCAAATCATTTTCCATTTAGAAAAAAATACCCTTAATAAAAATCAATTTAGCTTAAAAAGAAAGGTTAGTCTACCATGGTTGCTAAACATGGTTTTAACCCAACTTTTAACTCTAGTTTACATGCACAAGTGTGTGCAAGCCTAGGAAAATTCTAATAAAATATTCATTAATTTTGATAAAATATTTGAAAATCGATTTGGTAAACATTTTATTAAAAACCATATTTTAGAGTATAATTAGCCACTAATCACATCCTAGGGTGTTACAAGGACTTAAATGACGGGACAACATTAATATGATTAATGTGAAGAAAAATAAACCTAAAAAGATGTTGTAGAATCGGATTTGAAAACCACTCGGCTTTTTACGAAAAAGCTACATTTCAAAACTGCGGAGCTTAAGCCACTCCTTTTGAAAACCATTTGATTCTATGACGATATCAAGTTCAAAGCATTAAAGGTTTTCTTAAAAACCATCCGCAACCCTCCGTCATTTTAGGAAGTAGAGTACTTAGTATTCGTGCTACGTTTGTTGACCTTAGCCAAGGCATAGTGTACGGTAGCTAAGTGATGTCTTCCTATAATGCATATGATGTAGATTAATTGGGACGGGCATGTGACTTTGTTGACCTTAGCCAAGGGTCATGTGAACGGGTCTAATTATTCAAGAAATGACGGGTTGAACTTGACTAATGCTTATGATTTGTTGACCATAGCCAAGGTCATGAGTGCTAGGGGTAAAAACCATATCGGGAATTTCAAGAGTTGAAATTTGCAATGAGATTGCATACCTTCCATATGATGGTTGGATCCCGATCCCACTGTGGGCAATAGTTGCTCCCAGGAGAGTTTTGCAGTTTATAATCAGCTAACCCATTATGTGTCTAGAAAGGTGTTAACGAGGCTACGCCTCTGGGAAGACGAGCTTTATATTAATTAGGTCCGTGCGAAAGCACGGGGAACCTCCCTCAAGTACCGACACTGGCCTGGCTGAACGGTTAGCGAAGTTGTAGACTGTAATTAATCCTGGCTAGTTTTCCTTTTAAGGTTTGAGGGGAAATTTGATTAAAGCAGTGGGAGACATCGATTAGATAAGATAATAATCAATCTGATCTTTGCAAGAGCTTTCGCTGAGTGTATTCTTTTCTCTCTCTTAATGGCAGAAACCAATGACAGGACTCAAGCTTCTACTAAATAAAAATAAACTGAATGGGACCAATTATAAAGACTGGCTGAGGAACCTTAACATTGCCTTGACTTATGATAACGTATCATATGTCCTTACGGCTCCAGCCCCACCCGTCCCAGATCCTAAATCTTCAGTTGCAGATAAGGAAGTCCACAAGACATGGGACGCTGACTGTGCCACGGCCAAATGCCTCGCGCTTGCATCGATGGATAACACACATCAGAAGCAGCACGAGAATATGGACGTTCAAGCCATATTTCTTCATACAAAGGAGTTGTATGGGGAGCAATCTCGTGTCTTACGATACGAAGCATCACGAAAGCTGTTTCAGATGCGGATGGCCCCTGGCATACCAGTAGGAGACCATGTTCTGAAAATGATAGCTCTCATAGAAGAGCTTGAGGACCTTAGGTGGACAATGGACAATGAGCAATATACTGATATTATTCTGCAGTCTCTCCCCTCCACCTTTGCTTAATTTATAATTAACTTCAACATGCACAACATGGAGAAGGAACTACCTGAACTCCCTTAATATGTTAAGGAGTGTAGAGAGCATGCTGAAGTCAGTGAAGACTCCCGTTTTGAGTGTTGGGCCATCTTCCTCCTCTCACCCGAAGGCTAAGGCCAAGGGAAAGATGAAGAAGAAACCCACCAAACCTAAGGGTGGAGTCAAAAAGGCTAAGGGGAAAGACAAGTCCAAGGCTGGAGAATCGGGGAAAGGGGAATGTTATCACTGCCATAAAACAGGACACTGGAAGCGCAACTGCACGGAGTACTTGGATCTCAAGAAGAAGCATGGGGATGCTTCCGCTTCAGGTGTGTTTGTGACAGAAAACTGTTTTTCAATAAACTCTGCTTCCTAGGTATTAGATACCGGTTCAGGTTCTCACATTTGTAATTCTATGCAGGGGCTGAGAAATAGCTAGGTTTTGAAGACAGGTGACCATACTCTCCGCATTGGAAATGGTTCCAATGTACATACAGTTGCAGTGGGAGAGTATCACTTGGGGTTGCCGTTTGGATGTATATTGGTTTTGAACCCATGTTATTATGTACCTAGTATGCTTTGTAATATAATATCTGTTTCTTTGTTAGACAATGAAGGATATAATTTTGTATTGCAGAATAATGTTATGAATATTCACCTGAATCAAATGTTGGTTGGGTATGGTACACTTAATAATGGGATATACGTCCTAAATCAACACACAGTTTTCAGTATACAACACACTAATAAAAGAAAACTTTCAGAAATAAATGAAGCTTTTCTTTGGCACTGTAGACTTGGTCATATTAACGAAATAAGACTAAACAAGCTACATAAAGATGGATATTTAAACCCTTTTGAATATAAATCTTATGCGACTTGCCAGTCTTGTATCAAGGGTAAAATGACCAAAACTCCATTTACCGGACACGGAGAAAGAGCTACTGAGCTCTTAGGCCTCATACATAGTGATGTATGCGGGCCAATGTCTACACATGCTAGAGGCGGTTTTTCTTACTTCATTACTTTCACTGATGATTTCTCAAGATTCGGTCATGTATTTTTATTAAAGCACAAATCCGAAGCTTTCGAGAAATTCACTGTATATAAACTCGAAGTAGAAAAACAAACCGGCTTGAGTATCAAAATGCTTCGATCAGATCGAGGTGGTGAGTATCTCAGTACAGAGTTTGCAAACTTTCTAAAAGAGAATGGGATTCTCTCTCAGCTCACTCCTCCTTACACACCACAACACAACGGTGTGTCAGAACGGCGGAATCGGAACCTATTAGATATGGTTCGTTCCATGATGAGTGATGCTGAGTTACCCGTCTCATTTTAGGGGCATGCATTGGAGACTGCAGCGTTTCTACTGAGCAGGGTCCTGAACAAAACGTGTCTACCACGCCATATGGGATATGACATGGGAAGAGACCATCTCTAAACGTATTAAGATTTGGGGTTGTCCGGTCTATATTAAAAAGCAAAATCCGGACAAACTCGAGACACGGCTAGTCATGTGTAATTTTGTGGGATATCCAAACAATTCTTATGGATATCTATTCTACCACAAGGAGGAACAAAAGGTGTTTGTTTCTCAGCATGCCACATTTTTAGAAAAAGAGTTTTTTACAAATGATACAGATGGCAGTGTGGTAGACCTAGAAGAAGTTCTAGAAACACAAATTACAAATGACGACTTGGTTGAACCGGCTGTTGCAACAGAAACTAATGAACCCCGGCCACTCCGTAGGTCTGGTAGGACTTCTCGCCCACCAGAGAGGTACTACGGTTTCCTCATTGATGGTGACAGTGAAGACTGCATCATGGAGGTGTAAGTCTACGGTAGCGCCCCGGCCGTCTTTCCGAGACCAAAATGCGGAAACAAAAACTTTTCTTAAACTAGAAACCGGCGCTATCGTATGCTTAAAACCCGGATCGAACCATTAACCTACAACTAGCAACTAGAGAAAGGGTTGGAAAGTTATACCGATCGATCCGTGTCCTTCGGTCTTTGGCCACCATCCCAAGCTCCTCGCGGCATCTCCGATCTCGATCTCCTTATCGGAAAGGGCACCACATCTTTGAGTCTTTTTACGGGCTCCCGCTTCATCTGAAGCAACTCGGGCACGAAGTGTGCTAGCCGACATGTCCAAGGTGAAGTAAAGAATGTTGTGATCACTTTGTCTCTTGCATCCATTGATTTGGATGGAGGTTAGATGTGTTGCCATTAATGGAGATTATGAGCTAGAGGAAGAAGAAGAGGAGGAGCTTTTCTTTTCTTGTTGATATGATAATATGAAAGCAAGAATGAAGAATACAAGAGCTCACCCACAACCTCATGGCTGCCCTTTCTCTTTCTTCCTCTCATATCAACTCACAAACCAATCTCAAATGTGACACATGCACAAAGAAAGAGACTATGAGTCACCACTTGTGCATGTGTCATAATAAATGCTCCTTATCATGACATTTAGCTCACAATTTCCATTTACAAACATTAATCCAAATGTTTGCAACAATAAAAAGATACGGCAACATCTAAAGTAAACTCGTGACGGATCATAAGGATACCCCTCACCTGTATATACATACCTGCATCCATATTCCGACTGAATGCGAATGCGATGAGACTAAGGTAATCCAAAAAATCTAATACTAGGATCCGGCTTAAACCAAAGCCCACTAGTATGATCCACCCGATCATGATCCGTGCACTACCGCACGTATATGATCGAACCCTGCCATATATCATACGGCCTCTACAACGTTTCGCCCGAAACTTGAAAACTGTCTGTGGGGGACTCTAAAGATTCGTCAATACTTTGGCTGTGGATTCAACCACTGGCACGTCAGAGGTACTAGCCGTACGTAACGGGCTACCAGGTATAGACCAAAAGGGAGGTCGATGAGCGAACTCATCCTGACACCCTACTGAGCCTGTCAGTGACAATATCCGTACAGTCCGGTCCGTTCGTCTATGAGCATCGCATGGGGGGCCTAGGGGGTTGGTAAAAGTCAGACCCCCAAAAGTGGTACAAGTCGTGTGGGAGTGTAGCCCAGAACACACTGAGATACTACTGGAATACTTACCAGTAAATCTCCTGCCTTCGCCAAGGACTTCGTGTAATGGCTCTCCTAGACACAGCGCGTGTTGGATATAGTGCCATCAGAGTCAATTATTGGATCGCAGGCACGTGATTGCAATGATTGAGGGAGGACCTATACCGGTAGGACAGTCTTACTCGAGAGGTTGTATACTATCTGGTTTGTCTTTATCATCGTGTACATGCTTTAGGTGACATTGTAGTTCACTATTACACGTTGATAGAGAATAGTATGCTACCATGGTTTGTCATTATCATCGTGTAGTGCTTTAGGCGACCTTACAGGTCGCTATTACACGTTGATAGAGCCCTTAGGATTCTTGCTTGACTACCAGCAGTATGATGGCGATCATATACGTGAGAGTTGGGTAGTCTATAAGCACATCGTTAAAAGTGGTCCCTGGTCGTGGGAGTTTCGAGACAAGGCATCGATACTCCGGAGTAGACTAGTGTATACAGTCGAGACCCTGACGAGGGGCGGTGGCCGGTCTCATAAGCCACTGGTGTCAGTTGGTTCACCTAAGATGTATACAGGTGCTCATTGGGTTATGAGTACACCGGACAGGACTCGCCGGGAACATGCTAGTTGGTATTATACCTGACGTCAGATAGCAGTTCCCTGGTGACATGTGTACAGGTTTGTTCATCGACCTGAGGTCTTCATTTGTCTCGTGTGAGTTCTCACTGTGCTTTGATTACTACCCTACCACGGCTCAAAGGAGTCATGCAAACAGGTTTTAGTTAGGTACAGTCCCGAGCCACATGGAGGCAGTGAGCGGATCGGCAGGGGTTTCGTCTCTCCCGGTATTGGGGGTGAGATCACGCTGTGTCTAGGAGAGCCATTACACAAAGCCCTCGGCCGAGGCAGGAGATTTACTGGTAGGTATTCCAGTAGTATCTCAGGGTGTTCTGGGCTACACCCCGACACGACTCGTACCGCTTTTGGGGGTCTGACTTTACCAACCCCCTAGGCCCGCCATGCGATGCTCATAGACGAACGGACCGGACTGTACGGATATTGTCACTGACAGGCTCAGCAGGGTGTCAGGATGAGTTCGCTCATCGACCTCCCTTTTGATCAATACCTGGTAGCCCGTTACGTACGGCTAATACCTCTGACGTGCTAGTGGTTAAATCCACAGCCAAAGTATTAACGAGTCTTTAGAGTCCTCCACAGACAGTTTCTCAAGTTTCGGGCGAAACGATGTAGAGGCCGTATGATATATGGCAGGGTCCGATCATATACGTGCAGTAGTGCACGGATCATGATCGGACGGATCATACTAGTGGACTTTGGTTTAAGCCGGATCCTAGTATTAGATTTGTTGGATTACTTTAGTCTCGTCGCATTCGCATTCAGTCGGAATGCGGATGCAGGTATGTATATACAGGTGATGGGTATCCTTGTGATCCGTCACGAGTTTACTTTAGATATTGTCTTATCTTTTTATTGTTGCAAACATTTGGATTAATGCTTGCATATGGAAATAATGAGCTAGAATTCATCATTTGGAGCATTTATTGTGACACCTGCACAAGTGGTGACTCATGGTCTCTTTCTTTGTGCATGTGTCATATTATGAGCTTGATTTGTATTGATATGATAGGAGGAGAGAGAGAGGGGCTGCCATGAAGGGGTTAGCTATCATATTATTCTTGACACTCTCTCACTCTCATTTTATGATAGCAAAAGAAAAGAAAAGAGGAAACTTCTTCTTCTTCCTCTTTCTTCCTCTAGCTCGTTATCTCCATCAATGGCTTCATCTCTAACCTCCATCCAAATCAATGGATGCAAGAGACAAAGTGATCACAAACATTCTCTACATCACCTTGGACACGTCGGCTAGCACACATCGTGCCCGAGTTGCTTCGGATGAAGCGGGAGCCCGTAAAAAGAATCGATGACGTGGTGCCCTTTCCGACGAGGAGATCAAGACCGGAGATGCCGCGGGGAGCTTGGGATGGTGGCCAAAGACCGAAGGACACGGATCGATCGGTATAGCTTTCCAACCCTCTCTCTAGATAGCTAGTTGTAGGTTAATGGTTCGATCCGGGATTTAAGCATACGATAGCGCCGGTTTCTAGTTTAGAAAATGTTTTCGTTTCCGCATTTTGGCCTCGGAAAGACGGCCGGGGCGCTACCGTAGTCTTACAGCGCGATCTCATCCCCAATACCGGGAGAGACGAAACCCCTGCCGATCCGCTCACTGCCTCCATGTGGCTCGGGACTGTACCCAACTTAAACCTGTTTGCATGACTCCTTTGAGCCATGGTAGGGTAGTAATCAAAGCACAGTGGGAATTCACACGAGACAAATGACGATCTCAGGTCGATGAACTAACCTGTACACATGTCACCGGGAACTGCCATCTGACGTCAGGTATAATACCAACTAGCATGTTCCCGGCGAGTCCTGTCCGGTGTACTCATAACCCAATGAGCACCTGTATACATCTTAGGTGAACCAACTGACACCAATGGCTTGTGAGACCGGCCACCGCCCCTCGTCGGGGTCTCGACTGTATACACTAGTCTACTAATGGAGTATCGATGCCCAGTCTCGAAACTCCCATGACTAGGGACCACTTTAAGGATATGCTTATAGACTACCCAACTCTTACGTATATGATCGCCATCATACTGCTGGTAGTCAAGCAAGAATCCTATGGGCTCTATCAACGTGCAATAGTGACTTGTAAGGTCACTTGAAGCAGTACACGATGATAAAGATAAACCAGATAGCATACTATCATTTTGAGTAAGACTGTCCTACCAGTTTAGGTCCTCCCTCAATCATTGCAATCACGTGCCTGCGATCCAATAATTGACTCTGAGGGCACTATATCAACCAATCTCCCACTTGCACTCAAGGCCAATTATTGCGATGTCGCATACTCACAGCCCGTGTGATACCGAACACCCAACTTCTCTACTAATCAGTCTCACAAAGCCCGTTTGTAAAACTATTGCATTCGAGGAATAGCCTCAGTGAGTGGATCCGCCCTGATGTTTCTTTCTATGTCTCTCTTTATCTCAAGTTCGCGGAGAAAGTTATCTCCCGAAATGAGCAATACCTGTCTTAGAATATGTTTGGATATCTGATGGGACCTGGTGATTTGATGTGTCAAAAATATTTCTATACCGCAATCAAGAATGGCGTCGCTTGGTATCTAGCTGGTGAGTACGGGTCGGTCCACAGGGATTTTGTGAATTTCCTAATTGTTCTTACGAGCTAATTCCAATTGGGGTCGGATTGATTAAATCTAAAAACTAAATCTATTTAGATCTAAATCTTGCTAGGGTTAGGTTTATGGTAGGTTTGGAAATGTAAATAAATCTCACCGCTTTCTATACCCAAATTAAGATCTATGAGGTGTTATGGTAATTATTAATAAAGGGGATTAGAACCATTCGGGAAGGTGTTTCTTCCTCTAGGTTCTTGTCCTTCCCTTATCAATCCTTACCCTAACCTCCATGGAAAACACGCGCAACCGGGTCTTTATACTACGGTATCACCGCTACCTCGTGGGATAGGGTGCCGTAGGGAGCGGTGTGTGCATGTATGCATGGAGTCCTATTGATTATATGTGATGGGCAAGAAAGGGATGAGAGATCTTCATCTCTCAAAAACCTTCCCCAAAGCTAACCCTAACAAGCGAGGAGACTACTCGCTCATTAGGGAATTGAAAAACATTTATCTAAGGCAGAGAATAAAAGATCTAACTATCTAAGTAGGGCAAGAAATTAAAGATCTAAACTAAGGCAATTAAATAAAACTACTTACTTTACAGATGGCTATCTCTAAACATTTACATAAGACTTGTCAGATCTGAATAGATGAAATGAAAAGAGGCATCGATGCTCTCCAAAAGAAATCTGAATTTTATTAATGAAAGGAGGCATGACCTAATACAAGAATTTGGGTCTCTATTTATAGGACATAGAAAACCCTAAGTTTACAATCGCCGCATGTGTGCTTTTACAAAAATACCCCTAGGAAGACTAGTCAGCGCCGCCAAGACATTTGGTAAAATTTTTAGCCACTACGGGCATCGCACGGCCGCGGAACCGCGGCCGCAGGCCAGGTTTGGCCACGGTTCCGTGGCCAGATGAAGGACTTGTTTGCTGCAATTTTGTGTGATGGCTCTGCTTCTCTTTGTCTTCCTGTATCTTTGGTTGGTTCTTCAGAATAGCTTCTATTTCTTTTCCAGATCTTCACAGTGAGTAATGTAGTGGACTTTAACCGTTCGCTTTGTGTCGAACTCTTGAACCTTACGATGCCTTGTATTTTGTGAACTGATCTTCGTGTAGACTTGATCAAGATTCTTCTATTTGTTGGTCGTAGTCCCACTCTTGCATCATCTTTTATCTTTTTCACTGTTTTCGTTCCGAGAACCTGTAACCTGTACTATGTAGCAGACATGGGTCAAAAGCACCTGTTTATTTGTAAAATGCATAAGAATGGGGAATATAATAATGCAATATTATGATATGAACAAATACCCCCAAACTTATCTTTTGCTCGTCCTCGAGCAAACCTAATTTTATTCTCAACAAAAACCTAACCTCACTTTCGCAGGGAAACGCGATTGCACTGAGCTCGTGCAACAAGCCATTAAACCTCTAGGTGTCTCTAGTAGGAGGAGTGTTGTCTCCTGAGGGTTTTCAGCGGATACTACCCACAAAATCCTATCAATTAGGCCCATTGACTTTTATTCTCCAATTAGCTTTTCCAACAAGGAATTCTATTATCTTCGACTCATAAATTATCCACCCATATTCTTCACGCTTCCTTATCATTTAACTTAAGATTATATATGTTCTGCAGACCTATTTAGCTTTTGGCATCTCTTAAGTTTTCCTTCTAGGGTTCCATCTCAACTTAGGAATTTTTATCATCTCTATTAAAGATACAAGTCCTATTTTTCATTCCTATCTCTTATCTAAACCCCAATCACATACCCCTACGTGTGTGTATATATCACCCCTACACTTGGAAATTCAAATCAAGCAATCATACTCTTGTCCGTTGTCCAAAGCACTTCTTAATTGGTGAATTTTTAAATGAATTTTGCTTACACATCCTTCATGCGACCGTTAATACTTCTTGAGGTACCAACGACCGATTACAAAATGTGTTTGCACTTCAAAGTGTAATTCTTAGTCTTGTAACACCTAAGGCTTTAGCAGTGACTCCCAAACCAGTTGGTCTAAGGCACTAGGTGATGAAGCACCCTCGCTAAATATTTTTCTATTAGCCTTAAGTAATTACAAAAACCAGTGTTCATTTTTTTCTTTATTCACACTTGTATTTTTTTATTTTTCATCGTACTAAGGACTTTAGACAAGAGCATTTCAAGGTCTCTTCTACTATTCTAAGTTTCAAGGTTCGTGTTTGTGTAATTTATAGGGTATATATTTTCAGAATTTAGACTTAAGCTTAGAAACTATTTTTCAAACTTATACTTTAATAAAAATATCAATACTTTTCCCTTGTTTTAACTTAGCCCAAGAAGTAAACTCAAAATTTGCCTATTTCTAAATAAACTACAAAGACATATACTTTCTACTGTTAAACTTTAAGAAATGTTATTTTTAGGGTTTTTAATTTACTAAGTCTAAGATCTAGTTGTTCCTAGCTAGTTAACCTATTTGTCAAACTTAAGTCAAATACGGCCAAAATCGAATACATTAATTTTTATAATTTTTGAAAATTTCAATTTTTATGGGTTTTTCTTTTTCTATTTTTTTTCAATTTTTTCAATTTTTATGATTTTTATATAAGGATGCAATGCAGAATTTAAATATGCAAATGAAAAAGAAAAATATATACAAAAAGATTAAAAATATGCAATGCAAAAGATAACTATATACACCACCATCTCCCCCAAACTTAAGCAAAGCAGTGCCCTCACTGCCCGGCCCCACGTCGCGCTCTCGAGCGTGAACGTGATCGCTCTTCCCTAGCCAACAGGGTTTGAATACCCCTCTCAACTTCCGTCAGTCGACGGTCGTGCTCCCTTGCCGTCTACCTAAATTCCTCCCTCAATGCATCAATTCCCCTCACAGCTCTCTTCAGTAATCGTGCATGCTCTTGAGGTGTCATTTCGCCCTCGCTCGATGTCGAGCTAGAGCTAGGGGTGCGAGCGGGTACCTTTTCCGCCGGTTCGGTCCTCGACCAGACATCAGTCAATCTAGAGTAGGACGTAGAAACGTCCTCAATAAGTGGTCGGACCGGTATCCTTCCCATCATGTAAAACTCGAATTCCTCAACGGGGAGGAAATAACGGCAAAGCTGTGTGACCAACATAGGACATGGGTAATTTGAGGCCCGTTTTCCCACACCTATAGAATTAAGCAGTACTGTGCACATATCGAAACGTGGGTTCTTCATCATAAGTGTGTGCACAATATGTAAGGAGGGGGTGAAAAAAGTTGTGTTATGGGAGCTTCCAAAAATGTTATTTTGTGCCCATCGGCACACGGTCAAGACATTCGTGAAAAGGTTTCGAGCTTGAATACCCTTTCGCGGCTCCCGTGAGCAATCGTTGCCCATTAGGGGCATGTAGTCCTCGAATTGTAGGGGCTGGTCGTGTGCAGGTATGCGAGGTATAAGTGTGACCTCGTGAATTAAATCCCTATCAATTTTTATTTCGCGATCTCCCCAGTTCAATTTTATATAACCTAATACAGCCAGACAGCCATCCTCCATAGATTCGTAAAATCGGTTAACTAAATCCGGTAATGCAAATGCAGAAGGGTGGTTATAGATCAGAAAATTCCAACCCCTCCACGCGATTTCATTCGCGAAATAGCTACCATAAACCTCGTGTGAGAAAACCTGTGAAAAATCCCTCTCTAATTGCATGCTGTGCGACATGGTGTGTTCTACAGATTTTTAAAATTGAAAACAGAGAGGAATTAAGAGATTTTACCTCCCCTGAAAATTTCAGGGGGCGCGGAGTTCAGCCGGCGGTGGATCGGCGGCGGGAGCAGGTTCCTGTGGCGGAATCGCGACGAGATGGAGGCGGCGCTCTGGTTTCTCTCTGCAGAAAGGTTCTTGTGGCGGCTAGGGTTGTGAGGTGAAGAAAAGTTTAGGGTTTCGGAGAACAGGGGGCTCGGGCTTTTAAATAGGGTGAAAAGATGGAATTTGCAGATAAAACCCTCAAAAAGGAGGAATTTATCTGCAAATAAATTTTTATTTATTCTGCAATTTTACAAAAAAGTCGAAAAATATTTTTTTATTTCCAATTTTTTTTATGTTATTATTTTTTTTGTTATTTCGTATTTATGTATTTACAAATGATACACACCCCCAAACTTATTTGAAACCAAGTTTTGGCAAGAAGATTGGAAATTCGGGGGTGAAAGTGGAGGAGAATTAATCGGTGTAAATCGGCTCCTGCAAAAACAGAAGCTCCTCCGATGGGTCCGCTGTGAGGAACGGTTTCAATCGATGTCCGTTTACTTTAAATAAAGTACCTTCCTCAGGATTTTCAAGATCGACCGCACCGTGCGGATAAATGGTGCGAACAACGAATGTCCCTTTCCACCTAGAACGGAGCTTGCCGGGGTGATAATGTAACCGAGTGTCATAGAGTAAACCTGTTGACCAGGTTTAAACGTTTTGCGCATAAGGTGTTTTTCATGGAACACCTTAGCTCGGTTTTTAACAATTACGGCATTATCATAAGCCTCATCCCGCAGCTCTTCTAGTTCATTTAATTGCAGCTTTCGATTGCTGCCCGCATCTCCTAATGATAAATTCAACTCTTTGATCGCCCAAAATGCCTTATGCTCAATCTCTACTGGGAGGTGGCAAGCCTTCCCGTAAACAAGCCGGTATGGAGACATACCAAGATCGGTCTTGTATGCAGTATGGAAAGCCCATAGTGCATCGATCAGTTTGAGTGACCAATCTTTACGGTTTTTAGAAACCGTTTTCTCCAAGATTTGCTTAATTTGCCGATTCGAAATCTCGGCTTACCCACATGTTTGGGGATGGTATGGCGTTGACAGCTTATGAGTAATAGAATATTTGCGCATTAAGGACTCAAAAGTCCTATTGCAAAAGTGAGATTCATTATCACTTATAATCGCTCGAGGGTGCCCAAATCGAGAAAAAAATATGTTCTTTAAGAAATCGAACGACAACCTTGTTATCATTCGTTCGGCTAGGCACAGCCTCGACCCACTTTGACACGTAATCAACAGCCAAAAGAATATACACATTCCCAAAGGAATTGGGAAATGGTCCCATGAAGTCTATTCCCCAAACATCAAAAACATCCACAACCAAAATTGGTTGGAGCGGCATTTCGTTTCTCCGCGATATCCGGCCCAAGTATTGGCACCGGGAGCATGTCTTGCAGTATTCATATGCATCCTTAAAGAGTCGTGGCCAATAGAAACCACACTGCAAGATTTTATCGGCTGTCTTCTTTGGGCCAAAGTGCCCGCCACACGCTTGATCGTGGCAAAAAGACAACACACTCTTAAACTCATTTTTAGGTACATACCGACGAATGATTTGGTCGGAACAGTATTTAAAAAGATAAGGTTCATCCCAGTAAAAATGCTTTACTTGGGACAAGAATCGTAGTTTATCCTGTTTCGACCAATCTTTAGGTATCAAGCCGGTGGCCAAGTAGTTTACTATATCAGCGAACCATGGTTCGCAAGACACGGTTAAGAGTTGCTCATCGGGAAAAACATCTTTGATTGGAATTTCAAGTGTAGGAGAAGAAGGAAGTCGTGAAAGATGATCGGCCACTACGTTTTCACATCCTCTTTTGTCCCTTATGACAAGGTCAAACTCTTATAGCAAGAGGATCCAACGTATTAGCCTCGATTTAGCATCCTTCTTCGCAAAAAGATGGCGAAGAGCTGAATGGTCCGTATACACAATAACTGGAGAGCCGATTAAATAAGGCCGAAATTTTTCAAGTGCAAACACAACTGCTAAAAACTCTTTTTCTGTTGTTGTGTAGTTTATTTGGGCCTCATTTAATGTACGGCTAGTGTAATAAATCACGTGCGGCATTTTATTAATGTGCTGTCCAAGAACAGCACCAATGGCAAAATCTGATGCGTCGCACATAATTTCGAAGGGATGCGTCCAGTCTGGAGATGAAAGAATGGGCGCAGAAATGAGAGAGTGTTTCAATGACTCGAACGCTTCCATACAAGTTGAGTCAAAATCAAATGTTGTGTCCTTGGCCAATAAGAGAGTCAAGGGTCTAGCAATCTTGTTAAAATCCTTGATGAACCGTTTATAGAAACCGGCGTGGCCAAGGAAAGCTCGGATGTCTTTGACGCATTTAGGAGGAGGAAGATTAGAAATGACCTCAATTTTGGCTTTATCAACCTCTATGCCGTTTTGCGAGATGACATGTCCTAAGACAATGCCTTCTCGTACCATAAAGTGGAACTTCTCCCAATTTAAAGTTAGGTTCTTATCCCTACAGCGGGTAAGAACTGCGTCAAGATGTAGCAAACACTCGTCGAAGGAGTCACCAAAAATGGAGAAATCATCCATAAAGATCTCCAAAAACTTTTCAACCATGTCTGAAAAGATCCCCATCATACACCGCTGAAATGTAGCGGATGCATTGCATAACCCAAAGGGCATGCGACGATAAGCAAAAGTGCCAAAAGGACAAGTAAATGTGGTCATGTCTTGATCCTCTTTGGCGATGGGGACTTGGTTATAGCCGGAATAGCCATCCAAAAAGCAATAGAACGCGTGGCCAGCCAATCGTTCTAGCATTTGGTTAATGAAAGGTAAAGGAAAGTGGTCTTTCCTTGTCGCGGCATTGAGTTTTCTATAGTCGATGCAAACTCGCCACCCAGTTTGGGTGCGAGTAGGTATTAACTCATTTGCCTCATTGGTAATGACCGTGATGCCCGATTTCTTTGGCACAACATGAATGGGGCTAACCCATTGGCTATCCGAGATAGGGTAAATGATACCACTGTCAAGACATTTAACAATCTCCTTCTTGACAACCTCTTTCATTATGGGGTTGAGACGTCTTTGTGGATCCCTTACTGGCTTGGCATCATCCATCAAGTGTATATGATGTTCAACTATGAGGGGACTAATCCCCTTGATGTCCGCCATAGACCAGCCAAAAGCTTGCCGATTATTTTGTAAGACCATTAAAAGGGCTTTCTCTTGCTCGAGAGATAGAGAGGCCGATATGATAACGGGTAGGGTCTCATTCTCACCTAGATAAGCATATTTAAGGTGCGACGGCAAAAGCTTTAGTTCGAGTTTAGGAGGTGAAACAATTGATGGTAACAATGGTGTAACTGTTTCAAACTCGAAGGATTCCATCAACGGTTCAAATCGAGTGTACGCAACCGAGTCGGATGGTTCAACTAACTCATCCGAAAAAGCAAAAGACTCAAGTTCGGGTGGTGAGTCTTCAAAATCGTCTACAAAGGTGAAACACTCATAATTGTTGTCCATCGTGAAAGCTGTGTCGGATTCTAGGAGGAACGCACTAGAGGCGTCAACACCGCTGTGGTCGAACATAAATTTTTTGAACTCACAGTCCTCCTCCGCGATCTCATTGATCGAGCAAACATCAAGTACGCTAGAATTGGGCTCGGAAGGCTGATTTCCCAACTTAAAAATGTTGAGTTCAATCGTCATATTGCTAAAAGATAGATTCATTGAACCATTACGACAATTGATCACCGCATTAGAAGTCGCAAGGAATGGTCGACCAAGAATCACCGGAATTTGACTCCGGGGGTTAGCTACAGGTTGTGTATCCATAACAATAAAGTCAACAGGGAAAATGAAATCCCCTACTCTAATTAACACATCCTCCAACTCTCCCCTAGGATGGGTGATGGATCGGTCGGCCATTTGGAGAGTGCAATGAGCGGGCCTAAGCTCTCCAACGCCTAATTGCTCGTATACAGAATAAGGTAGCAAATTAACACTAGCACCAAGATCTAATAGTGCTCTATTGATGTTCTTGTCCCCAATTGTTATCGAAATAGTAGGACAACCGGTGTCCTTGTGCTTTTAGGGTAAAGATTGGAAAAGAGCATCGCTAACAGCACTAGCCACGAAAACTTTCTTTGGTACTTGTGACTTCCTCTTCTTGGTGCATAAGTCCTTTAAGATTTTTGCATATGAAGGAACTTGTTGGATTGCATCCAAGAGAGGGATATTTATGCTAACCTGTTTGAACAATTCTACAATCTTCTCCATTTGTGGAGTTGGTTTATTGGATCTCAACCTGTTTGGAAAAGGAACATTTTGAAAGGTTGTTTTGAGTCCAATTTTTGCGGATCAGATTGTGGAGTTGGAACGGATCCCCGTGTAGATGTGTTCGTGTTATGAGAAGTGGGTTCATTCGAGCTAGAAGAAGTAGAGCCGTGTGAAGGATGAAGAATAGGCCCTAACGAAGAAGAAGAAGAAGAAGAAGGTGAAGAAGATGAAGAAGGCCCACCGGCAGGGGTGTCATTGTTAATACCTTCATTATTTTGCAACACTTTTCCGGATCTCAACGTGGTCACAGCATTTATGTTATGATTCTGCTGTTCATATGCAACATGTGCGTGACCGGGATTTGGAAGTGGTTGAGATGGAAGCTTTCCTTTTCCTCGCTCGCTCAACGCAGCATTGAGTTGTGCAATTTGTGCCTCAATAGATTTGATGCTTTGATCGTGTGAGGCACTGTTTTGCACCAAAGATTGAATAGAAGTCTCCAACCGTGCTATGGATTGTGTAGATTGCTTTAGGAACGCATCTAGACTTCTTTCGAGTGAGTTAACCTTATCATTATGAGTTTGAACAAAGTTGTTTTGAGGGTAAGAATTGTTGGGCACAAAATTGTTCGTTTGGTTAGGGTAAGGTTGCTGTTGGAAAGGTTGCTGAAATTGAGTTTGTGGAGGTGCTTGTTGTTGTGGAGGAGGAGGCCTTTGAAAATTGTTGTTTCCTTGGAATTGTTGATTTTGATTCCAAACGAAATTTGGGTGACTCCTCCAACCCGGATTATATGTCGAAGAGTATGGATCATTTCTCTGTCGTTGCTGAAAGGCATCATTGACTTGATCATGTCCTTGAGCAGATGGATTGTAAGGACACTCTTCGGTGGGATGTGATGGATCCGAAAAACAAGCACAAACAGTTCGTGGGGGCACGAAAGGGGCAGGAGAAGGCGATGAGATTTTGGTCTCAATCGCTTCTAACTTTTTCGTAAGTGCGGCCATCTCGGCCTTCATAGCAATCGACATATCTAAGTGATGTAAGCCTGCCCTAGACTGACCAATAGAAGAAGATGAGGTGGTCTTGGTGCTCTCCCACTGAATTTTTTGTTCACTAAGATCCTCGAGAAACTGCCACGCTTCCTTACTAGATTTGGTTAGAAAGTGACCTTGGCAAATGGTTTCTAGCAACTGCTTCGTTGCCGGGTTCAATCCCTCGTATAATGTTTGGCAAAGTTGCCAATTTTCGATCCCATGGTGAGGGTATTGAACGAGTAGGTCTTTGAATCTTTCAAAACACTTCCAAAATGGTTTAGAAGGAAGCTGGGAAAATTGTATAATCTCGTTGCGTATTCTAGCAGTCTTGTGATGAGGATAGAACTTTTTAAGAAAAGCTTTCACAAACTCTTCCCAATTCTTAATTGAATGCGACGCTGTGCTGTATAACCACTTCTCGGTTAAGTCACATAAGGTGAAAGGAATGACCCTTAGCCTTATAGCATCGTCGGATAATTGGGTTGTTTTCATCATAGCGCAAACGTTTTGGAATTTGTTGATAAAGATATAGGCATCTTCGGATTCCAATCCATGAAATTTTGGCAGCATATTGATGAAGTGGGGTTTGATATCGAAATTGTCCCCATTTACCGGTGGGAGTGAAAGACAAGTAGGTAGGGCGGTGCGGATTGGGTAGAAAAGATCCTGGAGTGCGATTCGTTGGGGCGCTTCAACAGGCGGGTGATTCGGGTTATTCGCACCTAACGGAGGTGGAATCAGTCCCGTCGGTAAGGTGTTGTTAGGATTATATCCCGACATACCTTCGGAAGAAGAATTTAAAGGTGAAAGTGAAGAAGTGGAAGGGATTTCGACTTCGGAGTCGAAAGGTTCGTCGGTCGGTACCAACGAAACACGGACTAATCGGGCGCTAGTGTCCCTAGTCCAACCGGACATACACTAAAAAGGCAGTGTAGTAAAAAAGGTGAAAGACAGAATGTGGAGGTAAGAAAACTTCAATGAGAAGAAAGTAGTGTAAGTAGAGTGCAAGGATTTCTTTAGCGACAAGTTGTAAGTTTTTTGTAAATTTCCCCCCCTTTTTTATCCTTTTTTATGTGGAGCTTTTTGCAAAAAAGATTTTTGATAAGAGACTTTGACACAACTGCAATCAACCAAAAATGCATAATCAGGCCTAGATCTAGGGTCACCTAGGTCAGCTAGACAGCTCCTAACTATTCCAAAGGGCTAGAAATAGGACCTCAAACCGCCTCTTCACCGCCAATTGCGGCCAGGTAAGTGCCAGGTGAGTGGGAGGCTCTCCACTACAAGTAGTGGCCCTAATTAAGTAACCACTCGCCTTAGACACACTTGCCTAGACACCGCAAAGTCAGGTTAGGATTAACGGCCGATGCCTACAACTAGTCCTCTGTCCTATTGAGCGCGACGTCCTTAGGGCCGAGTCTAGTATTTTTTAATTAAAGATTGGTCAATGCAAGTGCCTTATGTAATTTCTGGGGTCCTGGGAAGGGTGATGAAATCCCCACCCAATCTGAATTGGTCTCAAGCCCCTTAAAGTCCGATTAAAGATATGCAAAACAGAAAAAAACACTTGCAATCAATTTTTAGCGCGGCGCAAAGAATCCTGCAGAAAATCAATTATTGGAAAGGGGAAGATTTTTTAAGCGCAAAGAATCCTGCAGAAGATTTGACAAAAGATATATGGATATTTGCAGAAAAGAGAAAAAGGAAACAAACAGTGCAAATTACGCGTGCTGACGACAGCAGGGAACCGCTGATCCACGGTTGAAGACAGGTTGCGGCGGCGGAAGGGCGGTGGAAGTGGCGGTTCAGCTCCCGAGATTTTTGCTGCGGTTCTGCTGTTGAAATCCCCTTCTGTTTTGATCTCCCGTTCTTTGTTTCGCACTCTGGATTTTTCCAGATCCGTCGATCCTGCAAAGATTCACACAAGAAACCCTTCAAACAATAAAAGATGATAGAATTTTTATATTTTTATTTTTTTCAGTTTTTTTATGATTTTTATATTTTATATTAACCCGAAATTGCAAAAAGGAAATATTACGCCATCCCCGGCAACGACGCCATTTGATTCATAGGGATTTTATAGATCAAAAATATTGTTACCGCAATCAAGAACGGCGTCGCTTGGTAGCTAGCCGGTGAGTACGGGTCGGTCTACAGGGATTTTGTGAATTTCCTAATTGTTCTTACGAGATAATTCCGATTAGGGTTGGATTGATTAAATCTAAAAACTAAATCTATCTAGATCTAAATCTTGCTAGGGTTAGGTTTAGGGTAGGTTTGGAAATGTAAATAAATCTCACCGCTTTCTATACCCAAATTAAGATCTATAAGGTGTTATGGTAATTATTAATAAAGGGGATTAGAACCATTCGGGAAGGTGTTTCTTCCTCTAGGTTCTTATCCTTCCCTTATCAATCCTTACCCTAACCTCCATGGAAAACACGCGCAACCGGGCCTTTATACTACGGTATCACCGCTACCTCATGGGATAGGGTGCAGTAGGGAGCGGTGTGTGCATGTATGCATGGAGTCCTATTGATTATATATGATGGGCAAGAAAGGGATGAGAGATCTTCATCTCTCAAAAGCCTTCCCTAAAGCTAACCCTAACAAGCGAGGAGACTACTCGCTCATTAGGGAATTGAAAAACATTTATCTAGGGCAGAGAATAAAAGATCTAACTATCTAACAAGGGTAAGAAATTAAAGATCTATACTAAGGCAATTAAATAAAACTACTTACTTTACAGATGGCTCTCTCCAAACATTTACACAAGACTTGTCAGATCTGAATAGATGAAATGAAAAGAGGCATCGATGCTCTCTAAAAGAAATCTGAATTTTATTAATGAAAGGAGGCATGACCTAATACAAGAATTTGGGTCTCTATTTATAGGACATAGAAAACCTTAGGTTTACAATCGCCGCATGTGTGCTTTTATAAAAATACCCCTAGGAAGACTAGTCAGCGCCGCCAAGACATTTGGTAAAATTTTTAGCCACTACGGGCATTGCACGACCGCGGAACCGCGGCCGCAGGCCAGGTTTGGCCGCGGTTCCACGGCCAGATGAAGGACTTGTTTGCTGCAATTTTGTGTGATGGCTCTGCTTCTCTTTGTCTTCCTGTATCTTTGGTTGGTTCTTCAGAATAGCTTCTATTTCTTTTCCAGATCTTCACAGTGAGTAATGTAGTGGACTTTAACCGTTCGCTTTGTGTCGAACTCTTGAACCTTGCGATGCCTTGTATTTTGTGAACTGATCTTCGTGTAGGCTTGATCAAGATCCTTCTATTTATTGGTCGTAGTCCCACTTTTGCATCATCTTTTATCTTTTTCACTGTTTTCGTTCCGAGAACCTGTAACCTGTACTATGTAGCAGACATGGGTCAAAAGCACCTGTTTATTTGTAAAATGCATAAGAATGGGGAATATAATAATGCAATATTATGATATGAACACCTGGTTCATAAATGAACTCCAAATCCAAACTTCTTAGACTGCATCGTCAATTGAACTTAATCAGTATTCTGTGCCACACCTCCCTCAGTATCCGCTTGGACCACCTGTCTAAAATACTGCCCCTCATCAGAGGGAAAACTATATCTCTGACAGTCACCCTGTCATCCAGGTCACCTTGGAAGCCTGGAATGATAACCGTCCCCCGATAGAGGGTGTAGTTATCATATCCTTAGAACATCCACTTATGTTCTAAAACTGCTTCCGAACGTTTCTCCAGGATAGGATTAATATCACAACTTATTACATCTAGTGCAAAAACAACGTCTGGTGTGGTACTTGACATTTCATGATTGACTCAATTGCCTAAGCAAGTGATCTGCCAATCATGTACATCCCTCTCCCCTTTAGTCTGTAAGACACCTTTAGAGAGGGTGACTCCATCACCTGCAGGTACACTACCATGCCAGGAGTCGTCCATTCTAAAACACCTGTAGAATGCTGTCAAAGTACCCAGATTGGGAAACTACCCAAATCTAGATCTAAAACCATAGATCTAGTAACCAGAATGTCTGATATAATATCCAATTCCTATGTGGAGAAACCACTGTGTGACAACCAAAGTATAACCGATCGTAGTATAGGAATTTCACTTCCTACTCTGTGTATGCCATCAAATACCAGGACATCACACCCTACTACCTTCTTAACAGATCCATCCCCTATTCTGATGAAGTCAAACCTATGACTGTCACATCAGAAATAGATGATCTATCTCCGCTATATCTGCTTTAGTCCATAAATAGACATAAGCTACTTGTCCATTATGCTTCCGCTGCTCCCACTGACTACGATAACCCTCTGGCAGAGTCATATATATGTACACTTCTAAAGCTAGTTTAGAACGACGCTATACTCATCCTCCTGCCGGGTCTCACAGTTTGGAACAACAGCAATGGCAAGTCTGGGTAAACAAGAACCTCCCTGTCACCGTCCTTGAGGCTACCGGAGTATCTCTCGGGTGCCTGAGGTTACCCACCATATCTGCGGAGTGGCTAATGGAATGTCAAACCAGATTGAATCTTTAGGTTCTTATCAAATTTTCAGTAATCGTTTGCGGTTCTGGAATCAGTTGCAGTTCTACCATACTCCCACTACTGTTTTCTGAAAAAAAAAATCCATTTTACTAAAACTGTGGCGAGTCAAGAACAATATCACTATTGATCTTCCAGATGGTAGAAAGTCAACCCTCGTCATAGCCCGGGTCAACCCACAAACAGCCATTACAGAAACGTGCATTGAGTTATCCAGAGTCTGGTTTTAAGCATAAGCCGGACAACTCCCCGTACCTTAACATTGTTAAGATATGAACTATTCTATATTCAATATAGAAACAGAGGCACTGATTTAATTGGAACCAGATTCAAATCATGCAGCTGTCTCCAGTGCATGTCAACTAAATAGAGAGAGGCCGATCATCATTACTCAACTTAGGAATACATCCAGATATGAGTAACCTAAAAGAGAAGCAAGTTCTTATAATCATTACTATCAATTGAATACCATACACAAGTATTTACATCTTCGATCACCTTGAAGAATCCTGATACTTGCAATACCTCGTTCTCAACTTTATTCTTATACCTATAACTTCTCAAAACTTAGACCTTGCATTTCTACGAAACACATGTCTAAGAACCAGAGAAGTCATAAGTAAACAGAATATAGTACGAGTACCAACCCCTCTGTCCTCATGGACACTAGACAATATACAATACTCTGTATAAGTCCCCTGAGTCTAATAACTCATTCCCTTGTGTCGTAGGTTGAAAACTGTACTTATGGTTAAGAAGAATTACACCGCTGTTTAATGCTCCTTACCTAACCATCCACTGATATAGGTAAATGTCATAGACATAATTTCAAAAAGTTATATCTCACTTTATAAAAATAAACGTACAGATATATCAATTTGAAATTGGTGCATAACAACGGATATTCAAAACCAAATATTTGTCGTCCGGCAAACAACTCAGGCGATTTCCTCAAATATCACCAATTACAACGAATCCCGATATAATGAGGATGATCACCCAATTCCCAATAACTTACTCCCACTCATCATCTGTAAAACCATACAGATGTGAGAATCAAACCTGGTAAATACATACCCCGGAGTAAGGACTAATTGGGAAATTAGTTTTCTTTTAACAATACACAGTGAAACTGAAACATGTAAATATTTCGAAGGGGTATCCGGGTATTCCTAGTAATGCCTCTTCCATTATCAGATTCACAACTGTAACCGTATATTTCTTTGCCATCTCTTCAAATCCTTTTATATGTCTTTAGTCATTACCTTCTGTACACCCCTTTAGGCCAAATGGTTTTCTTCCTTCCCTACCGTTCGGTACCAGCCTATGGTTTGGAAGAAGACTATCCAATAAGCATAATGGGTGTACTCTCCTAATCCTAGGAGTACTTGTAACCTGAAAGAATGTGAAGATAAAAGACAACTGAATAAAACCTTATTCCTATTTCTCCTGAACCAGAATCCATCCCCGAACTGGAACAAGTCCCTTCGAGTTCGTATATAACCATACGATGGAGTATCCAATAAACTGTGGATCTTCATAGTGATACGGGGTGTTCCGGAGAAATACAAAGGTGATGTAAGATTGGCAAAGAAATACTTGGTTTGGTCGAGAATAGCAGTCGCAATTTACTTTGCCCTTTTACTAATCCCTTTATTTGTCTTTTCTTAATAGCTTCTGTACACTTTCGTTAGGCTAATTGGTTTTCTTCATTCCCCACCGTTCAGCACCTGCCTATGGTTTGGAAGAAGACTATCCAATTAGCATAATAGGTGTACCGTCCTAATCCAAGGAGCACTCGCAACCTGAGAGAAGGTAAAAGGAAAAGACAACTGAATAGTCCTGTTCGTTTTCTCCAGAACCGGAACCATCCTTGAATATGGAACAAGTTCCTTCGAGTTCGTATATAACCATACGATGGTTTTATCCAATGGAAGTGGATGTTCGTAGTAATACGGGGTGTCCTGGAGAAAAGGGTAAAAGCAGGAGTGGCAATGAGGTATGCAACTCTGACAATCCAAAAGCCAGTGTTTTAAGAAGGTTCGGTTAACTTGGTCACTGAGTCATAGTCAAGGGTCGGGCCATGGTCGCTGCCAAAGAGAGAGAGAAAAGAAACACTCAGCGTGCACTCTAACCTAGATCAGAATGGTTACCAATTTATCCAATCAGGAAACCTCCCACTGTAACCTCAAATTCTTCTCCAAACCTGAAAGAAGAATTAGTCGGGATTACCCGAGGAGAAAACCATCTCATCAGTGGGAATCGGGATCCAACTATCATCGCATGATAACGTGATGGAATCCACTCATGTTATCACACTTCAGAAGGTATGCGCATGCATGGCAAGTTTCAGTTTCTTTAGAAACTCCCGATGTGTGTTTTTACCCCTAGGACCCAAGTGACCTTGACGAATAATCAACAAATCAAAAGGTCCTAGTCAAGTTCAACCCGTCATTATCTTGATTGCGTTAAACCCACCCGCACGACCCTTAACGAATAATCAACAAAGTCATATGACCGTCTTAACCAATCCACATATCCATGCGACAGAAAAGCACAACAGAGCTACCGCACACTACGTCTCGGCGAATAGCAACGACAAACGTAGCGCGAATACTAAGCAATACTAATTTGAAATGACGGAGGGCTACGGCTGGTTATTGGCGAAAAACCTTTAACGTAATGAACTTGATATCGTTGAAGGAACTGCATAACTTTTTATAAAAATATAGTGGCGAAAACCTTTGCTAAAGAGGTCACTTCCGGTGAAGGGATCTCGGCTCTTTCCCCGTAGAATGAGCTGCAGGATATTCCAACTGAATACCACAATGCAAAGCAAAAAGTAATCGGCTATAGTGAAGTTATTACCCTGACGTAAACATCTGTCCAAGGGGTCACTCCCGGTGAAGGGATCTCAGCCCTTGCCTCGTCGACTAAGGTGCTGGATATTCATAACCGAATACCACTGTGCAAAACAAAAGAGAACGTCCTTGCAATAACAGCTTTTTGAAAAATGTTCCAACAACATCAGAATAGGTTTATTTAGCTTGCATTGATCCGAATCAATGCAGTCCCATCAATTAATCACACCACAAAAGAACGAAAATATGATGTACGTATATGCCATCCGCATTCGCCACTGGGTCCCGTCATCACCCGTTAGGTTACTTAACTAACGACAGAGCGGGGACAGGACTAGCGCGGGTGTAAAACATATACAACATCTACTAGTATATATATCAATATATAATAATCGCTCAAGGCATGATAAAATGCAACATCACAGAAATGTAATAAGAATCACAGAACAATACAGATAATCTGGGATCTCCGGGTTTCATAGAGCCGCTACTGAAACCCGACGTTCCCGTGGTCGTGTAGATAGCCTGTGCAATGAAATCCTAGACCCCTACGAGAGCGGCAAGTTACCCGCCAAAACCTGAAGTGAGGCAGCCCCCTTCAACAACGTGAATGGACCACCCATCACTTCACGGAATTCGGTAACTTGAGCACCCCTCCTTGGGTCAACCTGTACCCCCTACGAGTGCGGTGAATAGCCCGCCAATTCTAGAGTGAAGCCCCCTCCGTCTCAAAGTCATGAGACGCGGGCCCGTTGCCCTCTAGAACACGGCTACCTGTGTACCCCTCCGCGGGGTAATCCTAGTACAGAAAGTAAAATATACAACGGGTACATCGACCTCATCCCGGTCGTGCCCCAAAAGAATAATATACAAACAGGCAGTGACGGCAGTCCACATGTCGGACGCTCGCCCCGCAATATCAAATGTACAAATACAACCAAACTGTACTACCATTGCATCCAGGCTATCCACCACGACAAATCTGCAACATCACAGCACAACACAGAACATCAACGTGAATGTCATGTTTGCAAATCCGTCTAAAAGAACTATAGCAATTAGACAGGATTTACCGATCAAATGACATTCACGGTCGCAGATATAATGTAAATATTGTGAACTAACATGTTTAAAATTTTCGATCGACAAAATTTCCCGAAGTGAGCCCCAAGTACAATACCCAGTACTCAGACAAATCTGGGCCCAAACAAAAAATACCAGAAACCACATTTCAAGTCAGAGACCACTTCAGAAAATTTCGTGCACTGTGGCTACAGTACTGCGGCGGATCCGCGGCCAAAACATGGGTACGGCCGCGGTCCTGCCATGCTACAGCGATATCATGCAACCAATTTTCTGCAGTGTTCTTAGAAAACCCTGCCTGAATTTCTGCAATGCTCAAAATAATTTTTCGACGATAAAAAAAAATTCGACAGAAACTTCATGATTGGAAATGCAGTTTTTGGAAATTTCGTCCGATCGAAGTTCTAAACATGTTAGAGCAAGCTAGTAATGTAGGGTTCCTAGGCAGTCATACAAGGGTCTATAAGGCATCAACCATACTCGATTTAAAATTTAGACGTGCCGAAAAAACCCAAAGCCGGGATCTTTGCTAGATTATTAGGGTTTAACATGCAAGTAAACATCTTTAAAACTAAAAGTGAGGGATTACAACCTTTGTAGTCCGCTCCTTCGCTTCATAAGCTCCGAGTAGAAGTCCCTTCGCCATGATCCACGATCTCCCAGACTCAAGAGAGGCTCCATGACTCGAACGGTCCATGCTAGCTTGTAGTGTTCCTTTTCTCCGATGATCTATGTCGAAGTTTCTATAACTCAATCTCTCTCACTCTAATGAGGTGAACACCCTAATCTAATTGGCTAGATTAGATGAGGATGATAGAGTAGTATTTATGCTTTCTTTTAATATCAAATTCTCACATGAAATCATCACAAAATGAAAACCTAGTAAGCTTTCTCAAAGCTCAAGGTTGAAGATGAATAAGAAAAATGAATTAAACCTTTTGTGATGAATAATGAAATGGATATATGATTAATAATGCAACCATGGTCAAGGATGACAAGGATAACTCTTGTAGAGAATTAACTAAAGCTAGGGTTTGGGTTGAGTCAAAGAATGAGTCATAAGAAAATATCAACCATAATATCTAACTCATGACAAAAGAAATGCTTCTAGAAGGTGCAAGAAAGAACTAACCCAAATCAAACCCTAACCTTGTTTAATCTCCACTAAATAAGTTGCATTAGTAATCATATCATGTTACAATAATATATATCATATATATATTATATATTTGTAACAAAAGAAAATAATACAATTAACATATATCGCATATATATCAATGTATTACTCGGTGAGAAAATGAAATAATAAAGCGAGCCAATATTAGATAATGTAATACAATATATTATATATATTATTATACATTAAATTATCGAATCAACACTTGATCTGACAATCCGGCTATATCGAATATAACCAACTAATATATCATGTACCGATTCATCGGATCAACACTTGATCCGATGACCCGGCTCATATCTAAATATTGCGAGAATATAATACGGTATCTCATATCGCATTATCCTCGGTCGTGCACATATCACATATGTGCCCCTACTCCGTTTTGCCTGAGTCAAGAAACCTCTGTGTAGGACTCTAAAGAATCGTCAATACGCCGGTAGCAGGTGATGATCATATCAAACACCCACAAGCTGCAAGCGGTCAGCTAAACGTAACAGCCATCCAGGTATTGAGCGATCAGAAGATCAACAAGCTAGCCTGTACATTCTCCTGTGAATCCAATCAATAACACTCCCGTACAGTCCGGTCTCTTCGTCTGATATGTCGCATATCAAGTCTAGGGGTGGTATACGTCAGACCCCAGTAACCGATAAGTCGTGTCGATGTGAGGCTCATAATAGGTCGAGAAACTACTGGTAACACTTACCAGTAAATCTCTATATCAGCCCTGGCCAGGGTTTTCCGGTTATAGCCAATCGAACACAGCACAACATCAACTCCCTATACCGAGAGAGACGAATCCCCTCCTATCGCTCATTGCCTCCATATGATTCGGGACTGCACCCAAAAGCCAACGTTTTGCACGCCCTCTTGGACGTGGTAAGGTGGAAATTAAAGCACAGTAGGAATCACATAAGGCTCTATGACGATCTCGGGTCTACAGACTACCCTGTACCAGTGTCACCGGAGAACTGCCATCTGACGTGTGGTATATCACCATCTGGGAGTTCTCGACGAGTCCGTCCAGTGTACCCAGTCTCCACTGAGCACCCGTACACTATCCTTGATGTTAAAACACCGATGGATATGGGATCATCCATCGCCCATCATATGGGTTAAGATGCGTATACGCTAGTCTACTCTGGTGTATCGATGCCTTGTCTCGACACACCCTCGACTAGGAACAGTTATAGGATGTACTCATCGACTACCGTGGCCCCACTAGTATGATCTCATCATAGTCCCAGTAGTCTAGTACATATCCTAAGGGCTTTATCAATATGTGAGAGTAAGACAGTAAACTAATATAAGTCAACATGTTAAGATAAAGTGAAACCAAATAGCATACTATCATGACGAGCAAGAAAGTCCTCTCTATATATATCCAAGCATCCATTATAATATACATCATATGCACAACAATGGCCTCTAGGGCATATACATAACTAACAATCTCCCACTTGCACTAAGGCCAGCTGCTGTAGTATCTCATACCTAGCATCCCGAATAATCTCTCAAACTGTATCTGGGGAATGGCCTTCGTGAGTGGATCCTCAGTGTTGTCCTTCGTATATACTCTCCTGACCTCGATCTCCCGGCGATCATCTATCTCCCTGATCAGGTGATACCGCCTCAAAATATGTCTGGACTTTTGATGGGACCTGGGTTCCTTGGCCAAAGCCACAGCTCCATTGTTATCATAATACAGAGGTATTGGATGCTCAATGGATGGAACCACACCAAGTTCACTAATGAACTTCTTTATCGAGACAGCCTCTTTGGCAGCATCGTTGGCAGCGATGTATTCAGCCTCTATCGTCGAGTCTGCAATGGTATCCTGTTTGGAATCTTCCAACATACCGCCCCTCCATTGAGGGTAAAGACAAATCCCGAGTGCGACTTAGAGTCATCCTTATCACTTTGGAAGCTGGAATTGGTAAAGGACTCTACCTGGAGTTCTCCGTTACCATACACCAAGAACATCTCTTTAGTCCTTCTCAAGTACTTGAGAATGTTCTTCATAGCTGTCCAGTGACTCTCTCCAGGATCTGCTTGATACCGACTCACTACACTTAGTGAGTATGCTACATCGGGTCTCGTACATAGCATCACATACATGATAAAGCCTACTGCCGAAGCATAGGGTATCCCTAGCATGCGAGCTCTCTCCAAATCAGCCTTGGGAGACATCTCTTTGGAAAGAGTGAGTCCAGAGATCGTGGGTACGTTCCCACGCTTGGATTCTTCCATACTAAACCTCTTTAGTATGGTGTCAATGTACCTGGATTGGGACAATCCCAGTATCCGTTTAGATCTATCTTTATAGATCATGATTCCCAATATGCAGGAGGTATCACCTAGATCTTTCATTGAGAATCTTTGTGATAAGAAGAGCTTGACTGATTGCAGCATAGGAACATCATTTCCTATCAAGAGTATGTCATCCACGTACAATACGAGGAATACAACCTTACTCTCTGCAACCTTCTTATAAATACAAGGTTCATCTATATTTTTGATGAAGTCAAACTCTTTGACTACAACATCAAAACAGATATTCCAACTCCGCGATGCTTGCTTTAACCCATAAATGGATTTAAGCAGCTTGCACACCTTTCCGCTGCTCCCACTATCTACGACGCCCTCTGGCTGAGTCATGTACACGCACTCTTCTAAATCACCGTTTAGAAAGGCGGTCTTAACATCCATTTGCCAGATTTCGTAGTCATGGTATGCAGCAATGGAAAGTAAGATCCGGATGGACTTAAGCATAGCCACTGGAGAAAAGGTTTCGTCATAATCCACACCTGGTCGTTGACGAAAACCCTTTGCAACAAGTCTAGCTTTGAAAGTCTCAACTTTTCCATCTACACCAATTTTCTTTTTAAAGATCCACTTGCTCCCAATGGGTTTTACCCCTTCAGGAGCATTTTCCAAAGTCTATACTTTGTTGGTGTACATGGATTCCATCTCAGATCGCATTGCATCCAGCCATTTCACAGAGTCACCACTCGTGATGGCCTGCTCGAAACTAGTCGGGTCATCATCTTCCATGGTGCAATCCTCGCTCCTACCATCAATGAGAAAACCGTAGTATCTCTCAGGTGGATGAGAAACCCTGCTAGATCGGCGGAGAGGTTGGGGTTCGTCGGGTATTACTGAATCCTCTGGTTCCAATAAATCATCAGTTGTAGTTTGCGGTGCTGGAACCTCTTCCAGCTCTACCTCTTTGCCACTAATTTCTTTTGCAAGAAATTCCTTTTCCAAAAAGGTGGCATGTTGAGCAACAAACACTTTTTGTTCCTTAGCGTGGTAGAAAAAATATCCTTGAGAATTCTTTGGATATCCCACAAACTTGCAAAGAACTGATCGTGCCTCGAGTTTGTCCGGATTTTGCCTTTTGACATAGGCCGGACAACCCCATATCTTAACTCGTTTAAAATATGGTCTTTTCCCACTCCATATCTCATATGGTGTGGTAGGTACAGATTTAGATGGAACTACATTCAATAGGTATATGGCTGTCTCAAGCGCATACCCCCAGAAGGAAATAGGCAACTCAGCATCGCTCATCATAGAGTGTACCATATCTAATAGGGTGCGATTCCTCCGTTCCGATACACTGTTGTGCTGTGGTGTATAAGAAGGAGTAAGCTGAGAGAGAATCCCATTCTCTTTTAGGTAGTCCAGAAAATCATTGCTTAAGTATTCCCCTCCTCGATCAGATCGAAGGATCTTAATACTTTTGCCCATTTGGTTCTCTATTTTGTTCTTATATTCTCTAAATTTTTCAAAAGCTTGTGTTTCATCAGGAACACATGTCCGTATCTAGAGAGATCGTCAGTGAATGTAATGAAGTAGGAAGAACCGTTCCTGGCATGCGTAGACATAGGACCGCATACATCACTATGTACCAGTCCTAAGAGTTCCGTAACTTTTTCTCCGTGTCCACTAAACGGAGTTTTGGTCATTTTTCCTTTGAGACATGAATGGCAAGTATTATAAGATGATAATTCGAACGAATTCAAATATCCATCCTTATGTAACTTAGCTAGCCGTGTCGCATTGATATGACCAAGTCTATAATGCCACAAGAAGGATTCGTTCATTTCTGAACTTTTCCTCTTGTGTGTGTTTTGTATATTAAGGAGTGTATTTTGATTGAGAATGAATATGCCATTATGTAACGAGCCTGATCCAATCAACTTTTGATTTAGGAAGATGTTCATAACATTATCCTGTATTACAAAATTATACCCTTCTTTACTTAATAAAGAAACTGATATAATGTTGCACATCATGTTCGGTATATAATAGCACTCATTCAGAATCAGTGTATTACGACTTGGTAATACTAGGTGATATTCGTCAACTGCTTTGGCTGCAATACTTGCACCATTCCCTACTTGAACGGAATGATCACCTTTTCCCAGTTCTCTACCTTTACGTAGCCCATGTAACAATTTACATATATGGGATCCTGATCCGGTATCTAATACCCAGGACGTAGGGTGAACTGAGAAACAGTTCTTAATAACTAACACACCCGAAGAAGATGCATCAGCATGCATGTTCTTAATTTGGGCGGTATGAGAATCCAGATATCCTCCTGTTTCCTGTTCATTCTTATAACTCTTATAAGAAAGAACGGGACCAACGTTCCCTTGCTCAGTATAATAATCGGGTTCAGTCAATACATCCATATTATTATCTTGATTAAGTCCTGACACGGTTGCTACCTGGAGAGAGAGAGAAGGAAACACTTTAGCGTATGCTCTTGCAAGATTAGATTGGTTATTATCTTATCTAATCAGGATGTCTCCCACTGTTTTTATCAAATCTTCCTTCAAACCCTAAAAGGTAAGATTAGCCGGGATTAATTACACCCTACAATTTTGTCAATCTTTCAGCCAGATCAGTGTCGGTACTTGAGGGAGGTTCCCCGTGCTTTCGCACGGACCTAATTAAAATAAACCTCGTCTTTCCAGAGGCATAACCCCGTTAACACCTTTCTAGACACCTACTTGATCGGCTAATTGTCCTGTGTAAAACTCTCCCAGGAGTAACTCTTACTCGTAGTGGGTATCAGGATCCATCTATCTCATAGAAGGTATGCAATCTCATTGCAAATTTCAACACTTGAAATTCCCGATAATATTTTGCCCCTAGCAATCTATGACCTTGACTAAGTCAACAAACCATAAATCGCAAGTCAAGTTCAACCCGTACATTTCCTGATTGAATTAAACCCACTTGTACAACCCTTGACTAAGTCAACAAGGCCATACGACTACCCTAATCCAATCACATCTCATGCTATAGCAGATAAATACTATTTAGCTACCGTACACTACGCCTTGACTAAGTCAACAAACATAGTACGAATACTAACTAGTCTTTATCTGAAATGACGGAGGGCTACGCAGGTTTTTTAGAAAAACCATAAGCGTAATGAACTTGATATCATCGTAGAATCAAGTGGTTTTTGGAAAAAGGAGTGCTTTTGAGGCTTTTCTAGTTTCACTAAAGAGGTCACTCCCGGTGAAGGGATCTCGGCTCTTTCCCCATCGAATAAGGTGCAGGGTATCATATATACCGCTGTGCAAAACAAGAACTATATAAGCTGTCAAAAACTAAACCGTGAGTTTGTAGTATCTGCCAGTTTCGCTAAAGAGGTCACTCCCGGTGAAGGGATCTCGGCTCTTTCCTCATCGAATAAGGTGCAGGGTATATCATATATACCGCTATACAAAACAAAACTGTAGCTACTCTTTTTATAAAGTTTTGATTCTACAACATCTTTTAGGTTTCTTTTCTTTTTATTAATCTCATTCATAAATCCCATCAGCTTATGCTTCCTAAGCATCACAGAAGAAACGAATGCAGTAATATTTATATATCAGCATATATATATATATATATATATATATATATATATATATAGTATAAGCATTCGTCTCAGGCAGTAATATGATCTCATCACAGAACATTGCAGCAGAAGAACATATATGAAATATTGGATATACTAGGATGTCCGTGTTTTAATACGAGCCGGTATAAAACACGGATTTCACGGTCGTGATGAATAGCCAAACCCACATACCTAGACCCCTACGAGAGCGGCAAGTAACACTGCCAATTCTAGGGTTAGGAGACCCGGTCTCGACTCCTCGAGATGGCCTCCCACTGGACCCTAGAACCTGGTTACTTGTGCTCCCTTCCTTGGGTCTACATAATGCGGAAAAGTAAATAATATACAATGGTGACATCAACCTCATCCCGGAAGTGCCCCAATAAAAGAATATTACATACAAATGAATTTTACATGAATGAAAATAAAAACCCTTATCTCACATAAAACCCCCGGCTATTCAGAACATGACGATCCAATATAACATATCACAGCAACACATAATATCTCATATCATCAAGTAAGTAAGTATGCATACACTGATCGTCGTTGATGTATAGCAACGAAAACCGGCAATACAACTATATACTACACTTACGGTCACAGAAAAGAAATTGTAAAACTACAACATTTGGAATCCACAATCACTTTAGACATCGTAAATCCGAAATATCACATACTTCGCATTTCATGCCTAACTATATGAATTCCACATATTGTATCACATTCCAGATAAATAGACAGTATTAAACTTTCCGATCGAATAATCAAATACCCAAGATTTCCTAAATAGCTCAACACTTGAGCGGAGTCCAAAAAGTCCCAGAATATGTCACAGTACCGATGGTCCAGCCGTAGAAGGGTCAAGCCAACGCCTCACATGTGGCACGCCGTACTGCCCCAAACCCTAAGCTTTAGAGGCAGTTCAGACGGTCACATAATCAAGTTAAGGTTTGTGTTCTTCTAGAGGGTCCACCGAGTTACTTGCACGTTTTTCCGAAAGATTTAAACTTAAGAAAAATTCAACACTTGAAAGTTTTTCGTGCCGGGAAAAAGCGAGTTAATGATATCCGTTCGAACATATTAACAGTTTCTAAATATCCGGAAAACATAACGAAATTAAATTTTCCGATCGAATCAACGAATACAAAATAATCCCCAGAACACTCAACACTTGAGTCAGATTAAAAATACCCAGAAATATACACTAGCAGCTACGGGCATTACTGTGCAAAAAACAAAGTTAAATCCAACTGTACGACCGCGAATCCGCGGCCCAAGCAAGGTATGGCCGCGGTTCCGCGGCGGTCCGTATGACTTACCATCTCGTTTTCCACAGTGATGCTTAAAATTCCCTGCTGATTTTTTAAGGTATTTTTAATACAGAAAAAATCACATTTTTAAAATTTGTCCAAAGAGGGGTCTATTTCGTCGTTTCGGAGTTCGATCGGAGTTTTAACTTCGTATACACGTCGCCTAATGCTCTTGGTAGGCTTTGATACCACTGTAGGGTTCCTAGGAAGTCATATAAGGGTCTATAAGGCATCAACCATACCCGATTTAAAATTTAGACGTGCCGAAACAACCCAAAGCCGGGATCTTTGCTAGATTATTAGGGTTTAACATGCAAGTAAACATCTTTACAACTAAAAGTAGGGATTACAACCTTTGTAGTCCGCTCCTTCACTTCATAAGCTCCGAGTAGAAGTCCTTTCGCCGCGATCCATGATCTTCCGGACTCAAGAGAGGCTCCACGACTCGAACGGTCCATGCTAGCTTGTAGTGTTCCTTTTCTCCGATGATCTACGTCGAAATTTCTATAACTCAAGCTCTCTCACTCTAATGAGGTGAATACCCTAATCTAATTGGCTAGATTAGTTGAGGATGATGGAGTAGTATTTATGCTTTCTTTTTATATCAAATTCTCACATGAAATCATCACAAAATGAAAACCTAGTAAGCTTTCTCAAAGCTTAAGGTTGAAGAAGAAGAAGAAAAATGAATTAAACTTTTTGTGTTGAATAATGAAATGAATATATGATTAATAATGCAACCATGGTCAATGATGACAAGGATAACTCTTGTAGAGAATTAACTAAGGCTAGGGTTTGGGTTGAGTTAAAGAATGAGTCATAAGAAAATATCAACCATAATATCTAACTCATGACAAAAGAAATGCTTCTAGAAGGTGCAAGAAAGAACTAACCCAAATCAAACCCTAACCTTGTTTAATATCCACTAAACAAGTTGCATTAGTAATCATATCATGTTATGATAATATATATCACATATATATTATATATTTGTAACAAAAGAAAATAATACAATTAACATATATCGCATATATATCAATGTATTATCCGGTGAGAAAATGAAATAATAAAGCGAGCCAATATTAGATAATGTAATACAATATATTATATATATTATTATACATTAAATTATCGAATCAACACTTGATCCGACAATCCGGCTATATCGAATATAACCGACTAATATATCATGTACCGATTCATCGAACCAACACTTGATCCGATGACTCGGCTCATATCTAAATATTGCGAGAATATAATACGGTATCTCATATCGCATTATCCTCGGTCGTGCACATATCACATATGTGCCCCTACTCCGTTTTGCCTGAGTCAAGAAACCTCTGTGTAGGACTCTAAAAAATCGTCAATACGCTGGTAGCAGGTGATGATCATATCAAACACCCACAAGCTGCACGCGGTCAGCTAAACGTAACAGCCACCCAGGTATTGAGCGATCAGAAGATCAACAAGCTAGCCTGTACATTCTCCTGTGAATCCAATCAGTAACACTTCCGTACAGTCCGGTCTCTTCGTCTGATATGTCGCACATCAAGTCTAGGGGTGGTATACGTCAGACCCCAGTAACCGATAAGTCGTGTCGATGTGAGACTCATAACAGGTCGAGAAACTACTGGTAACACTTACCAGTAAATCTTTATATCAGCCCTGGCCAGGGACTTCCGGTTATAGCCAATCGAACACAGCACAACATCAACTCCCTATACCGGGAGAGACGAATCCCCTCCTATCGCTCATTGCCTCCATGTGATTCGGGACTGCACCCAAAAGCCACCGTTTTGCATGCCCTCTTGGACGTGGTAAGGTGGAAATCAAAGAACAGTAAGTCCACGTTGCCCACCCCGGTGCTTGCGGGGAGGCGGAAACGGTATAAAAATCCAATTTTTAGCACACTAGGCAACATGGACTAACGAAAGGCGGGATCTTTTCTAAACAAAACTAGCTACCAAGCTAAAGAGAGTTAGCTACTCGAAAAGAGGTTATACCTAGGGCTTTATGTCCTTCTCTCCTTGCTCCTTGTAGTGAACGGAAGTGATCTCCTTGTCGTCTTCTCTCGTCGAAGAAGGATCCACCCGAGAGCCTCAACCTTTGGCTTCAACTTCAAGCTAGAAGTAACTAAGATGCTAGAAGTGCTAATCCTAGAAGCTTAGAAGAGAGTAGAGATTGTTTTGGAGAGGTTTTACTCAAGCTCATGTGTTTCTCAACTCATGAGAGGGGAGAGCTTGAGGAAGAGGAAGAGCAAGAGAGAGAAAGCATATGATAGGAATGAAAATGGTTTTTACAACCATAACAAAATATATGTGATTTTCAAATAATAATATTAATCAAAAATGAAAAGGTGATGGTTAGTTTGAAGAGACCATTATCATATCACAATAAATGATTTTGCAAAGATCAAAGAGCATCTAAAAAAGTAATGATGATAGTCAATGTTTCAAACCTAGTCAACTAGTCAACCTTGGTCAACAAGTCAACAAACCCAATCATGACACAATTTCACTTAATTAATATTATTAATTGATAAATCACAATATCATTAGGGTTTGGAAAAAGACGACTGTCAACTGTGCATACACACCCGTTCCAAAACCCTAATGAAAAACCTCTTCCTCCGCCTCAATCAACTGTGCATACACACCCGCATTCATGTTCCGAGGAACACAAACACAAAGAGATAAAACCAATCCCAGATCATATACTAGGATCCGGCTTAAACCAAAGCCCGCTAGTATAAGCTGTCCGGACAACAAACGTGCACAAGTGCGCGGATGCGAACGAACCCTGTCGCAAAAACCATGCGACCTCTACTCATTTTGCCAAAAGGCGAATAACTCTCTGTGTGGGACTCTAAAGACTCGACACTACGCTGGCAGTGGGTTTAACCACAGACCGCAAGCGGCACTAGCTGTACGTAACGGTCCCCAGGTAGATGCCGATAAGAAGACTGACGAGGTGAACCCATCTGAACTCCTACTGAGCCTGTATGTGACAGTCTCCGTACAGTCCGGTCTGTTCGTCTGATATATCGCATGGCGGGCCTAGGGGGGCGGCAAACGTCAGTCCCCTAATAGCGGTACAAGTCGTGTCGGAGTGAAGCCCAGAACACCCTGAGATAACACTGGAAACCTACCAGTATATCTCTCTTGCCCTGGCCAGGGACTACTCGTGTAATGGCTCTCCTAGACACAGCGCGATGTCAACCCCCAATACCCGGAGAGACGAATCCTGTCTAACCGTCACTGCCTCCAAGCGCTTCGGGACTGCACCCAACTACTACCTATTTGCACGACTCCTTTGAGCCGTGGTAGGGTAGTAATCAAAGTACAGTGGGAACACACTTGAGGCGAAGTGACAGTGTCAAGTCAGCGGACTAAGCTGTACTCATGTCACCTGGGAACTGATAACTGACGATAGGTATAATACCAACCAATCAGTTCCCAACGAGTCATGTCCAGTGTACTCGTAACCTAACGAGCACCTGCATACTATCTCAAGTACGACGTACTGACGGCTGTGGGACAGACCGTCCCCCGCACTGGGATGAGAAGCGCATGCGCTAGTCTACTCCGGAGTATCGATGCCCTGTCTCGATAATCCCACGACTAGGGACGTGAATATAAGGATGTGCTTGTGGATTACCCAGCCCCCACGAGTGTGACTACCATCACAACGCTGGTAATCAAGCAAAGATCCTAAGGGCTCCACTAATGAGTATAGGTGATACAATAAAAGAAACACATGTACACATTAAAGCAGAGACAAACCAAGTAGCATACTACCATTTCGAGCAAGATTGTCTATACAACCGTGAATATCCCAAGCTTCCATCAAGTAATATACATACTAGTATGATACAGTAATGGCCTCTAGGGCATATACACTAACAATCTCCCACTTGCACTCTCCCACTTGCACTAAGGCCATGTACTGGCGTATCGAAGACCTATCATCTCGATCAGCCGCTCGAACTGAGTTTGGGGCAAGGCCTTCGTGAATGGATCTGCAGTGTTATCTTCTGAAGCAACCCTCCGAACCTCGATCTCCTTGCGATCCACGATCTCCCTGATCAGGTGATACCGCCTGAAGATGTGTCTGGATTTTTGATGGGACCTGGGTTCCTTCGCTAATGCTATAGCCCCGTTGTTGTCGCAATACAGAGGTATTGGATCAACAATGGACGGAACCACCTGAAGTTCTTTCAAGAACTTCCTCATCCAGACGGCTTCTTTTGCGGCATCTGCAGCAGTGATATATTCCGCTTCCATAGTCGAGTCAGCAACGGTTTCCTGTTTGGAACTCTTCCAACACACCGCCCCTCCATTGAGGGTAAAGACAAAGCCCGACTTGGACTTGGAATCATCCTTGTCACTCTGGAAGCTGGAGTCATCAAAGGCCTCAATCTGGAGGTCTTTTCCGTTATACACCAAGAACATCTCTTTAGTCCTTCTCAGGTACTTGAGAATGTTCTTTACCGCTATCCAGTATTTCTCCCCAGGGTTTGACTGATACCTGCTTACCACACTCAGTGCATAAGCCACATCTGGTCTGGTACACAACATCGCATACATTATAGAGCCTACCGCAGAAGCGTAGGGTATAATAGACATGCGATCCCTTTCCGAATCAGTCTTGGGAGACATCTCTTTGGAGAGGGTGATCTCGTGACAAGTCGGTAGATTACCGCGCTTGGAATCTTCCATACTGAATCTTTTCAGTATGGTGTCGATGTACCTGGACTGCGAAAGTCCTAATATCCTCTTGGATCTATCACGATAGATCCGGATCCCCAGAATGTAGGAGGCATCACCCAGATCTTTCATGGAGAACCTGTGTGACAAGAACCCCTTGACAGATTGTAGCACAGGAATGTCATTTCCTATCAACAGAATGTCATCCACGTACAAAACGAGGAATACGACAGTTCTTGCTACAAATCTACTATAGATGCATGGTTCATCTGGATTTTTGATAAAGCCAAATTCTTTGACCGTCTCATCAAAACAGATGTTCCAACTCCACGATGCCTGCTTTAGTCCATAGATGGACTTAAGCAATTTGCACACCTTTCCGCTGCTCCCACTCTGAATGAAACTTTCTGGCTGGTCCATATAGACACATTCCTCTAAATTTCCATTTAGAAAAGCGGTCTTTACGTCCATCTGCCAAATCTCATAATCGTGGAAGGCAGCAATGGCAAGAAGGATCCGAATGGATTTCAGCATAGCCACTGGAGAAAAGGTTTCGTCATAGTTCAAACTAGGTCTTTGACGAAAACCCTTTGCAACAAGTCTAGCCTTATAGGTCTCAACCTGTCCATCTACACCAATCTTCCTTTTGAAGATCCACTTGCATCCTACGGGTTTTACCCCATCTGGAGCAATGTCCAACGTCCATACCTTGTTGGTGTACATGGACTCCATTTCGGTCCGCATTGCATCCAGCCATTTTACCGAGTCAACGCTCTGAATGGCTTGCTGGAAGCTAGTAGGCTCATCACTATCAATGATGCAATCCTCTCTATCCCCGTCTATGAGAAAACCGTAGTATCTCTCGGGCGGATGAGACTGCCTACTACTCCTGCGGAGCGGCGTAGGAATGTCCTGATCTTTCGAACCCTCTGGTTCTACTAAGCTTTCAGTAATAGCTTGTGGTTCTGGAATTTCTTCCAGTTCTACCACGCTCCCACTAATCTCCTTTTCCAAGAACTGGTGTTCTAGGAAGTGGGCATTACGAAAAAACCTTTTGTTCCTCTGCGTGGTAGAAAAGATACCCCCTGGTGTTCTTCGGGTATCCCTCAAACTTGCACAGTACTGAGCGTGCCTCGAGTTTGTCCGCATGCTGCTTTTTGACAAAAGCTGGACATCCCCAGATCTTCAGGTATTGAAGATAGGGTTTCTTCCCACTCCATAACTCATATGGTGTGGTAGGCACAGTCTTAGTTGGAACTCAGTTCAAAAGGTATGCGGCTGATTCTAGCGCATATCCCCAGAATGATCGCGGTAACTCAGCGTTACTCATCATGGACCGTACCATATCCAATAGGGTTCGGTTTCGTCTCTCTGATACACCGTTATGTTGCGGAGTGTAGGGAGGAGTAAGCTGAGAGAGAATTCCATTCTCTTTTAGGTAATTCAGGAACTCGGCACTCAAGTATTCACCAACTCGATCAGATCTCAGTGTCTTGATACTTTTGCCTGTTTGTTTTTCTACTTCATTCTTGTATTCCTGGAACTTTTCAAAGGCTTCAGATTTATGCTTCATTAAGAAGACATGTCCGAACCTCGAAAAATCATCCGTAAAAGTAATGAAGTAAGAAAAACCGCTTCGTGCATGCGTAGACATTGGACCGCACACGTCGCTGTGTACGAGTCCCAAGAGCTCGCTCGCTCTTACTCCGTGTCCAGTGAACAGAGTATTTGTCATCTTTCCTTTGAGACAGGATTGACAAGTTGCATAAGATTGATATTCGAACGGATCCAAATATCCTTCTGTATGTAACTTAGTCAACCTTCTCTCATTGATGTGACCTAGTCTACAATGCCATAAGAAAGCCTGATTGATATCTGGAGACTTTCTTTTGTGTGTATTCTGGACGTTGAAAATCTGTGGTTGGTTTAATACGTATATACCGTTGCTTAATGTACCTGACCCAATCAGAACTTGATTAAGGTGAATGCTCACAACATTACTTACAAATGCAAATCCATAACCTTCTTTAGATAATAAAGATACAGAAATGATATTACAAGTTGCATTTGGTACAAAATAACAACCACGCAAAACCAAAAAATGTCCATCTGACAAACCCAGGTGATAGTCCCCCACGGTCTCAACATCCATGCTAGTTCCGTTTGCAACTCTGAGGGTCATGTCACCTGCTTTCAAAAACCTATGCTTTCTCAACCCCTGCAAAGAATTACAGATATGAGATCCTGATCCGGTATCCAATACACAGGAAGTAGAGTTTATTGATAGACAGTTTTCAATAACATACACACCTGAAGCTGAAACCGCAACTTGCTTCAGATCCTGTGTTCTGGCCTTCCAAGCCCTGCAATCTTTCTTCCAGTGTTCACTCTTGTGACAGTAAAAGCATTCTTCCTTATCCACAAGCTTCCCTGCTACCTTTGTTGCTTTTGCCTTTCCCTTCGTATCCTTCTTACTAACACCGCCCCTTGGTTTGGCGGGGGTTTTCTTCTTCTTTCCCTTGGCTTTCGCCTTGGACTTAGAAGAGGAAGATCCTCCTACAAACAAAGTGGATGTTTCCCTACCTTTCTGTAGGGTGCCCTCTGCACTCCTCAGCATGTTGAGGAGCTCTGGAAGTTCAACTTCTTTTTCTTGCAAGTTGAAATTCAGGATGAACTGGGCGTAAGTGGAAGGAAGGGACTGAAGAATCAAGTCCGTATAGAGCTCAATTTCCAACGTGGTCCCAAGGTCCGTGAGCTCTTCTATATAGCCAATCATCTTAAGCACGTGTTCCGCTACCGATGATCCGATGGCCAATCTTGCCGAAAATAACTTCTTCGACACTTCGTATCTTGCGATACGAGATTGCTCTCCATACAGTTCTTTTGTATGGAGAAATATGGATTCGAGGTCCATATTCTCATGGCTCCTCTGATGTTCGTTATCCATAGAGGCAAGCACGAGGCACTTGGCCTTCGCGCAGTCGATTTCCCAGGTCTTACGGATTTCCCTATCCGCGACGCTGGTTTTGGGACCTGGGACAGGGGGAGCTTTGGTGGTAAGAAGATACCCCAACTTGTCATAAGTGATTGCCATTTTGACATTCCTGAGCCAATCTTTGTAGTTTGGCCCTGTCAGTATGTTTTTATCTAGTAGTAACTTAAGTCCAGTCATGATGTTTGGTCGCTGCAATTAGGAGAGAGAGAAGAAACACTTTAGCATGATGCTCTTGCAAGTTTAGAGTGGTTTTTAATTTGTCTAAACAGGATGGCTCCCACTGTCTCTCGAATCCCTCCTCAAACCATAAAGGAAGAATTAGTCGGGATCAATCTCACCGCACAATACTTGCTTAACCGTTCAGCCAGGCTAGTGTTGGTACTTCGAGGAAGGTTTTCCAACGCTTTCGCGAAGTTCCTTAATTAAATAACCTCTTTTCCCTGGGGGCGTAGCCCCGCTAACACCTTTCTAGACACCTACTAGGTTTATAACATTGATCGTTAAGTGAGAAATTTCCCGAGGAGTAGCATATACTCACAGTAGGATCGGGATCCAAATATCATCGCGTGACAAAACTGAAGGAATCTTACCAGAATCATCACACTCCAAATGGTATGCAACGCTAGCAAGTTTCAGTACTTATGAAACTCCCGATATGATTTTTGCCCCATGCTCTTATGACCTTGGCGTGAGGTCAAAATGTCATAAGTCACATGTCAAGTTCTACCCATCATTATCCAGGTTAATTTGAACCCACCCGTACCTACCCTTGACGTAGGCCAAAATGGCAGTACGACTATCTCAAATCAACGCATTCTATCTATGCAACAGATAAATATCCGGCAGCTACCAATCACTATGCCTTGGCGTGAGGTCAAAATACATAGCTTGAATACTACCGAATATTTATCTGAAATGATGGAGGGCTGCGAATGGTTTTGGCTAAACCGTGAACGTAGTGAACTTGATATAATCGATAGAATGAGATAGCTTTTAAAAGGAGTGGCTCAATCTCCGCATTTAAAAGTTGGTTTTTGAAAAGAACCGAGTGGTTTTTAAAGTATTCCAACGACTTTTACATGGTTTGTTTTTCTTGCATTAGTTCTTTTAATGCGTCCCATCATTTAATCCTACCATTGCAGAAAACAACCAAAATATGACGTACGCTTATACCATTCGCATTCGCCACGGGGCCCCGTCATCACCCGTTAGGTTACTTAACTAACGACAGAGCGGGGGCTGGGCTAGCGCGGCTGTAAAACATAAGCAACGCCTAAATAGTTAATATATATATATATATATATATAGATATATAGCAATGATAGACATTACAGATCACAGATGAATACATTGGATATACTAGGAATCCGCAATCCGTTCGAGCCTGCAACGAAAAACGGATTACACGGTCGCGGTGAGTAGCCAATACCCCACCCAAGACCCCTACGGGTGCGGCAAACTACCCGCCAAGTACCCGAAGCGAAGCAACCTCCCTCAACACCGTGAGTAGGCCACTCGGCACTTCGAGATACCCGGTAGTTTGTGCACCCCCTCCATGGGTCTATCCTAGGAGCAAGAACAGTAAAAAGAATTATACAATGACGGCTACAACCCCGACCCGGTTGTGCGGCCATAGAAATAATATTACATCAATTTACATATTACATGAAATGAAAGAAAAGAAAACTCTCGTCTCACAAAACCCCCGGCTATTCACCCGCGATAATCCAACGCATTCATATACACATACCATCAACAAACACAGATCACAGATATGTATAACCCCCACTAATCGACGTATAGCGATTAGCAGACGTTCAATACATATAAACATCACAGATATAACCGATTAGTCAAAGTATAGTGAAGTTCGATCAAAAATACGATTTATAGGCCCCCAAATACAAATTTCTATTCTGGACAATCTGGGCAAAAATAAACCATCTTAAAAATCCCAAAACCTTACCAGAAGAATACTGCACCAAACCCGGTCCAGAACAGAGCCAAAACGGCGGCGGTTCCACGGCAATAAGCATGCTTTTGCCGCGGAACCGCCGCGCTTTGAACTTTTCACTTGACCGTTTTTGGTGTGCTTCTTCACAAAACCCCGAGCCGATTTTTGAAGTATGATTTTTTATTTTTTGAGCAGAAAAAATTTCAACAGAAACTTAGGGTTTTGAAATGTTAGTTTTGCGATTTTTACCGATCGAACTTCCATACACTTTACTAACTAGCTAGTTTATGTTTAGTTAGGCTCTGATACCACTGTAAGTCCACGTTTCCCACCCCGGTGCTTGCGGGGAGGCGGAAACGGTATAAAAATCCAATTTTTAGCACACTAGGCAACATGGACTAACGAAAGGCGGGATCTTTTCTAAACAAAACTAGCTACCAAGCTAAAGAGAGTTAGCTACTCGAAAAGAGGTTATACCTAGGGCTTTATGTCCTTCTCTCCTTGCTCCTTGTAGTGAACGGAAGTGATCTCCTTGTCGTCTTCTCTCGTCGAAGAAGGATCCACCCGAGAGCCTCAACCTTTGGCTTCAACTTCAAGCTAGAAGTAACAAGATGCTAGAAGTGCTAATCCTAGAACCTTAGAAGAGAGAAGAGATTGTTTTGGAGAGGTTTTACTCAAGCTCATGTGTTTCTCAACTTATGAGAGGGGAGAGCTTGAGGAAGAGGAAGAGCAAGAGAGAGAAATCATATGATAGGAATGAAAATGGTTTTTACAACCATAACAAAATATATGTGATTTTTCAAATAATAATATTAATCAAAAATGAAAAGGTGATGGTTAGTTTGAAGAGACCATTATCATATCACAATAAATGATTTTGCAAAGATCAAAGAGCATCTAAAAAAGTAATGATGATGGTCAATGTTTCAAACCTTGTCAACTAGTCAACCTTGGTCAACAAGTCAATAAACCCAACCATGACACAATTTCACTGAATTAATATTATTAATTGATAAATCACAATATCATTAGGGTTTGGAAAAAAGACGACTGTCAACTGTGCATACACACCCGCATTCATGTTCCGAGGAACACGAACACAAAGAGATAAAACCAATCCCAGATTATATACTAGGATCCGGCTTAAACCAAAGCCCGCTAGTATAAGCTGTCCGGACAACAGACGTACACAAGTGCGCGGATGCGAACGAACCCTGTCGCAAAAACCATGCGACCTCTACTCATTTTGCCAAAAGGCGAATAACTCTCTGTGTGGGACTCTAAAGACTCGACACTACACTGGCAGTGGGTTTAACCACAGACCGCAAGCGGCACTAGCTGTACGTAACGGTCCCCAGGTAGATGCCGATAAGAAGACTGACGAGGTGAACCCATCTGAACTCCTACTGAGCCTGTATGTGACAGTCTCCGTACATGCCGGTCTGTTCGTCTGATACATCGCATGGCGGGCCTAGGGGCGGCAAACATCAGTCCCCTAATAGTGGTACAAGTCGTGTCGGAGTGAATCCCAGAACACCCTGAGATAACACTGGAAACCTACCAGTATATCTCGCTTGCCCTGACCAGGGACTACTCGTGTAATAGCTCTCCTAGACACAACGCGATGTCAATCCCCAATACCGGGAGAGACGAATCCTGTCTAACCGTCACTGCCTCCAAGCGCTTCGGGACTGCACCCAACTACTACCTGTTTGCACGACTCCTTTGAGCCGTTGTAGGGTAGTAATCAAAGTACTGTGGGAACACACTTGAGGCGAAGTGACAGTGTCAAGTCAGCGGACTAAGCTGTACTCATGTCACCTGGGAACTGATAACTGACGATAGGTATAATACCAACCAATCAGTTCCCAACGCGTCATGTCCAGTGTACTCGTAACCTAACGAGCACCCGCATACTATCTCAAGTACGACGTACTAACGGCTGTGGGACAGACCGTCCCCCGCACTGGGATGAGAAGCGCATGCGCTAGTCTACTCCGGAGTATCGATGCCCTGTCTCGATAATCCCACGACTAGGGACGTGAATATAAGGATGTGCTTGTGGATTACCCAGCCCCCATGAGTGTGACTGCCATCACAACGCTGGTAACCATGAAAAGATCCTAAGGGCTCCACTAATGCGTATAGGTGATACAATAAAAGAAACACATGTACACATTAAAGCAGAGACAAACCAAGTAGCATACTACCATTTCGAGCAAGATTGTCTATACAACTGTGAATATCCCAAGCTTCCATCAAGTAATATACATACTAGTATGATACAGTAATGGCCTCTAGGGCATATACACTAACAAGAACAGTGGGAATCACACAAGACTCTATGACGATCTCAGGTCTACAGACTACCCTGTACCAGTGTCACCGGAGAACTGCCATCTGACGTGTAATATATCACCATTTGGGAGTTCTCGGCGAGTTCGTCCAGTGTACCCAGTCTCCACTGAGCACCCGTACACCATCCTTGATGTCAAAACACCGATGGATATGGGATCATCCATCGCCCATCATATGGGTCAAAATGCGTATACTCTAGTCTACTCTGGCGTATCGATGCCCTGTCTCGACACACCTTCGACTAGGACAGTTATATGATGTACTCATTGACTACCGTGGCCCCACTAGTATGATCTCATCATAGTCCCAGTAGTCGAGTACATGTCCTAAGGGCTTTATCAACATGTGAGAGTAAGACAGTAAACTAATATAAGCTAACATGTTAAGATAAAGTGAAACCAAATAGCATACTATCATGACGAGCAAGAAAGTCCTCTCTCTATATATCCAAGCATCCATTATAATATACATCATATGTACAATAATGGCCTCTAGGGCATATACATAACTAACAAGTAAAGGTTAATGGCGTGGCTCTGATACCATGTAAGTCTACGGTAGCGCCCTGGCCATCTGTCCGAGGCTAAAATGCAGAAATGAAAACTTTTCTTAAACTAGAAACCGGCGCTATCGTATGCTTAAAACCCGGATCGAACCATTAACCTACAACTAGCAACTAGAGAAAGGGTTAGAAAGCTATACCGATCGATCCGTGACCTTCGGTCTTTGGCCACCATCCCAAGCTCCTCGCGGCATCTCCGGTCTCGATCTTCTCGTCGGAAAGGGCACCACATCTTCGAGTCTTTTTACGGGCTCCTGCTTCATCCGAAGCAACTCGGGCACGAAGTGTGCTAGCCGACGTGTCCAAGGTGAAGTAGAGAATGTTGTGATCACTTTGTCTCTAACATCTATTGATTTGGATGGAGGTTAGAGGTGTTGCCATTAATGGAGATTATGAGCTAGAGGAAGAAGAAGAAGAGGAGGAGCTTTTCTTTTCTTGTTGATATGATAATATGAGAGCAAGAATGAGGAATACAAGAGCTCACCCACAAACTCATGGCTGCCCTTTCTCTTTCTTCCTCTCATATCAACTCACAAATCAATCTCAAATGTGACACATGCACAAAGAAAGAGACCATGAGTCACCACTTGTGCATGTGTCACAATAAATGCTCCTTATCATGACATTTAGCTCACAATTTCCATTTACAAACATTAATCCAAATGTTTGCAACAATAAAAAGATACGGCAATATCTAAAGTAAACTCGTGACAGATCACAAGGATACCCCTCACCTGTATATACATACCTGCATCCATATTCTGACTGAATGCGATGAGACTAAAGTAATCCAACAAATCTAATACTAAGATCCGGCTTAAACCAAAGCCCACTAGTATGATCCGTCCGATCATGATCCGTGCACTACCGCACGTATATGATCGAACCCTGCCATATATCATACGTCCTCTACAACGTTTCACCCGAAACTTGAAAACTGTCTGTGGGGGACTCTAAAGACTCTTCAATACTTTGGCTGTGGATTCAACCACTGGCACGTCAGAGGTACTAGCCGTACGTAACGGGCTACCAGGTATTGACTAAAAGGGAGGTCGATGAGCGAACTCATCCTGACACCCTATAGAGCTTGTCAGTGACAATATCCGTACAGTCCGGTCCGTTCGTCTATGAGTATCACATGGCGGGCCTAGGGGGTTGGTAAAAGTCAGACCCCCAAAAGCGGTACAAGTCATGTCGGAGAGTAGCCCAGAACACCCTGAGATACTACTGGAATACCTACCAGTAAATCTCCTGCCTTGGCCAAGGACTTCGTGTAATGGCTCTCCTAGACACAGCGCTATCTCACCCCCAATACCGGGAGAGACGAAACCCCTGCCGATCCGCTCACTGCCTCCATGTGGCTCAGGACTGTACCCAACTAAAACCTGTTTGCACGACTCCTTTAAGCCGTGGTAGGGTAGTAATCAAAGAACAGTGGGAACTCATACGAGACAAATGACGATCTCAGGTCGATGAACTAACCTGTACACATGTCACCAGGGAACTGCTATCTGATGTCAGGTATAATACCAACTAGCATGTTCCCGGCGAGTCCTGTCCGGTGTACTCATAACCCAATGAGCACCTGTATACATCTTAGGTGAACCAATTGACACCAATGGCTTGTGAGACCGGCCACCGCCCCTCGTCAGGGTCTCGACTGTATACACTAGTCTACTAATGGAGTATCAATGCCCAGTCTCGAAACTCCCACGACTAGGGACCACTTTAAGGATGTGCTTATAGACTATCCAACTCTCACGTATATGATCGCCATCATACTGCTGGTAGTCAAGCAAGAATCCTATGGGCTCTATCAACGTGCAATAGTGAACTGTAAGGTCACCTGAAGTAGTACACGATGATAAAGATAAACCAGATTGCATACTATCATCTTGAGTAAGACTGTCCTACCGGTATAGGTCCTCCCTCAATCATTGCAATCATGTGTCTGCGATCCAATAATTGACTCTGAGGGCACTACATCCAACAGGAGGATGATGATCCTACCAGTTTTCAGCAAGTTATCATGAGTGGAGACTCTGTGAAGTGGCTGGATGCCATGAGATCTGAAATGGAGTCTATGTACACCAACAAAGTATGGACATTGGACGTTGTATCCCCTGGGGTGTAAATGGATCTTTAAAAGAAAGATTGGTACAGATGGGCAGGTAGAGACCTATAATGTAAGACTTGTGGCGAAGGGTTTTCGTCAAAGACCAGGTCTGGACTATGACGAAACTTTTTCTCCCGTAGCCATGCTTAAATCCATTCGGATCCTACTTGCTATTGCTGCTCACTACGACTATGAAATCTGGCAGATGGACGTTAAAACTGCATTTCTAAATGGAGATTTAGAAGAATGCGTTTATATGGATCAGCCAGAGGGCTTCATTGACAGTGGGAGCAGCGGGAAAGCATGTAGATTGCTTAAATCCATTTATGGATTAAAGCAGGCATCACGGAGTTGGAACATCTGTTTTGATGATGTTATCAAAGAGTTTGATTTCATCAAAAATATAGATGAACCTTGTGTTTATAAGAAGGCTGTAAGGAGAGCTGTCACATTCCTCGTATTGTACGTAGATGACATTCTTCTGATAGGAAATGATATTCCTATGCTATAGTCGGTCAAATCTTTCTTATCACTAAGGTTCTCCATGAAGGACCTGGGTGATGCTATATACATTCTGGGCATTCGGATCTATAGGGATAGATCCAAGAGGTTATTGGGATTGTCCCAAATCAGGTACATTAACACCATCCTAAAGAGGTTTAGTATGGAAGACTCCAAGCGGGGTGCCTTACCCGCTTGCCATGGAGTCACTCTCTCCAAGGACTTTTGCCTAAAGACCGATGAAGAGAGAGCTCGCATGACCATTATACCCTATGCTTCAGTTGTAGGATCTATAATGTATGCGATGTTATGTACTCTCCCAGATGTAGCTTATGCACTTAGTGTAGTAAGCATGTATCAATCCAACCCAGGGGAGAATCACTGGATAGCTGTGAAGAACACCTTAAGTACTTGCGAAGGACTAAAGAGTTTTTCTTGGTGTATGGTAATGGAGATCTCCAAATGGAGGCCTTTACCGATTCGAGCTTCCAGAGTGATAAGGACGACAACAAGTCTATCTCTGGGTTTGTTGGAAGAGTTCCAAACAGGATACCGTTGCAGACTCTATGATGGAAGTAGAGTACATTGCTGCAAATGATGCCGCCAAGGAAGCAGTCTGGATGAGGAAGTTCTTCTCGGAGCTAGGAGTAGTTCTAACCATTATTGATCCAATACCATTGTATTGTGACAATAATGGGGCTATGGTGTTAGCCAAGGAGCCCAGGTCCCATCAGCGGTCCAGACACATCCTGAGGCGTTTTCATTTGATCCGGAAGATTGTAGATCGCCGCGAGATCAAGATTAGAAGAGTAGACACAAAGAATAAAACTGCGGATCCACTCACCACTGTAAGTGCACGGCGGCGCCCCGGCCGTCAATCCGACGCCGGAATGCGGAAACGGTGAATAACTAAAATTTTGCGGACTTTGCAAACCGGCACCACCGCGCACTAAACTCCGGATCGAACCATTAACTAGTCTAAGCTACCTACAAGAATGGGAATAGAGATATACCGACGATCCAAGTCCTCCGGTCTTCTCGTCATGCTCCCGATCTCCTGCGGAAAAGTCCCGTCTCCTCCTCGTCGCCGGAAGTGCACCACATCGCCTACTTTGTTTACGGGCTCCCACCTCAATGCCGAGGCAACTCGGGCACGAAGCCGGCTACTCGACGTGCCCAAGATTCGTTGTAGAATTCGTAGAGAAGGAGTCTCACTTTTGGGGTAGTGGAGTTTTGCCATTTTGTGGAGGAAAAGAGAGCTTGGAGAGAAGTGGGAAAAATGTAGCATACAAAGAAAAAAATGAGAGTAACATTTTTCTCTTCACAAATGAAAATGAACCCTTGTCCAAATGGAATGGCCGCCCCCCCCCCCCATTTTGGTGTGATTGGAGAGAGAGAGAGAGTGGCTTGAACAATAATGCAAAGAGAAATGATGGCTTGTAAAGTCCAACACTCAACAACCATCTCCTCTCCCATCATCACAACCAAAGTCAAGAAAGCAAGGTAAGGTGCAACCATGATGAAGTCAAAAAGTCAAGCAAGGTCAAGGTAAGGTGAGCCATCATGATACAAGGAAATATGCAAAGACCCCCTTCCACAATTGCCTATTTGCAACAATGCAAATGAACCCTCCTCCACCAATCTTCGGCCAATGAACGGAACAATCGAAATTGGCCGAAACGGAAAGCAAACTGGCAACTCCAAAAACTGGTCCTGTAATAAATTACAGGAAAACCCCGATACTGTGCATACACACCCGCATCTGTATTTCGACCAAAATACAAATGCAATGAGACAAAATCTACACTGTACTATACTAGGATCCGGCTTATACCAAAGCCGGCCAGTAATATCCGTTCGATCCTGATCCGTGCAATACCGCACGTATGTGATCGAACCCTGCCATATAACCATACGGCCTATAGTACAAACTGTCCGATCGTGATCCGTGCAATACCGCACGTATCTGATCGGACCTTGCCATATCTCCATACGGCCTCTACAACCTTTCGCCCGAAAGCTTGAGTAACTGAAAGTGTGGCGGACTCTAAAGACTCGTCAATACAATGGCTGAGGATTTAACCACTAGCACGTCAGAGGTATATGCCAATACGTGACGGGCCACCAGCTATTGACCAAAAGGGACGTCGATGAGGAAGCTCACCCCGACACCCAACTGAGCCTGTCAGTGACAATATCCGTGCAGTCCGGTCCGTTCGTCTATGAGTATCGCATGGCGGGCCTAGGGGGTTGGTAAAAGTCAGACCCCCAAAAGCGGTACAAGTCGTGTCGGAGTGTAGCCCAGAACACCCTGAGATACTACTGGAATACCTACCAGTAAATCTCCTTGCCTTGGCCAAGGACTTTGTGTAATGGCTCTCCTAGACACAGCACGACCTCACCCCCAATACCGGGAGAGACGAACCCCCGAAGATACGCTCACTGCCTCCATGTGGCTCGGGACTGTACCCAACTAAAACCTGTTTGCACGACTCCTTTGAGCCGTGGTAGGGTAGTAATCAAAGTACAGTGGGAACTCACACGAGACAAATGACGATCCCCAGGTCGATGAACTAACCTGCACACATGTCACCAGGGAACTGCCATCTGACGTCTGGTATATGACCAACTAGCATGTTCCCGGCGAGTCCTGTCCGGTGTACTCATAACCCAATGAGCACCTGTATACATCTTAGGTGATCCAACTGACACCAGTGGCTTGTGAGACCGGCCACCGCCCCTCGTCGGGGTCTCGACTGTATACACTAGTCTACTAATGGAGTATCGATGCCCGGTCTCGAAACTCCCACGACTAGGGACCTTTTAAGGATATGCTTGTAGACCCCCAGCTCCCACTTATATGATCGCCCTCATACTGCTGGTGGTCAAGCAAGAATCCTAGGGGCTCTATCAACGTGTAATAGCGACATGTCAGGTCACTTAAAGCAGTACACGATGATAAAGGTAAACCAGATAGCATACTATCATCTCGAGCAAGACTGTCCTACTGGGATAGGTCCTCCCTCAATCATTACAATCACGTACCTGTGACCTAATAATTGACTCTGAGGGCACTATCTCCAACAATCTCCCACTTGCACTCAAGGCTAATTATTGCGATGTCGCATACTCACAGCCCGTGTGATACCGAACATCCAACTCCTCTACTAGTCAGTCTCACAAAGCTCGTTTGCGGAACTATTGCGTTCGAGGAATAGCCTCAGTGAGTGGATCCGCTTAGTTGTTTCTTTCTATGTCTCTCTCAAAATCTCAAGTTCGCGGAGAAAGCCATCTCCCGAAAAGAGCAATACCTGTCTCAGAATATGTCTGGATGTCTGATGGGACCTAGCTCATAAATGAACTTCAAATCCAAACTTCTTAGATTGTATCGTCAACTGAACTTAATCAGTATCCTGCGCCATGCCACCCTCAGTATTGCCTTGGACCACCTGTCCAAAATACTGCCCCTCATCAGAAGGAAAACTATAACTCTGACAACCTTCTTGTCGTCCATGTCACCTTGGAAGCCTGGAATGATAACTGTCTCCTGAATGAGGCTGTCGTTATCATCTCCCTAGAACATCCACTTATGTTCTAAAACTGCTTCCGACTGTTTCTCCAGGATTGGATTAATGTCAACTTATTGCATCTAGTGCAAGAACAACATCTGGTGTGGTACTTGACATCTCACGATTGACTCAATTGCCTGAGCAAGTGATCTGCCAATCATGCCCGTCCCTCTCCCCTTTAGTCTGTAAGACACCTTTGGAGAGGGTGACTCCATTACCTGCAGGTACACTACCGTGCCAGGAGTCGTCCATCCCAAATACTCTTAGAATGCTGTCAAGTACCCTGATTGGGAAACCACCCAAATCTAGATCTAAAACCATAGATCTAGTAACCAGTATGTCTGATGTAAAATCCAAGTCCCATGTGGAGAAACCACTGTGTGACGACCAAAGTATGACCGATTGTAGTATAGAAGTTTCTTTTCCTATTCTGTGTATGTCATCCAAATACCAGGATATCACACCCTACTACCTTCTCAACAGATCCATCCCCTATTCTGATGAAGTCAAACCTATGACTGTCACGTCAGAAATAGATGATCTATCTCCGCTACATCTGCTTTAGTCTATAAATAGACATAAGTTACCTGTCCACCAATGCTTCCGCTGCTCCCACTGACTACGACAACCCTCTGGCAGAGTCATATAGACGTACACTTCTAAAACTGGTTTAGAACGACGCTATACTCATCCTCCCGCCGGGTCTCGCACCCTGGAACAACAGCAATGGTAATTGTGGGTAAACAAGAACTTCCCTGTCACCGTCCTTGAGGCTACCGTAGTACCTCTCGGGTGCCTGAAGTTACCCACCTTATCTGCGGAGTGGCCAATGGAATGTCAATCCAGATTGAATCTTTAGGTTCCTTATCAAATCTTCAGTAATCGTTTGTGGTTCTGGAATCACTTCCAGTTCTACCATACTCCCACTACTGTTTTCTGAAAAAATCCATTTTTATTAAAACTGTGGCGAGTCTAGAACAATATCGCTATTGTTCATCCAGATGGTAGAAAATCAACCCTCGTCATAGCCTGGGTCAACCCACAAACAGCCATTACAGAAACGTGCCTTGAGTTGTCCAGTGTCTGGTTTTAATCATAAACCGGACAACTCCCCGTACCTTAACATCGTTAAGATATGAACTGTTCTATATCCCATATAGGACCAGAGGCACTGATTTAATTGAACCAGATCCAAATCATGCAACTGTCTCCAGTGCATGTCAACTAAATGGAAGGAGGCCAGATCAGCGTTACTCAACTTAGGAATACTTCCAATTATGAGTAACCTGAAAGAGAAGCAATTTCTCTTAATCATTACTATCAACTGAACACCATACACAAGTATCTACATCTTCGATCTCTTTGAGGAATCCCGATACTTGCTATACCTGGTTCTCTACTCTATTCAAATACATATAACTTCTCCAAATTCGGACCCTGTGTTTCCACGAAACACCTGTCTAAAAATTAGAGGAGTCATAAGTAAACCGAATATAGTACGAGGACCATCCCCTCTGTCCTGATGGACTCTGGACAACATACAATACTCTGTAAAAGTCCCTTGAGTCTGATTACTCATTCACTGTGTGTCGTAGGTTGAAAACTGTACTTATGGTTAAGAAGAATTACACCGCTGTTTAATGCTCCTTACCTAACCATCCACTGATATAGGTAAATGTCGTAGACATAATTTCAGAAAGGTATATCTCACTCTATGAAAATAGACGTACAGATATATCAATTTGAAATTGGTGCATAACAGCGGATATTCAAAACCAAATATTTGCCGACCGGCAAACAGCCCAGGTGATTTCCTCAAATATCACTGATTACAACGAATCCCGATATAATGAGGATAATCACCCAATTCCCAATAACTTACTCCCACTCATCATCTGTAAAACCATCCAGATGTGAGAATCGTACCTGGTAAATACATACCCTGGAGTAAGTATCTAATCGGGAAATCAGTTTTCCTTTAACATTACACAGTGAAACTGAAACATTGAAATGTTCCGATGGGGTATTCTGGTATTCCTAGTAATGCCTCTTCCAGATTCACGACTGTAACCGTATAGTTCTTTGCCACCTCTCCAAATCCCTTCATATGTCTTTAGTCTTTACCTTCTGCACACCCTTTTAGGCCAAATGGTTTTCTTCCTTCCCTACCGTTCGGCACCAGCCTATGGTTTGGAAGAAGACTATCCAATAAGCATAATGGGTGTACTGTCCCAATCCTAGGAACACTCGCAATGAGAGAGGGTGAAGATAAAAGACAACCGAATAAACCTTATTCCTATTTCTCCTGAACCAGAATCCATCCTCGAACTGGAACAAGTTCCATTCGAGTTCGTATATAACCATACGATGGAGTATCCAAATAAACTGTGGATCTTCGTAGTGATACGGAGTGTCCTGGAGAAATACAAAGGTGATGTGGGAGTGGTAACGAAATATTTGGTTTGGTCGTGAATATCTGTTGCAATTTACTTTGCCCTCTTACTAATCCCTTGCTTTGTCTGAACTTAATACCTTCTGCACACCATCGTTATGCTAATTGGTTTTCTTCATTCCCTACCGGTCGGCACCAGCCTAAGGTTTGGAAGAAGACTATCCAATTTGCGTAATAGGTGTACTATCTCCTAAACCAAGGAGTACTCACAACTTGAGAGAAGGAAAAAGGAAAAGACAACTGAATAATCCTATCCGTTTTCTCCAGAACCGGAAACCATCCTCGAATAAATTCTTTCGAGTTCGTATCTAACCATACGATGGTTTTGTCCAATGGAAGTGGACGTTCGTAGTAAAACGGGGTGTCCTGGAGAAAAGGGTAAAAGTAGGAGTGGCAATGAGGTTTGCAACTCTGACAATCCAAAAAGCCAGTGTTTAAGAAGGTTCGGTCAACTTGGTCACTGAGTCATAGTCTTAGGGTCGGGTCAATGGTCGCTGCCAGAGAGAGAGAGAAAAGAAACACTCAGCGTGCACTCTAACCTAGATCAGAATGGTTACCAATTTATCTAATCTGGAAACCTCCCACTGTACCTCAAATTCTCCTCCAAACCTGAAAGAAGAATTAGTCGGGGTCACCCGAGGAGTAAACTAACTCATCAGTGGGAATCGGGATCCAACTCTCATCGCATGACAACGTGACGGAATCCGCTCACGTCATCACACTCCAGATGGTATGCGCATATCTGGCAAGTTTCAGTTCTTTTGAAACTCCCGATGTGATTTCTGCCCCATGCTCTTATGACCTTGGCGTGAGGTCAAAATATCATAAGTCACATGTCAAGTTCTGCCCATCATTATCCAGGTTAATTTGAATCCACCCGTACATACCCTTGACGTAGGCCAAAATAGTAGTACGACTGTCCCAAACCAACGCATCTATCTATGCAACAGATAAATACCCGGCAGCTACCAAACACTATGCCTTGGCGTGAGGTCAAAATACATAGCTTGAATACTACCGAATATTTAACTGAAATGATGGAGGGCTACGAATGGTTTCTGGCGAAAACCTTTAACGTAATGAACTTGATATCGTTGAAGGAACGGATAGCTTTTTGAAAATATAGTGACGAAAACCGTTGCTAAAGAGGTCACTCCCGGTGAAGGGATCTCGGCTCTTTCCCCGTAGAATGGGGTGCAGGATATTCCAAATGAATACCGCGATGCAAAGCAAAAGTAATCGGCTATAGTGAAGTTAATGCCCTGACGCAAACTTTTGTCCAAGGGGTCACTCCCGGTGAAGGGATCTCGGCCCTTGCCTCGTCGACTGAGGAGCAGGATATTCCAACTGAATACCACGATGCAAAACAAAAGTGAACGTCCTTGCAATAACAGCTTTTGAAAAGTGTTCCAACAACATCAGATTAGGTTTGTTTTAACTTGCATTGATCCGAATCAATGCAGTCCCATCAATTGATCACACCAAAAAGAACGAAAATATACTGATGTACGTATATGCCATCCGCATTCGCCACTGGGTCCCGTCATTACCCGTTAGGTTAGCTTACTAACGACAGAGCGGGGACTGGACTAGCGCGGATGCAAAACATATACAACATCTACTAATATATATACCAATACATAGTATTTCGCTCAAGGCGTGAAAGAAATGCAACATCACAGAGAATGAACAGCATCACAGAAACAATACAGATATCTGGGATCCCCGGGTTTCACAGAGCCGCTGAAACCCGACGTTCCCCTGGTCGTGTGGATAGCCTGTGCAATGAAATCCTAGACCCCTACGGACGCGGCAAGTTACCCGCCAAAACCTGAAGCGAGGCAGCCCCCTTCAGCCCCGTGAATGGACCACCCAGCACTTCACGGAATCCGGCAACTTGGGCACCCCTCCTGGGTCAACCTGTACCCCCTACGAGTGCGGCGAATAGCCCGCCAATCCTAGAGTGAAGCCCCCTCCGTCTCAATGCCATGAGATGCGGGCTTGTTGCCCTCCAGAACCCGGCTATCCGTGCACCCCTCCGCGGGGCAATCCTAGTACAGAAAGTAAAATATACATACAACGGGTACATCGACCGCAACCAGGTCGTGCCCCAAAATAATAATACAATCAGGCAGTGACGGCAGTCCACATGTCGGACGCTCGCCCCGCAATATCAAATGTACATAATACAACAAAACTGTACTAGCATTGCATCCAGGCTATCCCCCACGACCGATCCGCAACATCACAGCAAATACATAGAACATCAACGTGAAAGTCACGTTCGCAAATCCGTCTAACCGGGGTATAGCAGTTAGACCGGATTTACCGATCGAGTGACATTCACGGTCGCAGATATAATGTAAATACTGTGAAAAATGTGTTTAAAAAATTTCCGATTGATCAAACAATTAACAAGTGGGCCCCAAAGAAAACTGTAGCACTCACAGAAACAATTGGCCCAACTTTAATATTCCAAAGCCCATATTTTAAGCCCAGAAGGCCTCTGTAAAAAAATGGTGAAGTGATGTGAATAGTGCGCGGCGGAAGGGCCGCACAAAGGTGGTTTTCGCGGCGGTTCCGCGCTCCAACTGTGGAGTTACTTCGTCAAATTTTTACAGAACTCTTAGATTTTCCAGTACATCAATATTTTATAACCTGAAAAAATTTTCGAGACCAAAAATTTTCAACAGAAACTGATGCGAACTAAAATGCAGTTTTGGAACTTTTTGATCGATCGGAAATGCAAACACATTACACAAAGTTAGACTAAGTTAATGGCGAGGCTCTGATACCACTGTAAATGCACGGCGGCGCCCCGGCCGTCAATCCGACGCCGGAATGCGGAAACGGTGAATAACTAAAATTTTGCGGACTTTGCAAACCGGCACCACCGCGCACTAAACTCCGGATCGAACCATTAACTAGTCTAAGCTACCTACAAGAATGGGAATAGAGATATACCGACGATCCAAGTCCTCCGGTCTTCTCGTCATGCTCCCGATCTCCTGCGGAAAAGTCCCGTCTCCTCCTCGTCGCCGGAAGTGCACCACATCGCCTACTTTGTTTACGGGCTCCCACCTCAATGCCGAGGCAACTCGGGCACGAAGCCGGCTACTCGACGTGCCCAAGATTCGTTGTAGAATTCGTAGAGAAGGAGTCTCACTTTTGGGGTAGTGGAGTTTTGCCATTTTGTGGAGGAAAAGAGAGCTTGGAGAGAAGTGGGAAAAATGTAGCATACAAAGAAAAAAATGAGAGTAACATTTTTCTCTTCACAAATGAAAATGAACCCTTGTCCAAATGGAATGGCCGCCCCCCCCCCCATTTTGGTGTGATTGGAGAGAGAGAGAGAGTGGCTTGAACAATAATGCAAAGAGAAATGATGGCTTGTAAAGTCCAACACTCAACAACCATCTCCTCTCCCATCATCACAACCAAAGTCAAGAAAGCAAGGTAAGGTGCAACCATGATGAAGTCAAAAAGTCAAGCAAGGTCAAGGTAAGGTGAGCCATCATGATACAAGGAAATATGCAAAGACCCCCTTCCACAATTGCCTATTTGCAACAATGCAAATGAACCCTCCTCCACCAATCTTCGGCCAATGAACGGAACAATCGAAATTGGCCGAAACGGAAAGCAAACTGGCAACTCCAAAAACTGGTCCTGTAATAAATTACAGGAAAACCCCGATACTGTGCATACACACCCGCATCTGTATTTCGACCAAAATACAAATGCAATGAGACAAAATCTACACTGTACTATACTAGGATCCGGCTTATACCAAAGCCGGCCAGTAATATCCGTTCGATCCTGATCCGTGCAATACCGCACGTATGTGATCGAACCCTGCCATATAACCATACGGCCTATAGTACAAACTGTCCGATCGTGATCCGTGCAATACCGCACGTATCTGATCGGACCTTGCCATATCTCCATACGGCCTCTACAACCTTTCGCCCGAAAGCTTGAGTAACTGAAAGTGTGGCGGACTCTAAAGACTCGTCAATACAATGGCTGAGGATTTAACCACTAGCACGTCAGAGGTATATGCCAATACGTGACGGGCCACCAGCTATTGACCAAAAGGGACGTCGATGAGGAAGCTCACCCCGACACCCAACTGAGCCTGTCAGTGACAATATCCGTGCAGTCCGGTCCGTTCGTCTATGAGTATCGCATGGCGGGCCTAGGGGGTTGGTAAAAGTCAGACCCCCAAAAGCGGTACAAGTCGTGTCGGAGTGTAGCCCAGAACACCCTGAGATACTACTGGAATACCTACCAGTAAATCTCCTTGCCTTGGCCAAGGACTTTGTGTAATGGCTCTCCTAGACACAGCACGACCTCACCCCCAATACCGGGAGAGACGAACCCCCGAAGATACGCTCACTGCCTCCATGTGGCTCGGGACTGTACCCAACTAAAACCTGTTTGCACGACTCCTTTGAGCCGTGGTAGGGTAGTAATCAAAGTACAGTGGGAACTCACACGAGACAAATGACGATCCCCAGGTCGATGAACTAACCTGCACACATGTCACCAGGGAACTGCCATCTGACGTCTGGTATATGACCAACTAGCATGTTCCCGGCGAGTCCTGTCCGGTGTACTCATAACCCAATGAGCACCTGTATACATCTTAGGTGATCCAACTGACACCAGTGGCTTGTGAGACCGGCCACCGCCCCTCGTCGGGGTCTCGACTGTATACACTAGTCTACTAATGGAGTATCGATGCCCGGTCTCGAAACTCCCACGACTAGGGACCTTTTAAGGATATGCTTGTAGACCCCCAGCTCCCACTTATATGATCGCCCTCATACTGCTGGTGGTCAAGCAAGAATCCTAGGGGCTCTATCAACGTGTAATAGCGACATGTCAGGTCACTTAAAGCAGTACACGATGATAAAGGTAAACCAGATAGCATACTATCATCTCGAGCAAGACTGTCCTACTGGGATAGGTCCTCCCTCAATCATTACAATCACGTACCTGTGACCTAATAATTGACTCTGAGGGCACTATCTCCAACAACCAAGGCCCTCCCTCAGCCGCAGCATGAGCGACTTTTTGAGATGTTGGGTATTAGATACGCCAGTAACTGGCCTTAGTGCAAGTGGGAGATTGTTGGATATATGTATGTCCTAGAGGACATTATATGATAGTGGATGTATTTATACATGTATGTGTGTGTGTGTGTGTATATATATATATATATTCAGTGTACATTCTTGCTCGACATGATAGTATGCTTTCCGATTCTACTTTATCTGATATGTTAACTTGATCATGCTTTTATTCATTTACACATGTTGATAAAGCCCTGAGGATATTTGCTTGACTACTATGATTATGATGGAGATCATACTAGTGGGACGTCTGTAGTTTATAAGCATATCCTAAAATGTCCCTAGTCGTAGGTGTATCGAGATGGGGCTTCATATACTAGAGTAGACTAGAGTATATGATACTAGACCCATATGATGGGCGATGGATGTTCCCACATCCATTGATGTTTGACATCGAGATCATATACGGGTGCTCAGTGGAGACTGGGTACACAGGATGGACTCGCCGAGAGCTCCTATGTGGTATTATATCTATCGTCGGATAGCAGTTCTCAGGTGACACTGGTACAGGTTAGTCTGTAAACCCGAGATCGTCATAGAGTCTTGTGTGTTCTCCCACTGTACTTTGATTACCACCCTACCACGGCTCTACTGAGTTGTGCAAACAGGTGGCTTTTGGGTACAGTCTCGAGACACAAGGAGACGATGAGCGATAGGAGGGGTTTCGTCTCTCCCGGTATTGGGGTTGATGTTGTGCTGTGCTTGATTGGCTATATCAGTAAGTCCCTGGCCAGGGTTGTTGAGATTTACTGATAAGTGTTATCAGTAGTTTCTCGATCTGTTATAGACCATTCATCGGCACGACTTATTGAGTTATTGGGGTCGACGTTACCATCCCTAGACTCAATATGCAGCATATTTGATGAAGAGACCAGACTGTACGGTAGTGTTACCGGTTGGCTCGACGGGAGTTGTGACAGGTTCGCTTGTTTTCTTCTGATCGCTCAATACCCGGGTGGCCATTACGTTTAGCTGACTTCTTACGGCTTGGGGGTGCTTAATATGATCATCACCCACTGCCGGCGTATTGACGCGTCTTAGAGTCCCACAATAGAGTTACCTAGTCCAGGTGAAACGATGTGGTGTGCTATGTGATATGCGCAGGGACCCGATTAAATGAGCGTATGTGATACCGTTTATTAATCGGGTGGTTTGCTATTGGTCGGATCGTATGAGATATGACCGGTTTGCTAAATCAAGTGTTGATTTAACATTGACCATTAGCATTTTCACTTTAGACCCTTTGTCATTTGTTGTATGCATGCATGTATGCACACGTTTACATTGATGCACATATGGATGTGCATGCACACATACTGTTAGTTATATGTATGCCCTAGAGGCCATTACTGTACATTGGATGTATATTGAAGTGGATGCTGGGACATATATAGTAGGACTTTCTTGCTCGACATGATAGTACGCTATCTGGTTGTTCTTTATCTTAACATGTATACTTTCTGCTTCTGTTACATGTTGATAAAGCCCTTAGGATGTGTACTCGACTTCCAGGACTATGATGTAGATCATACTAGTGGGGCCTGGGTAGTCCATGGGTACATCCTTCAATGTTCCTAGTCGTAGGAATATCGAGACGGGGCATCGATATTCCAGAGTAGACTAGCGTATATCTTCTCGACCCATGTGATGGGCGATGGATGATCCCATATCCATTGGTGTTTGACATCAGAGATGGTATGCGGGTGCTCAGTGGTGACTGGGTACACTGAACGGACTCGCCGAGAACTCCCAGATGGTATTATACTTTACGTCAGATGGCAGTTCTCTGGTGACACTGGTACAGCTTAGTCTGTTGACCCGAGATCGTCATAGAGTCTTGTGTGTCTCCCACTGTGCTTTGATTTCCACCCTACCACGGCTCTACTGAGTCGTGAAAACAGGTGGTTTTTGGGTATAGTCCCGATTCACATGGAGGCAATGAGCGATAGGAAGGGATTCGTCTATCCCGGTATTGGGGGTTGATGTTGCGCTATGCTCGACTGGCCATAACTGGAAATCCCTTGCCAGGATTGCACTGATTTACTGGTAAGTGTTATCAGTAGTTTCATGCTTGTTATGGACCTTATATCGGCATGACTTATCGAGCTACTGGGGTCTGACGTTTACCATCCCTAGGCGAGATATGCGACATATCAGACGAACAGACCGGACTGTGCGGTAAGTGTTACTGGTTGGATTCACAAGAGTGTGAGCGGGCTTGCTCGTTGATCTTCTGATCGCTCAATACCCGGGTGGCCGTTACGTTTAGCAGACCGCTTGCGGCTTGTGGGTGTTTGATATGATCATCACCTGCTGCCGGCGTATTGACGAGTCTTTAGAGTCCTACACAGAGGTTTCCTGGCTCAAGCAAAACGAAATAGGAGTGCATATGAGATTTGTGCGGGACCGAGAATAATACCAGTATGTGATACTGAATTCTATTCTCGCGATTTGTGTCATCGGACGGTTATATAAGATATAGCCGGGTTACCGAATCAAATGTTGATTCGATATATTGATACACTTGATATTAGTCGGTTATATGCAGTATGACCGGATCATTAAATCAAGTGTTGATTTAATGATTTAATGTATAATTATATATTTGATATATTGCTTTACATTAACTAGTATTGGTTCACTTAAGATTGATTTTCTCACTTGAATGTGCACATTGTTTATATGTGATATATGCAAGTGTACAAGTTTGTATCATGTTTGATGATACATACAAGGTGTGTGTATGAGACTTAAACCAAATTGAGGTTAAATTAGGGTTTACTAATTTCCTAACAAATAACAAAAGAAATAAGACTTTGTTCAAAGTTATCAAGCTTCATGAAGCTTGAAGAAACTTTGAGAAAGTCAATTCCTTTTGTCATTTCCTTAGGATGCTAGTTAACCCAACCATTAACCTAATACTTTGGTTAATTCTCTACACAAGTTAAGCATGAGGGCTTAACTCAACCATGGTGCCATAATTAAAAGGATAAGTTTCATTCTTTATTCATTATTCTCATCATTATTCCTTCTTCTTCTTCTTCTTCAAGAAGAAGAAAGCTTGCTACCTCTAATGGTGCCATGAGATTTAGAGTGAGAAATCCAATTCTAAAGTGAACCCACTTCCTATTTCTTCATCCTCTACAACTTGCCATGTAGTAGAGTGTGTTATCTTCACAAGTTTCATGACCTAGTGAAGATGGAACTTGAGTAAGAGTTGCCTCGACGTAGATCATCTTCGGCATCGAAGTCAACGACCTAGCCCGATCATTTCTCCGATGAAACCAACGCTAGAGTCCGGGATCCTGATGATCGCAGCGGAGGGACGTCATCATGGAGCTAAAGAAATGGAGGATCAGATCTACAAAGGTTATAATCCCTTTCACTTGTAGTTAAGTTGTTAACTTGCATAGTTTCGCCTTACCTCTAGTAACGATCTTGCTTAGGGTTTCTCGGCACTTGATAAAAATTTGATTTTGGCATGGTTGATCACTTGTAGAACCTCATGGGTGTGCCTAGGAACCCTACAGTGGTATCAGAGCCTAGCTAGAGCTTTAGGCGAAGTGTAGACGATGTTAGAAATCCGATCGAATCCCGAAACCCTAATTCATACCCTTTTCTGTCCTTTTTCTGAAAGTGTGGATTTTTCCAAATTAAAAATACTCAAAAAATTCAGCAGGGTTTTATAGGAATTAGAGTGAAACACGTGGCCCTGATTCCATCACATAGCCGCGGAACCGCGGCCTAACCCCTAGTTGGGCGGCGGTTCCGCGGCAAGAAAGTGGCATCTTACTCCACTGTTCGTACAGTAATGTCCACATGTTAGTCCTCTGTTTTCTGGGTAATTTTAATTTATACTCAAGAGTTGAGTTTTCTGGGTTGTATTGGGAGTTCGTCGATTTGATCGGAAAGTTTAACTTTGTCTGTGTTTTTCCGGATATTTTAGAACATGATAAAAGGTTCGACCGGATATGAATGACCCACGTTTTCCCCTGCCGGGAAATTTCCAAGTGTTGGATTTTTCTCGTAGTTTAAGAACGTCTAAGTAGTGCAAGTAACGCGATGGACCCTCTAGAAGACAACAAACCTTAACTCGATTATGTGACCTTCTTGAACTGCCCTTTGAACCTTAGGGTTTGGGGCAGTACGGCGTGCCACATGTGAAGCGTTGGCTTGACCCTTCTACGTCTGGACTGTTGGTACTGTGGCATGAAATGGATGTTTTTAAACTTATTTCATGTGTTGAGCTGTTTCGGGAAAACTTGGGTGTTTGATTGTTCGATCGGAAACTTTAACATTGTCTATTTATCTGGAATGTGATACAATAATTGGAATCAACAACATTTGAATGTTATAGACATAGCAGTTTAGTCTCATTTGAACGGTTGCCACGGAATTTTGATGTGATCAAAAGTCCGTCGCAATCGCGTAGCGTACGCGGATACTCGCCGGTAAACTTAATAGACAGCCACGCCCCATAGCCCCGACCAAGTGACTGTAGGAGAACCCCGTCGCCAAAAGCATCCGTTCGGGTGCTCGCGGCAGCGGTGTTTTGCCTTAGTGCACTTCGTCGACGGTATCGGGGGTGCGGCCATCTACTAAAGTTTGCGATGAGCATTCGATCAGGATGCCGGGAATCTTGTTGAATTGCCCGACTTGATATTGAAAAGTGTTTTCGATGATGAGACTAAAATGCGGGGTTTATAATTGTTAGGCATGCGATGTCTTAGGAATTCATTTGATTAGGCATGCGATGTCTAAAAAGTTTGCGGATTCCAACTGTTGTAGTTTTACACTTTCTTTTCTGTAACCGTAAGTGTAATATGTGATATCGCCGGTTTCGTTGCTATATGTCAACGACAATTAGGATGAGCATATTTACTTATGTTGATGACATGTGATGTTATGTGTTGCTGGATATGTTATATTGGATCGTCGTGTTTGAATAGCCGGGTTTTTTTTTATGTGAGATGAGTATTTTTCATTTTCATTCATGTAAAAACTTATATGTAATATTCTTTTATTGGGGCACTTCTAGGTTGCGGAAGATGTCACCGTTGATGTATATTATTTACTTTTCCGCATTAGGATAGACCCAAGGAGGGGAGCACAAGTAACCGGGTTCTAGGTTCCAGTGGGAGACCATCTCGAGGAGTCGAGTCCGGGTCTCCTAACCCTAGAATTGGTAGGGTTGCTTGCCGCTCTCGTAGGGGTCTAGGGGTGTGGGATTGGCTATTCATCACGACCGTGGAATCCGTGTTTTATTCAGGCTCAAAATAGTACACGGACGCCCTAGTATATCCAATATTTCATATGTTATTTTCTGCTGCGTTATCTGTGATGTGATCATGTGATTTGTTCAGATAGATATTGTATATAGTATATATGATATATTATATAGACGTTGCTTATGTTTTACACCCGCGCTAGCCCTGCCTCGCTCTGGCGTTAGTTACCTAACCTAATGGTGCAGACGGGACATCGAGGCGAATGCGGATGGCATAAGCGTACGTTATATTTATCTGTGATGTTTAGGTGGACTTAAATGATGGGACTTCATTAATGTGATTAATGAAAGAAAATAAACCTAAAAGATGTTGAGGAATCGAATTTCAAAAATAAAACAGGTAGCTACAGTTCTTTCTTTGCATCGCGGTGTTCCTTGTAGAACATCCTGCACCATATTCGATGAGGAAAGGGCCAAGATCCCTTCACCGGGAGTGACCCCTTTAGCAATAACTGGCAGATGCTACAACCCTCGGTTTGTCTTTTGATTGCTTCTATAGTTTTTGTTTTGCACAGCGGTATATATGATATATCCTGCACCTTATTCGATGAGGAAAGGGCCGACGATCCTTTCACCGGGAGTGACCCCTTTAGCAAAACAAGAAAAGCCTCAAAAATACTCCATTTAAAAACCATTTGATTCCGCAACGAGATCAAGTTCAAAGCGTTAAAGGTTTTCATAAAAGCCATCCGCAACCCTCTGTCATTTTAGGAAGTAGAGTACTTAGTATTCGTGCTGTGTTTGTTGACCATAGTCAAGACACAGTGTACGGTAGCTAAGTGATGTCTTCCTACACCGCATATGATGCGATTAGTTAGGACAGTCGCGTGACTTTGTTGACCTTAGTTAAGGGTCATGTGGGTGGGTTTAATTAATCACGAAATGACGGGTAGAGCTTGACTAGTGCTTATGATTTGTTGACCATAGTTAAGGTCATAAGTGCTAGGGGTAAAAACCTTTATCGGGAGTTTCAAGTGTTGAAATTTGCAATGAGATTGCATACCTTCTATATGATAGTTGGATCCCGATACCCACTGCGAGTAATTGTTACTCCTGGGAGAGTTTTGCACCTTACAATTAGCCGATCAAGTAGGTGTCTAGAAAGGTGTCAACGGGGTTACGCCCCTGGGAAAACGAGGTTTACTTTAATTAGGTCCGTGCGAAAGCACGGGGAACCTCCCTCAAAGTACCGACACTGGCCTGGCTGAAAGATTGGCGAACTTGTAGAGTGTAATTAATCCCGGCTAGTCTTTTCTTTTAGGGTTTGAAGGAAGATTTGATAAAAACAGTGGGAGCCATCCTGATTAGATAAAATAAATAACCAATCTAATCTTGCAAGAGCGCACGCAGAGTGTTTTCTTCTTTCTCTCTCCAGGTAGCGACCATGTCACGCCTTAATCAAGATAATAATATGGATGTATTGACCGAACCCGCTTGTTATACTGAGCTGGGGAACGTTGGTCCCGCTCCAACTTATAATTGTTATAAGACAGAGCAGGAAATAGAGGAATACCAGGATTCCCATGCCGCCCAAACGAAGAAAGTGCAAGAGATGCATCTACTTCGGGTGTGTTCATTACAAAGAATCGTTTCTCAGCATCTTCTACGTCCTAGGTATTAGATACTGGATCAGGATCCCGCAAATGTAATCCGTTACATGGGCTACAGAAAGGTAGAGAACTGAGAACGGGTGATAGGTTTCATGAGACAGAAAATGGTGCAAGTGTTGCAGCCAAGTCTGTTGGTCACTGTCACCCTGTATTTCCAAATACATTGATTCTGAACAAATGCTATTTGATACCGAACCTGATATACAAAATCATATCAATCTCTTTATTAGTAAAGAAGGATATAATTTTGTATTGTTGGATAATGTTTTGAACATTTCCTATTTCAAAAGTTGATCGGTTCAGGCACGTTATCTAAAAGCATTAACGTTCTAAATCAAACTACAGTTCCTAGTATACAGAACACACACAAGAAGAAGAGTTCAGAAATGAACGATTCCTTCTTGAGGTATTATAGACTAGGTCATACCAATGTGACCCGACTAGCTTAAGTTACATTTTAGATGCATATTTAAATCAGTTTGAATTTACATCTTGTGAAACTTGCAAGTCATGTCACAAAGATTAGATGACCATAGCTCTGTTTATTGGAAACAGAGAAAGAGTTAGTAAACTTTTGGGACTGATACATGATGATGTATGTAAGGTCCCCTGTCTACACATGCCAGGACCGGTTCTTTGTACTTCATTACATTCTCTGATGATATCTCAAGATTCAGTCATATGTTCCTGTTGAAACATAAGTCCGAAGCTTTTGATATATTCACAGAATATAAGTTAGAAGTAGAGAACCAAAATACGGGTATAAGTATTATGTCCTATGATAAGATTAGGGAGGAAAATACTTGTGCATGGAATTCCTGAACTATTCTAAAGGAGAATGCGATTCTCTCTCGGTGTTACTCCTCTGAATATACCACAGCACAATGGTGTATCGGGGCGGAGCAATCGCACCATATTAGATATGGTGTGCTCTATGATGAGTATTGCTGAGTTACCTGTTTCTTTTAGGGGGTTATGCACTTGAGAAGCTGCATACCTATTGAATTGGGTTCGATTCAAATCAGTGCCTACCACTCCATATAAGATATGGTATGGGAAGAGCCTATCTCTTAAGTAAGTTAAGATTTGGGATTGTTCGGCCTATGTCAAAAGCAAAATCTGGACAAGATCGAGGAAAGGTCAGTTCTGTAGAACTGGAAAGGTTCCAGCTATACAAACTGCAGCTGATGATTTGATAGAACCAAAGGATTCAATAGATTCCGACAAACCTCAGCCTCTCCGCCGATCTAGCAGGGTTCCTCATCCGCCTGAGAGATACTTCGGTTTCTCAATGACAGTGGGAGCGAGGATTGCATCATGAGATGATGGCCCAACTAGTTTCGAGCAGGTCATCAAGAGTGGGGACTCTGTAAGAATGGCTGGATGCTTAGCGATCTGAGATGGAATCCATGTACACCAACAAAGTATGGACTTTGGTTGCTATATCTGAAGGGTTAAATCCCCATCAGGAGAAAGTATATCTTGAGAAGATTACTTGGTGTAGATGGAAAAGTTGAGACTTTCAAAGCTAGACTTGTTAAAGGTTTTCGTCATCGACCAGGCGTGGATAATGATGAAACCTTTTTCAGTGGCTATGCTTAAGTCCATCCGGATCCTACTTGCCATTGCTACATACCATGACTACGATATCTGGTGGTTGGGTGCCATGACTACTTTTCTAAATAAAGATTTAGAAGAGAGCGTCTATAAGAACACAGCCAGAGGGCTTCGTAAACAGTGGGAGCAGCGGAAACGTGTGCAAGTTGCTTTACAGAATAAAACAGGCATCGCGGAGTTGGAACGTCTGTTTTGATGTGGTAGTCAAAGAGTTTGACTTCATCAAAATGGTAGATGAACCTTGTATATACAAAAGGGTAGTAGAGAGTAAGGTGGTCATCCTCGTATTGTACGTGGACGACATACTCTTGATAGGAAAAGAGTTTCCTATGCTACGCTCGGTCAATCTCCTCTTATCATATGGATTCTCCAATTAGGATAAAGGTGATACCTCCTAAATCCTATGATTTGGATCTATGAGATAGACCTAAATGGATGTTAGGCTTCTCACTAGGTTTAGTAAGATGGTATCAATCGATCCTGGGGAGAATCACTGGAAAAGTTCCAGGGTGATAAGGACGACTGAATGTCAGTCGCAGGCATTGTCTTTACCCTCAATGGAGGGACGGTATGTTGGAAGAGTTCCAAGCTAGATACCGTGGCAAACTAGACGATAAAGGCTGGTAACATCGCTATTAAAGATACTACCAAAGAGGCAGTTTGGGTGAATATTGGTTCATGAGATGAACTAGGTTCCTACCATTGTGTGACAATGGAAGTGTGGCTTTGGCCCAGGAACCCTGGTCCCATCAGTGATCAGACATATTCTGAGGCAGCATCACCTGATCATGGAGATAGTTGATCTCCAGGGTGATTGAGGTTAGGAGAGTAGACTCAGAGGAAAACACGGCGGATCCACCCACAAAGGCTTTTTCCCAAAGAGAGACTTATATGGGATGGTTGAATATTAGATACTACAACCACTGCTACAGATGGCCCTAGTGCAAGTGGGAGATTGTTAGTTATATGTATGCCCTAGAGGCCATTACTGTACATTGGATGTATATTGTAGTGGATGCTGCGACATATATAGGTAGGACTTTCTTGCTCGACATGATAGTACGCTATCTGGTTGCTCTTTATCTTAACATGTATACTTTCTGTCTCTCTGTTACATATTGATAAAGCCCTTAGGATGTGTACTCGACTTCCAGGACTATGATGTAGATCATACTAGTGGGGCCTGGGTAGTCCATGAGTACATCCTTCAATGTTCCTAGTCGTGGGAATATCGAGACGGGGCATCGATATTCCAGAGTAGACTAGCGTATATCTTCTCGACCCATGTGATGGGCGATGGATGATCCCATATCCATTGGTGTTTGACATCAGAGATGGTATGCGGGTGCTCAGTGGTGACTGGGTACACTGAACGGACTCGCCGAGAACTCCCAGATGGTATTATACCTTACGTCAGATGGCAGTTCTCTGGTGACACTAGTACAGTTTAGTCTGTTGACCCGAGATCGTCATAGAGTCTTGTGTGTCTTCCACTGTGCTTTGATTTCCACCCTACCACGGCTCTACTGAGTAGTGCAAACAGGTGGTTTTTAGGTACAGTCCCGATTCACATGGAGGCAATGAGCGATAGGAAGGGATTCGTCTCTCCCGGTATTGGGGGTTGATGTTGCGCTATGCTCGACTGGCCATAACTGGAAATCCCTTGCCAGGATTGCACTGATTTACTGGTAAGTGTTATCAGTAGTTTCATGCTTGTTATGGACCTTATATCGGCATGACTTATCGAGCTACTGGGGTCTGACGTTTACCACCCCTAGGCGAGATATGCGACATATCAGACGAACAGACCGGACTGTGCGGTAAGTGTTACTGGTTGGATTCACAGGAGTGTGAGCGGGCTTGCTCGTTGCTCTTCTGATCGTTCAATACCCGGGTGGCCGTTACGTTTAGCAGACCGCTTGCGGCTTGTGGGTGTTTGATATGATCATCACCTGCTGCCGGCGTATTGACGAGTCTTTAGAGTCCTACACAGAGGTTTCCTGGCTCAAGCGAAACGAAATAGGAGTGCATATGAGATATGTGCGGGACCGAGAATAATACCAGTATGTGATACTGAATTCTATTCTCACGATTTGTGTCATCGGACGGTTATATAAGATATAGCCGGGTTACTGAATCAAATGTTGATTCGATATATTGATACACTTGATATTAGTCGGTTATATGCAGTATGACCGGATCATTAAATCAAGTGTTGATTTAATGATTTAATGTATAATTATATATTTGATATATTTCTTTACATTAACTAGTATTGGTTCACTTAAGATTGATTTTCTCACTTGAATGTGCACATTGTTTATATGTGATATATGCAAGTATACAAGTTTGTATCATGTTTGATGATACATACAAGGTGTGTGTATGAGACTTAAACCAAATTGAGGTTAAATTAGGGTTTACTAATTTCCTAACAAATAACAAAAGAAATAAGACTTTGGTCAAAGTTATCAAGTTTCATGAAGCTTGAAGAAACTTTGAGAAAGTCAATTCCTTTTGTCATTTCCTTAGGATGCTAGTTAACCCAACCATTAACCTAATACTTTGGTTAATTCTCTACACAAGTTAAGCATGAGGGCTTAACTCAACCATGGTGCCATAATTAAAAGGATAAGTTTCATTCTTTATTCATTATTCTCATCATTATTCCTTCTTCTTCTTCAAGAAGAAGAAAGCTTGCTACCTTTAATGGTGCCATGAGATTTAGAGTGAGAAATCCAATTCTAAAGTGAACCCACTTCCTATTTCTTCATCCTCTACAACTTGCCATGTAGTAGAGTGTGTTATCTTCACAAGTTTCATGACCTAGTGAAGATGGAGCTTGAGTAAGAGTCGCCTCGACGTAGATCATCTTCGGCATCGAAGTCAACGACCTAGCCCGATCATTTCTCCGATGAAACCAACGCTAGAGTCCGGGATCCCGATGATCGCAGCGGAGGGACGTCATCACGGAGCTAAAGAAGTGGAGGACCGGATCTACAAAGGTTGTAATCCCTTTCACTTGTAGTTAAGTTGTTAACTTGCATAGTTTCGCCTTACCTCTAGTAACGATCTTGCTTAGGGTTTCTCGGCACTTGATAAAAATTTGATTTTGGCCTGGTTGATCAGTTGTAGAACCTCATGGGTATGCCTAGGAACCCTACACATACATGCATACACATTTCTATCATGGTTGTTGATATATTGGATGGTGGCAATATAAGACTCACACCTTAATAAATATGTTGATATTTATTTTTGGAGCTAGTGGAAATGGAAATAATTCATGGTTAATTATTTTATTCATCCACTAAACCTTTAGTTAACCATGGGTTATTTTTCCATGGCCATTCTTGCACCAAAAAGAAATATCTATATATTTATTAACTAGGGTTAAAGATGAGAAGAAGAAAATATATATATTTTCTGTTCTCATTTTTATCCTTAAGATTATCATTATCTTGAGCTCTTTCATTTTGCTGTTCATGTTAGAATTTTGCATTATTATATTCCCCATTCTTAATCATATTACAAATAAATAGGTGCTTTTGATCCATGTCTGTTTAATGGTTGCAGGTTACAGGTTCTCAGAACAATACAATGAAATTCAGGAAAAGACGCTACAAATATGAGACTACGACCAATAAATAGATAAATTTGTTGTAGGACTACGGTAGCGCCCCCTCCGTCTATCCGAGGCCAAAATGCGGAAACGAAAAATTTTCTTGACTTTAAACCGGCACTACCGCATCCTAAAAACCTGGATCGTAACCATTAACCTACAACTAGCTATCAAGAGAAGGGGTAGAGAGTTATACCGAGCGATCCGTGTCCTTCGGTCTTCAGCCTCCACTCCGATCTCCTCGCGGAATCTCCGGTCTTCATCTCCTCGTCGGAACGGGCACCACATTGCCGGGTTCTTTTACGGGCTCCCACCTCTAGACCGAGGTAACTCGAGCACGAAGTTGGCGAGTCGATGTGCCTAAGGATGCTGTAGGCTAAGTGTAGCAAGCTTGTCTCATGGGGTTGTGAAGTTGCCATAAAGATGATGGAGGTGAAGATGAACTTTGGAGAGAGGTTGATGAATATATGTAGCAAGCAAAATAAGAACAACAAATTTCCCTCATCACAAAATTGAATCCCGTCTTCTCTCATCAAGTGGCCGCCCTATATATGGGGGAGGGAAAATAACTAAGGGGGGGTGAGCACAAGAGGAGTGGGGTGACCATAAGAAAAGAGATGGGTGATAATGAGGAGAAAAGGTCACAACAATTTCTAATCAAATCCCATCTCATTAATTGCAAAGGAAATGATCACAAGAGAATCTAAAGATGCTATCATAAACCCTCATTTACAAATAAACCCTCCACAATTGCTAATTTGCAAATTAGCCCCTCCATCATAAAAGTCCGGCCGTGAAGGAACAAAGGAAAACTGGCCGAAACGGAATACAAACTGGCAACTTCAGAAAACTAATCCCGTAATAAATTACAGGAAAACCCCACGACTGTATATACATACCTGCATTTGTATTCCCACTGAATACAAATGCAATGAGACAAAATCTACATTGTACAATACTAGGATCCGGCTTAAACCAAAGCCCGCTAGTATTATCCGTCCGATCATGATCCGTGCAATACCGTACGTATATGATCGAACCCTGCCATATCTCCATACGGCCTCTACAGAGTTTCGCCCGAAACTTGAGAAAACGGTCCGTGGGGGACTCTAAAGACTCGTCAATAATTTGGCTGTGGATTTAACCACTAGCACGTCAGAGGTATTAGCCATACGTGACGGGCTACCAGCTATTGACCAAAAGGGACATCGATGAGCGAACTCATCCTGACACCCTACTGAGCCTGTCAGTGACAATATCCGTACAGTCTGGTCCGTTCGTCTATGAGTATCGCATGGCGGGCCTAGGGGGTTGGTAAAAGTCAGACCCCCAAAAGCGGTACTAGTCGTGTCGGAGTGTAGCCCAGAACACCCTGAGATACTAATGGAATACCTACCAGTAAATCTCCTGCCTCGGCCGAGGGTTTTATGTAATGGCTCTCCTAGACACAGCGCGAACTCACCCCCAATTCCAGGAGAGACGAACCCCTGCAGATCCGCTCACTACCCCCATATGGCTTGGGACTGTACCTAACTAAAACCTGTTTGCACGACTCCTTTGAGCCGTGGTAGGGTAGTAATCAAAGTACAGTGGGAACTCATACGAGACAAATGACGATCCCAGGTCGATGAACTAACCTGTACACATGTCACCAGGGAACTGCTATCTGACGTCTGGTATAAGACCAACTAGCATGTTCCCGGCGAGTCCAGTCCGGTGTACTCATAACCCAATGAGCACCTGTATACATCTTAGGTGAACCAACTGACACCAGTGGCTTGTGAGACCGGCCACCGCCCCTCGTCGGGGTCTCGACTGTATACACCAGTCTACTCTGGAGTATCGATGCCCTGTCTCGAAAACTCCCACGACTAGGGACCTTTTAAGGATGTGCTTATATACCCCAGCTCCCACGTATATGATCGCCATCATACTGCTGGCCGTCAAGCAAGAATCTTAAGGGCTCTATCAACGTGCAATAGTGGCCTGTAAGGTGACCTGAAACAGTACACGATGATAAAGATAAACCAGATAGCATACTATCATCTTGAGTAAGACTGTTCTAACGGTATAGGTCCTCTCTCAATCATTGCAATCACTTGCCTGTGATCCAATAATTGACTCTGAGGGCACTATCTCCAACAATCTCCCACTTGCACTCAAGGCTAATTATCGCGATGTCGCATACTCACAGCCCGTGTGATACCGAACACCCAACTCCTCTACTAATCAGTCTTACAAAACCCGCTTGCGAAACTAATGCGTTCGAGGAATAGCCTCAGTGAGTGGATCCGCTCTAATGTTTCTTTCTATGTCTCTCTTCATCTCAAGTTCGCGGAGAAAGCCATCTCCCGAAATGAGCAATATCTGTATTAGAATGTGTCTGGATATCTGATGGGACCTAGTTCATAAATGAACTCCAAATCCAAACTTCTCAGACTGTATCATCAACTGAACTTAATCAGTATCCTGCGCCATGCCTCCCTCAGTATCCGCTGTTGGAGATAGTGCCTTCAAAGTCAATTATTGGATCGCAGGTACGTGATTGCAATGATTGAGGCAGGACCTATACCGATATGACAGTCTTGCTCGAGATGATAATATGCTATCTGGTTTGTCTTTATTCTCGTTTACATGCTTTAGTTCACTATTGCATGATGATAGAGCCCATATGATTCTTGTTTGACTGTCAGCAGTATGATGGCGATCATATAAGTGGGAGCTGGGGTCTGTAAGCACATCCTTAAAGTGTCCCTAGTCATGGGAGTTTCGAGACAGGGCATCGATACTCCAGAGTAGACTAGTGTATACAGTTGAGACCCCGACGAGGAGCAATGGCCGGTCTCATAAGCCATTGGTGTCAGTTGGTTCACCTAAGATGTATACAGGTGCTTATTGGGTTATGAGTACACCGGACAAGACTCGCCGGGAACATGCTAGTTGGTATTATACATATCGTCAGATAGCAGTTCCCTGGTGACATGTGTACAGGTTAGTTCATCGACCTGAGGTCGTCATTTGTCTCGTGTGAGTTCCCACTGTGCTTTGATTTCTACCCTACCATGGCTCAAAGGAGTCGTGCAAACAGGTCTTTTTTGGGTACAGTCCCGAGCCACATGGAGGCAAGTGAGCGGATCGGCAGGGGATTCGTCTCTCCCGGTATTGGGGGTGAGATCGTGCTGTGTCTAGGAGAGCCATTACACAAAGCCCTCGGCCGAGGCAGGAGATTTACTGGTAGGTACTCCAGTAGTATCTCAGGGTGTTCTGGGCCACTCTCTGACACGACTTATACTACTATTGGGGGTCTGACGTTACCAGCCCCTAGGCCGATATGCGATACTCATAGACGAACGGACCAGACTGTAAGTATATTGTCACTGTTAGGCTTAATAGGGTTTATGGATGAGTTCGCTCGTCAGCTTCCCTTCCAATCAATACATAGGCAAACCGTTACGTACACCTTGTACTTCTGACGTGCTAGTGGTTATACCCGGTGCCAGTGTGTTGATGAGTCATTAGAGTCCCCCACATACACTTTCCCAAGTTCGGACGAAACGTTGTAGAGGCCGTATGGTTTTATGGCAGGGTTCGGAAAATGCACGTGCGTTTTCGCACGTGTCGTTTTTCGGGCAGATAATACCGGTCGGCTTTGGTTTAAGCCGGATCCGAGTATTATACTTAGTAGATATAATATCTTTGTCTCAGTTGCATTTGTATTCGGTCGTAATACAAATGCGGGTATGTTTATACTGATACGGGGTTATCCTGAAATCCGTTTCGGGATCACTTTTGGAAGTTTCCAGTTTCCAGTTTTCTATCAGCCGTATTTAACATTCGGTTAAATACGGATTTATCTTTTCTTGAGATGAGTGTGGAAGCTTCTAGATGGTGACTGGGCTAGTGAGTCATTAGTGCTTTAAATGGTCATTTAATGTTTTGGTGACTAAGGGTTATGATTCATTGTTTCTTTTAATGAGTTCTTACTAGGTGTTTAATGACTCATTCTTTCTCCTTTAATGGCAGATCCGGGTTATAGTACGCGATAGCGCCAGTTGTAAAAAGTTTTTCTTCTGCATTTGGCGTCTGTTAGACGGCCGGGGCGCTACCGTGGACTTACAGTGGTATCAGAGCCACACCATTAAGCTATACTAACTTGTGCTAACACGTTTAAAAGATCGATCGAACGGAATTTCCGAAATCGTAATTTTATGCACACTAAGTTTCTGTCGATTTTTCAAAGGGCCTAAAAATAATTTTGCATATCACAGAAATGCGTGCAGGGTTTTCTGAGCATACTGGAAAAATTTGGGCATGTGATCCCACAAGACCACCGCGGATCCGCGGTCAAACCTAGGTTTGACCGCGGAACCGCGGCGCTTTAGTGGGAACAGTGCACCAACTTTTTCCAGAGAGCTTCTTTGTGGATATTGTGGGTTTTGAAATAGTTCTTTTGGTCCCAGATTTGGTTACTGTACAGCAGATGTACGTGGGGCCCACTTCGGGAAGTTTTGTCGATCGAAATTTTAAACTTGTTAGTATGCAGTAACTTATTTTATATCTCCGACCGGGAATGTCATTTGATCGGTAAACCACATCTAATTGCTATAGTTCTTTTAGACGGGTTTGCGAACGTGACATTCGCGTTGATGTTCTGTGTTGTGCTGTGATGTTGAGGATTTGTCGTGGTGAATAGCAGTGTGCAATGGTAGTGCAATTTGGATTTATTTGTACATTTGATATTGCGGGGCGAGCGTCCAACATGTGGACTGACGTCACTGCCTGTTTGTATAATATTCTTTTTAGGGCATGATCGGGTAGAGGTCGATGTACCCGTTATACATATTTTTATTTCTGTACTAGGTTTATCCCGCGAAAGAGTTCACGGATAGCCGGGTTCTGGAGGGCAACGGGTCCGTATCTCATGGCTTTGAGAGGCAGAGGGACCTCACTCTAGAATTGGCAGACTATTCGCCGCACTCGTAGGGGGTACAAGTTGACCCAAGAGGGGTGCTCAATTTACCGGATTCCGTGAAGTGCCGGGTGTTCCATTCACTATGCTGTGGGGGACTATCTCGCTTCAGGTTTTGGCGGGTAACTTGCCGCACCCGTAAGGGTCTAGGTTTCATTGCACATGCTATCCACATGACCAGGGGAACGTCGGGTTTCAGTAGCGGCTCCTTGGTTTAGGAGAGTACACCTATTACGCTTATTGGATAGTCTTATTCCAAACCATAGGCAGGTGCCGAAAGGTAGGGAATGAAGAAAACCAATTAGCCTAAGTAGGGTGTACAGAAGGTAATAACTAAAGACAAAATAAAGGGATTAGAAAGAGGGCAAAGTAAATTGCGACTGTTATCATTCACGACCAAAACACGTACTTCATCGCTACTCCAATTTCACCTTTGCTTTTTCCCCAGTTCGGGATAAATAGAATAATGTATTATTCAGTTGTCTTTTATCATCACCTTTTCTCAAGTTGCGAGTACTCCTTGGTTTAGGAGGGTACACCTATTATACTTACTGGATAGTCTTCTTCCAAACCATAGGCTGGTGCCGAACGGTAGGGAAGGAAGAAAACCATTTAGCCTAACGATGGTGTACAGAAGGTAACGACTAAAGACAAATAAAGGGATTTGGAGAGATGGCAAAGAAATATACAGTTATAGTCATGAATTGGATTATGGAAGAGGCATTACTAGGAATACCAGGATACCCCTACAAAACATTTTCATGATTCAGTGCATTGTTAAAGGAAAAACAGTTTTCCCGATTACATACTTACTCCAGGGTATGTATTTACCAGGTTTCATTCTCATATCTGTGTGGTTTTATAGATGATGAGTGGGAGTAAGTTATTAGAAATTGGGTGATCATCCTCATTATATCGAAATTCGTTGTAATTGGTGATATTTGAGGAAATCGCCTGGGTACAGTTTTCAACCTGCAATGCACAGGTTTTTGAGTTATTCAACTCAGCGGACTTATACAGAGTATTGTATGTTGTCCAGTGTCCGTAAGGACAAAGGGGTAGGTCCTCGTACTATGTTCTGTTTACTTATGACTTCTCTAGTTTTTTAGACAAGTATTTCGTAGAAATACAATGTCAAAATTTTGAGAAGTTGTGGGTATAAGAATAAAGTAGAGAACCAGGTATCGCACGTATCGGGATTCTTCAAAGAGATCGAAGATAGGGATTCTTGTGATTGGTATTCAGTTGATAGTAATGATTTTAAGAAACTTGTTTCTCTTTCAGGTTACTCATAATTGGATGGATTCCTAAGTTGAGTAATGCTGATTAGCCTCTTTCCATTAAGTTGATAGGCACTGGAAACAGCTGCATGATTTGAATCTGGTTCCAGTTAAATTAGTGCCTCTATTTCTATATTGTATATAGAATGGTTCATATCTTAACGATGTTAAGGTACGGGGAGTTTTCTGGCTTATGCTTAAAACCAGACTCTGGATAACTCAAGGTACGTTTCTGTAATGGCAGTTTGTGGGTTGACCCGGGCTATGTCTAGGGTTGACATTTCTACCATCTGGAAGATCAATAGTGATATTGTTCTTGACTCGCCACAGTTTTAGTAAAATGGATTTTTTCAGAAAACAATAGTGGGAGTATGGTAGAACTGGAAGTGATTCCAGAACCGCAAACAATTACGGAAAATTTAATAGGACCTATATATTCAATAAGGTTTGACATTCCAATAGACACTCTGCAGATATGGTGGGTAACCTCAGACACCCGAGAGGTACTCCGGTAGCCTCAAGGACGGTGATAGGGAGGTTCTTGTTTACCCAGACTTGACACTACGGTTGTTCCAGGCTATGAGACCCGGCAGGAGAATAAGTATAGCGTCGTTTTAAACTAGCTTTAGAAGTGTACGTACATATTATTCTGCCAGAGGGTTATCGTAGTAAGTGGGAGCAGCGGAAGCATAGTGGGCAAGTTGCTTATGTCTATTTATAGACTTCAGCAGTTATAGCGGAGATAGATCATCTAAATTTGATGAGACAGTCATGGCTTTGACTTCATCAGAATAGGGGATGGATCATTTGAGAAGGTAGTAGGGTATGATGTCCTGGTATTTGGATGATATACACAGAGTAGGAAGTAGAATTCCTATACTACGATCGGTTGTACTTTGGTCATCACATAGTTGTTTCTCCACAAAGGATATGGATGTAATATCTGACATTCTGGTTACTAGATCTATGGTTTTAGATCTAGATTTTGGTAGTTTCCCAATGTGGGTACTTTGACAGTATTCTAATAGTATTTTAGAATAGATGACTCCTGCCATGGTGGTGTACCTGCAGGTAATGGAGTCACCCTCTCTAAAGGTGTTTTATAGACTAAAAGGGAGAGGGATGTGCATGATTGGCAGATCACTTGCTTAGGCAATTGAGTCAATCATGAGATGTCAAGTACCACACCAGATGTTGTTTTTGCACTAGATGCGATAAGTTTATATTAATCCAATCCTGGAGAAACATAAGAAAGCAGTTTTAGAACATGAGTGTATGTTCTACGGATTTGATGAAGGCAGCCTCCTTCGGGAGACGGTTATCATTCCAGGCTTCCAAGGTGACATGGATGACAGAGTGATTGTCAGAGTTATAGTTTTTCCTCTGACGAGGCACAGTATTATGGACAGGTGGTCCAAGAGTATACTGTGGGAGGCATGGTGCTGGATACTGATTAGGTTCAGTTATCGATACAGTCTAAGAAGTTTGGATATGGAGTTCATTTATGAACTAGGTCCCATCAGATATTCAGACATATTCTAAGACAGGTATTACTCGATTCGGGAGATGGCTTTCTCCGCGAACTTGAGATTAAGAGAGACATAGAAAGAAACATCAGGGAGGATCCACTCACTGAGGCTATTTCTCGAACACAAGAGTTTTACAAACTAGCTTTATGAAACTGATTAGTAGAGGAGTTGGATGTTCGGTATCACACGGGCTGTGAGTATGCGACATCGTAATAATTAGCCTTGAGTGCAAGTGGGAGATTGTTGGAGATAGTGCCCTCAAAGTCAATTATTGGATCGCAGGTACGTGATTGCAATGATTGAGGGAGGACCTATACCGATATGATAGTCTTGCTCGAGATGATAGTATGCTATCTGGTTTGTCTTTATCTTCGTTTACATGCTTTAGTTCACTATTGCATGATGATATAGCCCATAGGATTCTTGCTTGACTGTCAGCAGTATGATGGCGATCATATACGTGGGAGCTGGAGTCTGTAAGCACATCCTTAAAGTGTCCCTAGTCGTGGAAGTTTCGAGACAGGGCATCGATACTCCAGAGTAGACTAGTGTATACAGTCGAGACCCCGACGAGGGGCAATGGCCGGTCTTACAAGCCATTGGTGTCAGTTGGTTCACCTAAGATGTATACAGGTGCTCATTGGGTTATGATTACACCGGACAGGACTCGCCGGGAACATGCTAGTTGGTATTATACAAATCGTCAGATAGCAGTTCCCTGGTGACATGTGTACAGGTTAGTTCATCGACCTGAGGTCGTCATTTGTCTCATGTGAGTTCCCACGGTGCTTTGATTTCTACCCTACCACGGCTCAAAGGAGTCATGCAAACATGTCTTTTTTGGGTACAGTCCCGAGCCACATGGAGGCAAGTGAGCGGATCGGCAGGGGATTCGTCTCTCCCGGTATTGGGGGTGAGATCGCGCTGTGTCTAGGAGAGCCATTACACAAAGCCCTCGGCCGAGGCAGGAGATTTACTGGTAGGTACTCCAGTAGTATCTCAGGGTGTTCTGGGCCACTCTCTGACACGACTTATACTACTATTGGGGGTCTGACGTTACCAGCCCCTAGGCCGATATGCGATACTCATAGACGAACGGACCGGACTGTATGTATATTGTCATTGTTAGGCTCAGTAGGGTTTATGGATGAGTTCGCTCGTCAGCTTCCCTTCCAATCAATACATAGGCAAACCGTTACGTACACCTTGTACCTCTGACGTGCTAGTGGTTATACCCGGTGCCAGTGTGTTGATGAGTCATTAGAGTCCCCCACAGACACTTTCCCAAGTTCGGGCGAAACGTTGTAGATGCCGTATGGTTTTATGGCAGGGTTCGGAAAATGCACGTGCGTTTTCGCACGTGTCGTTTTTCGGGCAGATAATACTGGTCGGCTTTGGTTTAAGCCGGATCCGAGTATTATACTTAGTAGATATAATATCTTTGTCTCAGTTGCATTTGTATTCGGTCGTAATACAAATGCGGGTATGTTTATACTGATACGGGGTTATCCTGAAATCCGTTTCGGGATCACTTTTGGAAGTTTCCAGTTTCCAGTTTTCTATCAGCCGTATTTAACATTCGGTTAAATACGGATTTATCTTTTCTTGAGATGAGTATGGAAGCTTCTAGATGGTGACTAGGCTAGTGAGTCATTAGTGTTTTAAATGGTCATTTAATGTTTTGGTGACTAAGGGTTATGATTCATTGTTTCATTTAATGAGTTCATACTAGGTGTTTAATGACTCATTCTTTCTCCTTTAATGGCAGATGCGGGTTATAGTACGCGATAGCGCCAGTTGTAAAAAGTTTTTGTTTCGCATTTGGCGTCTGTTAGACGGCCGGGGCGGTACCGTGGACTTACATCCGCTTGGACCACCTGTCCAAAATACTGCCCCTCGTCAGAGGGAAAACTATAACTCTGACAGACACTCTGTCATCCAGGTCACATTGGAAGCCTGGAGTGATAACTGTCTCCCGAAGGAGGATGCCGTTATCATATCCCTAGAACATCCACTTTTGTTCTAAAACTGCTTCCGATCGTTTCTCCAGGACTGGATTAATATCCTATGTGGAGAAACCACTGTGTGACAACCAAAATATAACCGACCGTAGTATAGGAATTTCACTTCCTACTCTGTGTATGTCATCCAAATACCAGGACATCACACCCTACTACTTTCTTAACAGATCCATCCCCTATTCTGATGAAGTCAAACCTATGACTGTGACATCAGAAATAGATGATCTATCTCCACTATATCTGCTTTCAGTCTATAAATAGACATAAGCCACTTGTCCACTATGCTTCCGCTGCTCCCACTGACTACGACAACCCTCTGGCAGAGTCATATAGACGTGCACTTCTAAAGACAGTTCAGAATGACGCTATACTCATCCTCCTGCCGAGTCTCACAGTCTGGAACAACAGAAACGTGCCTTGAGTTGTCCAGTGTCTGGTTTTAAGCATAAGCTGGACAACTCCCCGTACCTTAACAATGTCAAGATATGAACTGTTCTATATCCAATACAGAAACAGAGGCATTGATTTAATTGAACCAGATTCAAATCATGCAGCTGTCTCCAGTGCATGCCAACTAAATGGACGGAGGCCGATCAGCGTTACTCAACTTAGGAGTGCTTCCAATTATGAGTAACCTGAAAGAGAAGCAAGTTCTCTTAATTATTACTATCAACTGAATACCATACACAAGTATCTACATCTTCGATCACCTTGAAGAATCTTGATACTTGCAACGCCTGGTTCTCTACTCTATTCTTATACCTATAACTTCTCAAAACTTGGACCTTGTGTTTCTACGAAACACATGTCTAAGACCCAGAGAAGTCACAAGTAAACAGAATCTAGTACGAGTACCTACCCCTCTGTCCTAATGGACACTGGACAACATACAATACTCTGTATAAGTCCCTTAAGTCTAATGATTCATTCCCTGTGTGTCGTAGGTTGAAAACTGTACTTATGGTTAAGAAGAATTACACCGCTGTTTAATGCTCCTTACCTAACCATCCACAGATATAGGTAAATGTCACCGACATAATTTTAAAAAGTTATATCTCACTTTATGAAAATAAACGTACAGATATATCAATTTGAAATTGGTGCATTTCAACGGATATTCAAAACCAAATATTTGCCGTCCGGCAAACAACCCAGGCGATTTCCTCTAATATCACCAATTATAATGAATTCCGATATAATGAGGATGATCACCTAATTCCTAATAACTTACTCCCACTCATCATCTGTAAAACCATACAGATGTGAGAATCATACCTGGTAAATACATACTCTGGAGCAAGTGTTAATTGGGAAATCAGTTTTCTTTTAACAGTACACAGTGAAACTGAAACATTGAAATGTTTCGTAGGGGTATCCGGGTATTCCTATTAATGCCTCTTCCATTATCCAGATTCACAACTGTAACCGTATATTTCTTTGCCACCTCTCCAAATCCCTTTATATGTCTTTAGTTGTTACCTTCTGCACACCCCTTTAGGCCAAATGGTTTTCTTCCTTTCCTACCGTTCGGCACCAGCCTATGGTTTGGAAGAAGACTATCCAATAAGCATAATGGGTGTACTGTCCTAATCCTAGGAGCACTCGCAACACGAGAGAAGGTAAAGATAAAAGACACCTGAATAATCCTTATTCCTATTTCTCCTAAACCAGAATCCATCCCCGAACTGGAACAAGTTCCTTTTGAGTTCGTATATAACCATACGATGGAATATCCAAATAACTGTGGATCTTCGTAGTGATACGGAGTGTCCTGGAGAAATACAAAGGTGAAGTGGGAGTGGTAATGAAATACTTGGTTTGGTCGTGAATAGCAGTCGCAATTTACTTTGCCCTCTTACTAATCCCTTTATTTGTCTTTACCTAATACCTTCTGCACACCATCGTTAGGCTAATTGGTTTTCTCCATTCCCTACCGGTCGGCACCTGCCTATGGTTTGGAAGAAGACTATCCAATTTGCGTAATAGGTGTACTATCCTAATCCAAGGAGCACTCGCAACCTGAGAGAAGGTAAAAGGAAAAGACAACTGAATAGTCCTATTCGTTTTCTCCAGAACCGGAAACCATCCTCGAATAAATTCCTTCGAGTTCGTATATAACCATACGATGGTTTTATCCAATGGAAGTGGACGTTCGTAGTAATACGGGTTGTCCTGGAGAAAAGGGTAAAAGTAGGAGCGGCAATGAGGTATGCAACTCTGACAATCCAAAAGCCAGTGTTTAAGAAGGTTCAGTCAACTTGGTCACTGAGTCATAGTCAAGGGTCGGGCCATGGTCGCTGCCGAAGAGAGAGAGAAAAGAAACACTCAGCATGCACTCTAACCAAGATCAGAATGGTTATCATTTTATCTAATCAGGAAACCTCCCACTGTACCGTCAAATTCTCCTCCAAACCTGAAAGAAGAATTAGTCGGGATCACCCGAGGAGTAAACCAACTCATCAGTGGGAATCGGGATCCAACTTCATCGCATGACAACGTGACGGAATCCACTCACGTTATCACACTCCAGAAGGTATGCGCATATCTGGCAAGTTTCAGTTTCTTTAGAAACTCCCGATGTGTGTTTTTACCCCAAGCGGCTTATGACCTTGACTAGGTCAACAAACCATAAACCGCTAGTCAAGTTCTACCCGTCATTATTCTGGATTGCATTAAACCCATCCGTACGTGCCCTTGACTAGGTCAACAAGGCCGCACGACTGTCCTAACCAATCCCATTAATATGCCACAAACAAACACTACTTAGCTACCGCACACTACGCCTTGACACAGTCAACAAACGCAGCACGAATACTAAGTAATACTTGTAAGAAATGACGGAGGGCTGCGGCTGGTTTTTGGCAAAAAACCTTTAACGTAATGAACTTGATATCGTTGAAGGAACCGCATAGTTTTTTATAAAAATATAGTGGCGAAAACCTTTACTAAAGAGGTCACTCCCGGTGAAGGGATCTCGGCTCTTTCCCCGTAGAATGAGGTGCTGGATATTCCAACTGAATACCACGATGCAAAGCAAAAGGAAATCGGCTATAGTGAAGTTATTGCCCTGACGTAAACTTCTGTCTAAGGGGTCACTCCCGGTGAAGGGATCTCGACCCTTGCCTCGTCGACTAAGGTGCTGGATATTCATAACCGAATACCACTGTGCAAAACAAAAGAGAACGTCCTTGCAATAACAGCTTTTTTTGAAAAATGTTCCAACAACATCAGAAAAGGTTTGTTTAGCTTGCATTGATCTGAATCAACGCAGTCCCATCAATTGATCACACCGATAAAGAACGAAAATAATGATGTACGTAGATGTACGTATATGCCATCCGCATTCGCCACTGGGTCCTGTCATCACCCGTTAGGTTACTTAACTAACGACAGAGCGGGGACTGGACTAGCGCGGATGCAAAACATATACAACATCTACTAGTATATATATCAATATATAATATTCGCTCAAGGCGTGATAAAATGCAACATCACAGAAATGTAACCAGCATCACAGAACAATACAGATATCTGGGATCCCCGGGTTTCATAGAGCTGCTACTAAAACCTGACGTTCCCCTGGTCGTATGGATAGCCTGTGCAATGAAATCCTAGACCCCTACGGGCGCGGCAATTTATCCGCCAAAACCTGAAGCGAGGCAGCCCCCTTCAACAACGTGAATGGACCACCCAGCACTTCACGGAATCCGGTAACTTGGGCACCCCTCCTTGGGTCAACCTGTACCCCCTACGAGTGCGGCGAATAGCCCGCCAATTCTAGAGTGAAGCCCCCTCCGTCTCAACGCCATGAGATGCGGGCCTGTTGCCCTCTAGAACCCGGCTATCCGTGCACCCCTCCGCGGGGTAATCCTAGTACAGAAAGTAAAATATACATACAACGGGTACATCGACCTCAGCTCGGTCGTGCCCCAAAAGAATAATATATAAACAGGCAGTGACGGCAGTCCACATGTTGGACGCTCGTACCGCAATATCAAAAGTACATAAATAACCAAACTGTACTACCATTGCATCCAGGCTATCCACCACGACAAATCCGCAACATCACAGCACAACACAGAACATCAACGTGAATGTCACGTTCGCAAATCCGTCTAAAAGAGCTATAGCAGTTAGACAGGATTTACCGATCAAATGATATTCACGGTCGCAGATATAATGTAAATACTGTGAACTAACATGTTTAAAATTTTTGATCGACAAAAATTCCTGAAGTGGGCCCCAAGCACAACTGTAGCACTCAAAATAAATCTGGGCCCAAACAGAATATACCAAAAACCCCAAAACCAAATTTAAAGAGCTCTGTAGAAAATTGGTATGGTGATTACACGATACAGCGGTGGAACCGCGGCCAGAACAGGGGTTTGGCCGCGTTTCCGCGGCCATGCTACAGTATCACAGTACCATTTTTCACAGAATTTTTAAAATTCCCTGCATGTATTTCTGCAACACTCCAAATAATTTTTCAAGCCAAAAACAATTCGACAGAAAACTGAACTTTGAATATGCGGTTTATGGAATTTTCGTTCGATCGAACTTGTAAACACGTTAGAGCAAGCTAGACTAGGTTAATGGCGTAGCTCTGATACCATGTAGGACTACGGTAGCGCCCCGGCCGTCTATCCGAGACCAAAATGCGGAAACGAAAAATTTTCTTGTCTTTAAACCGGCACTACCGCATCCTAAAAACTCGGATCGTAACCATTAACCTACAACTAGCTATCAAGAGAAGGGGTAGAGAGCTATCTGAGCGATCCGTGTCCTTCGGTCTTCGGCCTCCACTCCGATCTCCTCGCGGAATCTCCGGTCTTCATCTCCTCGTCGGAACGGGCACCACATCGCCGGGTTCTTTTACGGGCTCCCACCTCTGGACCGAGGCAACTCGAGCATGAAGTTGGCAAGTTGACGTGCCTAAGGATGCTGTAGGCTAAGTGTAGTAAGCTTGTCTCATGGGGTTGTGAAGTTGCCATAAAGATGAACTTTGGAGAGAGGTTGATGAATATATGTAGCAAGCAAAATGAGAACAACAAATTTCCCTCATCACAAAATTGAATCCCGTCTTCTCTCATCAAGTGGCCGGCCCTATATATGGGGGAGGGAAAATAACTAAGGGGGTGAGCACAAGAGGAGTGGGGTAACCATAAGAAAAGAGATGGGTGATAATGAGGAGAAAAGGTCACAACAATTTCTAATCAAATCCCATCTCATTAATTGCAAAGGAAATGATCACAAGAGAATCTAAAGATGCTATCATAAACCCTCATTTACAAATAAACCCTTCACAATTGCTAATTTGCAAATTAGCCCCTCCATCATAAAAGTCCGGCCGTGAAGGAACAAAGGAAAACTGGCCGAAACGGAATACAAACTGGCAACTTCAGAAAACCGATCCCGTAATAAATTACAGGAAAACCCCACGACTGTATATACATACCCGCATTTGTATTCCCACTGAATACAAATGCAATGAGACAAAATCTATACTGTACAATACTAGGATCCGGCTTAAACCAAAGCCCGCTAGTATTATCCGTCCGATCATGATCCGTGCAATACCGTACGTATATGATCGAACCCTGCCATATCTCCATACGGCCTCTACAGCGTTTCGCCCGAAACTTGAGAAAACGGTCTGTGGGGGACTCTAAAGACTCGTCAATACTTTGGCTGCGGATTTAACCACTAGCACGTCAGAGGTATTAGCCATACGTGACGGGCTACCAGCTATTGACCAAAAGGGACGTCGATGAGCGAACTCATCCTGACACCCTACAGAGCCTGTCAGTGACAATATCCGTACAGTCCGGTCCGTTCGTCTATGAGTATCGCATGGCGGGCCTAGGGGGTTGGTAAAATTCAGACCCCCAAAAGCGGTACAAGTCATGTTGGAGTGTAGCCCAGAACACCCTGAGATACTACTGGAATACCTACCAGTAAATCTCCTGCCTCAGCCGAGGGCTTTGTGTAATGGCTCTCCTAGACACAGCGCGAATCACCCCCAATACCGGGAGAGACGAACCCCTGCAGATCCACTCACTGCCTTCATGTGGCTCGGGACTGTACCCAACTAAAACCTGTTTGCACGACTCCTTTGAGCTGTGGTAGGGTAGTAATCAAAGTACAGTGGGAACTCACACGAGACAAATGACGATCCCACGTCGATGAACTAACCTGTACACATGTCACCAGGGAACTGCTGATTGATCTCAAAAACTATCTATTACCGCAATCAAGAACGGCGTCGCATGAAGCTAGCCGGTGAATACGGGCCGGTCCACAGGGATGTTGTAAATCTCCTTTAAGTTCTTACGAGTTAATTCCAAATGGTGTTTGGTCTTATAATTAAACCTAAAAATTGAAGTTGTGTGATACTAGGATTAGAAACTTGCTAGGATTAGGTTTAGGGAAAATTTGGTAAACAAAGTTCTACACCTCTTTCCAATACCTTTAATTAAAGATATCATATTAGTGTTATGGTAAATCTTAATAAAGGGGATTAGGATGATTGGGAAGATGATTCTTCCTCTAGATCCTTGTCCTTCCTTTCTTAATCTTTACCCTAACCTCCGTGGAAAACCTTAAAATCCGGGCCTTTAGACTACGGAATCACCGTTACCTCGAGGGTAGAGTGCCGTGGGGAGCGGAATAAGAAGGTATGCATGGAGTTCTAGTGTTCATAAAAGATTGGCAAAGAAAAGAGATGAGAGATCTTTATCTCTCAAATCCTTCCCTATTCCTAACCCTAACAAGCGAGGAAACTACTCGCTCATTGAGGGGATTAAGAAAGACATGAATTTTGTTTTGTTTTTATTAAAGAGAAGAAAAATCTATTGCAAGTTAATAAAATTCTAAACTAAATTAAACTAGGGCAAGAAAATAATTTACCTAGGGCAGATATAAAAAACTAGAACTAGGGCAAGAAAAATAACGTACTTACGATTGATGCGCTCTAACTTCAAGAAAACATAATTTTATTCATGAATAGAGGCATAGGAAAAATACAATGGTTTGGGTTCTATTTATAGGACATAGAAACCCTAGGTTTACAGTTGATCCGCATGTCTACAATTACAAATATACCCTTAGGAAATCTTTTCAGAGCCGCCATAGACTTTGGTAAAATTTTCTCGATGTACGGGCTTCATATGGCCGCGGAACCGCGGCAATGGAGGGCTTGGGCCGCGGTTCCGCGGCCTTTTAATGAGATCTTCTGATGGGTTTCTGGGCTGCTTCAGGTTTCTTTGGGCTTCTCATTTCTTCAGTTTTTTCTCTATTTGGGCTTCTATATTGTTTCCAGATCTTCAGTGAACACTTTGCAATAGATTTTTAACCGTCTGCTTTGTATTCTTGGACCTTGCGTTGCCTTGTTGATGGTGAACTGTTCTTCTTTTAGGCTTTACTAAGATCCTCCTATTTTTTGGTCAAAAATCCCTCTTTTGCGTCGTCTTTTGTGTTTTTCACTGTTTTTGCTTCAAGAACCTGTAACCTGTAACATGTAGCAGACATGGGTCAAAAGCATCTGTTTTTATTCTAAAATGCATAAGAATAGGGAATATAAAATGCAATATTATGATATGAACAAATACCCCCAAACTTATCTTTTGCTCGTCCTCGAGCAAACTTATTTTTTATATTTATTCTCGATAAAAATCTAACCTAGCCGCACTTTCGCAAGGAAACGCGATTGCACTGAGCTCGTGCAACAAGCCGTTAAACCTCTAGGTGTCCCTAGTAGGAGGAGTGTTGTCTCCTGAAGGTTTTCAGCGGATTACACCCACAAAATCCTATCAATTTGGCTTTTCGACTTTTGTTCTCCATTTAGGTTTTCTAACAAAGAATTCTATTATCGTCGACCCGCAAATTATCCACCCACATTCTTCACACTTCCTCATCATTTAACTTAAGATTATATATGTTCTATAGAATTACTTAGCTTTCGGCATTTCTTAAGTTTTCCTTCTAGGGTTTCATCTCCACTTAGAAATTTCTATCAACTCTACTAAAGATACAAGTTCTATTCTTCATTCTTTTCTCTTATCTAAACTCCAATCACATACCCTCACGTGTGTGTAAATATCACCCCTACACTTGGAAATTCAAATCAAGCAATCGTACTCTCGTCCATTGTCCAAAGCACTTATTAGTTGGTGAATTTTTAATTGAATTTCGCTTACACATCCTTCATGCGACCGTTAATATTTCTTGAGGTACCAACAACCGATTACAAGATGCGTTAGCACTTTAAAGCGTACTTCCTAGTTTTGCAACACCCAAGGCTTTAGCAGTGACTCCCAAACCAGTTGGTCTAAGGCACTAGGTGATGAAGCACCCTCGCTAAATATTTTTTTATTTTTACAGCCTTAAGTAATCACAAAAACCAGTGTCCATTTTTTTTCTTCTTTATTCACTTTTTTTCTCTTTTATTTTCATTGTACTAAGGACTTTAGACAAGAGCATTTCAAGGTCTCCTCTACTATTTCAAGTTTCAAGGTGCGTGTTTGTGCAATTTGTAGGGTATACGTTTTCAGAATCTAGACTTAAGCTAGGAATTATTTTTCAAACTTATACTCTAATAAAAGTTTCAATACTTTTCCTTTGTTTCGACTTAGCCCAAGAAGTGAACCCAAAATTTGCCTATTTCTAAATAAACTACAAAGGCATATACTTTCTACCGTTAAACTTTAAGAAAGGTTATTTTTAGGGTTTTTAATCTACTAAGTCTACGATCTAGTTTTTTCTAGCCAGTCGACCTATTTGTTAAACTCAAGTCAATTAGCCAAAATTGAATACATTAATTTTTATAATTTTTGAAAATTTTCAATTTTTATGGGTTTTTCTTTTTCTAATTTTTTTAATTTTTTTTTCTTCAAATTTTTATGATTTTCATATAAAGATGCAATGCAAAAATATACATAAGAATGCGAGGGAAGAAAACTTACCGAGCATACCCCCAAACTTAAAATGGACAGTGTCCTCACTGTCATGCTGCACCAAGAGGGTCAAAATGTCGGCACTCCCCTGTTTATTTATTTTTAAATTTTTTTATTGTTAAAACAAAAACAAAAACATATACAGAAAGGCCCCCCCAAACTTCAGTGAAACAATGTTAGACATTACTGCCAGACTTTGCACAGACCAAACATCAACACCAACCAGTCGAAAAATTTATCTGTAAAGAGTGTCGGTTGGTAGAAGAACATGTTGTACCGATCCAAAAAGAATTGGGAAAGATAGGAGTGATGGCAGGGAAAGTATGGAAGTGAATAGATATGATGTGGTGATGAATCAAAACGAGAATGAGAATGATCAGCAATCAGTGGAATATTGGCATTCTCATAGCTTATTAAAAGAAATGGGGGTGGTTCAACTTCTAAAGGAGGAGGTTGACTCACCACAATATCCCCAAAATGTTTCTGTGGATCCTTGGCATCATCTATCATTTGCATATGATATTCAATTATGAGGGAACTGATCTCCTCGATGTCCACCATAGTCCAACCGAAAACTTGCCGCCTATCTTGTAAGACTTTTAAAATAGCGTTCTCTTGCTCGAAGGCTAGAGAGGCTGATATTATAATGGGAAAGGTCTCATTCTCACCTATGTAAGCATATTTAAGGTGAGACGGCAAGGACATAAGTTCGAGTTTCGGAGGCGAAAGAATCATTGCGGAATCTACCTCGAACTCAAAGGACTCCAACACAGGTTCGAAATCACTGCAAACAACCGATTCGGAGGGTTCAACTAACTCATCCAAAAATTCAAAAGACTCATATTCGGGCTGTGAGTCGTCATCATCCGAAAAAGTGAAACTTTCATAATCAACATCGGTTGTGTCAACTGTGGTAGGCTCAAGGAGGGACGCACTAGTGGCGTCAAAGCTGTTCTCATCAAACAAAAATCTTTCAAACTCGCAATCCTCCTGCGTGATTTCGTGAATAGTGCAAACTTCTCGTGTACTAGTTTTAGGCACGGGGGGCAGACTTCCTAACTTGTAAATATTGAACTCACTAGACGTCTTCCCGAAGGATAGAGTCATGGAGCCATTGCGACAGTTTATTACGGCATTGGAAGTGGCCAAAAATGGTCGACCGAGGATCACCGGAATTTGGTTCCGAGAGTTAGCAACAGGTTGTGTGTCCATAACAATAAAATCAACGGGGAATATGAACTCCCCAACTTTGATCAACACATCCTCTAGCTCACCCCTTGGATGGGTGATTGATCGATCAGCCATTTGGAGAGTGCAGTGAGTGGGCTTAAGCTCTCCAATGCCTAATTGCTCGTACACAGAATAAGGTAGCAAATTGACACTAGCACCAAGATCTAGTAGTGCTCTATTGATATTCTTGTCCCCGATTGTTATCGAAATAGTAGGACAACCGGGGTCCTTGTGCTTTGGGGGTAAAGAATTGACAAGAGCATCACTAACAGCACTAGCCACGAAAACTTTCTTTGGTACTTGTGACTTCCTCTTTTGGGTGCATAAGTCCTTTAAGATTTTTGCATATGAAGGAACTTGTTGGATTGCATCCAAAAGAGGGATATTTATGCTAACCTGTTTGAACAACTCTACAATCTTTTCCATCTGTGGAGTTGGTTTATTAGATCTCAACCGATTTGGAAAAGGAACATTTGGAAAGGTTGTTGAGTCTAATTTTTGCGGATCAGATTGTTGAGTTGGAACGGAACCCCGTGTAGATGTGTTCGTGTTGTGAGAAGTGGGTCCGTTCAAGCTAGAAGAAGTAGAGCCATGTGAAGGATGGAGAATAGGCTCTAACGACGAAGAAGAAGAGGAAGAAGGTGAAGAAGATGAAGAAGGACCACCGGCAGGGGTGTCATGGTTAATACCCACATTGTTTTGCAACACTTTTCCGGATCTCAACGTGGTCACAGCATTTACGTTATGATTCTGCTGTTCATATGCAACATGTGCGTGACCGGGATTTGGAAGTGGTTGAGACGGAAGCTTTCCTTTCTCTCGCTCTTTCAACGCAGCGTTGAGTTGTGCAATTTGTGCCTCAATAGATTTGATGCTTTGATCGTGTGAGGCACTGTTTTGCACCAAAGATTGAATAGAAGTCTCTAATCTTGCTGTAGATTTTGTAGATTGCTTTAGGAACGCCTCTAGACTTCTTTCGAGCGAGCTAACCTTGTCATTATTAGGCTGAACGAAATTGTTTGGCGGGTAAGAAGTATTAGGCACAAAATTGTTCACTTGATTAGGGTAAGGTTGCTGTTGGAAAGGTTGTTGAAATTGAGTTTGTGGAGGTGCTTGTTGTTGTGGAGGAGGAGGCCTTTGAAAATTGTTATTTCCTTGGAATTGTTGATTTTGGTTCCAAGTGAAATTTGGGTGGCTCTTCCAACCCGGATTGTATGTTGAAGAGTATGGATCATTTCTTTGTCGTTGCTGAAAGGCAGCATTGACTTGATCCTGTCCTTGAGTGGATGCAGTGTAGGGACACTCTTCAGTGAGATGTGATGGATCCGAACAACAAGCATAAACAGTTCGTGGGGGCACAACGGGGGCAGGAGAAGGCGATGAGATTTTGATCTCAATCGCTTCTAGCTTTTTCGTAAGAGCGGCCATCTCAGCCTTTATAGCAATCGACATCTCTACTTGATGTATGCCTTCCCTAGGTTGACCAATAGAAGAAGATGATGATGTGGTCTTGGTGCTCTCCCACTGAATTGTTTGTTCACTAAGGTCCTCAAGAAACTGCCACGCTTCGTCACTAGATTTGGTTAGAAAGTGACATTGACAAATGGTTTCTAGCAACTGCTTCGTTGCCGGGTTCAATCCCTCGTATAATGTTTGGCAAAGTTGCCAACTTTCGATCCCATGGTGAGGGCATTGAACGAGTAGGTCTTTAAATCTTTCAAAACACTTCCAAAATGGTTCGGAAGGAAGCTGTGAAAATTGTATAATCTCATTACGGATTCTAGCAGTTTTGTGATGAGGATAGAACTTTTTAAGAAAAGCTTTCACAAACTCGTCCCAATTTCTAATTGAATGTGATGCGGTACTGTATAGCCACTTCTCGGCTAGGTCACATAAGGTGAAAGGAATGACCCTTAGCCTTATAGCGTCATCACTTAGTTGGGTCGTTTTCATCATCGCGCAAACGTTTTGGAATTTATTGATAAAGATGTAAGTGCACGGCGGCGCCCTGGCCGTCAATCCGACGGCCAAATGCGGAAGCGGTGATAAACTTTAATTTTTCTTGAACTGGCAAACCGCCGCGCACTAATACCCGGATCGAACCATTAATTAGTCCTAGCTAACTACAAGATAGGGAAGAGAAGTATACCGACAGATCCGAGTCCTCCGGTCTTCTCGTCGTCGTCCCGATCTCATGCGGAATGTCCCGTCTCCTCCTCGTCGCCGGAAGTGCACCACATCGCCTACATCGTTTACGGGCTCCCACCTCAATGTCGAGGCAACTCGGGCACGAAGCTGGCTAGTCGACGTGCCCAAGATTTGCTGTAGAATATAGTGTACTAGTCTCATTTTTGGGGTTGTAGGAATTGCCTTTTGGTGGAGGGATGAACTATGGAGTTTTGAAGATGGAACTTTTGGATATTTTCCAACATCAAATGAGCCAAAAACCCACCACCAAAATTTTGGACAGCCCACTTTTGGGAGTGGCCGGCCTTGCTCAAGGAGAGGAGAGAATGAGAGTGTAGCAAAAGATAATGGGAGCCATTCTCATATCATGCAAGAGAGAGAAAGGAAAGCTCATCATGAAAAGAAATGATCACAAAATCAAACCCATACTCCACACACAAATCATCAACAACCATGATGCTTACAAAGTCAAGCCATCATGAAGTGATCAAGTCAAAAAGGTCAAGGTATGGTGCTACCATGATGAAGTCAAAACAAGTCAATGATGGGGAAGTCATCATGAAGCAACAAGATGCAAAGAACCCCTTCCCCAAACACTTATTTGCAACAATGCAAATAAGCCCTCCTCCACCAATCTTCGGCCAATGAACGATACAAAGGAAATTGGCCGAAACGGAAAGCAAACTGGCAACTCCAGAAAACTGGTCCTGTAATAAATTACAGGAAAACCCCGATACTGTGCATACACACCCGCATTTGTATTCCGACCGAAATACAAATGCAAAGAGACAAAATCTACACTGTACTATACTAGGATCCGGCTTAAACCAAAGCCGGCTAGTAATATCCGTTCGATCCTGATCCGTGCAATACCGCACGTATCTGATCGAACCCTGCCATATAACCATACGGCCTATAGTACAGACTGTCCGATCCTGATCCGTGCAATACCGCACGTATCTGATCGGACCTTGCCATATCTCCATACGGCCTCTACAACCTTTCGCCCGAAAGCTGGTAACTGAATGTGGGGGACTCTAAAGACTCGTCAACACCTTGGTTGTGGATTTAACCACTAGCACGTCAGAGGTATAAGCCAATACATAACGGGCTACCAGGTATTAACCAAAAGGGACGTCTGTGAGCGAACTCAGCCTGACTCCCTACTGAGCCTGTCAGTGACAATATCCGTACAGTCCGGTCCGTTCGTCTATGAGCATCGCATGGCGGGCCTAGGGGGTTGGTAAAAGTCAGACCCCCAAAAGCGGTACAAGTCGTGTCGGAGTGTAGCCCAGAACACCCTGAGATACTACTGGAATACCTACCAGTAAATCTCCTTGCCTCTGCCGAGGGCTTCGTGTAATGGCTCTCCTAGACACAGCACGACCTCACCCCCAATACCGGGAGAGACGAACCCCTGAAGATACGCTCACTGCCTCCATGTGGCTCGGGACTGTACCCAACTAAAACCTGTTTGCACGACTCCTTTGAGCCGTGGTAGGGTAGTAATCAAAGTACAGTGGGAACTCACACAAGACAAATGACGATCCCCAGGTCGATGAACTAACCTGCACACATGTCACCAGGGAACTGCCATATGACGTCTGGTATATGACCAACTAGCATGTTCCCGGCGAGTCCAGTCCGGTGTACTCATAACCCAATGAGCACCTGTATACATCTTAGGTGATCCAACTGATACCAGTGGCTTGTGAGACCGGCAACCGCCCCTCGTCGGGGTCTCGACTGTATACACTAGTCTACTCTGGAGTATCGATGCCCTGTCTCGAAACTCACACGACTAGGGACCATTTAAGGATATGCTTATAGACCCCAGCTCCCACTTATATGATCGCCCTCATACTGCTGGTGGTCAAGCAAGAATCCTAGGGGCTCTATCAACGTGTAATAGCAACTTGTCAGGTCACCTAAAACAGTACACGATGATAAAGGTAAACCAGATAGCATACTGTCATCTCGAGTAAGACTGTCCTACCGGGATAGGTCCTCCATCAATCATTGCAATCACGTACCTGTGACCTAATAATTGACTCTGAGGGCACTATCTCCAACAATCTCCCACTTGCACTCAAGGCTAATTATTGCGATGTCGCATACTCACAGCCCGTGTGATACCGAACACCCAACTCCTGTACTAGTCAGTCTCACAAAGCTCGTTTGCGAAACTATTGCATTCGAGGAATAGCCTTAGTGAGTGGATCCGCTTTGATGTTTCTTTCTATGTCTCTCTATATCTCAAGTTCACGGAGAAACCCATCTCCCGAAAAGAGCAATACCTGTCTTAGAATGTGTCTGGATGTCTGATGGAACATAGCTCATAAATGAACTCCAAATCCGAACTTCTTAGACTGTATCGTCAACTGAACTTAATCAGTATCCCGCGCCATGCCTCCCTCAGTATTGCCTTGGATCACCTGTCCAAAATACTGCCCCTCGTTAGAAGGAAAACCATAACTCTGACAACCTCCTTGTCGTCCATGTCACCTTGGAAGCCTGGATTGATAACTGTCTCCTGCATGAGGCTATCGTTATCATATCCCTAGAACATCCACTTATGTTCTAAAACTGCTTCCGACTGTTTCTCCAGGATAGGATCAATATCAACTTACTGCATCTAGTGCAAGAACAACATCTGGTGTGGTACTTGACATCTCATGATTGACTCAATTGCCTGAGCAAGTGATCTGCCAATCATGCACATCCCTCTCCCCTTTAGTCTGTAAGACACCTTTAGAGAGGGTGACTCCATCTTCTGCAGGTACACTACCGTGCCAGGAGTCGTCCATTCTAAATACTCTAAGAATGCCGTCAAAGTACCCTGATTGGGAAACCACCCAAATCTAGATATAAAACCATAGATCTAGTAACCAGTATGTCTGATATAATGTCCAAGTCCCATGTGGAGAAACCACTGTGTGACGACCAAAGTATAACTGATTGTAGTATAGGAGTTTCTTTTCCTACTCTGTGTATGTCATCCAAATACCAGGATATCACACCCTACTACCTTCTCAACAGATCCATCCCCTATTCTGATGAAGTCAAACCCATGACTTTCATGTCAGAAATAGATGATCTATCTCCGCTACATCTGCTTTAGTCTATAAATAGACATAAGCTACCTGTCCACCAATGCTTCCGCTGCTCCCACTGACTACGACAACCCTCTGGCAGAGTCATATAGACGTACACTTCTAAAACTAGTTTAGAACGACGCTATACTCATCCTCCCGCCGGGTCTCGCAGCCTGGAACAACAGCAATGGTAATTGTGGGTAAACAAGAACTTCCCTGTCACCGTCCTTGAGGCTACCGTAGTACCTCTCGGGTGCCTGAAGTTACCCACCTTATCTGCGGAGTGGCCAATGGAATGTCAATCCAGATTGAATCTTTAGGTTCCTTATCAAATCTTCAGTAATCGTTCGTGGTTCTGGAATCGCTTCCAGTTCTACCATACTCCCACTACTGTTTTCTGAAAAAATCCATTTTTAATAAAACTATGGCGAGTCAGGAACAATATTGCTATTGTTCATCCAGATGGTAGAAAGTCAACCCTCGTCATAGCCTGGGTCAACCCACAAACAGCCATTACAGAAACGTGCCTTGAGTTGTCCAGTGTCTGGTTTTAATCATAAGCCGGGCAACTCCCCGTACCTTAACAACGTTAAGATACGAACTGTTCTATATCCCATATAAGACCAGAGGCACTGATTTAACTGAACCAGATCCAAATCATGCAACTGTCTCCAGTGCATGTCAACTAAATGGAAGGAGGCCGATCAGCGTTACTCAACTTAGGAATGCTTCCAATTATGAGTAACCTGAAAGAGAAGCAAGATCTCTTTATCATTACTATCAACTGAATACCATTCACAAGTATCTACATCTTCGATCACTTTGAAGAATCCCGATACTTGCTACACCTGGTTCTCTACTCTATTCAAATACCTATAACTTCTCAAAATTCGGACCCTGTGTTTCCATGAAACACCTGTCTAAAAACTAGAGAAGTCATAAGTAAACTGAATATAGTACGAGGACCAACCCCTCTGTCCTGATGGACCCTGGACAACATACAATACTCTGTATAAGTCCCTTGAGTCTGATAACTCATTCACTGTGTGACGTAGGTTGAAAACTGTACTTATGGTTAAGAAGAATTACACCGCTGTTTAATGCTCCTTACCAAACCATCCACTGATACAGGTAAATGTTGTAGACATAATTTCAGAAAGGTATATCTCACTCTATAAAAATAGACGTACAGATATATCAATTTGAAATTGGTGCATAACAGCGGATATTCAAAACCAAATATTTGCCGACCGGCAAACAGCCCAGGTGATTTCCTCAAATATCACCGATTACAACGAATCCCGATATAATGAGGATAATCACCCAATTCCCAATAACTTACTCCCACTCATCATCTGTAAAACTTATACAGATGTGAGAATTATACCTGGTAAATACATACCCTGAAGTAAGTATCTAATCGGGAAATCAGTTTTCTTTTAACATTTCACAGTTGAACTGAAACATTGAAATGCTTCGATGGGGTATCCCGGTATTCCTAGTAATGCCTCTTCCATTATCAGATTCACAACTGTAACCGTATATTTCTTTGCCACCTCTCCAAATCCCTTCATATGTCTTTAGTCTTTACCTTCTGCACACCCCTTTAGGCCAAATGGTTTTCTTCATTCCCTACCGTTCGGCACCAGCCTATGGTTTGGAAGAAGACTATCCAATAAGCATAATGGGTGTACTGTCCCAATCCTAGGAACACTCGCAATGAGAGAGGGTGAAGATAAAAGACAACCGAATAAACCTTATTCCTATTTCTCCTGGACCAGAATCCATCCCCGAACTGGAACAAGTTCCTTTCGAGTTCGTATATAACCATACGATGGAGTATCCAATAAACTGTGGATCTTCGTAGTGATACGGAGTGTCCTGGAGAAATGCAAAGGTGATTTAGGATTGGCGAAGGAATACTTGGTTTGGTCGTGAATAGCAGTCGCAATTTACTTTGCCCTCTTACTAATCCCTTGCTTTGTCTAAACTTAATACCTTCTGCACACCATCGTTATGCTAATTGGTTTTCTTCATTCCCTACCGGTCTGCACCAGCCTAAGGTTTGGAAGAAGACTATCCAATTTGCGTAATAGGTGTACTATCTCCTAAACCAAGGAGTACTCGCAACCTGAGAGAAGGTAAAAAGGAAAAGACAACTGAATAATCCTATCCGTTTTCTCCAGAACCTGAAACCATCCTCGAATAAGTTCTTTCGAGTTCGTATCTAACCATACGATGGTTTTGTCCAATGGAAGTGGACGTTCGTAGTAATACGGGGTGTCCTGGAGAAAAGGGTAAAAGTAGGAGTGGCAATGAGGTTTGCAACTCTGACAATCCAAAAGCCGGTGTTTAGAAGGTTCGGTCAACTTGGTCACTGAGTCATAGTCTTAGGGTCGGGTCAATGGTCGCTGCCAAAGAGAGAGAGAAAAGAAACACTCAGCGTGCACTCTAACCTAGATCAGAATGGTTACCAATTTATCTAATCTGGAATCCTCCCACTGTACCTCAAATTCTCCTCCAAACCTGAAAGAAGAATTAGTCGGGGTTACCCGAGGAGCAAACCAACTCATCAGTGGGAATCGGGATCCAACTATCATCACATGACAACGTGACGGAATCCGCTCACGCTATCACACTCCAGAAGGTATGCGCATATCTGGCAAGTTTCAGTTCTTTTGAAACTCCCGATGTGATTTCTGCCCTATGCTCTTATGACCTTGACGAAGGTCAACAAATCATAAGTCACATATCAAGTTCTACCCGTCATTATCCAGGTTAATTTGAATCCACCCGTACAAGCCCTTGACGAAGGCCAACAAGGCTATACGACTGTCCCAAACCAACGCATCTATCTATGCAGCAGAAAGGTAACAAGCAGCTACCATACACTATGCCTTGACGAAGGTCAACAAACACAGCATGAATACTACGTGCTACCCGTCTGAAACGACGGAGGGCTACGAATGGTTTCTGGCAAAAACCTTTAACGTAATGAACTTGATATCGTTGAAGGAACGGATAGCTTTTAAAAATATAGTGACGAAAACCTTCGCTAAAGAGGTCACTCCCGGTGAAGGGATCTCGGCTCTTTCCCCGTAGAATGGGGTGCAGGATATTCTAACTGAATACCACGGTGCAAAGCAAAAGTAGTCGGCTATAGTGAAGTTAATGCCCTGACGCAAACTTCTGTCCAAGGGGTCACTCCCGATGAAGGGATCTCGGCCCTTGCCTCGTCGACTGAAGAGCAGGATATTCCAACTGAATACCACGATGCTAAACAAAAGTGAACGTCCTTGCAATAACAGCTTTTTGAAAAATGTTCCAACAACATCAGATTAGGTTTGTTTTTAACTTGCATTGATCAGAATCAACGCAGTCCCATCAATTGATCACACCAAAAAGAACGAAAATAATATGACGTACGTATATGCCATCCGCATTCGCCACTGGGTCCCGTCATTACCCGTTAGGTTAGCTAACTAACGACAGAGCGGGGACTGGACTAGCGCGGATGCAAAACATATACAACATCTACTAATATATATACCAATATATTATATTCGCTCAAGGCGTGAATAAAATGCAACATCACAGATATGTACAGCATCACAGAAACAATACAGATATCTGGGATCCCCGGGTTTCACAGAGCCGCTGAAACCCGACGTTCCCCTGGTCGTGTGGATAGCCTGTGCAATGAAATCCTAGACCCCTACGGGCGCGGCAAGTCACCCGCCAAAACCTGAAGCGAGGCAGCCCCTTTCAGCACCGTGAATGGACCACCCAGCACTTCACGGAATCCGGTAACTTGGGCACCCCTCCTGGGTCAACCTGTACCCCCTACGAGTGCGGCGAATAGCCCGCCAATTCTAGAGTGAAGCCCCCTCCGTCTCAATGCCATGAGATGCGGGCTTGTTGCCCTCTAGAACCCGGCTATCCGTGCACCCCTCCGCGGGGCAATCCTAGTACAGAAAGTAAAATATACATACAACGGGTACATCGACCGCAACCTGGCCGTGCCCCAAAATAATAATACAAACAGAAAGTGACGGCAGTCCACATGTTGGACGCTCGCCCCGCAATATCAAATGTACATAATACAACCACAACTGTACTAGCATTGCATCCAGGCTATCCCCCACGACCGATCCGCAACATCACAGCAAAAACAGAACATCAACGTGAAAGTCACGTTCGCAAATCCGTCTAACCGGGCTATAGCAGTTAGACCGGATTTACCGATCAAGTGACATTCACGGTCGCAGATATAATGTAAATACTGTGAAATAATGTGTTTAAAATATCCGATCAATCAAATTTTAACAAGTGGGCCCCAAAACATTACTGCAGCAGATCAGGAAATTCTGGGCCCAATATTAATATTCCAAAACCCATATTTTAGGCCCAGAAAGCTACTGAAGAAATTTGACACAGCAAGGACACTGTTCGGCGGCGGAAGCGCGGCCCAAGGGGGGGTGTTGCCGCGGTTCCGCGCTCTGTTGGTCGAGTTACTGTGTCGAATTTCTACAGTATGCTTATAACATCCAGTGCATCACTATTTTACAACCTGAAAAAATTTTCGAGACCAAAATATTTCAACAGAAAACTGATGCAAGCAAAAATGTAGATTTTGGAATTTTGGTCGATCGGAAATTCAAAACACATTAAACCAAGCTAGACTAAGTTAATGGCGAGGCTCTGATACCACTGTAAGTGCACGGCGGCGCCCCGGCCGTCAATCCGACGGCCAAATGAGGAAGCGGTGATAAACTTTAATTTTTCTTGAACTGGCAAACCGCCGCGCACTAATACCCGGATCGAACCATTAATTAGTCCTAGCTAACTACAAGATAGGGAAGAGAAGTATACCGATAGATCCGAGTCCTCCGGTCTTCTCGTCGTCGTCCCGATCTCATGCGGAATGTCCCGTCTCCTCCTCGTCGCCGGAAGTGCACCACATCGCCTACATCGTTTACGGGCTCCCACCTCAATGCCGAGGCAACTCGGGCACGAAGCTGGCTAGTCGACGTGCCCAAGATTTGCTGTAGAATATAGTGTACTAGTCTCATTTTTGGGGTTGTAGGAATTGCCTTTTGGTGGAGGGATGAACTATGGAGTTTTGAAGATGGAACTTGTGGATATTTTCCAACATCAAATGAGCCAAAAACCCACCACCAAAATTTTGGACAGCCCACTTTTGGGAGTGGCCGGCCTTGCTCAAGGAGAGGAGAGAATGAGAGTGTAGCAAAAGATAATGGGAGCCATTCTCATATCATGCAAGAGAGAGAAAGGAAAGCTCATCATGAAAAGAAATGATCACAAAATCAAACCCATACTCCACACACAAATCATCAACAACCATGATGCTTACAAAGTCAAGCCATCATGAAGTGATCAAGTCAAAAAGGTCAAGGTATGGTGCTACCATGATGAAGTCAAAACAAGTCAATGATGGGGAAGTCATCATGAAGCAACAAGATGCAAAGAACCCCTTCCCCAAACACTTATTTGCAACAATGCAAATAAGCCCTCCTCCACCAATCTTCGGCCAATGAACGATACAAAGGAAATTGGCCGAAACGGAAAGCAAACTGGCAACTCCAGAAAACTGGTCCTGTAATAAATTACAGGAAAACCCCGATACTGTGCATACACACCCGCATTTGTATTCCGACCGAAATACAAATGCAAAGAGACAAAATCTACACTGTACTATACTAGGATCCGGCTTAAACCAAAGCCGGCTAGTAATATCCGTTCGATCCTGATCCGTGCAATACCGCACGTATCTGATCGAACCCTGCCATATAACCATACGGCCTATAGTACAGACTGTCCGATCCTGATCCGTGCAATACCGCACGTATCTGATCGGACCTTGCCATATCTCCATATGGCCTCTACAACCTTTCGCCCGAAAGCTGAGTAACTGAATGTGGGGGACTCTAAAGACTCGTCAACACCTTGGTTGTGGATTTAACCACTAGCACGTCAGAGGTATAAGCCAATACATAACGGGCTACCAGGTATTAACCAAAAGGGACATCTGTGAGCGAACTCAGCCTGACTCCCTACTGAGCCTGTCAGTGACAATATCCGTACAGTCCGGTCCGTTCGTCTATGAGCATCGCATGGCGGGCCTAGGGGGTTGGTAAAAGTCAGACCCCCAAAAGCGGTACAAGTCGTGTCGGAGTGTAGCCCAGAACACCCTGAGATACTACTGGAATACCTACCAGTAAATCTCCTTGCCTCTGCCGAGGGCTTCGTGTAATGGCTCTCCTAGACACAGCACGACCTCACCCCCAATACCGGGAGAGACGAACCCCTGAAGATACGCTCACTGCCTCCATGTGGCTCGGGACTGTACCCAACTAAAACCTGTTTGCACGACTCCTTTGAGCCGTGGTAGGGTAGTAATCAAAGTACAGTGGGAACTCACACAAGACAAATGACGATCCCCAGGTCGATGAACTAACCTGCACACATGTCACCAGGGAACTGCCATATGACGTCTGGTATATGACCAACTAGCATGTTCCCGGCGAGTCCAGTCCGGTGTACTCATAACCCAATGAGCACCTGTATACATCTTAGGTGATCCAACTGATACCAGTGGCTTGTGAGACCGGCCACCGCCCCTCGTCGGGGTCTCGATTGTATACACTAGTCTACTCTGGAGTATCGATGCCCTGTCTCGAAACTCACACGACTAGGGACCATTTAAGGATATGCTTATAGACCCCAGCTCCCACTTATATGATCGCCCTCATACTGCTGGTGGTCAAGCAAGAATCCTAGGGGCTCTATCAACGTGTAATAGCAACTTGTCAGGTCACCTAAAACAGTACACGATGATAAAGGTAAACCAGATAGCATACTGTCATCTCGAGTAAGACTGTCCTACCGGGATTGGTCCTCCATCAATCATTGCAATCACGTACCTGTGACCTAATAATTGACTCTGAGGGCACTATCTCCAACAAAAGATATATGCATCTTCGGATTCCAAACCATGAAACTTAGGCAGCATATTGATGAAGTGGGGTTTGATCTCAAAATTGTCCCTATTTGCCGGTGGGAGGGAAAGACAAGTAGGAAGGGCGGTGCGGACAGGGTAGAAGAGATCCTGGAGCGCGACTCGTGCGGGCGCTTCAACAGGCGGGTGATTCGGGTTATTCGCACCTAACGGAGGTGGAATCATTCCCGTCGGTAAGGTATTGTTAGGATTGTATCCCGACATACCTTCGGAAGAAGAATGTGATGGTGAAAGTGAAGAAGTGGATAGGATTTCGACTTCGGAGTCGAAAGGTTCGTTGGTCGGTACCAACGAAACACGGACTAATCGGGCGCTAGGGTCCCTAGTCCAACCGGACATACACTAAAAGGGTTAGTGTAGTCGAAAGATGAAAGACATAATGTGGAGGTAAGAAAACGTTAATGAGAAGAAGTGGTGTAAGTGAGTGCAAAGATTCTTTTAGTGGCTAGTTGCAAGTTTTGAAAAGATTTTTCCTTTTTCTTTTTTTTATGTGTGCTTTTGCAAAAAGATTTTTGAAAAGAGACTTGTGACACAAATGCAATTAACCACACATGCACAATCAGGCCTAGATCTAGGGTCACCTAGGTCAGCTAGACAGCTCCTAACTGTTCCAATGGGCTAGAGATAGGACCTCAAACCGCCTCTTCACCGCCAATTGCGGCCAGGTAAGTGCCAGGTAAGTGGGAAGGAATCACGCTGTGGGCCTAATTAAAAACCACTAGCCTTGACACACTTGCCTAGGTACCGCAAAGTCAGGTTAGGATAAACGGCCGATGCCTATACTAGTCCTCTGTCCTATTGAGCGCGACGTCCTTAGGGCTGAGTCTAATATTTTTTAATTAAGAGTGGTCAATGCAAATACTTTAAGTGATTTCTGGGGTCTTGGGAAGGGTGATGAATGTTAGTTATATGTATGCCCTAGAGGCCATTACTATACATAGGATGTATATTGTAGTGGATGCTGGGACGTATATAGGAAGGACTTTCTTGCTCGACATGATAGTATGCTATCTGGTTGATCTTTACCTTAACGTGTATACTAATTGTCTCTCTGTTACATGTTGGTAAAGCCCTTAGGATCTGTACTTGACTACCTGGACTATGATGCGGATCATACTAGTGGGGACATGGTAGTCTATAAGTACATCCTTCAAAGTCCCTAGTCGTGGGTGTATCGAGACGGGGCATCGATATACCAGAGTAGACTAGCGTATACCTTCTCGACCCATATAGATGGGTGATGGATGATACCATATCCATCGGTGTTTGACATCAGAGATGATATACGGGTGCTCAGTAGAGACTGGGTACACTGGACGGACTCGCCGAGAACTCCCAGATGGTATTATACCTCACGTCAGATGGCAGTTCTCTGGTGACACTGGTACAGAGTAGTCTGTTGACCCGAGATCGTCATAGAGTCTTGTGTGGTTCCCACTGTGCTTTGATTTCCATCTTACCACGTCCAAGAGGGCGTGCAAAACGGTGGTTTTTGGGTACAGTCCCGAGTCACATGGAGGCAATGAGCGATAGGAGGGGATTCGTCTCTCCCGGTATAGGGGGTTGATGTTGCGCTGTGTTCGATTGGCTATAACAGGAAATCCCTGGCCAGGGTTGCTGAGATTTACTGGTAAGTGTTACCAGTAGTTTCTCGAATAGTTATAGACCTCATATCGACACGACTTATTGAGCTATTGGGGTCTGACGTTTACCACCCCTAGGCGAGATATGCGACATATCAGACGATCAGACCGGACTGTACGGTAGTGTTACTGGTTGGATTCACTGGAGTGTGAGCGGGCTTGCTCGTCGATCTTCAGATCGCTCAATACCCGGGTGGCCGTTACGTTTAGCAGACCGCTTGCGGCTTGTGGGTGTTTGATATGATCATCACCTGCTGCCGGCGTATTGACGAGTCTTTAGAGTCCTACACAGAGGTTTCCTGGCTCAAGCGAAACGAAATAGGAGCGCATATGAGATATGTGCGGGACCGAGAATAATACGGTATGTGATACTGTATTCGATTCTCGCGATGTGACATTGATCGGTTATATGCGATATAGCCGGGTTATCGGATCAAGTGTTGATTCGATAAGTTGTTACTAAAAATACCAGTCGGTTATGTGCGACATGACCGGATCATTGAATCAAGTGTTGATTTAATGATTTAGTGCATAATAATATATTTGATATATTACTTTGCATTAACTAGTATCGGGTCACTTTAAGATGGATTTTCTCACTCGTTTGTGCGCATTACATATGCGATATGATTTTGTGCACTTGCTTGTGTCATGTTTGATGATGCATGCCCAATTTTGGTTAAGTGTAAAGAATGAACCATGGTTGTGAATGGTTAGGGTTTAGTTTTAATCATTCATTTATATATATATATATATTTATTTTGAATTTAAATTGTGAGAAGAAAACAAAATGGTTGCTATTTTCTTCATGAAGTTTCTAAGTGCTTCATGCACTTTGACCATTTTGTCTTCATCTCCTTTACCTAACCATTCACTAACTATGATTCACTCTCTACACCTAACTATGATTAAGTCATGATAAGTATTCTTTTTATTGATGATTTAAATTATTCTTATCATAACTTTTCATGAGCTTCTTCTTCTTCTTCATAAAACACATGAAGAAAAAGCTTGAAGTCATCAATGGTAGATTGATGATATGAGTGAGAAATCCAATTCTAAAGTCTACCCACTTCCTATTTCTTCATCCTCTACCTCTTGCCAAGTAGTAGAGTGTGTTTCCTTCACAAGTTTTCATGGATTTGTGAAGGTGGAGCTTGATCTAGCGATGCTTCGACGTAGATCATCTTCGGCATGGACATCGACGACCTAGCTCACTTTTTCTCCGACGAAGCCGACTCTAGAGCCCGGATTTGTTTTGGACAGCGGAGACGACTTCTTTGCGGAGCTATGGAGGTGGAGCACCGGATCTACAAAGGTTGTATTTCCGTTAAACTTTTAGTTAAGTGTTAACTAGTTAGTTTTTCGCCTAGAAATCTAGCCGACGATCCGTAGTTTAGGGTTTGTAGGCACCGTAAAATTTTAATATGGCATGTTCGATGCCTTGTGAGACATCCTTGGGGTGCCTAGGAACCCTACAGTGGTATCAGAGCCTAGCTAGAGCCTTAGGTGAAGTCTAGACGGAATTTGAAGTCCGAACGAACCCGAAACCCCGAATCAAACATGCTCTCTGTCCAATTTTTAAAATCTGGTCTTTTTCCATATTAAAAATATGCAGATAAATCAGCAGGATAATATAAGAAATACTGTGAAATTCGATGCAGTAAATCAATCAAAGTGCCGCGGATCCGCGGCACGAGCTTGGCTCGTGCGGCGGATGCGCGGCGACTTTGTCGTTTTGTGAATTTTAAATTTCACAGTAATTCTAAATTTTCAGTGTTGAGTTCTCTGGATGTTTTTAAATTTTATTCAAGAGTTGTATTTTCTGCAGTTGTTTTGGGGATTCGGTATTTCGATCGGATTATCAAATTTCGTCTTTTGTGTTTTTCCGGATAAATCTTAGAATATGTTAAAAGGTTCGACCGGATATAAATACCCAATTTTTCCCCTGTCGGGAAATTTCCAAGTGTTGGATTTTTCCGTAGTTTAACGACGTTCTAAGTAGTGCAAGTAACGCGATGGTCCCTCTAGAAGACAACAAACCTTAACTCGATTATGTGACCGTCTTGAACTGCCCTTTGAACCTTCGGGTTTGGGGCAGTACGGCGTGCCACATGTGAGGCGTTGGCTTGACCCTTCTACGGCTGGACCGTTGGTACTGAGGTACGAACGGAATGTTGTTAGACTTATTTCATATGTTTAGCTGTATCGGGAAAACTTGGGTGTTCGATTGTTCGATCGGAAAGTTTGACATTTTCTGTTTATCCGGAATGGGATACAATAATTGGAATTCACAAAAAGTTATGTGATAACTGAATGAATGTTATAAACATAGCAGTTTAGTCTCACTTGATCGGTTGCCACGGAATTTTGATGTGATCAAAAGTCCGTCGCAATCACGTAGCGTACGCGGATACTCGCCGATAAACTTAATAGACAGCCTCACTCCATAGCCCCGACCAAGTGACTGTAGGAGAACCCCGTCGCCGAAAGCATCCGTTCGGGTGCTCACGGTAGCGGTGTTCCGCCTTGGTGCACTTCGTCGACGGTATCGGGGGTGCGGCCGTCTACAGAAGTTTGCGACGAGCATTCGATCAGGATGTCGGGAATCCTGTTGAATTGCCCGACTTGATATTGAAAAGAGTTTTCGATTTTGAGACTAAAATGCGGGGTTTATAATTGTTAGGCATGCGATGTCTAAGAAATTCATTTGGTCAGGCATGCGATGTCTGAGGAGGTTGCGGATTCCAACTGTTGTAGTTTTACACTTTCTTTTCTGTGACCGTAAGTGTAATATGTGATATCGCCGGTTTCGTTGCTATATGTCAACGACAATTGGGATGGACATGTTTACTTACGTTGATGACATGTGATGTTATGTGTTGCTGGATATGTTATATTGGATCGTCGTGTTTGAATAGCCGGGGGTTTTTATGTGAGATGAGTGTTTTTCATTTTCATTCATGTAAAAACTTGTATGTAATATTCTTTTATTGGGGCACTTCCAGGTTGCGGAAGTTGTCACCGTTTGTATATTATTTACTTTTCCGCACTAGGATAGACCCAAGGAGGAGGGCACAAGTAACCGGGTTCTGGAGTCCAGTGGGAGACCAACTCGAGGAGTCGAGTCCGGGTCTCCTAACTCCAGAATTGGTAGGGTTGCTTGCCGCTCTCGTAGGGGTCTAGGGGTGTGGGTTTGGCTATTCATCGCGACCGTGGAATCCGTGTTTTATACTGGCTCGTATTGAAAACACGGACGTCCTAGTATATCCAATATTTCATATGTTTCTTCTGCTGCGATATCTGTGATGTGATCATGTGATGTTCTGTGATAGATACTGTATATAGTATATATGATATATTATATAGACGTTACTTATGTTTTACACCCGCGCTAGCCCTGCCCTGCTCTGTCGTTAGTTACCTAACCTAACGGTGCACGAGGGGACATCGAGGCGAATGTGGATGGCATAAGTGTACGTCGTATTTATCTGTGATATTTAGGTACATAAATGATGGGACTTCATTAATGTGATTAATGAAATAAAAGAAACCTAAGATGTTGTAGAATCGAATTTCAAAATAAAACAGGTAGCTACAGTTCTTGCTTTGCACAGCGGTATATGTGATATATCCTGCACCTTATTCGATGAGGAAAGGACCGAGATCCCTTCACCGGGAGTGACTCCTTTAGCAATGACTGGCAGATGCTACACACTCGGTTTGTCTTTTGATTGCTTTTAAGTGTTTTTGCTTTGCACAGAGATATATATGATATATCCCGCACCTCATTCGACGAGGAAAGGACCGACGATCCCTTCACCGGGAGTGACTCCTTTAGCAAAACTAGAAAAGCCTAAAAAACACTCCATTTCAAAATTCATTCGATCCTACAACGATATCAAGTTCATTACGCAATAGGTTTTCAGAAAAACCTGTCGTAGCCCTCCGTCATTTCAGATAAGTATTAGTTAGTATTCGTGCTGCGGTTGTTTGGCATGTGTCAAGGCGTAGTGTACGGTAGCTAACTAGTGCTTATCTGCCAGCATATGATGCGATTGGATTAGGGTATTCATACGGCGTTGTTTGGCATGCGTCAAGGGTCGTGTGGGTGGGTTTAATTCAATCAGGAAATGACGGGTTGAACTTGACTAGCAGACTATGGGTTGTTTGGCATGCGTCAAGGTCATAGCGAGCTAGGGGCAAAATATTATCGGGAATTTCAAGTGTTGAAATTTGCAATGAGATTGCATACCTTCTATGAGATAGTTGGATCCCGATACCCGCTGCGAGTAAGTGTTACTCCTGGGAGAGTTTTATACATTACAATTAGCCGATCAAGTAGGTGTCTAGAAAGGTGTTAACGAGGTTACGCCTCTGGGAAAACGAGGTTTACATTAATTAGGTTCGTGCGAAAGCACGGGGGACCTCCCTCAAAGTACCGACACTGGCCTGGCTGAAAGATTGGCGAACTTGTAGTGTGTAATTAATCCCGGCTAGTCTTTCCTTTTAGGGTTTGAAGGAAGATTTGATAAAAAGCAGTGGGAGCCATCCTGATTAGATAAAATTATAACCAATCTATTCTTGACAGAGTGCACGCTGAGTGTTTTCTTCTCTCTCTCTCCAGGTAGCGACCATATCACGCCTTAATCAAGATAATAATACGGAATATTGACCGAACCCGCTTGTTATACTGAGCTGGGGAACGTTGGTCCCGCTCCAACTTATAATTGTTATAAGACAGAGCAGGAAATTGTGGAATACCAGATTTCCCGTGCCGCCCAAACGAAGAGAGTGCATGCTGATGCATCATCTTCGGGTGTGTTCGTTATACAGAACTGTTTCTCAGTATCCTTTACGTCCTGGGTATGTGATACCAGATCAGGATCCCAGATATGTAATCTGTTACATAGGGCTGCAGAAAGGTAGAGAACTGAGAACGGGTGATAAGTTTCATGAGGCAGAAAACGGGGCAAGTGTTGCAGCCAAGTCTGTTGGTCACTGTCACCCTGTATTACAATACATTGATTCTGAACGAATGTTATTAGATACCGAACCTGTTATGCAAAATCATATCTGTCTCTTTATTAGTAAAGAAACGATAAAATTTTGTATTGCTGGATAATGTTTTGAACATTTCCTATATCAAAAGTTGATCGGTTCAGGCACGTTATCTAAAAGCATTGATGTTCTAAATCAAATTACAGTTCTTAGTATATGGAACACACATAAGAGGAAGAGTTCAGAAATGAACGGATCCTTCTTAAGGTATTGTAGACTAGGTCAGATCAATGTGACCCGACTAGCTAGAGTTACACAAAGATGCATATTTAAATTAGTTTGAACTTACATCTTGTGAAACTCGCCAGTCATGTCACAAAGATAAGATGACACTAGCTCTGTTTATTGGAAACAGAGAAAGAGTTAGTGAACTCTTGGGATGATACATGTTGATGTATGTAGGTCCCCAGTCTACACATACCAAGACTGGTTCTTTATACTTCATTACGTTCTCTGATGATCTTTCGAGATTCAGACCTATGTTCCTGTTGAAACACAAGTCCGAACCTTTTGAGATATTCACAGAATATAAGCGAGAAGTAGAGAACCAGAATACGGGTATAAGTATTATGTCCTATGATGAGATCAAGGAGGAGAATACTTGAGCACGGAAATACTGGACTATTCTAAAGGAGAATGAGATTCTCTCTCAGCATTACTCCTCTGTATACACCATAGCACGATGGTATATCAGGGCGGAGCAATCACACCCTATATGATAAGGTGTGCTCTATGATGAGTAATACTGAGTTACCTGTTTCCTTTAGGGTGTTATGCACTTGAGTAAGCTGCATACCTATTGAATAGGGTTCTAATCAAATCAGTTGCCTACCGCTTCATATGTGATATGGAATGGGAAGAACCCATGTCTTAAGTTAGTTAAGATTTGGGGATTGTCCGGCCTATGTCTAAAAGCAAAATCCGGACAAGCTCGAGGCAAGGTCTGTTATGTAGAACTGGAAATGTTCCAGCTATACAAACTACAGCAGATGATTTGATAGAGCCAAAGGATTCAGTAGATTCCAACGAACCTCAGCCTCTCCGCCGATCTAGTATGGTTCCTCACCCACCTGAGAGATACTTCGGTTACTCTATGACAGTGGGAGCGAGGATTGCATCATGAGATGATGACCCAACTAGTTTCGAGCTGGCCATCAGGAGTGGGACTCTGTAAGAATGGCTGGATGTTTATCGATCTGAGATGGAATCCTTATACACCAACAAAGTATGGACTTTGGTTGCTATATCTGAAGGGTTAAATCCCCATCAGGAGCAAGTATATCTTGAGAAGATTACTTGGTATAGATGGAAAAGTTGAGACTTTCAAAGCTAGAATTGTTAAAGGTTTTCGTCATCGACCAGGCGTGGATAATGATGAAACCTTTTCCAGTAGCTATGCTTAAGTCCATCCAGATCCTACTTACCACGGCTACATACCATAACTACGATATCTGGCGGTTGGGTGTCTTGACTGCTTTTCTAAATGATGATTTAGAAGAGAGCGTCTATAAGTACACAGCCAGAGGGCCTCGTAGACAATGGGAGCAGCGGAAACGTGTGCAAGATGCTTTATAGGTTAAAGCAGGCATCGCGGAGTTGGAACGTCTGTTTTGATGAAGCGGTCAAAGAGTTTGACATCATCAAAATGGTAGATGAACCTTGTATATACAAAAAGGTAGTAGGGAGTATGGTGACGATCCTCGTAGAGTACGTGGATGACATACTCTTGATAAGAAAGGAGTTTCTTATGCTACGCTCGATCAATCTCCGCTTATCACAAAGATTCTCCATATAGGATTAAAGTGATACCTACTAAATCCTGAATTTTGGATCTATGAGATAGATCTAAATGGATGTTAGGAAACTCACTAGATGTAGTGAGGTGGTGTCAATCGATCCTGAGGAGAATCACTGGAAGGGTTCCAGGGTGATAAAGATGACTGAATGTCAGTCGCAGGCATTGCCTTTACCCTCAGTAAAGGGACGGTATGTTGGAAGAGTTCCAAGCTAATTACCGTGGCATACTAGACGATACAGGCTGGATACATCGCTACTTAAGATGCTACCAAAGAGCCAGTCTGGGTGTATATTGGTTCATGAGATGAACTATGTTCCTACCATTGTGAGACAATGGAGTTGTGGCTTATGCCAAGGAACGTCCGTCCCATCAGTGATCCAGACATATTCTAAGGCAGTATCACCTGATCATGGAGATGGTTGATCTCCAAGGGATCGAGGTTAGGAGAGTAGACTCAGAGGACAACACAGCGGATCCACTCACAAAGGCCTGTTCCCAGAGAGAGACTTTTATGGGATGGTTGAGTATGAGATGCTACAACCACTGCTATCAGATGGCCCTAGTGCAAGTGGGAGATTGTTAGTTATATGTATGCCCTAGAGGCCATTACTATACATAGGATGTATATTGTAGTGGATGCTGGGACGTATATAGGAAGGACTTTCTTGCTCGACATGATAGTATGCTATCTGGTTGATCTTTACCTTAACGTGTATACTAATTGTCTCTCTGTTACATGTTGGTAAAGCCCTTAGGATCTGTACTTGACTACCTGGACTATGATGCGGATCATACTAGTGGGGACATGGTAGTCTATAAGTACATCCTTCAAAGTCCCTAGTCGTGGGTGTATCGAGACGGGGCATCGATATACCAGAGTAGACTAGCGTATACCTTCTCGACCCATACAGATGGGCGATGGATGATCCCATATCCATCGGTGTTTGACATCAAAGATGATATACGGGTGCTCAGTAGAGACTGGGTACACTGGACGGACTCGCCGAGAACTCCCAGATGGTATTATACCTCACGTCAGATGGCAGTTCTCTGGTGACACTGGTACAGAGTAGTCTGTTGACCCGAGATCGTCATAGAGTCTTGTGTGGTTCCCACTGTGCTTTGATTTCCATCTTACCACGTCCAAGAGGGCGTGCAAAACGGTGGTTTTTGGGTACAGTCCCGAGTCACATGGAGGCAATGAGCGATAGGAGGGGATTCGTCTCTCCCGGTATAGGGGGTTGATGTTGCGCTGTGTTCGATTGGCTATAACAGGAAATCCCTGGCCAGGGTTGCTGAGATTTACTGGTAAGTGTTACCAGTAGTTTCTCGAATAGTTATAGACCTCATATCGACACGACTTATTGAGCTATTGGGGTCTGACGTTTACCACCCCTAGGCGAGATATACGACATATCAGACGATCAGACCGGACTGTACGGTAGTGTTACTGGTTGGATTCACTGGAGTGTGAGCGGGCTTGCTCGTCGATCTTCAGATCGCTCAATACCCGGGTGGCCGTTACGTTTAGCAGACCGCTTGCGGCTTGTGGGTGTTTGATATGATCATCACCTGCTGCCGGCGTATTGACGAGTCTTTAGAGTCCTACACAGAGGTTTCCTGGCTCAAGCGAAACGAAATAGGAGCGCATATGAGATATGTGCGGGACCGAGAATAATACGGTATGTGATACTGTATTCGATTCTCGCGATGTGACATTGATCGGTTATATGCGATATAGCCGGGTTATCGGATCAAGTGTTGATTCGATAAGTTGTTACTAAAAATACCAGTCGGTTATGTGCGACATGACCGGATCATTGAATCAAGTGTTGATTTAATGATTTAGTGCATAATAATATATTTGATATATTACTCTGCATTAACTAGTATCGGGTCACTTTAAGATGGATTTTCTCACTCGTTTGTGCGCATTACATATGCGATATGATTTTGTGCACTTGCTTGTGTCATGTTTGATGATGCATGCCCAATTTTGGTTAAGTGTAAAGAATGAACCATGGTTGTGAATGGTTAGGGTTTAGTTTTAATCATTCATTTATATATATATATATATATATTTATTTTGAATTTAAATTGTGAGAAGAAAACAAAATGGTTGCTATTTTCTTCATGAAGTTTCTAAGTGCTTCATGCACTTTGACCATTTTGTCTTCATCTCCTTTACCTAACCATTCACTAACTATGATTCACTCTCTACACCTAACTATGATTAAGTCATGATAAGTATTCTTTTTATTGATGATTTAAATTATTCTTATCATAACTTTTCATGAGCTTCTTCTTCTTCTTCATAAAACACATGAAGAAAAAGCTAGAAGTCATCAATGGTAGATTGATGATATGAGTGAGAAATCCAATTCTAAAGTCTACCCACTTCCTATTTCTTCATCCTCTACCTCTTGCCAAGTAGTAGAGTGTGTTTCCTTCACAAGTTTTCATGGATTTGTGAAGGTGGAGCTTGATCTAGCGATGCTTCGACGTAGATCATCTTCGGCATGGACATCGACGACCTAGCTCACTTTTTCTCCGACGAAGCCGACTCTAGAGCCCGGATTTGTTTTGGACAGCGGAGACGACTTCGTTGCGGAGCTATGGAGGTGGAGCACCGGATCTACAAAGGTTGTATTTCCGTTAAACTTTTAGTTAAGTGTTAACTAGTTAGTTTTTCGCCTAGAAATCTAGCCGACGATCCGTAGTTTAGGGTTTGTAGGCACCGTAAAATTTTAATATGGCATGTTCGATGCCTTGTGAGACCTCCTTGGGGTGCCTAGGAACCCTACAATGAAATCCTCACCCAATCTGAATTGGTCAATAGCCCCTTAAAGTCAGATTAAAATATGCAAAGCAGTAAATCACTTGTAATCAATTTGCTATTTAGCGCGGCGCAAAGAATCCTGCAGAAAATCAATTATTGGAAGGGGGAAGAAGATTTTTAGCGCAAAGAATCCTGCAGAAGATTTGGCAAAAGATATATGGGGATTTGTAGAGGGAGAATGAGGAAACAAACCAAGCAAATTTCGTGCAGAGAGGACTCCAGAAGACCGCGGAATCGCGGTTTTGACAGGGATAATGCGGCGGAAATGCGGCTCAGTGGAGGCTTTAGGTTACCAAATTTTCTCAGCTGTTCTGTACTTTCAATCTCCTCCTGTTTTGATGTACCCTTTTTTGATTTGCCTTCTGTGTTGTTTCAGATCCGTCAAACCTGCAAAGATTCACAAAGAAAACCCTTCAAACAATAAAAGATGATAGAATTTTTATATTTTTGATTTTTTCAGATTTTTATGGTTTTTTATATTTTATATTAACCCGAAATTACAAAAAGAAGATTTTACGCCATCCCCGGCAACGTCGCCATTTGATTGATCTCAAAAATTATCTATTACCGTAATCAAGAACGGCGTCGCATGAAGCTAGCCGGTGAATACGGGTCGGTCCACAGGGATGTTGTAAATCTCCTTTAAGTTCTTACGAGTTAATTTCAAATGGTGTTTGGTCTTATAATTAAACCTAAAAATTGAAGTTGTGTGATACTAGGATTAGAAACTTGCTAGGATTAGGTTTAGGGAAAATTTGGTAAACAAAGATCTACACCTCTTTCCAATGCTTTTAATTAAAGATATCATATTAGTGTTATGGTAAATTTTAATAAAGGGGATTAAGATGATTGGGAAGATGATTCTTCCTCTAGATCCTTGTCCTTCCTTTCTTAATCTTTACCCTAACCTTCATGGAAAACCTTAAAATCCGGGCCTTTAGACTACGGAATCACCGTTACCTCGAGGGTAGAGTGCCGTAGGGAGCGGAATAAGAAGGTATGCATGGAGTTCTAATGTTCATAAAAGATTGGCAAAGAAAAGAGATGAGAGATCTTCATCTCTCAAATCCTTCCCTATTCCTAACCCTAACAAGCGAGGAAACTACTCGCTCATTGAGGGGATTAAGAAAGACATGAATTTTGTTTTGTTTTTATTAAAGAGAAGAAACATCTATTGCAAGTTAATAAAATTCTAAACTAAATTAAACTAGGGCAAGAAAATAATTTACCTAGGGCAGATATAAAAAACTAGAACTAGGGCAAGAAAAATAACATATTTACGATTGATGCGCTCTAACTTCAAGAAAACATAATTTTATTCATGAATAGAGGCATAGGAAAAATACAATGGTTTGGGTTCTATTTATAGGACATAGAAACCCCAGGTTTACAGTTGATCCGCATGTCTACAATTACAAATATACCCTTAGGAAATCTTTTCAGAGCCGCCACAGACTTTGGTAAAATTTTCTCGATGTACGGGCTTCATATGGCCGCGGAACCGCGGCAATGGAGGGCTTGGGCCGCGGTTCCGCGGCCCTTTAATGAGATCTTCTGATGGGTTTTTCTGGGCTGCTTCAGGTTTCTTTGAGCTTCTCATTTCTTCAGTTTTTTCTCTATTTGGGCTTCTGCATTGATTCCAGATCTTCAGTGAACACTTTGCAATGGATTTTTAACCGTCTGGTTTGTATTCTTGGACCTTGCGTTGCCTTGTTGATGGTGAACTGTTCTTCTTTTAGGCTTTACTAAGATCCTCCTATTTTTTGGTCAAAAATCCCTCTTTTGCGTCGTCTTTTGTGTTTTTCGCTGTTTTTGCTCCAAGAACCTGTAACCTGTAACATGTAGCAGACATGGGTCAAAAGCACCTGTTTTTATTCTAAAATGCATAAGAATGGGGAATATAAAATGCAATATTATGATATGAACAACTGCTATCTGACATCTGGTATGAGACCAACTAGCATGTTCCCGGCGAGTCCAGTCCGGTGTACTCATAACCCAATGAGCACCTGTATACATCTTAGGTGAACCAACTGACACCAGTGGCTTGTGAGACCGGCCACCGCCCCTCGTCGGGGTCTCGACTGTATACACTAGTCTACTCTGGAGTATCGATGCTCTGTCTCAAAAACTCCCACGACTAGGGACCTTTTAAGGATGTGCTTATACACCCCGGCTCCCACGTATATGATCGGCATCATACTGCTGGCCGTCAAGCAAGAATCCTAAGGGCTCTATCAACGTGCAATAGTGACCTGTAAGGTCACCTGAAACAGTACACGATGATAAAGATAAACTAGATAGCATACTATCATCTTGAGTAAGACTGTTCTAACGGTATAGGTCCTCTCTCAATCATCACATGCCTGTGATCTAATAATTGACTTTGAGGCACTATCTCCAACATTTGTATGATGCTGCCTACAGTTTAAAGAACAAATGAAGATCAATGAACAGTTCGATTGCACAATGTACGAGGGCAGCACAAAGATTCAAGACTTCAACGCGAAGCTAACGGTAAAAGTACACAAATTCTGCACCGTGGAAAATCTGGAAGAAAGTAGAAAAGATTCTGAGGAACCAAGTGAAGAAACCAGAAGTAAAATGCAACATGAAGAATACCTGAGAAAACGAGCCAGAGATCCTTCAACATGGCCGCGGAACCGTGGCCAAACAAGGCTTATGGCCGCGGTTCCGCGGCCGTGCAGTGCACGTGTCGGTGCAAAGTGTCGGTGGTGTCGGTGCTTTGACCCGCCTTTCTTAGGGTAGTCTTGTAATTTCAGATGTGGATCAGATGTAAACCCTAGGATTTCTCCTATCTATAAATAGGAAAGTCTACAGCCTCTTTTGGGGCATGCCTTTTTTTAATTCTAGATTAAATTTCAATTCCTTTGTAATCGTCAAGAGTGCATCAATAAAGTAAGTTATTTTTTTTATCTTGTGTTCTTCTTAATTGCAATTTTATTTCTCTGCATTTTTTTACCTGTCTTTATTTATCTACAAGTTCATTAGTTAATTAAAAAGAAAATTTATAAAAATGAATTTTTTCGCAATTTCCCTAATAAGTAAGTAGTTCCTCACTTGCTAGGGTTAGGATTGGGTAGGCTTGAGAGATGTAAATCTCTCACTCCTTTCTTGCTCTCATAACTTTATAAATTAGGACTCTATGTAAAACAAACACCCACCGCTCACTACGGCACCCTATCCTATGAAATAGCGGTGATTCCCTAGTTAGACCGGCAGTGGTTGATTTACATAAAGGTTAGGGATAAGAGTTAAGAAAGGACGGACAAGGACCAAAAGGAAGAAACATAGTTTCTTCCTTGTCGTGCTAATCCCCTTTGTTAATTGTTACCCTAACACCTATGTTCTTAATTAGGGAAAAGGAAGCAGTGAGTAGAATTAACTTTCCAAACTAACCTAATCCTATCCCTAGCAAGGTTTTAATCCAAATTAAATTTAATCTTAGTTTTTATAAAATTCAAAACCTACCAAAAATAGGAATTAACTCGTTAGAACAATTAGAAAAGAACTCGTTTTCCCTCTGGACCGACCTGTACTCAATCGGCTAGCTACCAAGCGACACCGTTATTGATTGCGGTATTCTATTCGTTGATTTTAAAACACACGCAAAAGAACTCTCAATCAAATGGCGCCGTTGCCGGGGATAACGGTAGTTATTTTCTTTTTGTAATTTCGGGTTAGTTAAAATTGAAAAGACATAAAAATTGAAAATATAAAAACATAAAAAAATCATCTTGTTATTTTTTGAAGGGTTTTGTGTGAATTGCGCAGGAAAGGAAGACGGACAAATTCAGATCTGGAAAAAACACTGTGAACAAATCAAGAAAAAGAAGATCTCAATAAACAGAGGAGAAGCACAACAGCGCACAACAAAATTTTGGAGAGCCAAACCCACCAAGACACCGTGGAACCGCGGCTGATTGAAGCTTTTGACCGCGGAACCGCGGTCAAACCGTGACGTCAGCGCTTCAAAAAGTCTCTGTAAGTATTTTTATCTACTCTGTAACCCCCTGATCACCACTGAAAAATTTTCCTGCAGGGTTCATTGCGTAAAAACTTCTTCCCTTTCTCCAATAAATCAATCTTGTGCAGGATTCTTTGCGCCGCAAATAAAAATTTTTTTGGCAAGTGTTTTAGATTTTTGTGTGTTTACTGCTTTGCATTTTTAAAACGGACTTTTAAGGGGCTATAACACCAATCCAGATTGGGTGGTGATTTCATTACCCTTCCTAGGACCTCAGAAATCACAAAAAGCATATGCATCAACCCTTGAGTTAATTAAAAAATATCTAGACTCAGCCAATAAGGACTGTCGCGCTCATTAGGACAAAGGAAGGTCGTGGGCAATCGGTCGTTTATCTAAACCTGATTTTATGGTGCCTAGGCTAGACAGGTGGGAAAGGTAATTTTAAAAGGCCCGTCTCACGGTGATTCGTGAGCGGATCCCTCCTTTCTTTACTTATGCTTACCTGGCCACAATTGGCGGTAAAGAGGCGATTTAAGGGATATCTCACAACTTGTCGCTTTAGACCAGTTAGGAGCAGTCTAGTTGACTTAGGAGACCCTAGATCTAGGCTTGATTGTTCATGTTTAATTGTGGTTGATTAAAATTAATTCCGTACAAATCTTTGCACACAAATCCTTATAAAAAAACAGAAATTTTTATAAAAAAAAACTTGCCATTTGTCGCTAGAATTCCATTGCACCCAACTCGCACCCACATTCTCTCATTGATGTTTTCTTACCCCCACCTTATACTTTTTGACTACACTATACTTCATTTAGTGTATGTCCAGTTGGACTAGGGACACCAGCGCCCGTTTAGTCCATGTCTCGTTAGTGCCTACTGACGACGCATTCGATTCCGAAGTTGAAATTCCCTCCACTTCTTTACCTTCATCTTCAAATTCATCATCTTCTAAGGAGATGTCAGGATTCAATCCTAACAACCCTTTACCGCCTGTTGAAGTGCCTCAACGAATCGTGCTCCAGGATCTTTTCTATCCAACCCGCACTGCACTTCCCACTTGTCTTTCACTTCCACCGGCTAATGGGGATAACTTCGAAATTAAACACCAATTCATCAATATGTTGGCCAAATTTCATGGGCTGGAATCCGAAGATGCCTACATCTTCATTAACAAATTCCAGAATGTTTGCGCAATGATGAAGACCACCCAACTTTCCGATGATGCTATAAGGCTACGTGTCATTCCATTCACTTTATATGACCTAGCTGAAAAGTGGCTATATAGTACAGCATCGCATTCCATAAAAAGTTGGGAAGAGTTTGTTAAGGCTTTTCTAAAAAAGTTTTACCCACACCACAAGACCGTGAGAATTCGCAATGAAATCAATCAATTTTCCCAGCTTTCTTCCGAACCTTTTTGGAAGTGTTTCGAAAGATTTAAGGACCTTCTTGTTCAGTGCCCTCACCACGGTATCGAGAGATGGCAACTTTGCCAAACTTTATACGAAAGACTGAACCCAGCAACTAAGCAGTTGTTGGAAACCATTTGTCAAGGTCACTTTCTTACAAAATCGAGCGAGGAAGCTTGGCAATTTCTCGACGATCTTGCTGAACAAACACATCAGTGGGAAAGCACTAGACAGACCACTTCATCTACTTCATCAGGTCAATCTAGGGCAGGCATACATCAACTTGATATGTCGATTGCAATGAAGGTCGAAATGGCCGCACTCACGAAAAAACTAGAGGCAATTGAGAGCAAATTCTCATCGCTTTCTCCTGCCCCTGGTTTACCCACTCGCACTATATGCGCTTGTTGTTCGGATCTATCATATCTTACTGAAGAGTGTCCTTACAATCCACCTGCTCAAGAACAGGATCAAGTCAATGCTGCCTTTCAGCAAAGATAAAGAAATGATCCATACTATTCAACTTATAATCCTGGTTGGAGGAGCTACCCAAATTTCGCCTGGAATCAAAATCAACAACAATTCCAAGGCAATAACAATTTTCAGAGGCCTCCTCCACAACAACAAGCCCCTCAACAAACTCAATATCAGCAACCTTTCCAACCCCAACCTTACCAAAATCAAATGAACAATTTTGCACCAAACAACTCTTTTCCTCAAAATAATTTTGTTCAACCAAATAACGATAAGGTTTCCTCGCTAGAACGAAGTCTGGATGCGTTTTTAAAACAACCTACGCAATCCTCAGCCAGCATCCAATCTTCCATTCAGTTTTTGGTGAAACGCACTGCATCACATGAGCAAAGCATCAAAACCATTGAAGCTCAAATTGCACAACTGAATGCTGCTCTAAGCGAGCGTGAGAAGGGAAAACTTCCATCTCAACCATTGCCAAATCCCGGTCACACACAAAATGCACTTGTTGCTCATGAACAACAAAATCATAATGTGAGTGCCGTGACTACACTGAGATCTGGAAAGGTATTGCACAACAACGTTAGCAACAATAATGACACCCCGGCCGCCACTTCTTCTTCTTCTTCTCCGAGGTTCTTCATTTTCTTCATCTTCTTCCGAGCCTGTTCTTCATTCTTCACAAGGCTCTACTTCTTCTACTAATTCGAATGGACCCACATCTCACTCCACGAAAACACCAACACTGGGATTTATTCCAACTCCGCAATCTACTCCACAAACATTGGACTCAACAAATTTTCAAAATATTCCATTTCCAAACAGGTTGAGATCCAATAAACAAACTCCATAAATAGAGAAGATTGTGGAGTTATTTAAACAGGTTAGCATAAACATACCTCTCTTGGATGCAATCTAACAAGTCCCTTCTTATGCTAAAATCTTGAAGGACTTATGCACGAAGAAAAGGAAATCAGGTATCTAAGAAAGTTTTCTTGGCTAGTGCAGTAAGTGATGCTCTTACCCAACCATTACCTCAAAAACGCAAGGACCCTGGCTGTCCTACAATTTCAATAACTATTGGGGATAAGAACATCAACCGCGCACTTTTAGATCTTGGTGCCAGTGTTAATTTGCTTCCCTATTTAGTATATGAACAATTAGGCGTTGGAGAGCTGAAACCCACACATTGTACTCTTCAAATGACTGACCGATCCATCACCCATCTTAGGGGTGAGTTAGAGGATGTGTTGATTAAAGTAGGGGACTTCATCTTCCCTGTTGATTTCATTGTCATGGACACACAGCCTGTAGCTAACCCCTGGAGTCAAATTCCGGTGATACTCGGTCGACCATTCCTTGCAACTTCTAATGCGGTGATCAATTATCGAAATGGTTCAATGAACCTATCTTTTGGAAACATGACAATTGAACTCAACATTTTTAAGTTGGGGAATCAGCCCTCCGAGCCTAATGCTAATATACTTGATGTTTGCTCGATCCAAGAGATCACTCAGGAGGACTACGAGTTTGAAAAATTTCTGTTCGATCACAACAATTTTGACGCCAATAGTGCGTTCCTCCTTGAATCTGACACTGCTTTCACACACGATAACGATTACGAGTGTTTCACTTTTTCGAACGATTTTGAAGAATCAACACCCGAGTTTGAGTCCTTTGAATTTTCGGATGAGTTAGCTGAACCATCCGACTCGGTTGCTTACACTCACTTCGAAACTCTATTGGAATCCTTCGAGTTTGAGACAGTTTCACCAATTTTACCTTCAATTGTTTCGCCTCCAAAACTCGAACTAAAGCTATTGCCGTCTCACCTTAAATACGCTTACTTAGGTGAGAATGAGACCCTTCCTGTTATCATCTCGGCTTCTCTAGCTCCCGAGCAAGAGAAAGCCCTTTTAATGGTCTTACAAAATAATCGACAAGCTTTTAGCTGGACTATGGCGGACATCAAGGGGATTAGTCCCCTAATAGTTGAACATCATATTCATATGATGGATGATGCCAAGCCAGTAAGGGATCCACAGAGACGACTAAACCCTATAATGAAGGAGGCTGTTAAAAAGGAGATTGTAAAATGTCTTGATAGTGGTATCATTTACCCTATCTCTGATAGCCAGTGGGTAAGCCCCATTCATGTTGTCCCAAGGAAATCGGGCATAACGGTCATAACTAATGAGGCGAATGAGTTAACACCTACTCGCACCCAAACTGGGTGGCGAGTTTGCATCGATTATAGAAAACTCAACGCCGTGACACGGAAAGATCACTTTCCATTACCTTTTATTGACAAAATGCTAGAACGATTGGCTGGGCATGAATTTTACTGCTTTTTGGATGGCTACTCCGGCTATAATCAAGTTCCCATCGCCGAATAGGGCCAAGACAAGACCACATTTACTTGTCCTTTCGGTACGTTTGCTTACCGTCGCATGCACTTTGGGTTATGCAATGCACCCGCTACTTTCCAGCGGTGTATGATGGGCATTTTTTCAGACATGGTGGAAAAATTCTTGGAGATTTTTATGGATGATTTCTCCATTTTCGGCGACTCCTTTGATGAGTGTTTGCTACATTTAGACGCAGTTCTTACCCGGTGTAGGGATAAGAACCTCACTTTAAATTAGGGGAAATGCCACTTTATGGTACGAGAAGGTATTGTCTTAGGACATATCATCTCGCAAAATGATATCGAGGTAGATAAAGCTAAGATTGAAGTCATTTCCAATCTTCCTCCTCCCAAGTGCGTCAAAGACATTCGAGCATTCCTTGGTCATGCCGGTTTCTATAGACGGTTCATCAAGGATTTTAGCAAGATAGCTAGACCCTTGACTCTTTTGTTGGCCAAGGACACCATTTTTGATTTTGACTCAACCTGCATGAAGGCGTTCGAATCATTAAAAAACTCACTCATTTCCGCTCTCATTATTTCATCTCCTGACTGGACGCATCCATTTGAGATTATGTGCGATGCATCTAATTTCGCCATTGGTGCTGTCCTTGGACAGCACATTAACAAGATGCCGCATGTAATTTATTACGCTAGCCGAATCTTAAATGAGGCCCAATTGAATTACACAACAACTGAAAAAGAATTCTTAGCTGTTGTGTTTGCACTAGAAAAGTTTAGGCCCTATTTAATCGGCTCTCCAGTCATCGTTTACACTGACCACTCAGCTCTTCGCCATCTTTTTGCGAAGAAGGATGCTAAATCTCGGCTGATACGTTGGATCCTTTTACTATAAGAGTTTGACCTTGTCATCAGAGACAAGAGAGGATGCGAAAACGTAGTCGCCGACCATCTTTCACGCCTTCCTTCTTCTCCTACACTTCAAATTCCTATTAAAGATGTTTTTCCAGATGAGCAGCTCTTGACTGTGTCATGCGAACCTTGGTTCGTAGATATCGTAAATTATTTGGCCACCGGACTTATACCAAACGAATGGTCGAATCAGGACAAACTCAGATTTCTTTCCCAGGTAAAACATTTTTACTGGGATGAACCATATCTATTCAAATACTGTCCCAACCAAATTATTCGTCAGTGTGTCCCCGACAATGAGTTCAAGAGCGTGCTATCATTCTGCCACGATCAAGCGTATGGCGGGCATTTTGGCCCTAAAAAGACAACAGAAAAGATCTTGCAGTGTGGCTTCTACTGGCCACAACTTTTTAAAGACGCATATGAGTATTGCAAGACATGCTCCCGGTGTCAACACTTGGGCCGGATATCTCGGAGAAATGAAATGCCGCTCCAACCAATTTTGGTTGTTGAAATTTTTGATGTTTGTGGGATAGACTTTATGGGACCATTTCCCAACTCTTTTGGGAACATGTACATTCTACTCGCTGTTGACTATGTTTCAAAATGGGTCGAGGCTGTGCCCAGCCGAACTAATGACAACAAGGCTGTCATTAGATTTCTCAAAGAAAACATTTTTTCTCGGTTTGGGCATCCTCGCGCGATTATCAGTGATAATGGATCTCACTTTTGTAATAGGACTTTCGAGTCCTTAATGCGAAAATACTCCATTACTCACAAGTTGTCAACGTCCTATCATCCCCAAACTTGTGGGCAGGCCGAGATTTCGAATCGGTAGATTAAACAAATATTGGAGAAAACGGTTTCCAAAAACTGTAAAGATTGGTCATCAAAACTTATTGATGCCCTTTGGGCATTCCGTACTGCCTATATGACCGATCTTGGCATGTCTCCATATAGGTTTGTTTATGGAAAGGCTTCCCACCTTCCAGTTGAAATAGAGCATAAGGCATTTTGGGCAATAAAAGAGTTGAACCTATCTTTGGGAGATGCGGGCAGCAATAGAAAGCTGCAGTTGAACGAATTAAACGAGCTGCGGGATAAAGCCTATGAGAACGCAGTAGTTGTTAAAAACCGAACGAAGGTGTTCCACGATAAACACCTTATGCGCAAATCTTTCAAACCTGGTCAATAGGTTTTACTTTACGACACTCGGTTACATCTCCATCCCGGGAAGCTCAGATCTTGATGGAAAGGGCCATTTTTTGTATGCACCGTATATCTGCACGGTGCGGTCGACCTAGAAAACCCGGGGTCGGTTCACTATTTAAAGTGAACGGACATAGACTTAAACCGTTCCTCACTGTGGACCCTTTGGTGGAGCTCCTGTTTTTGCTGGAGCCGATCTACATTGACTGATCTTCCTCCATTTACCCCTAAATTTTGATTATCTAGTCAAAACACTGTTTCAAACAAGTTTGGGGGTATGTATCATTTGTAATTATATATAAACAAAATAAAAAAAATGAAAATTTGGAAAAAAAATATTTGGGATCTTTCTGTAAATTTCCAGTTTTAATAAAAAAAATAAATAAATAAATAAAAAATTTATTTACAAATAATTTCCTCTTTTCAGGTGGAGTTTTTTTGCAAATAACCAACACATTCCCCCTATAAATAAAACCCGACTCCGCTCTAATTTTACCAAACCCTAATTTCATCTCTCTGAAAACCCTAGCCGCCGCTCAAGTTTTTGCAGAGAGATCTCCCCATCCCGCCGCGCAACCGCCGCCGAAGCCCCATTTCCGTCGCTGATCTGCCGCGCTTCTGTTTCTTCGCCCTCTGAAAATTTCAAAGGTGGTTCGATCTCTAAACTCTTCTCTGTTAAATTAAAAATTATGCATTTTAACTCTCTGTGATGGCACCATAGAACGAGATTTTTCATAAATCTTTTCACACACAATTTACGGAAGTTATTTTGGTGAGGAGATCACACGGCGAGGGTGGAACTTTTTAATTTACAAGCATCCCAATGCATACGCTCTTCCAGATCTAGTATTTCGTTTTTATGAGTGCATGGAGGAAGGGTGCCTAACATAATACGGTTTTATTAAATTACTTTGGGGCGATAGGGAAATAATCATTGATAGGGACTTCATCCATGAAGTCAGCTTAATTCCTAGATTACCTGTTCACGACCAACCCCTTCAATTTGAAGATTACTTACCCTTAATAGGTAATGACTGTTCGAGAGAAGCTAGGAAGGGCATACAGGCTAGAACCCTCTTCGCTAATGTATTAACCGTGTGTCGTTCGGCACAAAACAACATTTTTGGCAGTTCACATAATACAACATTTTTCACTCCATCTCTTCATATCGTGCATACCTTAATGACTAGGAACCCTAGATTTGACATGTGCACGGTTTTACTCAATTCAATTGGTGCTGGCAAAAGGGCCGCAAATTACCCATGTCCTATGTTAGTGACACAACCGTGTCGCTATTTCCTCCCTGTGGAGGAATTTGAGTTTTACATGCATGGAGGTATACCCATCAGGCCTCTTATTGAGGGCGTATCCACGTCCTATACCCGCCTAACTGATGTATAGTCGCGAAGAGAACCGGCCGAACATGTACCTGCCAGAACACCCAGCTCCAGCTCGACCGCGAGCGAGGAATAGCTTACCCCTATAGAACATGCATGTCTTCTTAGAAGAGCCATTAGGTGGATTGATAATTTGGTGGGGATGGTGACCAACTTGGATCACCGGGTGACGGAAGTTGAACATGGCGTATCTACGCTGCTGGCGAGAGAGGAGCGTTCCCGTTCACATTCAAGGGGACGCCGAAGGCCTGAGCAGTGAGGGCATTGCTTTTGGTAAGTTTGGGGGAGGAGGTGGTTTGTAAATAGTTATCACTGCATTGCATATTTTAATTTTTGTATATATTTTTCTTTTATCTTTTGCATGTTTATTTCTGCATTGCGTCTTTATTAAAAAAATTATAAAAATTAAAAAAAATGAAAAAAAAAATAAAATCAAATAAAAAATTGAATTTTTTAAAAAAGTATAACATTTGAAAAATTCAATTTTGGCCATATTTGACTTAAGTTTGACAAGACGGTTAACTAGCTAGGAAAAACTAGATCCTAAACTTAGTAAATTAAAAACCCTAAAAATAACCTTTCTTAAAGTTTAACGGTAGAAAATATATATCCTTGTAGTTTAATTAGAGATAGGCAAATTTTGAGTTCAGTTCTTGGGCTAAGTCAAAATAAGGGAAGAGTATTGAAATTTTTATTGAAGTGTAAGTCTGAAAAATAATTCCCAACCTTAAGTCTAAATTCTGAAAGTATATACCCTACAACTCGCACATACACGCACCTTGAAACTTGGGATAGTAGAGGATACCTTGCAGTGCTCTTGTCTAAAATCCTTAGTATGAGAAAAAATTGAATAAAAGTATAAGTGTGAATAAAGAGATATAAAAAAATAAACACTGGTTTTGTAATTACTTAAGGCCGCGTAAAATAAAATATATAGCGAGGGTGCTTTATCACCTAATGCCTTAGACCAACTGGTTTGGGAGTCACTGCTAAAGTCTTAGGTATTACAAGACAAGAAATTACGCCTTAATGCGCAAACACATTTTGTAATCGGTCGTTAGTACCTCAAGAAGTATTAACGGTCGCATGAAGAATGTATGAGCAATTTCATCTAAAATTCACCAACTAAAAGTACTTTGGACAATAGACAAGAGTATGATAGCTTGAATTGAATTTCTAAATGTAGGGGTGATACATACACACATGTAGGGGTATATGATTGGGTTTGGATGAGAGATAGGAATGAAAAATAGGACTTATATCTTCAGTAGAGATGATAAAAATTCCTAAGTTGAGATGGAACCTTAGAAGGAAAATTCAAAAGATGCTGAAAGCTTAATAAATTTGCAGAACATATACTATCTTAAGTTAAGTGAAAAGTGAGTGTGAAAAATACGGGTTGATGATTTCTAAGTTGAAGATAATAGAATTTCTTGCTAGAACACCGAATTGAAGAATGAAAGTCAACATGCCAAATTGATCGGATTTTATGGGTAGTATCCGCTGAAAACCCTCAGGAGACAACACTCCTCCTACTAGGGACACCTAGAGGTTTAACGGCTTGTTGCATGAGCTCAGTGCAATCGCGTTCCCTGCGAAAGTGAGGTTAGGTTTTTTCGAGAATAAATAGTTTTGCTTAGGACGAGCAAAAGATAAGTTTGGGGGTATTTGTTCATATCAGAATTTTGCAATATTATATTCCCCATTCTTAATCATATTGCAAATAAATAGGCGCTTTTGATCTATGTCTGCTTAATAGTTGCAGGTTACAGGTTCTCAGAACAATACAGTGAAATTCAGGAAAAGACGCTACAAATGTGAGACTACGACCAATAAATACATGAATTTGTATGATACCGCCTACAGTTTAAAGAACAAATGAAGATCAATGAACAATTCGATTGGACAAAGTACGAGGGCGCACAAAGATTCAAGACTTCAATGCGAAGCTAACGGTAAAAGTCTACAAATTCTGCACTGTTGGAAATCTGGAAGAAAGTGGAAAAGATTCTGAGGAACCAAGTGAAGAAACCAGAAGTAAAATGCAACATGAAGAATACCTGAGAAAACGAGCCAGAGATCCTTCAAGATGGCCGCGGAACCGTGGCTAAACAAGGCTTATGGCCGCGGTTCCGCGGCCGTGCAGTGCACGTGTCGGTGTTTTGACCCGACTTTCTTAGGGTAGTCTTGTAATTTCAGATGTGGATCAGATGTAAACTCTAGGGTTTCTCCTATCTATAAATAGGAAAGCCTACAGCCTCTTTTGGGGCATGCCTCTTTTTAATTCTAGATTAAATTTCAATTCCTTTGTAATCGTTAAGAGTGCATCAATAAAGTAGGTTATTTTCTTTTATCTTGTGTTCTTCTTAATTGCAATTTTATTTCTCTGCATTTTTTTACCTGTCGTTATTTATCTGCAAGTTCATTAGTTAATTAAAAAGAAAATTTATAAAAATGAATTTTGTCGCAATTTCCCTAATGAGTGAGTAGTTCCTCACTTGCTAGGGTTAGGATTGGGTAGGCTTGAGAGATGGAAATCTCTCACTCCTTTATTACCCTCATAACTTTATAAATTAGGACTCTATGTAAAACAAACACCCACCGCTCACTACGGCACCCTATCCTACGAGATAGCGGTGATTCCCTAGTTAGACCGGTAGTGGTTGATTTACATAGAGGTTAGGGATAAGAGTTAAGAAAGGACGGACAAGGACCAAAAGGAAGAAACAATGTTTCTTCCTTGTCGTGCTAATCCCCTTTGTTAATTGTTACCCTAACACCTATGTTCTTAATTAGGGCAAAGGAAGCAGTGAGTATAATTAACTTTCCAAATTAACCTAATCCTAACCCTAGCAAGGTTTTAATCCAAATTAAATTCAATCTTAGTTTTTATAAAATTCAAAACCTACCAAAAATAGGAATTAACTCGTTAGAACAATTAGAAAAGAACTTGTTTTCCCTGTGGACTGACCCGTACTCAATCGGCTAGCTACCAAGCGACACCGTTATTGATTGCGGTATTCTATTCTTTGATTTTAAAACGCACGCAAAAGAACTCTCAATCATTTTCCATCTTCTTCTTCCTCACTCTCTTGCTCACTAGGTTTTGATAGCGAACAAAAGAGTGATCAAGTTTGGGTTTTGAAGTGAGAAAACAAACCACATCATCATTCTATACTACTCTTGCCCACTAGTTTAAAGTGTTAGCTTCAACTTCATCATCTTGATCAAGTGGAGCTTTGAGCTTGGACAAAGAGGACTCCGGGTGGATCGTCGTGGATATGGAGGATCTCAAGCAAGCTTCTTCCAACACTCAAGTAGCCAAGGAGTCTAGCTAAGGGAGCTACAAAGGTTGTATTCTCTAAACCTAGCACTTAACTTCTTGTGGATTATGTTAAAGTTTTGTGTTACCCTAGCTTTTTTAGTTTGATCCTTAGGATAGTTTTTTTAGCACCCTATAAAATTTTAATATGGCATGTGTGATGCTACCAAACCCTAGTAGTGGTGCTAAGGAAAACCCTTCAGATGATACATTGGTGGGGGCAATGCAAGACTCACATGGTAACATATAAATATATATATTTTGAATATTTGAAAAAAGCAAAATTGTCATGACCCAAAGTTCGGCCCGTGACCGGCACTTAACCACGTAACGTCTACAGGCGCAACGCGATCAAGTAAGCCGAAACCCAGAAATCAAAACCATTAAAATAGTGAGTGAAGAAAAACATTAGTTAAAACATTTAGAAAACCTTGAGTAAAAATCTTTAAAGTTTAAGTTATTTTCTTAAAAATTTCGGCAGCACCTCCTTTGTAAAAACTAGGCCCGAAAACGGGTACAAAACATGATATAAGTAAAATGACTGATAACAAGAATAAAACATCCCCAAACGGGAGTAATCACACCCAACGGCGGAAACAACCACCACAAGAATAGTATACGATGCCGTAGCGAAGAAATGGACAGAATAAGGAAAAAGAACAACATAAAAGATAAAACTGCATAAATAAAGTCGTCTCACACGAGCTCGACACCAGAGTACAAAATAATATACAACATCGTCCTCACAATTGATCTCCAAGTCAATACATGAAATAGTAGATGGAGAGTACTAGATACAATAGAGTGTACAAATGGAAAATAAACGGATACCGCAAACCCACCTATCAGCAAAACGGCTCACACGCCAACTGCAGTGGTATCCGTAGCAAAGAGATACAAGAGATAGCCCTGCCGCAACTATTCTGAGGGTCGACCTGCAAACACTGTGGCACAACGGGAGTGAGTTGCCAACTCGTGAATAGTAAATAACATATAAAGGTAATCGCAGGTATGGACATGATGCTATACTCTAGCATATGCAACTGATGATATCAAAATGCTAATCTGGATATGAAATAATCATGCAAGGTATTCTATCAAGTACCACAACTACATGATGCTATTCATATCAATGAATGCTGAACATGTGATAAAATAGCATCTACACGAAACATCATCATAAAAAATATCCGGTGTCCACCAAATACACCCCATATCCTAATAAAACTCAGGCGCCGTCAATCTCATCGGCCCTTATATCCTTAAAATCTCATGGAAACACATGAGTGCCCAACATCGGCACTCCAAAATATCCTGAAATACTCTTGTCTAGTATCGACACGCAAATCCTCATATATCGGGTTCCGTCGGTCCGGATCGGCCCACGGGCTCCGTCTGCGGAATCGGCCCTCGGCCCCGGCAGTATGGGTCATTCCGTATCCATCTCTTGACTCTGGTCAGTATCCTCCGGATAACCTCCAGGTCTAACCAATCACCGGTAGGTAGGAGTTCCTCTGCCAGGCTTATCGTTATCCACACGAAATCTCTCTCTCGCCCTGGGGTACCATACCGGGTCCACCATATACCCGCAAACGGATCGTCCTCCTCCTCGAATCGGGTTTCACATGTCACACGTCTCAGAACCGAGAAAATGCATGGTGGACGCACTGAAATATCATATCAAGAGAAACCAGGTTTTTCAAAACAGTGCATACTTTCTTAAAATAATACCATGGTTCTCAAATCCAGAAATCACACGAATCCAAAACTCACTGCGTAAATCCATGCAATGTGTCGTATGCCGCATAAAATCGTACTATGAGTAAAAGGGGAAAACCACTCTTTTAAAAGGATCCAGTTGAAAACATTTCATGCGGTCCCCAATTTTCCAAAATCAAAGTCAGCATCATCTATGTATGCGCAAGAGTATGTATGTAGGCATGGATGCACCAAGATATATATATATACATAAGTATGGATGTATGATATGTACATGTGCCAATATGGATGTATAAGTGGTATATACGTAAGCATGAGTGTACAATATGTATATGCGCCAATATAGAACAGAATCACGTCTAATCATCAATGATGAGATAATCCAAACGATGTATGGTTCGTAGCAATCCTATAGTGCTAGTGTCATGGCAATCACTAACGGTGTGGGTGTAACATACAAATAGTGCTCGTGCAGCTTGAACCGTTAGTGACAGTGCGATGTTACATAAATACTGTGTCTATATGCAACAAAAGAGGGGTACGCTACAATAGTACATATGCACAAGCAATATATATATATACACACACACATGTGACTACAATATCCTATCAAGCCCTGACGCTTAATGCCATACGGGCGATTTCCCCGTAGATGTTAAATCTACTCACCGTGATCTCGTGCTAGGTGTAGCCGACTACCTGCTTCCCCTTCTTTGTGGCGTCCGAAGTATCCGCCTGCGAACCTAGAATTTACACAAAGAATACACATAAGCTAAAATCCTGCAAAAACATGATATCAAAACTAAACGAGAAACTCGCGTCGCAAGCTAAACGCGTGTGCATCCGATACGCCAAAACGTGTGTATACGTGTCTGAAACTACCTCGACACGTTGTGATACGCCACACTAAACCCACTTACATAACACACGTGTCGCGCAAGCTTAAACGTATTGGAAATAAGGTATTTTGTTCCAGATTTTGATACAAGCTGAACTAGAAAAAGTTGCATACACCAAAGATCTTCAATAAGCAGCAGACACAAAACCACCAAACCCCGACACCCAGCTCCAACATCTGGCCGCAATTTGCGGCCAGAACCTATTTATTTGCGGCCTAGAAGATGAATAAGGGTCCCGTGCTTCGTGTGTCTAGGTCTAGTGAACATGCTCCAGTAAACTCAAATTTTCTTGAAGCAACCGGGTTGAAAGCAGATCACAAAATGAGCCCAAATCTTAACTAAAACGCTAAATTAACACTAATTTGATACAAAATGGTATTTTAGTGTAACCTGAAGAAATGACTTGGTTAAAACAACATTAATAGCACCTAACTAAGTTAATCAAACCCTAAAAACCCTAACTTACCCTAATCTTCACTTAAACCATCTCATTAGCACTAAAACACACAAAAACACAACTTTTAGCTAATAAAAACTACAAGTTTAGCAATAACGTGATTTGGGTGAGTTTAATACCTCAATATGGTCTTAGGGGAGTCTAACTTGCTGCACTTGCCTTCAAAGGAAAGGATTTGCCATCAAGACCAACAAAGGAGGTGTTTTGCAAAGGTTTTATCAAGAAAAGGTGAATTTTTTGTGTGTAGGGATTTTTGTTTGAATGCAAGGAGAAGAAGAAGATGAAGAATATGCTGCTGCTGCTGCTTCTTCTGCTGTTGTTGCAGAAAAAAAGAGGGGGGAGAGAGAGAGTGTGTAGTCAAGGGTCAAGGTCTACTCTTCACCTAATACCCCCCATGCCTCCCATTTCTTTTCTTCTTATTATTTTTATTTGTTTTGTTTTGCTTTGTGAGGATAATAGAACCATGCAAGAGGGAAAAAGAAAATGAAGATAAGTTATAACTTAACCTAGGTGATTAGGGTTGTGCACTTAGGAAAAATGGTTAAGAAAATTTGCTAATTAAGTGAACATTAAACTAATTTATAATTAATAAAACACTATTATATATATAACTACATACTATCACGATTAAAAGTAGATTTATTCCAGTCTAGGAGGAAATAGCTATTAACTAAGTTTTGTGAAAACACGCATTATCGCTAATTAACGCGAAAATTAACCTAACGAATTCCAAAGCGTTACAATCTTCCCCCTTAAAGAAATTCGGTCCCCGAATTTAAAAATCTAGCTACGCGTACCTTCAAAGAGATGGGGATATTTCTTCCTCATCTCGCCCTCGGTCTCCCAGGTGACCTCCTTGCTGCTCGGGCCACGCCAAAGGACCTTGACGGACGGTATAACCTTCGATCTCAATTTCTTCACCTGCCGATCCAGGATGACCACCGGCTGCTCTGTAATAGAAAGGTCGTGCTCCAGCTGGATCGTCGGGTGCTGAATCGAATTCGAAGGATCATGAAGATACTTGCGGAGCATCGAAACGTGGAATACGGGGTGGATGTCTGGAAAACTGGGCAGAAGAGCTAACCGATACGCAACTACACCAACACACTCGAGGATCTCGAAGGGGCCCATATATCTGGGACTAAGCTTCCCCTTCTTCCTAAATCTCATCACACCTTTCATTGGGGAGACCCTCAAGAAAACATGATCACCAACAGAAAACTCAAGTCTGCGCCGACGACGGTCCGCATAAGATCTCTGCCTGCTCTGGGCTGCTCTGTCCAACAGACGGGCGATCTGCATCTCCTCCCATATAGAGTCTCGAATGGTGCCATCTGAATGGTCTCCTGGAAGCTGTTGTTGTAGGAGAACTCTACTAAGGGCAAATGGTGATCCCAGCTACCTCCGAAATCTAAGACGCACGCTCGGAGCATGTCCTCGAGAGTCTGAATAGTCCGCTCTGACTGGCCGTCGGTCTGCGGATGAAATGCTGTGCTGAAACTCAAACGGGTGCCCAAAGCCTCCTGAAGCCTCTGCCATAGTCGGCTGGTGAACTGGGTGCCTCAGTCGGACACAATACATGTCGAGACTCCATGTAGTCGTACGATCTCGTCGATATATATCTGGGCATACTGAGCAAATCCGAAAGTGGTCTTCACCGGCAGGAAGTGACCCGCTTTCGTCAATCGATCCACGATCACCCAAATGGAGTCATACCCTCGACTAGTCCTGGGTAGACCCACAATGAAGTCCATAGAAATCTGCTCCCATTTCCACTCCGGAATGGGCAACGACTGTAGCTCTCCCGCGGGCCTCTGGTGCTCGGCCTTGACTTGCTGACAAGTCAGGCATCTCGACACGAAGTCTGTGACGTCCCTTTTCATCCCTTCCCATCAGTAAACATCTCTCAGATCATGGTACATCTTGGTGGAACCTGGATGAACGATGTACAATGATCGATGCGCCTCCTCGAGAATCTCACGCCTCAGTCCCTCAGAATCTGGTACACATAATCGAGTCCCAAATCACAGTATCCCCTGATCATCGATCACGAATTCGGAGTCTCTGCCCTGTCTAATCTGCTCCCTGATCTCTGAAAGACGGTCATCACTGGGCTGCGCCTCGCGGATACGGTCAAGCAACTGTGGACGTGCATGGACATACGCAAGTTGTCCCCCGGTTGGAGTGAACTCGAACTGCACTCGACTGTCGCATAACATCTGCCAATCTGCCGACGACTGCCTCTGTACTGCGCTCAAACAAGATAGACTACCCCCGAGCCTCCGACTCAACGCATCCACCACTACATTCGTCTTGCCCGGGTGATAAAGGATCTCACAATCGTAGTCCTTCACTAACTCCATCCAACGGCGCTGTCTAAGATTCATGTCTCGCTGCTGAAGTATGTACTTCAAGCTCTTGTGATCCGTGAATATCTGGCACGACTCGCCGTATAGGTAATGTTTCCAGATCTTGAGTGCAAAGACCACTGCAGCCATCTCTAAATCGTGAGTGGGGTAGTTCTGTTCGTGTTTCTTTAGCTGCCGAGAAGCATACGCGATCACCCTGTCGTGCTGCATCAATACGCACCCTAGTCCTACTCGAGAAGCGTCACAATAGACCACAAATCCGCCCAATCCTGAAGGCAATGATAACACTGGCGCCGTAGTCAAACGAGTCTGCAACTGCTGAAAGCTATGCTCGCACGCCTCCGTCCAATCAAAAGGAACTCCCTTCCGGGTCAACCCGGTCAACGGTGCAGCAATACGGGAGAAATCCTGTACAAATCGTTGGTAGTAGCTGGCCAGTCCTAGAAAGCTGCGGATCTCTGTAACTGATGCTGGTCTGGGCCAATGCTGAATAGCCTCGATCTTCTTCGGGTCCACACATATACCATCTCACGTAATCACGTGACCCAAGAAATCTACGCTGTCAAGCCAAAACGTGCACTTGGAGAATTTCACGAAGAGCTGGTGCTCCCTCAAAGTCTCCAATGTGATCCGCAGATGCTGCTCGTGCTCCTCTCGGATCCGGGAATACACCAAAATGTCATCAATAAATATGATGGTGAACAGATCAAGATACAGCCTGAAAATACGGTTCATCAAGTCCATAAACGCTGCTGGGGCGTTGGTGAGTCCGAACGACATCATCAAAAACTCATAGTGACCGTAACGCGTGCGAAAAGCCGTCCTTAGAATATCCTCCTGCCGAACCCTCAACTGATGGTAGCCCGATCGCAAGTCAATCCTCAAAAAGTATCCCGCACCGTGAAGCTGGTCGAACAAGTCATCAATGTGTGGTAAAGGATATCTATTCCGTATGGTAACCCTGTTCAGCTGGTGGTAATTAATACACAAGCGCAAACTGCCGTCCTTCTTCTTGACGAACAGGACAGGAGCACCCCAAGGAGACACACTAGGTCGAATAAGCCCTTTATCCAGCAAATCTTGCAACTGACCTTTCAACTCTCTAAGCTCTGCCGGGGCCATCCGATAAGGCGGTATGGAAATAGGCCCCGTGCCGGGAATCAAGTCAATGCAGAAAACAATATCGCGCTCAGGCGGTAGCCCAGGAAGCTCGTCAGGGAAAACATCAGGGAACTCACTAACAATCGGGACCTGGTCCAACGGAACCTCTGTAGCTCTAGTATCGCAAACATATGCTAGAAATCCCTGACATCCCTTCCTCAAAAGCTGTCTAGCGCGAAGAGACGAAATCAAACTGTGAGGGGAGGAACCACGGTCCCCCTACACAACAAAAGCCAACTCGCCGGGAAAACAAAACCTAACTGTCTTCTCACGGCAGTCCACAGACGCGTAGCACGTGGCTAACCAGTCCATGCCCAGGAGAACGTTGAAGTCTAACATCTCAAGAAGGATCACGTCGACAGGCAACTCTCTCTCACCAATACGGACAACACACGACCGAAATACGTGTCTAGCAATAAACGACTCGCCCACAGGAGTGGTCACAGCAAGAGGCTGATCAAGCAAACCAGACTCTCTACCCAAATTCGGCATGAAGTGTATGGAAACGTATGAGTGCGTGGATCCCGGATCAAACAATACGTGTGCGTCAACAGAACATACTGAAAGACTACCTGAGACCACTGCATTGGACGCCTGCGCGTCCTGATGCGTCAAAGCGAATACCGGTGCTTATCCTCTACCTGCGACTGGCGGTCCCCTACTAGCAACTGGCTGTTCTCTACCTCGGCCACCTCGTCCTCTCTGAGAAAACCCTCCACGACCACGACCTCTTTGTGCATGAGTTTGACGTGGAGCAACAGTAGGTACAAGAGGCAACGCCCTCTGGGGTGGTGAAGGTAGAAATGTGACATATGGTACTGTAAGTGCACGGCGGCGCCCCGACCGTCAATCCGACGCCGGAATGCGGAAGCGGTGATTTACTTTAACTTTTTGAACCGGCACCACCGCACACTATAAACCCGGATCGTGCCATTAAACTAGTCCTAGCTAACAAGAGAAAGGTAGAGAGATATACCGAGTGATCCGAGTCCTCCGGTCTTCTCGTCTTCTTCCCGATCTCCCCGCGGAATCTCCGGTCTCCACCTCGTCGCCGGAAGGGCACCACGTCGCCGGCTTCTTTTACGGGCTCCCGCCTCTGGTCCGAGGCAACTCAGGCATGAAGCTGGCGAGTCGACATGCCCAAGATTTGCTGTAGAATATAGTGTAGAGTGTTATGTCTCATTTGGGGTTGTAGGAGGTTGCCATTTTGGTGGAGGAAATGAAGTGGTGGAATTTTGTGATGAACTTGGGATTTTAGCAAGCATGAAGAGCAAAAATCCCCACTACCAAAAATTGGACAGCCCCTCTAAGGCTTGGCCGGCCATGACAAGATGATGAGAAGAGAGTGGGAGAATGAGGGAGAGTCTCATAATGCAAGAGAAAGAAAAAAAAGGGTTATCATGAAAAGAAATGATCACCCACTAAAACCCACACTCCACCATCCATCATGAAAACTATGTCCCACAAAAGTCAAGCCATGATGAAGATAGAAGTCAAGGTCAAAAAAGATCTATCATGAAGCAACCATATGCAAAGACCACCCTCCACAATGCTTATTTGCGCAAATTCAAATAAGCTCTCCTCCACCAATCTTCGGCCAATGATAGATACAAAGAAATATGGCCGAAACGGAAAGCAAACTGGCAACTCCAAAAAACTGATCCCGTAATAAATTACAGGAAAACTCCGCTACTGTATATACATACCCGCATTTGTATTCCGACCGAATACAAATGCACTGAGACAAATCTACACTGTACAATACTGTAAGTCCATGCTACCCTTCCCCGGTACTTACGGGGTTGCGGAATTGGTGAAAAACGATTTTCAAGAGGGTGGTAACATGGACTACCAATACGGATCTTTGTTAAACTACTAACTAACAACCTAACAAGAGTTTACCTACTCGGTTAGGGGGGTATACCTTTCTTGAACTCCTTCGTTTTCGACTCCTCCCGGTGTACGGATCGGCCTCACCCCGTCGTCTCCTTGCGCCGAAGATGGATCCACCCGAAAGCTTCTACCTTTGGCTTCTTCTTTGAACTTTGAAGAAACTAGATCACTTGGCTTGCCAGGCCTTGTGAACTAGAATGAGTAGAGGAATGTTTTGGTGTCTTTTTATCTCTAAGGCAATGAGTCTCAACACATGAGAATGGTTTGCCTTGAGGTAGAGAGAGCAAGAGGAAGAGGGAGAGCTTGAGAATGAGAGAGCTCAAGAGAGAGAAAGCAAATGATAGAATGAACCATACTCTTCTCATTCTCACCTCTCATAATCCAAAAGCCATCATAACAAAAATAGTAATCAAGTATTGTGTAAATGGTTTAAGTCAAAATGGCTATATCATTTCATGCACTCATTTTGCATAAATAAACAAGCAAGCAAAAGTCTTTGCCATGGAATGATAGCCAATGTCATGATGATGGTCAACTAGTCCAACCTAGTCAACCGGTCAACAAAGTCAACAAGTCAACAAAGTCAACCCCTCAACAACCATGTCACTATAATACTTAATTAATATTAATGTTAATCATATATCTTATTCTCATTAGGGTAAAGCAAAAGTCAATGGTCAACAGTCAACTGTCAACAGTCAACAACCCCAATGAGAATACTCTGCCTCTGTCTCTCTGTCAACTGTGCATACACACCCGCATCCATGTTCCGAGGAACACGAATACAAACGAGATAAAGCCAATCCCAAAACGTACACTAGGATCTGGCTTAAACCAAAGCCCGCTAGTGTTAACTGTCCGGACACTGTACGTGCACAAGTGCACAGATGTGACCGAACCCTGTCGCAAAACCATGCGACCTCTACTCTTTTGCCTAAAGGCGAATAGCTTTCTGTGTGGGGCTCTAAAGACTCGACACTACGCTGGCAGTGGATTTAACCACAGACCGCAAGCGGCACTAGCTGTGCGTAACGGTCCCCAGGTAGATGCCGATAAGAAGACTGACGAGGTGAAACCCATCTGAACTCCTACTGAGTCTGACTGTGACAGTCTCCGTACAGTCCGGTCTGTTCGTCTGATACATCGCATGGCGGGCCTAGGGGGCGATAAACGTCAGTCCCCTAATAGCGGTACAAGTCGTGTCGGAGTGAAGCCCAAAACACCCTGAGATAACACTGGAAGCCTACCAGTATATCTCGCTTGCCCTGGCCAGGGACTACTCGTGTAATGGCTCTCCTAGACACAGCGCGATGTCAACCCCCAATACCGGGAGAGACGAATCCTGTCTAACCGTCACTGCCTCCAAGTGCTTCGGGACTGCACCCAACTACTACCGTTTGCACGACTCCTTTGAGCCGTGGTAGGGTAGTAATCAAAGTACAGTGGGAACACACTCGAGGCGAAGTGACAGTGTCAAGTCAGCGGACTAAGCTGTACTCATGTCACCTGGGAACTGATAACTGACGATAGGTATAATACCAACCAATCAGTTCCCGACGAGTCCTGTCCAGTGTACTCGTAACCCAACGAGCACCCGCATACTATCTCAAGTACGACGTACTGACGGCTGTGGGACAGACCGTTTCCCCTGCTGGGATGAGAAGCGCATACGCTAGTCTACTCCGGAGTATCGATGCCCTGTCTCGATAGTCCTGCGACTAGGGACCTGCATAAGGATGTGCTTATAGATTACCCAGCCCCCACTAGTGTGACTGCCATCACAACGCTGGTAATAAAGCAAAAATCCTAAGGGCTCCACTAATGCGTATAGGTGATATAATAAAATAAACACATGTACACATTGAAGTAGAAACAAACCAAGTAGCATACTACTATTTTGAGCAAGATTGTATATACAAGGTGAATATCCCAAGCTTCCATTAAGTAATATACAAACTAGTAGGATACAGTAATGGCCTCTAGGGCATATACACTAACAATCTCCCACTTGCACTAAGGCCATGTACTGGCATATCGAAGACCTATCATCTCGATCAGCCGCTCGAACTGAGTCTGGGGCAAGGCCTTGGTGAATGGATCTGCAGTGTTATCTTCTGAAGCAACCCTCCGAACCTCGATCTCCTGGCGATCCACGATCTCCCTGATCAGGTGATACCGCCTCAAGATGTGTCTGGATTTCTGATGGGACCTGGGTTCCTTCGCTAAAGCTATAGCCCCGTTGTTGTCGCAATACAGAGGTATTGGATCAACAATGGACGGAACCATCTGAAGTTCTTTCAAGAACTTCCTCATCCAGACGGCTTCTTTTGTGGCATCAGATGCAGTGATGTATTCCGCTTCCATCGTCGAGTCTGCAACGGTTTCCTGTTTGGAACTCTTCCAACACACCGCCCCTCCATTGAGGGTAAAGACAAAACCCGACATGGACTTGGAATCATCCTTGTCACTCTGGAAGCTGGAGTCAGCAAAGGCCTCGATCTGGAGGTCTTTTCCGCCATACACCAAGAACATCTCCTTAGTCCTTCTCAGGTACTTGAGAATGTTCTTTACCGCTATCCAGTGTTTCTCCCCAGGGTTTGACTGATACCGGCTTACTACACTAAGTGCATAAGCTACATCCGGTCTGGTACACAACATCGCATACATTATAGAGCCTACCGCAGAAGCGTAGGGTATAATAGACATGCGATCCCTCTCCAAATCATTCTTGGGAGACATCTCTTTGGAAAAGGTGATCCCGTGACAAGCCGGTAGATTACCGCGCTTGGAATCTTCCATACTGAATCTTTTCAGTATGGTGTCGATGTACCTGGACTGTGAAAGTCCTAATATCCTCTTGGATCTATCACGATGGATCCGGATCCCCAGGATGTATGAGGCATCACCCAGGTCTTTCATGGAGAACCTGTGTGCAAGAACCCCTTGACAGATTGTAGCATAGGAATGTCATTCCCTATTAAGAGAATGTCATCCACGTATAAAACGAGGAATACTACAGTTCTCGCTACAAATCTACTATAGATGCATGGTTCATCTGGATTTTTGATAAAGCCAAATTCTTTGACCGTCTCATCAAAGCAGATGTTCCAACTCCGCGATGCCTGCTTTAGTCCATAGATGGACTTAAGCAACTTGCACACCTTTCCGCTGCTCCCACTCTGAATGAAACCCTCTGGCTGGTCCATATAGACACACTCCTCTAAATTTCCATTTAGAAAAGCGGTCTTTACGTCCATCTGCCAAATCTCATAATCGTGGAAGGCAGCAATGGCAAGAAGGATCCGAATGGATTTCAGCATAGCCACTGGAGAAAAGGTTTCGTCATAGTCCAAACCAGGTCTTTGACGAAAACCCTGTAAGTGCACGGCGGCGCCCCGGCCGTCAATCCGATGCCGGAATGCGGAAGCGGTGAATAACTTAAATTTTGCGGACTTTGCAAACCGGCACCACCGCGCACTAAACTCCGGATCGAACCATTAACTAGTTTAAGCTACTTAACAAGATGGGTTAGAGATATACCGACGATCCAAGTCCTCCGGTCTTCTCGTCATGGTCCCGATCTCCTGCGGAAAAGTCCCGTCTCCTCCTCGTCGCCGGAAGTGCACCACATCGCCTTCTTCGTTTACGGGCTCCCACCTCAATGCCGAGGCAACTCGGGCACGAAGCCGGCTACTCGACGTGCCCAAGGTTCGCTGTAGAATATATGAAGAACCATGTCTCACTTGGGGTTGTGGAATTGCCATTGGAGGAGGGATTGAACTTGGAGCTTTTTAGATGGAACTTGTGGGATTTTTGCAACATGAATTGAAGCAAAATCCCACCTCAAAATATTTGGACAGCCCCCCCCAATTGAGTGGCCGGCCATCACCTAAAGAGAGGAGAGAATGAGAGTGACCAAAAGAATGATCCAAGAGAGAGAGAGAGGAGGGTTATCATATCAAAAGAAAATGATCACAAAGAAAAAGTCCTCACTCAACAACCATACCCCTCATCATCATCAAATCAAAACCCACACTCAACCACCTTCCACCAACCTCATGATCAACAACCATGATGAGCCAAAGTCAAGCCATCATGTAAAACAAAGTCAAGAAGTCAAGGTAAGGTGCTCCATCATGATACAAGGAAAAAAGCAAAGACCCCCTTCCACAATTGCCTATTTGCAACAATGCAAATAAGCCCTCCTCCACCAAACATCGGCCAATGAACGAAACAATGGAAATTGACCAAAACGGAAAGCAAACTGGCAACTCCAGAAAACTGGTCCCGTAATAAATTACAGGAAAACCCCGATACTGTGCATACACACCCGCATCTGTATTTCGACCGAAATACAAATGCAATGAGACAAACTCTACACTGTACAATACTAGGATCCGGCTTATACCAAAGCCGGCCAGTAATATCCGTTCGATCCTGATCCGTGCAATACCGCACGTATCTGATCGAACCCTGCCATATAACCATACGGCCTATAGTACAGACTGTCCGATCCAGATCCGTGCAATACCGCACGTATCTGATCCGACCTTGCCATATCTCCATACGGCCTCTACAACCTTTCGCCCGAAAGCTGAGTAACTGAAATGTGGGGGACTCTAAAGACTCGTCAACACCTTGGTTGTGGATTTAACCACTAGCACGTCAGAGGTATAAGCCAATACGTGACGGGCTACCAGGTACTGACTAAAAGGGACGTCTGTGAGCGAACTTAGCCCGACAACCCTACTGAGCCTGTCAGTGACAATATCCGTGCAGTCCGGTCCGTTCGTCTATGAGTATCGCATGGCGGGCCTAGGGGGTTGGTAAAAGTCAGACCCCCAAAAGCGGTACAAGTCGTGTCGGAGTGTAGCCCAGAACACCCTGAGATACTACTGGAATACCTACCAGTAAATCTCCTTGCCTTGGCCAAGGACTTTGTGTAATGGCTCTCCTAGACACAGCACGACCTCACCCCCAATACCGGGAGAGACGAACCCCTGAAGATACGCTCACTGCCTCCATGTGGCTCGGGACTGTACCCAACTAAAACCTGTTTGCACGACTCCTTTGAGCCGTGGTAGGGTAGTAATCAAAGTACAGTGGGAACTCACACGAGACAAATGACGATCCCCAGGTCGATGAACTAACCTGCACACATGTCACCAGGGAACTGCCATCTGACGTCTGGTATATGACCAACTAGCATGTTCCCGGCGAGTCCTGTCCGGTGTACTCATAACCCAATGAGCACCTGTATACATCTTAGGTGATCCAACTGACACCAGTGGCTTGTGAGACCGGCCACCGCCCCTCGTCGGGGTCTCGACTGTATACACTAGTCTACTAATGGAGTATCGATGCCCAGTCTCGAAACTCCCACGACTAGGGACCTTTTAAGGATAAGCTTATAGACCCCCAGCTCCCACTTATATGATCGCCCTCATACTGCTGGTGGTCAAGCAAGAATCCTAGGGGCTCTATCAACGTGTAATAGCGACGTGTCATGTCACCTAAAGCAGTACACGATGATAAAGGTAAACCAGATAGCATATTATCATCTCGAGTAAGACTGTCCTACCGGGATAGGTCCTCCCTCAATCATTACAATCACGTACCTGTGACCTAATAATTGACTCTGAGGGCACTATCTCCAACAATCTCCCACTTGCACTCAAGGCTAATTATTGCGATGTCGCATACTCACAGCCCGTGTGATACCGAACACCCAACTCCTCTACTAGTCAGTTTCACAAAGCTCGTTTGCGAAACTATTGCGTTCGAGGAATAGCCTCAGTGAGTGGATCCGCCTTGTTGTCTCTTTCCATGTCTCTCTAAATCTCAAGTTCGCGGAGAAACCCATCTCCCGAAATGAGCAATACCAGTCTTAGAATGTGTCTGGATGTCTGATGGGACATAGCTCATAAATGAGCTCCAAATCCAAACTTCTTAGACTGTATCGTCAACTGAACTTAATCAGTATCCTGCGCCATGCCACCCTCAGTATTGCCTTGGACCACCTGTCCAAAATACTGCCCCTCATCAGAAGGAAAACTATAACTCTGACAACCTTCTTGTCGTCCATGTCACCTTGGAGGCCTGGAATGATAACTGTCTCCTGAATGAGGCTGTCGTTATCATATCCCTAGAACATCCACTTATGTTCTAAAACTGCTTCCGACTGTTTCTCCAGGATTGAATTAATATCAACTTATTGCATCTAGTGCAAGAACAACATCTGGTGTGGTACTTGACATCTCACGATTGACTCAATTGCCTGAGCAAATGATCTGCCAATCATGCCCGTCCCTCTCCCCTTTAGTCTGTAAGACACCTTTGGAGAAGGTGACTCCATTACCTGCAGGTACACTACCGTGCCAGGAGTCGTCCATCCTAAATACTCTTAGAATGCTGTCAAGTACCCTGATTGGGAAACCACCCAAATCTAGATCTAAGACCATAGATCTAGTAACCAGTATGTCTGATATAAAATCCATTTCCTTTGTGGAGAAACAACTGTGTGACGACCAAAGTATAACCGATCGTAGTGTAGGAGTTTCTTTTCCTACTCTGTGTATATCATCCAAATACCAGGATATCATACCCTACTACCTTCTCAACAGATCCATCCCCTATTCTGATGAAGTCAAACCCATGACTGTCACGTCAGAAATAGATGATCTATCTCCGCTACATCTGCTCTAGTCTATAAATAGACATAAGCAACCTGTCCACCAATGCTTCCGCTGCTCCCACTGACTACGACAACCCTCTGGCAGAGTCATATAGACGTACACTTCTAAAACTGGTTTAGAACGACGCTATACTCATCCTCCCGCCGGGTCTCGTAACCTGGAACAACAGCAATGGCAATTGTGAGTAAACAAGAACTTCCCTGTCACCGTCCTTGAGGCTACCGTAGTGCCTCTCGGGTGCCTGAAGTTACCCACCTTATCTGCGGAGTGGCCAATGGAATGTCAATCCAGATTGAATCTTTAGGTTCCTCATCAAATCTTCAGTAATCGTTTTGTGGTTCTGGAATCACTTCCAGTTCTACCATACTCCCACTACTGTTTTCTGAAAAAATCCATTTTTATTAAAACTGTGGCGAGTCTAGAACAATATCGCTATTGTTCATCCAGATGGTAGAAAGTCAACCCGCGTCATAGCCTGGGTCAACCCACAAACAGCCATTACAGAAACGTGCCTTGAGTTGTCCAGTGTCTGGTTTTAATCATAAACCGGACAACTCCCCGTACCTTAACATCGTTAAGATATGAACTGTTCTATATCCAATATAGAAACAGAGGCACTGATTTAATTGAACCAGATTCAAATCATGCAGCTGTCTCCAGCGCATGTCAACTAAATGGAAGGAGGCCGATCAGCGTTACTCAACTTAGGAATACTTCCAATTATGAGTAACCTGAAAGAGAAGCAAGATCTCTTTATCATCACTATCAACTGAATACCATACACAAGTATCTACATCTTCGATCTCTTTGAAGAATCCCGATACTTGCTATACCTGGTTCTCTACTCTATTCAAATACCTGTAACTTCTCAAAATTCAGACCCTGTGTTTCCACGAAACACCTGTCTAAAAACTATAGAAGTCATAAGTAAACCGAATATAGTACGAGGACTAACCCCTCTGTCCTGACGGACCCTGGACATCATACAATACTCTGTACAAGTCCCTTGAGTCTGAAAACTCATTCACTGTGTGTCGTAGGTTGAAAACTGTACTTGTGGTCAAGAAGAATTACACCGCTGTTTAATGCTCCTTACCTAACCATCCACTGATATAGGTAAATGTCGTAGACATAATTTCAGAAAGGTATATCTCACTCTATGAAAATAGACGTACAGATATATCAATTTGAAATTGGTGCATAACAGCGGATATTCAAAACCAAATATTTGCCGACCGGCAAACAGCCCAGGTGATTTCCTCAAATATCACCGATTACAACGAATCCCGATATAATGAGGATAATCACCCAATTCCCAATAACTTACTCCCCCTCATCATCTATAAAACCATACAGATGTGAGAATCGTACCTGGTAAATACATACCCTGGAGTAAGTATCTAATCGGGAAATCAGTCTTCCTTTAACATTACACAGTGAAACTGAAACATTGAAATGTTCCGATGGGGTATTCTGGTATTCCTAGTAATGCCCTTTCCATTATCCAGATTCACAACTGTAACCGTATAATTCTTTGCCACCTCTCCAAATCCCTTCATATGTCTTTAGTCATTACCTTCTGTACACCCCTTTAGGCCAAATGGTTTTCTTCCTTCCCTACCGTTCGGCACCAGCCTATGGTTTGGAAGAAGACTATCAAATAAGCATAATGGGTGTACTGTCCCGATCCTAGGAACACTCGCAATGCGAGAGAAGGTGAAGATAAAAGACACCTGAATAAATCTTATTCCTATTTCTCCTGAACCAGAATCCATCCCCGAGCTGGAACAAGTTCCTTTCGAGTTCGTATATAACCATACGATGGAGTATCCAATAAACTGTGGATCTTCGTAGTGATACGGAGTGTCCTGGAGAAATACAAAGGTGATGTGGGAGTGGTAAAGAAATATTTGGTTTGGTCGTGAAAATCTGTTGCAATTTACTTTGCCCTCTTACTAATCCCTTGCTTTGTCTTAACTTAATACCTTCTGCACACCATCGTTATGCTAATTGGTTTTCTTCATTCCCTACCGGTCGGCACCAGCCTAAGGTTTGGAAGAAGACAATCCAATTTGCGTAATAGGTGTACTACCCCTAAACCAAGGAGTACTCGTAACCTGAGAGAGGGTAAAAGGAAAAGACAATTGAATAATCCTATCCGTTTTCTCCAGAACCGGAAACCATCCTCGAATTAATTCCTTCGAGTTCGTATCTAACCATACGATGGTTTTGTCCAATGGAAGTGGACGTTCGTAGTAATACGGGGTGTCCTGGAGAAAAGGGTAAAAGTAGGAGTGGCAATGAGGTTCGCAACTCTGACAATCCAAAAGCCGGTGTTTAAGAAGGTTCGGTCAACTTGGTCACTGAGTCAAAGTCTTAGGGTCGGGTCAATGGTCGCTGCCAAAGAGAGAGAGAAAAGAAACACTCAGCGTGCACTCTAACCTAGATCAGAATGGTTACCAATTTATCTAATCTGGAATCCTCCCACTGTACCTCAAATTCTCCTCCAAACCTGAAAGAAGAATTAGTCGGGGTTACCCGAGGAGTATACCAACTCATCAGTGGGAATCGGGATCCAACTCTCATCGCATGATAACGTGACGGAATCCGCTCACGGTATCACACTCCAGAAGGTATGCGCATATCTGGCAAGTTTCAGTACTTTTGAAACTCCCGATGTGATTTCTGCCCCATGCTCTTATGACCTTGACTTTGGCCAACATATCATAAGTCACATGTCAAGTTCTACCCGTCATTCTCCAGGTTAATTTGAATCCACCCGTACATACCCTTGACTTTGGCCAAAATGGCAGTACGACTGTCCCAAACCAACGCATCTATCTATGCTGCATATGAATACCCCAATAGCTACCAATCACTGTGCCTTGACTTTGGCCAACATACACAGCTTGAATACTATTGACCACCCATATGAAACGACGGAGGGCTACGAATGGTTTCTGGCGAAAACCTTTAACGTAAAGAACTTGATATCGTCGAAGGAACGGATAGCTTTTTGAAAATATAGTGACGAAAACCGTTGCTAAAGAGGTCACTCCCGGTGAAGGGATCTCGGCTCTTTCCCCGTAGAATGGGGTGCAGGATATTTCAACTGAATACCACGGTGCAAAGCAAAAGTAATCGGCTATAGTGAAGTCATTGCCCTGACGCAAACTTTTGTCCAAGGGGTCACTCCCGGTGAAGGGATCTCGGCCCTTGCCTCGTCGACTGAGGAGCAGGATATTCCAACTGAATATCACGATGCAAAACAAAAGTGAACGTCCTTGCAATAACAGCTTTTTGAAAAGTGTTCCAACAACATCAGATTAGGTTTGTTTTTAACTTTGCATTGATCCGAATCAATGCAGTCCCATCAATTGATCACACCACAAAGAACGAAAATATACTGATGTACGTATATGCCATCCGCATTCGCCACTGGGTCCCGTCATTACCCGTTAGGTTAGCTTACTAACGACAGAGCGGGGACTGGACTAGCGCGGATGCAAAACATATACAACATCTACTAATATATATACCAATATATTATATTTCGCTCAAGGCGTGAATAAAATGCAACATCACAGAGAATGAACAGCATCACAGAAACAATACAGATATCTGGGATCCCCGGGTTTCACAGAGCCACTACTGAAACCCGACGTTCCCCTGGTCGTGTGGATAGCCTGTGCAATGAAATCCTAGACCCCTACGGGCGCGGCAAGTCACCCGCCAAAACCTGAAGCGAGGCAGCCCCCTTCAGCCCCGTGAATGGACCACCCAGCACTTCACGGAATCCGGCAACTTGGGCACCCCTCCTGGGTCAACCTGTACCCCCTACGAGTGCGGCGAATAGCCCGCCAATCCTAGAGTGAAGCCCCCTCCGTCTCAATGCCATGAGATGCGGGCTTGTTGCCCTCCAGAACCCGGCTATGCGTGCACCCCTCCGCGGGGCAATCCTAGTACAGAAAGTAAAATATACATACACCGGGTACATCGACCGCAACCAGGTCGTGCCCCAAAATAATAATACAGTCAGGCAGTGACGGCAGTCCACATGTCGGACGCTCGCCCCGCAATATCAAATGTACATAATACAACAAAACTGTACTAGCATTGCATCCAGGCTATCCCCCACGACCGATCCGCAACATCACAGCAAATACATAGAACATCAACGTGAAAGTCACGTTCGCAAATCCGTCTAACCGGGCTATAGCAGTTAGACTGGATTTACCGATCGAGTGACATTCACGGTCGCAGATATAATGTAAATACTGTGAAAAATGTGTTTAAAAAATTTCCGATTGATCAAACAATTAACAAGTGGGCCCCAAAGAAAACTGAAGCACTCACAGAAACAATTGGCCCAACTTTAATATTCCAAAGCCCATATTTTAAGCCCAGAAGGCTTCTGTAAAAAAATGGTGAAGTGATGTGAATAGTGCGCGGCGGAAGGGCCGCACAAATGGGGTTTTCGCGGCGGTTCCGCGCTCCAACTGTGGAGTTACTTCGTCAAATTTTTACAGAACTCTTAGATTTTCCAGTACATCAATATTTTATAACCTGAAAAAATTTTCGAGACCAAAAATTTTCAACAGAAACTGATGCGAACTAAAATGCAGTTTTGGAACTTTTTGATCGATCGGAAATGCAAACACATTACACAAAGCTAGACTAAGTTAATGGCGAGGCTCTGATACCACTGTAAGTGCACGGCGGCGCCCCGGCCGTCAATCCGACGCCGGAATGCGGAAGCGGTGAATAACTTAAATTTTGCGGACTTTGCAAACCGGCACCACCGCGCACTAAACTCCGGATCGAACCATTAACTAGTCTAAGCTACTTAACAAGATGGGTTAGAGATATACCGACGATCCAAGTCCTCCGGTCTTCTCGTCATGGTCCCGATCTCCTGCGGAAAAGTCCCGTCTCCTCCTCGTCGCCGGAAGTGCACCACATCGCCTTCTTCGTTTACGGGCTCCCACCTCAATGCCGAGGCAACTCGGGCACGAAGCCGGCTACTCGACGTGCCCAAGGTTCGCTGTAGAATATATGAAGAACCATGTCTCACTTGGGGTTGTGGAATTGCCATTGGAGGAGGGATTGAACTTGGAGCTTTTTAGATGGAACTTGTGGGATTTTTGCAACATGAATTGAAGCAAAATCCCACCTCAAAATATTTGGACAGCCCCCCCCAATTGAGTGGCCGGCCATCACCTAAAGAGAGGAGAGAATGAGAGTGACCAAAAGAATGATCCAAGAGAGAGAGAGAGGAGGGTTATCATATCAAAAGAAAATGATCACAAAGAAAAAGTCCTCACTCAACAACCATACCCCTCATCATCATCAAATCAAAACCCACACTCAACCACCTTCCACCAACCTCATGATCAACAACCATGATGAGCCAAAGTCAAGCCATCATGTAAAACAAAGTCAAGAAGTCAAGGTAAGGTGCTCCATCATGATACAAGGAAAAAATCAAAGACCCCCTTCCACAATTGCCTATTTGCAACAATGCAAATAAGCCCTCCTCCAACAAACATCGGCCAATGAACGAAACAATGGAAATTGACCGAAACGGAAAGCAAACTGGCAACTCCAGAAAACTGGTCCCGTAATAAATTACAGGAAAACCCCGATACTGTGCATACACACCCGCATCTGTATTTCGACCGAAATACAGATGCAATGAGACAAACTCTACACTGTACAATACTAGGATCCGGCTTATACCAAAGCCGGCCAGTAATATCCGTTCGATCCTGATCCGTGCAATACCGCACGTATCTGATCGAACCCTGCCATATAACCATACGGCCTATAGTACAGACTGTCCGATCCTGATCCGTGCAATACCGCACGTATCTGATCCGACCTTGCCATATCTCCATACGGCCTCTACAACCTTTCGCCCGAAAGCTGAGTAACTGAAATGTGGGGGACTCTAAAGACTCGTCAACACCTTGGTTGTGGATTTAACCACTAGCACGTCAGAGGTATAAGCCAATACGTGACGGGCTACCAGGTACTGACTAAAAGGGACGTCTGTGAGCGAACTTAGCCCGACAACCCTACTGAGCCTGTCAGTGACAATATCCGTGCAGTCCGGTCCGTTCGTCTATGAGTATCGCATGGCGGGCCTAGGGGGTTGGTAAAAGTCAGACCCCCAAAAGCGGTACAAGTCGTGTCGGAGTGTAGCCCAGAACACCCTGAGATACTACTGGAATACCTACCAGTAAATCTCCTTGCCTTGGCCAAGGACTTTGTGTAATGGCTCTCCTAGACACAGCACGACCTCACCCCCAATACCGGGAGAGACGAACCCCTGAAGATACGCTCACTGCCTCCATGTGGCTCGGGACTGTACCCAACTAAAACCTGTTTGCACGACTCCTTTGAGCCGTGGTAGGGTAGTAATCAAAGTACAGTGGGAACTCACACGAGACAAATGACGATCCCCAGGTCGATGAACTAACCTGCACACATGTCACCAGGGAACTGCCATCTGACGTCTGGTATATGACCAACTAGCATGTTCCCGGCGAGTCCTGTCCGGTGTACTCATAACCCAATGAGCACCTGTATACATCTTAGGTGATCCAACTGACACCAGTGGCTTGTGAGACCGGCCACCGCCCCTCGTCGGGGTCTCGACTGTATACACTAGTCTACTAATGGAGTATCGATGCCCAGTCTCGAAACTCCCACGACTAGGGACCTTTTAAGGATAAGCTTATAGACCCCCAGCTCCCACTTATATGATCGCCCTCATACTGCTGGTGGTCAAGCAAGAATCCTAGGGGCTCTATCAACGTGTAATAGCGACGTGTCATGTCACCTAAAGCAGTACACGATGATAAAGGTAAACCAGATAGCATATTATCATCTCGAGTAAGACTGTCCTACCGGGATAGGTCCTCCCTCAATCATTACAATCACGTACCTGTGACCTAATAATTGACTCTGAGGGCACTATCTCCAACAAACCCTTTGCAACAAGTCTAGCTTTATAGGTCTCAACCTGTCCATCTACACCAATCTTCCTTTTGAAGATCCACTTGCATCCTACGGGTTTTACCCCGTCTGGAGCAATGTCCAACGTCCATACTTTGTTGGTGTACATGGACTCCATTTCGGTCCGCATTGCATCCAGCCATTTTACCGAGTCAACGCTCTGAACGGCGTGCTGGAAGCTAGTAGGCTCATCATAATCTATGATGCAATCCTCTCTATCCCCGTCTATGAGAAAACTGTAGTATCTCTCGGGCGGATGAGACTGCCTACTACTCCTGCGGAGCGGCATAGGAATGTCCTGTTCTTTTGAACCCTCTGGTTCTACTAAGCTTTCAGTAATAGTCCGTGGTTCTGGAATTTCTTCCAGTTCTACTGCGCTCCCACTAATTTCCTTTTCCAAGAACTGGTGTTCTAGAAAGTGGGCATTACGAGAAACAAGGACTTTTTGTTCCTCTGCGTGGTAGAAAAGATACCCCCTGGTGTTCTTTGGGTATCCCACAAACTTGCACAGTACTGAGCGTACCTCGAGTTCGTCCGCATGCTGCTTTTTGACAAAAGCTGGACATCCCCAGATCTTCAGATATTGAAGATAGGGTTTCTTCCCACTCCATAACTCATATGGTGTGGTAGGCACAGTCTTAGTGGGAACTCGGTTCAAAAGGTATGCGGCTGATTCTAGCGCATATCCCCAGAATGATCGCGGTAACTCAGCGTTACTCATCATGGACCGTACCATATCCAATAGGGTTCGGATCCGTCTCTCCGATACATCATTATGTTGCGGAGTGTATGGAGGAGTAAGCTGAGAGAGAATTCCGTTCTCTTTTAAATAGTCCAGGAACTCGACACTCAAGTATTCACCACCTCGATCCGATCTTAGAATCTTGATACTTTTGCCGGTTTGTTTTTCTACTTCATTCTTATATTCCTGGAACTTTCCAAAGGCTTCGGATTTATGTTTCATTAAGAAGACATGTCCGAACCTTGAAAAATCATCCGTAAAAGTAATGAAGTAAGAAAAACCGCTTCGCGCATGTGTAGACATTGGACCGCACACGTCGCTGTGTACGAGTCCCAAGAGCTCGCTCGCTCTTACTCCGTGTCCAGTGAACGGAGTCTTTGTCATCTTTCCTTTGAGACAGGATTGACAAGTGGCATACGATTGATATTCGAACGAATTCAAATATCCTTCTGTATGTAACTTCGTCAACCTTCTCTCATTGATGTGACCCAGTCTACAATGCCATAAGAAAGTCAGATTTATTTCCGGAGACATTCTTTTGTGTGTATTCTGGACATTGAAAATCTGTGGTTGGTTTAAGACGTATATACCATTGCTTAATGTACCAGACCCAATCAGAACTTGATTAAGGTGAATGTTTACAACATTACTTACAAACGCAAATTCATAACCTTCTTTAGAAGTCAAAGATACAGAAATGATATTACAAGTTGCGTTGGGTACAAAATAGCAATCACGCAAAACCAAAACGTGTCCATCTGACAACCCCAGGTGATAGTCCCCCACGGCCTTAGCATCCATGCTAGCCCCGTTTGCAGCTTTGAAGGTCATGTCACCTGCCTTCAAAACCCTACGGTTTCTCAACGCCTGCAAAGAATTACAGATATGAGATCCTGATCCGGTATCCAATACCCAGGAAGTAGAGTTTATTGAAAGACAGTTTTCAATAACATACACACCTGAAGCTGAAGCCGCAACCTGCTTCAGATCCTGTGTTCTGGCCTTCCAAGCCCTGCAGTCTTTCTTCCAGTGTCCACTCTTATGACAATAGAAGCATTCTTCTTTATCCACAAGCATCCCCACTTTCTTAGTTACTTTTGCCTTACCCTTCGTGTCCACTTTACTAACACCGCCCCTTGGTTTGGCGGGGGCTTTCTTCTTCTTTCCCTTGGCTTTCGCCTTGGACCTAGAAGAAGAAGATCCTCCTACAAACAAAGTGGATGTTTCCCTACCTTTCTGTAGGGTGCCCTCTGCGCTCCTCAGTATGTTGAGGAGTTCTGAAAGTTCAACTTCCTTTTCTTGTAAGTTGAAGTTCAGTTAAACTGGGCGTAAGTGGAAGGAAGGGACTGGAGAATCAAGTCCGTATAGAGCTCATTCTCCAACGTGGTCCCAAGGTCCGCGAGCTCCTCAATGTAGCCAATCATCCTAAGCACGTGTTCCGCTACCGATGATCCGACGGCCAATCTTGCCGAAAATAACTTCTTCGACACTTCGTATCTTGCGATACGAGATTGCTCTCCATACAGTTCTTTTGTATGGAGAAATATGGATTCGAGGTCCATATTCTCGTGCCTCCTCTGATGTTCGTTGTCCATAGAGGCAAGCACGAGGCACTTGGCCTTCGTGCAGTCTAGTTCCCAGGTCTTATGGATTTCCTTATCCGCGACGCTGGTTTTGGGACCTGGGACAGGGGGAGCTTAGGTGGTAAGAAGATACCCCAGCTTGTCGTAAGTGATTGCCATCTTGACATTCCTGAGCCAATCTTTGTAGTTTGGCCCTGTCAGTATGTTTTTATCTAGAAGTAACTTAAGTCCAGTCATGTCGATTGGTCGCTGCAATTAGGAGAGAGAGAAGAAACACTCAGCATGATGCTCTTGCAAGTTTAGAGTGGTTTTTAGTTTATCTAAACAGGATGGCTCCCACTGTCTCTCGAATCCCTCCTCAAACCAAAAAGGAAGAATTAGTCAGGATCAATCTCACCGTACAATTCTTGCTTAACCGTTCGGCCAGGCTGGTGTCGGTACTTCGAGGGAGGTTTTCCAACGCTTTCGCGAAGTTCCTTAATTAAATAACCTCTTTTCCCTGTGGGCGTAGCCCCGCTAACACCTTTCTAGACACCTACTTGGTTTATAGCATTGATCGTTAAGTGAGAAATTTCCCGAGGAGTAGCATATACTCACAGTAGGATCGGGACCCAAATATCATCGCGTGATAAAACTGAAGGAATCCTACCAGAATCATCACACTCCAAATGGTATGCAGTGCTAGCAAGTTTCAGTACTTATGAAACTCCCGATGTGGATTTTTGCCCCATGTTCTTATGACTTTGGCGTGATGTCAAAATGTCATAAGTCACATGTCAAGTTCTTCCCATCATTATCCACCCGTACCTACCCTTGACGTAGGCCAAAATGGCAGTACGACTGTCTCAAACCAACGCATTCTATCTATGCAACAGATAAATATCCGGCAGCTACCAATCACTATGCCTTGGCGTGAGGTCAAAATACATAGCTTGAATACTACCGAATATTTAACTGAAATGATGGAGGGCTACGGATGGTTTTGGCTAAACCGTGAACGTAGTGAACTTGATATAATCGATGGAACGAGATAGCTTTTAAAAGGAGTGGCTCAAGCTCCGCATTTAAAAGTTGGTTTTGAAAAGAACCGAGTGGGTTTTCGAAAGTGTTCCAATGACTTTTACTTGGTTTATTTTCTTGCATTAGTTCTTTTAATGCATATTTTTCTTGCATTAGTTCTTTTAATGCGTCCCATCATTTAATCCTACCATTGCAGAAAACAACCAAAATATGACGTACGCTTATGCCATTCGCATTCGCCACGGGGCCCCGTCATTACCCGTTAGGTTACTTAACTAACGACAGAGCGGGGGCTGGGCTAGCGCGGCTGTAAAACATAAGCAACGCCTAAATAATATCATATATAGATATATTGCAATGATAGCCATTTCAGATCACAGATGAATACATTGGATATACTAGGAATCCGCAATTCGTACGAGCCTGTAACGAAAAGCAGATTACACGGTCGCGGTGAATAGCCAATACCCCACCCAAGACCCCTACGGGTGCGGCAAACTACCCGCCAAGTACCCGAAGCGAAGCAACCTCCCTCATCTCCGTGAGTAGGCCACTCGGCGCTTCGAGATACCCGGTAGTTTGTGCACCCCCTCCATGGGTCTATCCTAGGAGCAAAAACAGTAAAAAGAAATTATACAATGACGGCTACAACCCCGACCCGGTTGTGCGGCCATACAAATAATTATTACATCAATTTACAAATTTACATGAATTGAAAGAAAAGAAAACTCTCGTCTCACAACCCCCGGCTATTCACCCGCGACAATCCAATGAATTCATATACACATACCAATAACATTACAGATCACAGATTTGTATAACCCCCACTAATCGACATATAGCGATTAGCAGACGTTCAATACAAATATCACATCACAGAAATACCCGTCAGGTTAAGTCTTTAGAAACTCGATCAAAATACGGTTTTTAAAGCCCCCAAAACAAATTTTTCTTTCTGGAAAATCTGGGCTGAAAAAACATATACCAAAAATCCCAAAATACCCCATAGAACAAACTGCAGTAAAGACGATCCAGAGAGGAGCTTAATCGGCCGCGGAACCGCGGCAATAGCAAGCGATTGCCGCGTTTCCGCGGTGGTTTGGTGGGATCTCTCGACCGTTTTTCTACAGTAGACTATAAAAACCCTGAGTCAATTTTTAAAGCACGATTTATTATTTTTACAGAACTTTGAAAATCGACAGCAAGCTTGATATCGGGGTGTATTTCGTGACTTTTTCTCCGATCGAATTTCTAGTTACTATGCTAACATGTTAGGTAGTGTTTAACTTGTCTCTGATACCACTGTAAGTCCATGCTACCCTTCCCCGGTACTTACGGGGTTGCGGAATTGGTGAAAAACGATTTTCAAGAGGGTGGTAACATGGACTACCAATACGGATCTTTGTTAAACTACTAACTAACAACCTAACAAGAGTTTACCTACTCGGTTAGGGGGCTATACCTTTCTTGAACTCCTTCGTCTTCGACTCCTCCTGGTGTACGGATCGGCCTCACCTCGTCGTCTCCTTGCGCCGAAGATGGATCCACCCGAAAGCTTCTACCTTTGGCTGCTTCTTCGAACTTTGAAGAAACTAGATCACTTGGCTTGCCAGGCCTTATGAACTAGAATGAGTAGAGGAATGTTTTGGTGTCTTTTTATCTCTAAGGCAATGAGTCTCAACATATGAGAATGGTTTTCCTTGAGGTAGAGAGAGCAAGAGGAAGAGGGAGAGCTTGAGAATGAGAGAGCTCAAGAGAGAGAAAGCAAATGATAGAATGAACCATACTCTTCTCATTCTCACCTCTCATAATCCAAAAGCCATCATAACAAAAATAGTAATCAAGTATTATTTTGTAAATGGTTTAAGTCAAAATGGCTATATCATTTCATGCACTCATTTTGCATAAATAAACAAGCAAGCAAAAGTCTTTGCCATGGAATGATAGCCATTGTCATGATGATGGTCAACTAGTCCAACCTAGTCAACCGGTCAACAAAGTCAACAAGTCAACAAAGTCAACCCCTTAACAACCATGTCACTATAATACTTAATTAATATTAATGTTAATCATATATCTTATTCTCATTAGGGTTAAGCAAAAGTCAATGGTCAACAGTCAACTGTCAACAGTCAACAGTCAACAACCCCAATGAGAATACTCTGCCTCTGTCTCTCTGTCAACGGTGCATACACACCCGCATCCGCGTTCCGAGGAACACGAATACAAACGAGATAAAACCAATCCCAAAACGTACACTAGGATCTGGCTTAAACCAAAGCCCGCTTGTGTTAACTGTCCGGACACTGTACGTGCACAAGTGCACGGATGTGACCGAACCCTGTCGCAAAACCATGCGACCTCTACTCTTTTGCCTAAAGGCGAATAGCTTTCTGTGTGGGACTCTTAAGACTCGACACTACGCTGGCAGTGGGTTTAACCACAGACCGCAAGTGGCACTAGCTGTGCGTAACGGTCCCCAGGTAGATGCCGACAAGAAGACTGACGAGGTGAAACCCATCTGAACTCCTACTGAGTCTGACTGTGACAGTCTCCGTACAGTCCGGTCTGTTCGTCTTATACATCGCATGGCGGGCCTAGGGGGCGGTAAACGTCAGTCCCCTAATAGCGGTATAAGTCGTGTCGGAATGAAGCCCAAAACACCCTGAGATAACACTGAAAGCCTACCAGTATATCTCGCTTGCCCTGGCCAGGGACTACTCGTGTAATGGCTCTCCTAGACACAGCGCGATGTCAACCCCCAATACCGGGAGAGACGAATCCTGTCTAACCGTCACTGCCTCCAAGTGCTTCGGGACTGCACCCAACTACTACCTGTTTGCACGACTCCTTTGAGCCGTGGTAGGGTAGTAATCAAAGTACAGTAGGAACACACTCGAGGCGAAGTGACAGTGTCAAGTCAGCGGACTAAGCTGTACTCATGTCACCTGGGAACTGATAACTGACGATAGGTATAATACCAACCAATCAGTTCCCGACGAGTCCTGTCCAGTGTACTTGTAACTCAACGAGCACCCGCATACTATCTCAAGTACGACGTACCGACGGCTGTGGGACAGACCGTCTCCCCTGCTGGGATGAGAAGCGCATACGCTAGTCTACTTCGGAGTATCGATACCCTGTCTCGATAGTCCTGCGACTAGGGACCTGCATAAGGATGTGCTTATAGATTACCCAGCCCCCACTAGTGTGACTGCCATCACAACGCTGGTAATAAAGCAAAAATCCTAAAGGCTCCACTAATGCGTATAGGTGATATAATAAAATAAACACATGTACACATTGAAGTAGAAACAAACAAGTAGCATACTACTATTTTGAGCAAGATTGTATATACAAGGTGAATATCCCAAGCTTCCATTAAGTAATATACAAACTAGTATGATACAGTAATGGCCTCTAGGGCATATACACTAATACTCATGTCACCTGGGAACTGATAACTGACGATAGGTATAATACCAACCAACAGTTCCCGACGAGTCCTGTCCAGTGTACTCGTAACCTAATGAGCACCCGCATACTATCTCAAGTACGACGTACTGACGGCTGTGGGACAGACCGTCTCCCAAGCTGGGATAAGAAGCGCATGCGCTAGTCTACTCCGGAGTATCGATGCCCTGTCTCGATAGTCCTGCGACTAGGGACCTGCATAAGGATGTGCTTATAGATTACCCAGCCCCCACGAGTGTGACTGCCATCACAACGCTGGTAATCAAGCAAAGATCCTAAGGGCTCCACTAATGTGTAAAGGCGATATGCTAAAAGAAACACATGCACACATTAAAGCAGAAACAAACCAAGTAGCATACTACCATTTTGAGCAAGAATGTTAATACAAGGTGAATATCCCAAGCTTCCATCAAGTAATATACAATCCAGTATGATACAGTAATGGCCTCTAGGGCATATACACTAACAACATCTCGTCTGCTGTATCGAGACGAACGTCGAGGGGTGACCACTCCGTGCTGGTATGGGATGATCTTCGATAGTCTTTCAGGTTTTTATATGATTTTCTGTCAAGACTCTGAAGCATAGGAATATTGCCTTTGCTTCGTTTGCTGGCAATGCGTCTGCTGTATCGAGACGAATGTCGTGGTTGTCTCTAGGTTGTTGGTAAACCGTCGAGGCTTGGAATTAGCGATTTTTCCTTGGTTCCGTTCGTGTCGCGTTTGTATCCTGCTGAAGAAGAACACTGGGGTGACATCGTGTCTGCTGTATCGAGACGAACGTCGAGGTGGTTTCTAGGTTCTTGGTGAACCGTCGGGACCTGGAACTAGGGACTTTGCCATGACTCCATTGTTGGATTGTCGCGTCTGAACCCTGCTGGAGGAAGAACGCTGGGGTGACATCTCGTTTGCTGTATTGAGACGAACGTCGAGGTGGTGACCACTCCGCGCTGGTATGGGATGATCTCCGATAGTCTTTCAGGTTTTATATGAGTTGCCGTCAAGACCCTGAAGCATAGGAATATTGCTTTCGCCTCGCTATTTTGGCGTGTCCGAATCCTGTTGGAGGAGGAACGCTGGGGTGACATCGCGTCTGCTGTAACGAGACGAATGCTGAGGTAGAGCTGGGATTTTGCCATCACTCCGCTTTGTTTCGACTGTGAGGTCTTTCATTGACGTTGCATCCACATCCTGCTGGACTGCGAAGAAACGCCGTTGTTGACATTGCGTCTGGTGTAACAAGACGAATGCTGAGGTGGAGCCGGGATTTTGCCGTCACTCCGCTTTGTTTCGACCATGAGGTCTTTCGTTGATGCGTCTGCATCCTGCTGGACCGCGAAGGAACGCTGTTGTTGACATTGTGTCTGGTGTAACGAGACGAATGTTGAGGTAGAGCTGGGATTTTGTTGTCACTCCACTTTGTTTCGACCGTGAGGTCTTTTGTCGACATTGTGTCTGTACCCTGCTGGACTGCGGAGGAACGCTGTTGTTGACACTGCGTCTGGTGTAACGAGACGAATGCTGAGGTGGTCTCTAGGTTGTCTGTGAACCATTGGGATTTGGAACTAGGGACTATGCCGTGGCTTCGTTGTTGGTGTCGCGTCTGCATCCTGCTGAGGAAGAACGCTGGGGTTACACCGCGTCTGCCGTATCGAGATGAACGTCGAGGTGGTCTTAAGGTTATTGGTGAACCGTCGGGACTTGGAACTAGGGACTTGGCCATGGCTCCATTGTTAGTGTCGTGTCTGCATCCTGCTGAGGAAGAACGCTGGGGTGACATCGCGTCTGCTGTATCGAGACGAATGTCGAGGTGGTTTCTGGGTTGTTGGTGAACCGTCGGGACCTGGCTTTCTTTCGGATGGAGCTTGGTGGGAAGGTATGGTTCCCCTTTTTGTTTATGCCCTTGGATTGTATACAGGGATCGATGTGATCTCACCCGTAGGGCAAAAAGTTTCATTTTATATATTTTTTCTTTCTACGATGCTCATCATTTCAGCTTTAATATCACGAAAGTCGTGAATGACCAATCATTTCGGCTATTTTTCGCGGTGACCAATCATTTCGGCTATTTTTTTTATTTACTCGCTGCTTTTTATTGCGAGTTGTCCAATCATTTCGGCTATTTTGTTATGCATATATTTTTACTTGCTGATTTTGTTGCAAGTTGCCCCATCATTTCGGCTATTTCATATGCATTTGTGGCTCGCTGACTTTTCGCTGCGAGTTTGGGATTTGATATCGATTTAGACATCAGCATCGCTACAACTGGGATATTGCCAGAAGCGAATCATCATTTGCCTTTGTCGATGTCGAACAAAGGTAGCTTAGCAAACAGGGTTAGGATCCTATTGGCTAAGGCTTTTTGACTTCATGAGCCGTAAGGGTTTCATAAAGGTATTTCTCCCTACGAGTCGTGAGGATCTCGTAGGTGCATTTTCTCCTTAGGAATCGTGAGGATTCCTAAGTGTATGGTTTCTTATAAGTCGTAAGGATCTTACAAGAGTGTTTTCTCCTTATAAGTCGAGAGGACTTACAAGTGCCGTTCGCCATATGAGCATATCCCCAGTCTCTAGTGGGACATTGTTAGGGAAATGTTTATTCATGCCCGTGGATTGTATACAAGGGTCGAGACGCTTGTAGGGCAGCATTGGAGATTGTGATGGCTTAAGAACATGTTTAGATCCCTGTAGCTTAAGGCTTTTGAATCCTATGAGTCGTGAGGGTCTCAAAGGGGGATTCTCCTTACGAGTCGTGAGGATCTCGTGAGTGTAACTTCTCCTTAGGAATCGTGGGGATCCTTAAGTGTGTTGCTCCCTTGTGAGTCGTAAGGATCTCACACAGGTGGTTTCTCCTTACAGGGTTGAGAGGACCTTGCAAGTGTCTTTTAACGAGCTTGCGCCCTTTCGGGTTTTTACAAAACTCGCCAGTAGCCCTGCTGTTTTTACTCACGGAGCCCTTTCGGGTTTTCATCCGTGCCCGTTTTGCTTATGGACATACCGTTTTCTCTCTTTTTTTATTTATTTATTATTTTTTTTGTGTCAGCCTTGGGATGCTGCGATCCGTAGTAGTTTACGACATCTCGGTCAATAGCCAGTTTTAGGACATAGTGGTCCATCGTTAGTTTAGGGACGTTTCGGTCCGTCGTTACCGTATTTGAGGCAAATTTCTAGTTTACGAACTTTTCGGTCCATGGGGCTTTCTCTATGAATGAGCACGATGCCCCCGACATGTCCATCTTTTTCGGATCATGTGGTCGGGGCGGGTTCATCTTCCAGTTTTCGGACAATGCGAACTTGCCTTGTTGGTATTGATCCTCAATCTAGCCTTTGAAGATGAAGCAATCTTCGATTGGATGGCTTACTGCTTGGTGGTAAGGGCAGTAATAAGGATTGTTGACATCGCCTGACTGCAATGGATGTCTTGGATCTGGCAGATTGATGAGTCTATTGCGCACTGCCAGCTCGAACAGTCTCCTCGTTTTATCCCGGGGAAATGAGTAAGGACGTCCTAGTCTCTCCTCGAGGGATGGGCGTGGACGCACGTTGTTTTAACGAACAACCGGCTTTAAGTTGCTCAGCTGTTGTTGATTATTGGCGACAAAAGTCGTTTTCCCTTTCCCTTTTTCATTCCGAGGATCCGTCTTTGAGGAGGACGGTCTATGGCCCATCTGGTCCATTTGGGCCAGCTTGTCGATCAAGGCCTGGAAAGTGGTTGGCTTGAAAAACATCATGAATTGTGAAATGGTCGCCTGAGGGTCGAGAGTACCCACGAACATGCCTACCGCAGGCGCTTCTTCAATGCGCTGCTCGCACTTCGACCATAAATTCTGCCACCGTATCGCGTATTGGACCCAAGTTTCTCCCGGCTTCACCCTGGCATTGATCAATGTCGTGACTGGGGTACGTTCGCTGGTGCTCGCAAAACGCTGGGTGAATAGTAGCTCCATCTCTGCAAATGTCTTGACAGAGTCATTTGGGAGCTCGGAATACCACTCAAACGCCGTCTCCGCCAAGCTGCCGACGAATTGGCGAAACAGTAGCTTATCATCCCCTCCGGTGTTGCCGCAGAGAGCCCTGAACTGAGCGACATGTTGATGCGGATTTCCCGTCCCCTTGTATACATGGAATTTGGGAATCGTATATCCCGGTGTGTACTTTATCTGGTCGTACCAACCCGGATAGGGTTGTCCAGTCTTAACAATCTGCCTAGCCGCTTCATTCGCTTGATGAACTCGTATCTGCTGAGCGATGTAATCATCCAGGGCAGCTTTTGAGATGGTTTCCTCTTTGGCTACTGAACAAGCCGGAAGAGGGTTTGACGTCTCCGCTCGGTCGTCTTCGAGGATAATAGGAGGATCTTCAGTTGGAGGATCCGGCTGTAACATCATCCCGACCATGTCTTGGAAGAGAAGCGCCATTCGTTTTATATTGGCAGCTTGTTCCGCGGCCTCTTTGTCCTTCTTTTCAAGGATTCTGTGGAGGAAGTCAGCATCAGTTTCCTGTTCTTGGCGCTGCTCCGACGATGCCTCTGGGCTTTCTTTTGGCCCAGTGTGTGCGGCCATCTGTGTTAGCATCTCCTGGAGCTTCTGTTGTTACTCCTGAGGCTTTGTTACAGATCGCGTAAGAGGTCGATGACCTGTGGAGATACGGCTATCCTCTTTTCCGGATGCCATATAGACGGTATGCACCACTATGCCCCCAGACTTAGGGCGTTTAGGTTCAGTGGTCTTACGATTCGTTGCAGACTTAGGGATTTTCTCCGGCCTTCTCCTCTTGTGAGTGGTCGAAGTTGAGGGGGCCGTTGCAGTGGACACCCAAGTAGCTGTTGCCTTTTGTGGCTTGACAGCATGGTCCTCTTCTCGCTGAACTTTTACCTTTTTCTGTCCGCGAGAGTAATCTTGATCAATCACCGAGTCCTGAACCTGTCGCCAAACTTTGTAAATTTTAGAGGACAGCCACTGAGGGGGCTGCTCTAGCTTCACCTTATTAGCATTCTCCATGAATGGAGGAGATCTCTTCAGCATGGTAGTCGGAGAATTTTTGCGGACCCTCCTTAGCGGTTCAAAGCTGTTCCCAGTTGGAACAGTAGCATCGATTTCCACCGTTGGAGCCGGCGGAGTAAGTCCAGAAGGGGAATTGCCCCCAGCCTTCCTTACTCGGCGCCAGTAGCGACGTCGAGCATGTTGAGCCGATGGTATTGGCTCAACTATGGGGGTGGCTTCATCATGCCCCCTGTCTTGATGAGTGTCTGCTGTTGGCGCCAGCTTGTCAAAGACAGATGCTCGCTGAGAGGTAATGGCCAATCTTGAAAAGGCCGATTTTCGTGCAGGGGAAACGGCCTTGGTTACTTCACCCGGAGTTGGAGCTAAAACGGCCAGTCTTGTGAAGACCAACCCCTTAGCCGGAGAAGCCGCCTTGGTGACTTCAGGAGTAGGAATAGCTATCCACTTCGGGATAACGCCTTCTGGTATTGCGGGCTTCTTCACGGGACCGTTGGAGCTTTGGCCCAGTCTGCTGAAAACTGAGGCACTTGGTTTGGGTGACCCGTTAAGAGGGGCCGCAGTAGTTGCAAGCCAATCAAAGACCGACTTCTTCTGAGCTTCTTGCGACGGTACAGGAGCGCTGAAGCTCGTTGGCGGGAGTATGGTCCCGAAGAACAATCCAGTGGTGGCCTGAGTCACCTGTTCCACCGGCATAGCGAAGATGGAGGCCGCTTGGGGCCCGTAAGTCACTCCTCCGGACGGGACGGAGCGAGAGTTGCAGTTGCAGTTAGTGCAGTTTGAAGACATCGATCTTCTGTTTTCTGCACGGAGCAAGACACCAAATTTTAGTTCCTCGAACCCAAGGGCAACCATATTAAACCGCGATTCGTTCGCCGACACGACACACGAAGTGTGGAGTGGAAAGAGGAAGGTCCCACTGGGCGTGCCAGAATCTGTTCCCCTCCGAACACAGAGACAGAACCGCGTAGGTCCGTCTTGCCTGAATTCAGGGGCAGATGCTAATTGGTGCTATCCGTCCACCTCTCCGAAGATGGAAAGTTGATTTATGGCACCGTGTATCGGAGGTTTAGACGGATGCGGCCGTTGTAGCAGACTTCGTCAGATTCCCCTTCGTTGAGGGGTTTTTGATTGTGGGGACGCTCTTTCCTGCAGGCGCAACCCCCTGCAGTTAATTATGCTACCGCATAGCGGTAACAACTTTCTCCTTCTCCAGATGGTCACTTCATGTCGTGGGTGTTTGTTTTGTTTTTGGTTGCCCGTGGATTGTATACGGAGACTAATTTATGTTGTCGCCCGTAGGGCCTGGATTAGTCCAAATCCGTATTTTTCTTAGATTTGGGTTTGGGGTTGGGTTAAAGGATACGTTAGTCTCATTTGAAACTAAGTTCAACTTAAACGTATGTTAAGGATATGTTAGTCTAATTTCAGACTAAGATCAACTTAATAGGAACATTTAGATCCAACAAGAGGGCATTTGGGCTCTATTGTTTAGTTTAGGGACATTGCGGTCCAATGTTAGTTTAAGGACATCTCGGTCCAAGGTTAAGGACATCATAGTCCATGGGCTTAAGGACCCCACAGTCCGAGGTTAAGGATATCATAGTCCATGGGTTTAAGGGCCCCACAGTCCGAGGTTAAGGACATCATAGTCTATGGGTTTAAGGACCCCATAGTCCGTAGTTTAAAGACGTCATAGTCAATAAAGTTTAAGGACGTCATAGTCCATGAGTTTAAGGACCCCACAGTCCATGGAATATTTGGTTATCGGGACCCATCACCTCTCTGAAGACGTTGAAGGGTTACAACGACAAATATCAGAGGAGTGAAGAGATGTACCCTTGAACCAATTTTGGTTGAGAGATCTGTAGTCCAATTTGGGACTAAGATCTGTTAGAAGATTTATGAGCATATGGCTCAGTTAATCTGAATTAAGGACTTATGGCCAATCTTAGGCTAAGTCCAAAAATGTTTAATATTTATTTTGGGCTGTTGAGCATTTATTTGGGCTTGGCCCTTTTAACAATGTTGAGCATTGATTTGGATTCTGACAGTATTCTTGTCTTTTACTGAATGCTGAGCATTCATCATAGCTCCGTGGCTTATTAAAGAACAATTTATGTTCTATCAGCGCACACATGAGGAGCACGTGATGCGCTTGGCGCTTTGCGCCAGTCAAAGAGCGCAGTGCGCTTCTGCCGAATAGCGCACACTTGAGGAGCACGTGGCGCGCTTGGCGCTTTGCGCCAGTAAAAGAGCGCAGAGCGCTTCTGTTGGGGAGCGCACACGTGAGGAGCACATGGTGCGCTTGGCGCTTTGCGCCAGTCCATGAGCGCATAGCGCCAGTTTGTGAGCGCAAAGCACTATTTGTTCAGTGGCGCACACGTGAGGAGCACGTGGTGCGCTTGGCGCCAGTCCATGAGCGCAAAGCGCTAGTTCAAGAGCGCAAAGCGCTAACTGTTAATTGGCGCACACGTGAGGGACATGTGGTGCGCTTGGCGCTAAGCGCCAGTCCAAGAGCGCAGAAGCGCATTTGATCAATTTTATGATCTGAGAAATAAATTCTCATTTATAAGAGACTTTGTCTCAAGATTCTAAGAACAAAAGTTCTTACTTTGTAGGAGAAGTTTTAATCTCTTATGTTGATGAAAGGCTTTGCCTTTATGGATCTGTGATCCTAAGAGAATTGAATTATTCTCTCCCCTCTTATAATGAGATACTATGATCTCTTTGAGAAAGACCTTAGTCTTATAGATCTATGATCTGTGAGAAGAATTGTGTTCTTCTTCTTGTTTTAGGATGAGATCTTTTGATCTCTTTATGAAAGACTTTGGTCTTGTAGATCTATGATCTTTAAAGAAGTGAATTCTTCTTTTTAATTATGAGATGATTTCATCTCTCTGTTCATCATTTTTTTACCTTGAAGAAAATCTTCTTTTTCTAAGAGCTTGGCTCTTCTTTCTGAGATCTCTCAAAGCTTATGGGGGGGTTCCTCTTTTTTTTCTTGTCTCCCTGAGACTTGAAGTCTAGGGGCCTTTTTATAGGGCAAGCTGATTTGTTCAATCAGTTAAAGAGATCTTTTCTCCAATTTCTTCGGGGATTTCCCCACCATTGGATCTTTGATCCAAGGGCTTCTGATTTACAGAAGGCAAGCTTCTTGTTTTCAACAAGATTGGGAAATCTTTTCCATACAGAATTTATTCCATATTTAGGTGATTTTTAATCAACATTGGATCATTAATCTAACGGTGCTCTGATCTACAGAGCACAATCTTGTTGTTTGGAAAGATTTTGAGGAATCTTTCCTTAACAGAATTTAATTCTGATTATTTAATGATTTATCATTATTATTGGATCTTTGATCTGACGGTGGGGAGCTTTTAGTTCCAGCGTTAGCGCACCCATGCTTTGCACGTGGTGCGCTGCTTAGAGCGCAGCGCACTTAGCGCTAGCGTACACGTACTTTATACGTGGTGCGCTGCTTAAGGCGCAGCGCGCTTGGCGTTGCTTCTAAAGCGTTGCTTCATTTCAAAATTTGAATTTAAACAGAGCTTTGCTCTGATTGGTGGAAGCAAGAGTTCACTCCCGGTGAAGGGATCTCGGCTCTTTCCTCATCGAATAAGGTGCTGGATATTCTACAAGGAATACCGCTATGCAAAGCAAGAACTAGAGCTACCATTTTTTAAAACAAGTTTCTACAACATCTTTAGGCTTCTTTTCCTTCATTAATCTCATTAATGAAGTCCCATCATTTAAGTTACCTAAGCATCACAGATAAATACAACGTACGCTTATGCCATCCGCATTCGCCTCGATGTTCCGTCATGCACCGTTAGGTTAGGTAACTAACGGCAGAGCGGGGCAGGGCTAGCGCGGGTGTAAAACATAAGCAACGTCTATATAATATATCACTTATACTATATACAGTATCTATCTTATCATATACAGTGATCACATCACAGAATATCGCAGCAGAAAACAACATATGAAATATTGGATATACTGGGATTTCCGAATTTTAAATTAAGCATGTATAAAACACGGATTCCACGGTCGTGATGAATAGCCAATCCCACATCCCTAGACCCCTACGAGAGCGGAAACCAACCCTACCAATTCTAGTGTTAGGAGGCCCGGTCTCAACTCCTCGAGATGGTCTCCTACTGGACCCTAGAACTCGGTTACTTGTGCTCCCCGCCTTGGGTCTATCCTAATGCGGAAAAGTAAATAATATACAATGGTGACATCATCCTCAACCTGGAAGTGCCCCAATAAAAGAATATTACATACAAGTTTTTACATGAATGAAAATGAAAAACTCTCATCTCACATAAAAAACCCGGCTGTTCAAACACAACGATCCAATATAACATATCCCAGCAACACATAACATCACATGTCATCAATGTAAGTAAATATGCGTATCCCAATTATCGTTGACGTATAGCAACGAAACCGGTGATACACCACATATTACATTTACGGTCGCAGAAAAGAAGGTGAAAACTACAACAGTTGGAATCCGCAACTACCTTAGACATCATAAACCCGAAATATCTCATATTCTGGATTTCATGCCTAACCAAATGAATTCCTTAGACATCACATGCCTAACATGTAAGTGCACGGCGGCGCCCCGGCCGTCTGAACGAGGCCAAAATGTAGAAACGAAACTTTTACGAAACTTGTAAACCGGCACCACCGCGCACTAAAATCCCGGATTGGGCCATTAACCTACTCCTAGCTAACTAGAGAAGGGGTAGAGAGATATTTCGAGCGATCCGTGTCCTTTGGTCTTCTCGTCGTCGTCCCGATCTCCCCGCGGAATCTCCGGTCTTCATCTCCTCGTCGGAAGGGCACCACATCGCCGGGTTCTTTTACGGGCTCCCACCTCTGGACCGAGGCAACTCGGGCACGAAGTTGGCGAGTCGACGTGTCCAAGAATGCTGTAGGCTAATGTAGAACTCTTTTGTCTCGATGGGGTTACTAGAAGTTGCCTTGTATTGGTGGAGGAATGAGATGCAAGTTTTTGGATGAACAAAGGGATTTTGTGCCAACAAAATGAGAACCATCCCACACCCAAAAAATTGGGACAGCCCCCCTAAGAATGGCCGGCCATTATAGAATGAGGGGAGAGAGTGAGTGGGAAAAAATAATACAAGAGAGAGAAAGGGTGATGATGAGAAAGAATGATCACAACCAAGTCTCCACTCCATCACCTAATCATATCCCAAAAGTCAAGCAATGAAGAACCAATGAAGTCAATGGATGGTGCACAATCATGAAGCAACCATGTGCCACAAAAAGTCTTCTCCTTTGTTAATTGCACAATTGCAAATAACCCCCTCCACCAATTTTCAGCCAAAGAAAGGAAACAAAGGAAAATGGCCGAAACGGAAAGCAAACTGGCAACTTCAAAAAACCGATCCCGTAATAAATTACAGGAAAACCACGCGACTGTATATACATACCCGCATTTGTATTCCGACCGAATACAAATGCAATGAGACAAAATCCACACTGTACAATACTAGGATCCGGCTTAAACCAAAGCCCGCTAGTATTATCCGTCCGATCATGATCCGTACAATACCGCACGTATCTGATCGAACCCTGCCATATCTCCATACGGCCTCTACAGCGTTTCGCCCGAAACTTGAGAAACGGTCTGTGGGGGACTCTAAAGACTCGTCAATCCCTTGGCTGTGGATTTAACCACTAGCACGTCAAAGGTATTAGCCATACGTAACGGGCTACCATGTATTGACCAAAAGGGACGTCGATGAGCGAACTCATCCTGACACCCTACTGAGCCTGTCAGTGACAATATCCGTACAGTCCTGTCTGTTCGTCTATGAGCATCGCATGGCGGGCCTAGGGGGTTGGTAAAAGTCAGACCCCCAAAAGCGGTACAAGTCGTGTCGGAGTGTAGCCCAGAACACCCTGAGATACTACTGGAATACCTACCAGTAAATCTCCTGCCTTGGCCAAGGACTTCATGTAATGGCTCTCCTAGACACAGCGCGACCTCATCCCCAATACCGGGAGAGACGAACCCCTGAAGATCCGCTCACTGTCTCCATGTGGCTCGGGACTGTACCCAACCAAAACCTGTTTGCACGACTTTTTTGAGCCGTGGTAGGGTAGTAATCAAAGTACAGTGGGAACTCACACGAGACAAATGACGACCTCAGGTCGATGAACTAACCTGTACACATGTCACCAGGGAACTGCTATCTGACGTCTGGTATAAGACCAACTAGCATGCTCCCGGTGAGTCCTGTCCGGTGTACTCATAACCCAATAAGCACCTGTATACATATTAGGCGAACCAACTGACACCAGTGGCTTGTGAGATCGGCCACCGCCCCTCGTCGGGGTCTCGACTGTATACACTAGTCTACTCTGGAGTATCGATGCCCTGTCTCGAATACTCCCACGACTAGGGACCTTTTAAGGATGTGCTTATAGACTACCAGCTCCCACATATATGATCGCTATCATACTGCTGGCTGTCAAGCAAGAATCCTAAGGGCTCTATCAACGCGCAATAGCGACCTGTAAGGTCACCTAAAGCAGTACACGATGATAAAGATAAACCAGATAGCATACTATCATCTTGAGTAAGACTGTTCTAACGGTATAGGTCCTCCCTCAATCATTGCAATCACGTGCCTGTGATCCAATAATTGACTCTGAGGGCACTATCTTCAACAATCTCCCACTTGCACTCAAGGCTAATTATTGCAATGTCGCATACTCACAGCCCGTGTGATACCGAACACCCAACTCCTCTACTAATCAGTCTCACAAAACCCGTTTGCGAAACTAATGCGTTCAAGAAATAGCCTCAGTGAGTGGATCCGCCCTAATGTTTCTTTCTATGTCTCTCTTTATCTCAAGTTCGTGGAGAAAGCCATCTCCCAAAATGAGCAATACCTGTCTTAGAGTATGTCTGGATATCTGATGGGACCTAGTTTATAAATGAACTCCAAATCCAAACTTCTTAGACTGTATCATCAACTGAAACCAATCAGTATCTTGCGCCATGCCTCCCTCAGTATCCGCTTGGACCACCTGTCCAAAATACTGCCCCTCGTCAGAGGGAAAACTATAACGCTGACAGCCTCTCTGTCATCCAGGTCACCTTGGAAGCCTGGAATGATAACTGTCTCCCGAATGAGGCTGTCGTTATCATATCCCTAGAACATCCACTTATGTTCTAACACTGCTTCCAATCGTTTCTCCAGGATTGGATCAATATCAACTTATTGCATCTAGTGCAAAAACATCTGGTGTGGTACTTGACATCTCATGATTGACTCAATTGCCTAAGCAAGTGATCTGCCAATCATGCATATCCCTCTCCCCTTTAGTCTATAAGAAACCTTTAGAGAGGGTGACTCCATCACCTGCAGGTACACTACCGTGCCTGGAGTCGTCCATTCTAAAACACCTTTAGAATGCTGTCTAAGTACCCTGATTGGGACACTTCCCAAATCTAGATCTAAAACCACAGATCTAGTAACCAGAATGTCTGATATAATATCCAAGCCTTATGTGGAGAAACTACTGTGTGACAACCAAAGTATAACCGACCGTAGTATAGGAATTTCACTTCCTACTCTGTGTATGTCATCCAAATGCCGGGACATCACACGCTACTACCTTCTTAACAGATCCATCTCCTATTCTGATGAAGTCAAACCTATGACTGTCACATCAGAAATAGATAATCTATCTCCGCTATATCTACTTTAGTCCATAAACAGACATAAGCTACCTGTCCACTATGCTTCCGCTGCTCCCACTGACTACGACAACCCTCTGGCAGAATCATATACACGTGCACTTTTGAAGCCAGTTCAGAATGACGCTATACACAATCTTCTGCCAGGTCTCATAACCTGGAACAACAGCAGTCTCAAGTCTGGGTAAACAATAACCTCCCTGTCACCGTCTTTGAGCATACCGAAGTACCTCTCGAGTGTCTGAGGTTACCCACCATATCCGCGGAGTGGCCAATGGAATGTCAAGTCAGATTGAATCTTTAGGTTCTTATCAAATTTTCAGTAATCGTTTGCGGTTCTGGAATCACTTCCAGTTCTACCATACTCCCACTACTGTTTTCTGAAAAAATCCATTTTTATTAAAACTGTGGCGAGTCTAGAACAATATCACTATTGATCTTCCAGATGGTAGAAAGTTAACCCTCATCATAGCCCGTGTCAACCCACAAACAGCCATTACAGAAACGTTCCTTGAGTTATCCAGAGTCTGGTTTTAAGCATAAGCCGGACAACTCCCCATACCTTAACATCGTTAAGATATGAACCGTTCTATATCCAATATAGAAACAGAGGCACTGATTTAATTGAACCAGATTCAAATCATGCAGCTGTCTCCGGTGCATGTCAACTAAACGGAAAGAGGCCGATCAGCGTTACTCAACTTAGGAATCATACCCAGATATGAGTAACCTGAAAGAGAAGCAAGTTCTCTCAATATCCATTACTATCAACTGAATACCATACAGAAGTATCTACATCTTCGATCACCTTGAAGAATCCTGATACTTGCAATACCTGGTTCTCTACTTTATTCATATACCTATAACTTCTCAAAACTTCGGACCTTGCGTTTCTACGAAACACTTGTCTAAAACTAGAGAAGTCATAAGTAAACCGAATATAGTACGAGGACCAACCCCTCTGTCTTAATGGACACTGGACAACATACAATACTCTGTATAAGTCCCTTGAGTCTAATAACTCAAACCCTATGCGTCGTAAGTTGAAAACTGTATTTATGGTTAAGAAGAATTACACCGCTGTTTAATGCTCCTTACCTAACCATCAACTGATATAGGTAAATGTCATGGACATAATTTCAAAAAGGTATATCTCACTCTATAAAAATAGACGTACAGATATATCAATTTGAAATTGGTGCATAACAACGGATATTCAAAACCAAATATTTACCGTCCGGCAAACAACCCAGGCGATTTCCTCAAATATCACCAATTACAACGAATCCCGATATAATGAGGATAATTACCCAATTCCCAATAACTTACTCCCACTCATCATCTGTAAAACCATACAGATGTGAGAATCATACCTGGTAAATATATACCCTGGAGCAAGTGTCTAATTGGGAAATCAATTTTCTTTTAACAGTGCACAGTGAAACTGAAACATTGAAATGTTTCGATGGTGTATCCGGGTATTCCTAGTTATGCCTCTTCCATTATCAGATTCACAACTGTAACCGTATATTTCTTTGCCATCTCTCCAAATCCCTTCATATGTCTTTAGTCATTACCTTATGTACACCCTCTTAGGCTAAATGGTTTTCTTCCTTCCCTACCGTTCGGCACCAACCTATGGTTTGAAAGAAGACTATCCAATAAGCATAATGGGTGTACTGTCCTAATCCTAGGAGCACTCGCAATGCGAGAGAAGGTGAAGATAAAAGAAAACCGAATAAACCTTATTCCTATTTCTCCTGAACCAGAATCCATCCCCGAACTGGAACAAGTTCCTTTCGAGTTCGTATATAACCATACGATGGAGTATCCAAATAACTGTGGATCTTCGTAGAGATACGGAGTGTTCTGGAGAAATACAAAGGTGAAGTGGGAGTGGTAATGAAATACTTGGTTTGGTCGTGAATAGCAGTCGCAATTTACTTTGCCCTCCTTCTAATCCCTTTATTTGTCTTAACTTATTACCTTCTGTACATCATCGTTAGGCTAATTGGTTTTCTTCATTCCCTACCGGTCGGCACCTGCCTATGGTTTGGAAGAAGACTATCCAATTTGCGTAATAGGTGTACTGTCCCCTAATCCAAGGAGCACTCGCAACCTGAGAGAAGGTAAAAGGAAAAGACAACTGAATAGTCCTATTCGTTTTCTCCAGTACCAGAAACCATCCTCGAATAAATTCCTTCGAGTTCGTATATAACCATACGATGGTTTTATCCAATGGAAGTGGACGTTCATAGTAATACGGGGTGTCCTGGAGAAAAGGGTAAAAGTAGGAGTGGCAATGAGGTTTGCAACTCTGACAATCCAAAAGCCAGTGTTTAAGAAGGTTCGGTTAATTTGGTCACTGAGTCATAGTCTAGGTCGGGTCATGGTCGCTACCAAAGAGAGAGAGAAAAGAAACACTCAGTGTGCACTCTAACCTAGATCAGAATGGTTACCAATTTATCTGATCAGGAAACCTCCCACTGTAACGTCAAATTCTCCTCCAAACTTGAAAGAAGAATTAGTCGGGATCACCCGAGGAGTAAAGCAACTCATCAGTAGGAATCGGGATCCAACTATCATCGCATGCTTACGTGATGGAATCCACTCACGCAATCATACTCCAGAAGGTATGCGCATACTTAACAAGTTTCAGTTTCTTTAGAAACTCCTGATGTGATTTTTACCCCATGCTCTTATGACCTTGACTAAGGCCAACAAATCATAAGTCACATGTCAAGTTCTACCCGTCATTGTCCAGGTTAATTTGAACCCATCCGTACAAGCCCTTGACTAGGGCCAACAAGGCTGTACGACTGTCCCAAACGAACGCATCTATCTATGCAGCAGAAAGGTAACAAGCAGCTACCATACACTATACCTTGACTAAGGCCAACAAACATAGTATGAATACTACGTGCTACCCGTCTGAAATGATGGAGGGCTACGAATCGTTTTTGGCGAAAAACCTTTAACGTAATGAACTTGATATCGTTGAAGGAACCGAATAGCTTTTATAAAAATATAGTGACGAAAACCTTTGCTAAAGAGGTCACTCCCGGTGAAGGGATCTCAGCTCTTTCCCCGTAGAATGAGGTGCAGGATATTCCAACTGAATACCACTGTGCAAAGTAAAAGTAATCAACTATAGTGAAGTTATTATAGGGTTCCTAGGCTCTCTAAGGAGGTTCCACAAGGCATCAACCATGCCAAATTCAAAAATTTCCGGTGCCGAGAAACCCTAATGCGATCGTTGACTAGAGTTTAAGCGAAACTAAAGATGCTAGTTAACAACTTAACTAAGAGTGAACGAAAATACAACCTTTGTAGATCCGGTCCTCCACCTCCATAGCTCCATGATGACGTCCCTCCGCTGTACCCATCATCGGATCTCGGACTCTAGCGATGGTTTTGTCGAAGAAATGATCGGGCTAGGTCGTCGACTTTGATGCCGAAGATGATCTACGTCGAGGCAACACAAGATCAAGCTCCAACTTCACCAAGCCATGAAACTTGTGAAGAAAACACCCTATACTACATGGCAAGTGGTAGAGGATGAAGAAATAGGAAGTGGGTTCACTTTGGTTTTGGATTTCTCACTTGATTTCAACACTTGATATTTTTCAAGCAAAGCTTTTCTTTTTCTCTTGAAGAAGAAGAAGAAAAAGAATGAAAAAGAATAATAATTCAAACAAAATCAAGTGATGGTTATCATTTTGTAACCATGGGTGAGTGTAGAGAATAAACTAGGGTTAAGTTGAATGGTTAGGTCAAAGGAAAGAAACAAAATGGTTACTTCTTCAAAGCTTCATGAAGCTTCAACAAAAGACAAAGCAAGCCACAATTTCATTTTCCTTTGCCAAAATGAATAAAGAGAATAAATGAATAAGTAAATCAAAACCCTAACCATTAACATAACCATGGTTTAATCATACACACCCAAGTTTACATGTATCATCAAACATGATACAAACTAGTGCACAAAACTATATCATATATACAATGTGCACATCAAGTGAGAAAATCCATCTTAAGTGAACAAATACTAGTTAATGTAAAGTAATATATCAAATATATAATTATACATTAAATCATTAAATCAACACTTGATTTAACTATCCGGTCATATCGCATATGACCGGCTAATATCCAATGTATCGACTTATCGAATCAATCCTTGATTCGATAACTAGGTTATATCGCATACAACCAATCGATACATTCATGGCGAGAATAGAATACGGTATCACATACACGCATTATTCTCGGTCCCGCACATATCTCATATGCGCTCCTATTTCGTTTCGCTTGAGCCAGGAAACCTCTGTGTAGGACTCTAAAGACTCGTCAATACGCCGGCAGCAGGTGATGATCATATCAAACACCCACAAGCCGCAAGCGGTCTTCTAAACGTAACGGCCACCCGGGTATTGAACGATCAGAAGATCGACGAGCAAGCCCGCTCACACTCATGTGAATCCAACCAGTAACACTTACCGTACAGTCCGGTCTGATCGTCTGATATGTCGCATATCTTGCCTAGGGGTGGTAAACGTCAGACCCCAATATCTCGATAAGTCGTGTCGATATGAGGTCTATAACAGTTCGAGAAACTACTGGTAACACTTACCATTAAATCTCAGCAACCCTGGCCAGGGATTTCCGGTTATAGCCAATCGAACACAGCGCAATATCAACTCCCTATACCGGGAGAGACGAATCCCCTCCTATCGCTCATTGCCTCCATGTGATTCGGGACTGTACCCAAAAACCACCGTTTTGCACGCCCTCTTGGACGTGGTAAGGTGGAAATCAAAGCACAGTGGGAATCACACAAGACCCTATGACGATATCGGGTCTACAGACTAACCTGTACCAGTGTCACCAGAGAACTGCCATCTGACGTAAGGTATAATACCATCTGGGAGTTCTCGGCGAGTCCGTCTAGTGTACCCAGTCTCCACTGAGCACCCGTATATCATCTCTGATGTCAAACACCAACGGATATGGGATCATCCATCGCCCATCTGTATGGGTCGAGAAGGTATACGCTAGTCTACACTGGTATATCGATGCCCCGTCTCGATACACCCACGACTAGGGACCTTGAAGGATGTACATATGGACTACCGTGTCCCCACTCGTATGATCTGTTAGTTGTATGTATGCCCTAGAGGCCAGTATTGTACAGATGATGTATATTATATTGGATGCTTGGACATATATAGAGATGACTTTCTTGCTCGATATGATAGTATGCTATCTGGTTACTCTTTATCTTAACATGTACACTTGTCTCTTTAAACTGTCTTATAGTTGCATGTTGATAAAGCCCTTAGGATGTGTACTTGACTACCTGGACTATGATGCAGATCATACTAGTGGGGACATGGTAGTCCATAAGTACATCCTTCATGGTCCCTAGTCGTGGGTGTATCGAGACGGGGCATCGATATACCAGTGTAGACTAGCGTATAAACTTCTCGACCCATGAGATGGGCGATGGATGATCCCATATCCATTGGTGTTTGACATCAGAGATGATATACGGTGAAAGGTTCCTAGGCACCCTAGTGGGTTCTCACAAGGCATCGAACATGCCAAATTAAAATTTTTAGTGCCGAGAAACCCTAGACTACGGATCTTTAACTAGATGTTTAGGCGAAATAGATAACTAGTTAACAGTTAACTACTAAGATACGGATATACAACCTTTGTAGATCCGGATTTCCGCCTCCACGGCTCCGCAACGTCATGTCCTCGCTGTCCATCATGAATTCTCGACTCGATCATCGGCTTCATCGGGAAAGCAAGCGGAATAGGTCGTCGGCCTTGTGTCAAAGACGATCTACGTCGAGGTTGCACAAACTCAAGCTCCGACTTCACAAACTTGTGAAACTTGTGAAGTAAACACCCAAAACAACTTGGCAAGAGGTAGAGGGTGAAGAAATAGGAGGTGGGTTCACTTTAGATTTGGATTTTGCTCACTAGATCATAAGTTGCCATTGATGGCATGAAGGTTGCTAACTTGAAGAAGAAGGAGAACATGAGCTAGAATAATGATAAGTCTTTCTAAAATAAAAAGAAAATGGAATACTTATCATAATTCTTACTAGGGTTAAGTGTAGAGAATCTACCATGGTTAATAGATGGGTTAGGGTTAAGCATGAGTCAAAGCTTCATGAAGCTTCAACAAAAGGACAAAGAAAGCCACCATTCCTTTTTAAACTTATCCAAATAAATGAATAAACAAATAAATGAATAAATATGCAAAACCCTAATTATCATAATAACCATGGTTTAATTCTATTCACTTAACCATAAGATCATGTATCATCAAACATGATACAAAAAAGTGCACAAAAGTATATCACATATACAATGTGCATCAAGTGAGAAAAATCCGTTTAAAGCGAACCAATACTAGTTAATGCAATGCAATATATCAAATATATAATTATGCATTAAATCATTAAATCAACATTTGATTCAATGATCCGGTCATGTCGCACATAACCGACTAGAACCCAATATATCGATTTATCGAATCAATGATTCGATAACTAGGTCATATCGAATATAACCATCCGAAACATATATCGCGAGAATGAAATGCGGTATCATATACACGCATTATTCTCGGTCCTGCACACATCTCATATGCGCTCCTATTTCGTTTCGCTTGAACCAGGAAACCTCTGTGTAGGACTCTAAAGACTCGTCAATACGCCGGTAGCAGATGATGATCATATCAAGCATCCACAAGCCGCAAGTGTTAGTGTATATGCCCTAGAGGCCATTACTGTATCATACTAGTTTGTATATTACTTAATGGATGCTTGGGATATTCACCTTGTATATACAATCTTGCTCAAAATAGTAGTATGCTACTTGGTTTGTTTCTACTTCAATGTGTACTTGTGTTTATTTCAGTATATCACTTATACGCATTAGTGGAGCCCTTAGGATCTTTGCTTGATTACCAGCGTTGTGATGGCAGTCACACAAGTGGGGGCTGGGTAATCTATAGGCACATCCTTATACAGGTCCCTAGTCGCAGGACTATCGAGACGGGGCATCGATACTCCGGAGTAGACTAGCGTATGCGCTTCTCATCCCAGTGTGGGAGATGGTCTGTCCCACAGCCATCAGTACGTCGTACTGGAGATAGTATACGGGTGCTCGTTGGGTTACGAGTACACTGGACAGGACTCGTAGGGAACTGACAGGTTGGTATTATACCTATCGTCAGTTATCAGTTCCCAGGTGACATGAGTACAGCTTAGTCCGCTGACTTGACGCTGGCACTTCGCCTCAAGTGTGTTCCCACTGCACTTTGATCACTACCCTACCACGGCTCAAAGGAGTCGTGCAAACAGGTGGTGGTTGGGTGCAGTCCCGAAGCACTTGGAGGCAGTGACGGTTAGACAGGATTCGTCTCTCCCGGTATTGGGGGTTGACATCGCGCTGTGTCTAGGAGAGCCATTACACGAGTAGTCCCTGGCCAGGGCAAACGAGATATACTGGTAGGTTTCCAGTGTTATCTCAGGGTGTTTTGGGCTTCGCTCCGGCACGACTTGTACCGCTATTGGGGGACTGACGATTACCACCCCCTAGGCCCGCCATGCGATGTATCAGACGAACAGACCGGACTGTACGGAGACTGTCACATTCAGACTCAGTAGGAGTTCAGATGGGGTTTCACCTCGTCAGCCTTCTTGTCGACATCTACCTGGGGATCGTTATGCACAGCTAGTGCCGCTTGCGGTCTGTGGTTAAACCCACTGCCAGCGTAGTGTCGAGTCTTTAGAGTCCCACACAGAGGGTATTCGCCTCTGGGCAAAACAGAGTAGAGCTCGCATGGTTTTGCGACAGGGTTCGTTCTCATCCGCGCACTTGTGCACGTTTGGAGTCCGGACGGATTATACTGGCAGGCTCTGGTTTGAGCCAGATACTGGTATGTGTTTTGGGGTTGCTTTTATATCTTGGTATTCTTGTTTTTCGGAACGAGAATGCAGGTGTGTATGCACAGTTGCTTGAGGAGGAGAATGAGGTTTTTCATTAGGGTTTCGGAACGGGTGCGTATGCACAGTTGACAGTCTTTATTTTCCAAACCCTAATGAATTTATTTATTATCTATTAATAATAATAATTAAATGAGAATTATGTTATGGTTGTTCTTTGTTGACTTGTTGACCTTGGTTGACTTGTTGACCATTGACCACTTTCATGCCTTCAAAAGTCTTCCTTGATTTATGCTTACATTTTTAAATGAAGCATGGTTGTGGTCATTCCAAACACTACCATCAACTATTCTCATTTTCAATTATTATCATTTAGATAATATTATTCTTTTGCATTATGGTTGCAAGAAGAGAAAATAATAGCTCATTCTATCATTCTCATTCTCTCTCCTCTCTTCATCTTCTTCTTCCTCTAGTAAAGAGAAACCCTCTCATGAGTTGAGAATCCTTCTCTTTTAAAAGGAAAGCAAACCCTAGTCACTCTCTACTCACCCTAGGATCAAAGGATTAGCAAACCGGAGATTCTAGTTCACTCCAAGTCCGAGAAAGAGCCCAAGGTCGAACCCTCGAGGTGGATCCATCTTCGACGGAAGAAGGCGACAAAAGAGAACCATCAACCTCTACAAGATTTCAAGAAGAAGGAGTTCAAGTTTAGGTATAACCCTCATCCGAGTAGCTAACTCCTTTTAGCGTATTTGCTAGTTTAGTTTAGGTAACGATCCCGACCAAGTCTAGTCCATGTTGCCTCTTGTACTAAAAATTTGATTTTTATACCGTTTCCGCCTCCCCGTAAGAACCGGGGGTCGCAACGTGGACTAACAGTGGTATCAGAGCCTAACTAAACTTAAACTAGCTAGGTAGTAAAGTGTAACGAAGTTCGGAACCGAAAAAAATCACAAAACCGGAAAACTACAAAAACTGAGTTTCTGTTGAAATTTTTTCTGGTCAAAATGAAAAACTTTATACTCCTAAATTCGTCTCAGGGTTTTGTTAGAACACCCATGAAAAACGATTCACCAATTCGTCTAAACCGCCGCGCTTCCGCCGCGTGACCCTTCTTGGCCGCCGCGGAAGCGCCGCGGTTTGTTGTCTTTAGTGCGTCGTTTTTCGTGCAGTGTGTGTCTGTGTTGGTTTTGGGATTTTTAAAATATATTATATATGCCCAGATTTTGCAGAAAAGAAATTTCCTTTTGGGGTCCTATAATTCCGTATTTTTTTCCGAACTTCACTACACTTTGACTATGATGGTTATATCTGTGATGTTTGCTTGTATTGAACGTCGGCTAATCGCTATAAGACGATTAGTCGGGGTTATACAAGATCTGTAATGTGCTGGAATGTGTATATAAATATGTTGGATTGTCGCGGGTGAATAGCCGGGGGTTGTGAGACGAGAGTTTTCTTTTCTTGCAATTCATTGTAAATGTAAATTGATGTAATTATATTATTTGTTTGGCCGCACAACCGGGTCGGGGTTGTAGCCGTCATTGTATAATTCTTTTTACTGTTTTTGCTCCTAGGATAGACCCATGGAGGGGTGCACAAACTACCGAGGACTTGGCGGGTAGTTTGCCGCACCCGTAGGGGTCTTGGGTGGGGATTTGGCTATTCACCGCGACCGTGTTATCTGTTTTTTGTTACAGGCTCGTACAAATTACAGATTGCTAGTATATCCAATGTATTTATCTGTGATCTGAAATGTCTATCATTGCTTTCTATTTAGGCGTTGCTTATGTTTTACAGACGCGCTAGCCCAGCCCCCGCTCTGTCGTTAGTTAAGTAACCTAACGGGTAATGACGGGGCCCCGTGGCGAATGCGAATGGCATAAGCGTACGTCATATTTTGGTTGTTTTCTGCAATGGTAGGATTAAATGATGGGACGCATTAAAAGTACTAATGCAAGAATATCACGCATTAAAAGAACTAATGCAAGATAATAAACCAAGTTTAAGTCGATGGAACACTTTCGGAAAACCACTCGGTTCTTTTCAAAACTAACTTTTAAATGCGGAGCTTGAGCCACTCCTTCTAAAAGCTATCTCGTTCCATCGATTATATCAAGTTCACTACGTTCACGGTTTCGCCAAAACCATCCGTAGCCCTCCGTCGTTTCATATGAATATTCAACAGTATTCAAGCTGTGTTTGTTGGCCTTAGTCAAGGCACAGTGATTGGTAGCTGGTGGGTATTCATATGTTGCATAGATAGAATGCGTTGGTTTGGGACAGTCGTATTGCCTTGTTGGCCATAGTCAAGGGTATATACGGGTGGGTTCAAATTAACCTGGATAACGACAGGAAGAACTTGACATGTGACTTATGATTTGTTGGCCTTAGTCAAGGTCATAAGAGCATGGGGCAAAAATCCACATCGGGAGTTTCATAAGTACTGAAACTTGCTAGATTTGCATACCATTTGGAGTGTGATGATTATGGTAGGATTCCTTCATTTTCGTCACACAATGATATTTGGATCCCGATCCTACTGTGAGTATATGCTACTCCTCGGGAAATTTCTCACTTAACGATCAATGCTATAAACCTAGTAGGTGCCTAGAAAGGTGTTAGCGGGGTTACGCCCCCAGGGAAAAGAGGTTCTTTAATTAAGGAACTTCGCGAAAGCGTTGGAAAACCTCCCTCGAAGTACCGACACTGGCCTGGCTGAACGGTTAAGCAAGTATTGTACGGTGGGATTGATCCTGACTAATTCTTCCTTTATGGTTTGAGGAGGGATTCGAGAAACAGTGGGAGCCATCCTGTTTAGACAAACTAAAAACCACTCTAAACTTGCAAGAGCATCATGCTGAGTGTTTCTTCTTCTCTCTCCTAATTGCAGCGACCAATCAACATGACTGGACTTAAGTTACTCCTAGATAAAAACAAGCTGACAGGGCCAAACTACAAAGATTGGCTCAGGAATGTCAAGATAGCAATCACTTATGACAAGCTGGGGTATCTTCTTACCACCAAAGCTCCCCCTGTCCCTGGTCCAACTTCCAGCGTCGCGGATAAGGAAATCCGCAAGACTTGGGAGATTGATAGCGCGAAGGCCAAGTGCCTCCTGCTTGCCTCGATGGACAACGAACATCAGAGGAGGCATGAGAATATGGACATGGAGTCCATATTGCTCCATACAAAAGAACTGTATGGAGAGCAATCACGTATCGCAAGATACGAAGCGTCGAAAAAGTTGTTTTCGACAAAGATGGCCGTCGGATCATCAGTAGCCGAGCACGTGCTAAAGATGATCGGCTACATTGAGGAGCTCGCTGACCTAGGGATCACATTGGAGAGTGAGCTATATACGGATATAGTTCTCCAGTCCCTTCCTTCCACTTACGCCCAGTTTATACTGAACTTCAACCTACAAGAAAAAGAGGTTGAACTATCAGAGCTCCTCAACATGCTGAGGAGCGCAGAGGGCACCCTACAGAAAAGTAGGGATACATCCACTTTGTTTGTAGGAGGATCATCTTCTTCTAGGTCCAAGGCGAAAGCCAAGGGAAAGAAGAAGAAGGCCCCCGCCAAACCAAGGGGCGGTGTTAGTAAAGTGGATACGAAGGGAAAAGGTAAAGCAACAAAGATAGCGGGGAAGCTTGTGGATAAGGAAGAATGCTTCTTTTGTCATAAGAAAGGACACTGGAAGAATGATTGCAGGGCCTGGAAGGCCAGAACACAGGAATTGAAGCAGGTTGCAGCTTCAGCTTCAGGTGTGTATGTTATTGAAAACTGTCTTTCAATAAACTCTACTTCCTGGGTATTGGATACCGGATCAGGATCTCATATCTGTAATTCTTTGCAGGCGTTGAGAAACCGTAGGGATTTGAAGGCAGGTGACATGACCCTCAGAGTTGCGAACGGAGCTAGCATGGATGCTAAAGCCGTGGGGGACTATCACCTGGGAATGTCAGATGGACATGTTTTGGTTTTGCGTAATTGCTTTTTTGTACCCAACGCAACTTGTAATATCATTTCTGTATCTTTAGTTTCTAAAGAAGGTTATGAATTTGCGTTTGTAAGTAATGTTGTAAACATTCACCTTAATCAAGTATTGATTGGGTCAGGTACTCTGAGTAATGGTATATACGTGTTAAACCAACCACAGATTTTCAATGTCCAGAATACACACAAAAGAAAGTCTCCAGATATCAATCGGGCTTTCTTATGGCATTGTAGACTGGGTCACATCAATGAGACACGGTTGACTAAGTTACATAAAGAAGGATACTTGGATCCGTTCGAGTATCAGTCTTATGCCACTTGTGAATCTTGTCTCATGGGAAAGATGACAAAGACTCCGTTCACTGGACACGGAGAAAGAGCGAGCGAGCTCTTGGGACTCATACACAGTGACGTGTGTGGTCCAATGTCTACACATGCGCGAAGCGGTTATTCATACTTCATTACTTTCACAGACGATTTCTCTAGGTATGGACATGTCTTCTTAATGAAGCACAAATCCGAGGCTTTTGAGAAATTTCGGGATTACAAGAATGAAGTTGAAAAACAAACAGGCAAAAGTATCAAGATCCTAAGATCGGATCGAGGTGGTGAATACTTGAGTGCCGAGTTCCTGGACTATTTAAAAGAGAATGGAATTCTCTCTCAGCGTACTCCTCCATACACTCCGCAACATAACGGTGTATCGGAAAGGAGGAATCGAACCCTATTGGATATGGTTCGTTCCATGATGAGTAAGGCTGAGTTACCGCGATCTTTCTGGGGATATGCACTAGAAACAGCTGCACATCTCTTGAACCAAGTTCCTACTAAGACTGTGCCTACCACACCATATCAGATGTGGAGTGGGAAGAAACCCTGTCTTAAAGCCTTTAAGACATGGGGATGTCCGGCTTTTGTAAAAAAGCAGCATGCGGACAAGCTCGAGGCACGCTCAGTACAGTGCAAGTTTGTGGGATACCCAAAGAACTCCAAGGGGTATCTATTCTATTACGCAGAGGAGCAAAAAGTCCTTGTTTCTCGTCATGCCCACTTCTTGGAAACTGAGTTTTTGGAAAATCAGATAAGTGGGAGCGCAGTAGAACTGGATGAAATTCCAGAACCTCAGACTATTACTGAAAGCTTAGTGGAACCAGAGGGTTCAGATGAACAGGACATTCCTACGCCGCTCCGCAGGAGTAGTAGGCAGTCTCATCCGCCCGAGAGATACTGCGGTTTTCTCATAGACGGGGATAGAGAGGATTGCATCATAGATTATGATGAGCCTACTAGCTTCCAGCAGGCCGTTCAGAGCGTTGACTCAGTGAAATGGCTGGATGCAATGCGGACCGAAATGGAGTCCATGTACACCAACAAAGTATGGACGTTGGACATTGCTCCAGACGGGGTAAAACCCGTAGGATGCAAGTGGATCTTCAAAAGGAAGATTGGTGTAGATGGACAGGTTGAGACCTATAAAGCTAGGCTGGTAGCAAAGGGTTTTCGTCAAAGACCTGGCTTGGACTACGACGAAACCTTTTCTCCAGTAGCCATGCTGAAATCCATTCGGATCCTTCTTGCCATTGCTGCCTTCCACGATTATGAGATCTGGCAAATGGACGTAAAGACAGCTTTTCTAAATGGAAATTTAGAGGAGTGTGTCTATATGGACCAGCCAGAGGGTTTCATTCAGAGTGGGAGCAGCGGAAAGGTGTGCAAGTTGCTTAAGTCCATCTATGGACTAAAGCAGGCATCGCGGAGTTGGAACATCTGCTTTGATGAGACAGTCAAAGAATTTGGCTTTATCAAAAATCCAGATGAACCATGCATCTATAGTAGATTTGTAGCGAGAACTGTAGTATTCCTCGTTTTATACGTGGATGACATTCTCTTGATAGGAAATGACATTCCTATGCTACAATCTGTCAAGGGGTTCTTGTCACAAAGGTTCTCCATGAAAGACCTGGGTGATGCCTCATACATCCTGGGGATCCGGATCCATCGTGATAGATCCAAGAGGATATTGGGACTTTCTCAGTCCAGGTACATCGACACCATAGTGAAAAGATTCAGTATGGAAGATTCCAAGCACGGTAACCTACCGGCTTGTCACGGGATCACCCTCTCTAAAGAGATGTCTCCCAAGACTGATTTGGAGAGGGATCGCATGTCTATTATACCCTACGCTTCTGCGGTAGGCTCTATAATGTATGCGATGTTGTGTACCAGACCGGATGTAGCTTATGCACTGAGTGTAGTAAGCCGGTATCAGTCAAACCCTGGGGAGAAACACTGGATAGCAGTAAAGAACATTCTCAAGTACCTGAGAAGGACTAAGGAGATGTTCTTGGTGTATGGCGGAAAAGACCTCCAGATCGAGGCCTTTGCTGACTCCAGCTTCCAGAGTGACAAGGATGATTCCAAGTCCATGTCGGGTTTTGTCTTCACCCTCAATGGAGGGGCGGTGTGTTGGAAGAGTTCCAAACAGGAAACCGTTGCAGACTCGACGATGGAAGCGGAATACATCGCTGCATCTGATGCCGCAAAAGAAGCTGTCTGGATGAGGAAGTTCTTGAAAGAACTTCAGGTGGTTCCGTCCATTGTTGACCCAATACCTCTGTATTGCGACAACAACGGGGCTATAGCTTTAGCGAAGGAACCCAGGTCCCATCAGAGATCCAGGCACATCTTGAGGCGGTATCACCTGATCAGGGAGATCGTGGATCGCAAGGAGATCGAGGTTCGGAGGGTTGCTTCAGAAGAGAACACTGCAGATCCATTCACCAAGGCCCTACCCCAGACTCAGTTCGAGCGGCTGATCGAGATGATAGGTCTTCGATACGCCAGTACATGGCCTTAGTGCAAGTGGGAGATTGTTAGTGTATATGCCCTAGAGGCCATTACTGTATCATACTAGTTTGTATATTACTTAATGGATGCTTGGGATATTCACCTTGTATATACAATCTTGCTCAAAATAGTAGTATGCTACTTGGTTTGTTTCTACTTCAATGTGTACTTGTGTTTATTTCAGTATATCACTTATACGCATTAGTGGAGCCCTTAGGATCTTTGCTTGATTACCAGCGTTGTGATGGCAGTCACACAAGTGGGGGCTGGGTAATCTATAGGCACATCCTTATACAGGTCCCTAGTCGCAGGACTATCGAGACGGGGCATCGATACTCCGGAGTAGACTAGCGTATGCGCTTCTCATCCCAGTGTGGGAGATGGTCTGTCCCACAGCCATCAGTACGTCGTACTGGAGATAGTATACGGGTGCTCGTTGGGTTACGAGTACACTGGACAGGACTCGTAGGGAACTGACAGGTTGGTATTATACCTATCGTCAGTTATCAGTTCCCAGGTGACATGAGTACAGCTTAGTCCGCTGACTTGACGCTGGCACTTCGCCTCAAGTGTGTTCCCACTGCACTTTGATCACTACCCTACCACGGCTCAAAGGAGTCGTGCAAACAGGTGGTGGTTGGGTGCAGTCCCGAAGCACTTGGAGGCAGTGACGGTTAGACAGGATTCGTCTCTCCCGGTATTGGGGGTTGACATCGCGCTGTGTCTAGGAGAGCCATTACACGAGTAGTCCCTGGCCAGGGCAAACGAGATATACTGGTAGGTTTCCAGTGTTATCTCAGGGTGTTTTGGGCTTCGCTCCGGCACGACTTGTACCGCTATTGGGGGACTGACGATTACCACCCCCTAGGCCCGCCATGCGATGTATCAGACGAACAGACCGGACTGTACGGAGACTGTCACATTCAGACTCAGTAGGAGTTCAGATGGGGTTTCACCTCGTCAGCCTTCTTGTCGACATCTACCTGGGGATCGTTATGCACAGCTAGTGCCGCTTGCGGTCTGTGGTTAAACCCACTGCCAGCGTAGTGTCGAGTCTTTAGAGTCCCACACAGAGGGTATTCGCCTCTGGGCAAAACAGAGTAGAGCTCGCATGGTTTTGCGACAGGGTTCGTTCTCATCCGCGCACTTGTGCACGTTTGGAGTCCGGACGGATTATACTGGCAGGCTCTGGTTTGAGCCAGATACTGGTATGTGTTTTGGGGTTGCTTTTATATCTTGGTATTCTTGTTTTTCGGAACGAGAATGCAGGTGTGTATGCACAGTTGCTTGAGGAGGAGAATGAGGTTTTTCATTAGGGTTTCGGAACGGGTGCGTATGCACAGTTGACAGTCTTTATTTTCCAAACCCTAATGAATTTATTTATTATCTATTAATAATAATAATTAAATGAGAATTATGTTATGGTTGTTCTTTGTTGACTTGTTGACCTTGGTTGACTTGTTGACCATTGACCACTTTCATGCCTTCAAAAGTCTTCCTTGATTTATGCTTACATTTTTAAATGAAGCATGGTTGTGGTCATTCCAAACACTACCATCAACTATTCTCATTTTCAATTATTATCATTTAGATAATATTATTCTTTTGCATTATGGTTGCAAGAAGAGAAAATAATAGCTCATTCTATCATTCTCATTCTCTCTCCTCTCTTCATCTTCTTCTTCCTCTAGTAAAGAGAAACCCTCTCATGAGTTGAGAATCCTTCTCTTTTAAAAGGAAAGCAAACCCTAGTCACTCTCTACTCACCCTAGGATCAAAGGATTAGCAAACCGGAGATTCTAGTTCACTCCAAGTCCGAGAAAGAGCCCAAGGTCGAACCCTCGAGGTGGATCCATCTTCGACGGAAGAAGGCGACAAAAGAGAACCATCAACCTCTACAAGATTTCAAGAAGAAGGAGTTCAAGTTTAGGTATAACCCTCATCCGAGTAGCTAACTCCTTTTAGCGTATTTGCTAGTTTAGTTTAGGTAACGATCCCGACCAAGTCTAGTCCATGTTGCCTCTTGTACTAAAAATTTGATTTTTATACCGTTTCCGCCTCCCCGTAAGAACCGGGGGTCGCAACGTGGACTAACAGCAAGCGGTCTGCTAAACGTAACGGCCACCCGGGTATTGAGCGATCAGAAGATCGACGAGCTAGCCCGCTCACACTCTTGCGAATCCGACCAGTAACACTTACCATACAGTCCGGTCTCTTCGTCTGATACGTCGCATATCAAGTCTAGGGGTGGTAAACGTCAGACCCCAATAACCCGATAAGTCGTGCTGATGTGAGGCTCGTAACGGGTCGAGAAACTACTGGTAACACTTACCAGCAAATCTCTGATCAGCCCTGGCCAGGGACTTCCCTGTTACGGCCAATCGAGCACTGCGCAACATCAACTCCCAATACCGGGAGAGACGAAACCCCTCCTATCGCTCATTGCCTCCATGTGACTCGGGACTGTACCCAAAGACCACCGTTTTGCACGCCCTCATGGACGTGGTAAGGTGGAGATCAAAGCACAGTGGGAACCACACAAGACTCTATGACGATCTCGGGTCTACAGACTAACCTGTACAAGTGTCACCTGAGAACTGCCATCTGACGTGAGGTATAATACCATCTGGGAGTTCTCGGCGAGTCCGTCCAGTGTACTCAGTCTCCACTGAGCACCCGTATACCATCTCTGATGTCAAACACCAATGGATATGGGATCATCCATCGCCCATCACATGGGTCGAGAAGCGTATACGCTAGTCTACACTGGTATATCGATGCCCCGTCTCGATACACCCACGACTAGGGACCTTGAAGGATGTACTTATGGACTACCATGTCCCCACTAGTATGATCTGCATCATAGTCCAGGTAGTCAAGTACAAATCCTAAGGGCTTTACCAACATGTAACTATAAGACAGTATAAAGAGACTAGTGTACATGTTAAGATAAATGGCAACCAGATAGCATACTATCATGTCGAGCAAGAAAGTCATCTCTATATATGTCCAAGCATCCAATATAATATACATAATCTGTACAATACTGGCCTCTAGGGCATACATACAACTAACAATCTCCCACTTGCACTAGGGCCAGCTGCTGTAGTATCTCATACCGAGCATCCCGAAGAGTCTCTCAAACTGTATCTGGGGAATGGCCTTCGTGAGTGGATCCGCCGTGTTGTTCTTCGTGTCAACTCTCCTGACCTCGATCTCCCGGCGATCAACTATCTCCCGGATCAGGTGATACCGCCTCAGAATATGCCTGGATCGCTGATGGGACCTGGGTTCCTTGGCCAAAGCCACCGCTCCATTGTTATCGCAATACAAAGGTATTGGATGCTCAATGGATGGAACCACTCCAAGTTCAGTAATGAACTTCTTGACCCAGACAGCTTCTTTAGCAGCATCGTTGGCAGCGATGTATTCAGCCTCCATCGTCGAGTCTGCCACGGTTTCCTGCTTGGAACTCTTCCAGCTAACCGCCCCTCCGTAAAGGGTAAAGCGACTTAGAGTCGTCCTTATCACTCTGGAAGCTCGAATCGGTAAAGGACTCCACTTGGAGTTCTCCGTTACCATACACCAAGAACATATCTCTAGTCCTTCGCAAGTACTTGAGAATGCTCTTCACAGCTGTCCAGTGACTCTCTCCAGGATCAGCTTGATACCTGCTCACTACACTTAGTGAGTATGCTACATCGGGTCTGGTACATAGCATCGCATACATGATAGAGCCTACCGCCGAAGCATAAGGTATCCCTTGCATGCGAGCTCTCTCCAAATCAGTCTTGGGAGACATCTCTTTGGAGAGAGTGACTCCAGAGATCGTGGGCAAGTTCCCACGCTTGGACTCTTCCATACTAAACCTCTTTAGTATGGTGTCAATGTACCTGGATTGGGACAATCCCAAAATCCGTTTGGATCTATCTCTATAGATCCTGATTCCCAATATGCAGGAGGCATCACCAAGATCTTTCATTGAGAATCTTTGTGATAAGAAGAGCTTGACCGATTGCAGCATAGGAATATCATTTCCTATCAAGAGTATGTCGTCCACGTACAATACGAGGAAGACAACCTTACTCTCTGCCACCTTCTTGTAGATACAAGGTTCATCTGGATTTTTGACGAAATCAAACTCTTTGATAACGACGTCAAAGCAGATGTTCCAACTCCGCGATGCTTGCTTTAATCCATAAATGGATTTAAGCAGCTTGCACACCTTCCCGCTGCTCCCACTGTCTACGAAGCCCTCTGGCTGAGTCATGTACACGCACTCTTCTAAATCACCATTTAGAAAGGCGGTCTTAACATCCATTTGCCAGATTTCGTAGTCATGAAAGGCAGCAATGGCAAGCATGATTCGGATGGATTTAAGCATAGCCACTGGAGAAAAGGTTTCGTCATAGTCCACACCTGGTCTTTGACGAAAACCCTTTGCTACAAGTCTAGCTTTGAAAGTCTCCACTTTCCCATCTACACCAAGTTTCTTCTTAAAGATCCACTTGCTCCCAATGGGTTTTACCCCTTCAGGAGCAACTTCCAAAGTCCATACTTTGTTGGTGTACATGGAATCCATCTCGGATCGCATAGCATCCAGCCATTTCACTGAGTCCCCACTCGTGATGGCCTGCTCGAAGCTAGTTGGGTCATCATCCTCCATGATGCAATCCTCGCTCCCACCATCCATGAGAAAACCGTAGTATCTCTCAGGCTGGCGAGGAACCCTACTAGATCGGCGGAGAGGCTGAGGTTCATTGGGAGCTACTGAATCTTCTGGTTCCACTAAATCTTCAGTTACTGTTTGTGTATCTGGAACCTCTTCCAGCTCTACCACTTTGCCACTAATTTCTTTTTCAAGAAATTCCTTTTCTAAAAAGGTGGCATATTGAGAAACAAACACTTTTTGTTCTTCAGCATGGTAGAATAAATATCCTTGGGAATTCCTAGGATATCCCACAAACTTGCAAAGAACTGACCGTGCCTCGAGTTTGTCTGGATTTTGTCTTTTGACATAGGCCGGACAACCCCATATTTTAACTCGTTTAAAATATGGTCTCTTCCCACTCCATATCTCATATGGTGTGGTAGGTACAGATTTAGATGGAACTTGATTCAATAGGTATGCTGCTGTCTCCAGCGCATAACCCCAGAAGGAAATAGGTAACTCAGCTGTGCTCATCATAGAGCGCACCATATCTAATAGGGTGCGGTTCCTCCGCTCCGATACACCGTTGTGCTGTGGTGTATATGGAGGAGTTAGCTGAGAGAGAATCCCATTCTCTTTTAGGAAGTCCAGGAATTCATTGCTCAAGTATTCACCTCCTCGATCAGATCGAAGGATTTTAATACTTTTTCCGGTTTGGTTCTCGACTTCTTGTTTATATTCTCTAAATTTCTCAAAAGCTTCTGATTTGTGTTTTATCAGGAACACATATCCGAATCTAGAGAGATCGTCAGTGAATGTAATGAAGTATGAAGAACCATCCCTGGCATGTGTAGACATGGGACCGCATACATCACTATGTATCAGTCCTAAGAGTTCGGTAACTCTTTCTCCGTGTCCCGTAAACGGAGTCTTGGTCATCTTGCCTTTGAGACATGACTGGCAAGTGTCATAAGATGAAAATTCGAAAGGTTTCAAATATCCATCTTTATGCAACTTAGCCAGTCGTGTCATATTGATGTGACCCAGTCTACAATGCCACAAGAAGGATTCGTTGAGTTCAGAACTCTTCCTCTTGTGTGTGTTTGTTATGCTCAGGACTGTTGATTGGTTTAGAACATAAATGCCATTGCACAACGTGCCTGATCCAACCAACTTTTGGTTATGGAAAATGTTCATAACATTGTCCTGTAATACAAAATTATATCCCTCTTTACTTAATAAAGAAACCGATATAATGTTGCATATCAGGTTCGGCATGTAATAGCATTCGTTCAGAACCAATGTATTACCAGTTGGTAATACAAGGTGATATTCCCCGATAGTCTTAGCTGCAACAATTGCACCATTTCCAACTCTAATATCTTTATCACCTTCTCCAAGTTCTCTACCTTTCCTTAGCCCATGTAACTTATTACATATATGGGATCCTGACCCGGTATCCAATACCCAGGACGTAGAGCAAATGGAGAAACAGTTCTCAGTAACGAACACACCCGAAGAAAATGCATCATCATGTACTTTCTTCATTCGGGTGGCATGGGAATCCTGGTATTCCCCTATATCCTGTTCAGTTCTATAACTCTTATAGGAAAGAACGGAACCAACGTTCCCCAGCACAGTATAACATGCGGGTTCGGTCAATACATCCATTTTATTATCTTTATTAAGGCATGAAATGGTCGCTACCTGGAGAGAGAGAGAAGAAAACAATTTAGCGTAAGCTCGTGCAGGATCAGATTGGTTATTATCTTATCTAATCAGGATGGCTCCCACTGCTTTTTATCAAATCTTCCTCTAAACCTTAAAAGGAAAGACTAGCCGGGATTAATTACACACTACAAGTTCGCCAATCTTTCAGCCAGGCCAGTGTCGGTACTTTGAGGGAGGTCCCCCGTGCTTTCGCACGAACCTAATTAATGTAAACCTCGTTTTCCCAGAGGCGTAACCTCGTTAACACCTTTCTAGACACCTACTTGATCGGCTAATTGTAATGTGTAAAACTCTCCCAGGAGTAACTCTTACTCGCAGCGGGTATCGGGATCCAACTATCTCATAGAAGGTATGCAATCTTATTGCAAATTTCAACACTTGAAATTCCCGATAATATTTTGCCCCTAGCAGCTATATGACCTTAACATAGTCAACAAATCATAAGTGCTAGTCAAGTTCAACCCGTCATTTCCCGATTGAATTAAACCCACCCGCACGACCCTTAACATAGTCAACAAAGTCGCACGACTACCCTAATCCAATCGCATCATATGCTTATACAGATAAGCACTAATTAGCTACCGCACACTACGCCTTAACATAGTCAACAAACGTAGCACGAATACTAACCAGTACTTATCTGAAATGACGGAGGGCTACGCAGGTTTTCATAAAACCATGAGCGTAATGAACTTGATATCGTTGTAGAATCAAATGAAGTTTTGAAATGGAGTGATTTTGAGGCTTTTCTAGTTTTGCTAAAGGAGTCACTCCCGGTGAAGGGATCTCGGTCCTTTCCTCGTCGAATGAGGTGCGGGATATATCATATATATCGCTGTGCAAAGCAAAAAAACCAAAAAGCAGTCAAAAGCAAACCGAGTGTGTAGCATCTGCCAGTTATTGCTAAAGGAGTCACTCCCGGTGAAGGGATCTCGGTCCTTTCCTCATCGAATAAGGTGCGGGGTATATCATATATACCGCTATGCAAAGCAAAAACTGTAGCTACCTGTTTTATTTAAAATCTGATTCTACAACATCTTAGGTTTCTTTTCTTTCATTAATCACATTAATGAAGTCCCATCATTTAAATACCAAAACATCACAGATAGATATGACGTACACTTATGCCATCCGCATTCGCCTCGATGTCCCCTCGTGCACCGTTAGGTTAGGTAACTAACGACAGAGCAGGGCAGGGCTAGCGCGGGTGTAAAACATAAGTAACGTCTATATAATATATAATATATCATATATACTATATACTATATCCATCACAGAATCACAGCACATATATCGCAGCAGAATAACCATATGAAATATTGGATATACTAGGACGTCCGTGTTTTCAATACGAGCCAGTATAAAACACGGATTCCACGGTCGTGATGAATAGCCAATCCCACACCCCTAGACCCCTACGAGAGCGGCAAGCAACCCTGCCAATTCTAGGGTTAGGAGACCCGGACTCGACTCCTCGAGTTGGTCTCCCACTGGACCCCAGAACCCGGTTACTTGTGCTCCCCTCCTTGGGTCTATCCTAATGCGGAAAAGTAAATAATATACAAAGGGTGACAACTCCCGCATCCAGGAAGTGCCCCGAATAAAAGAATATTACATACAAGTTTTTACATGAATGAAAATGAAAAACACTCATCTCACATAAAAACCCCCGGCTATTCGAATACGACGATCCAATATAACATATCCAGCAACACATAACATCACATGTCATCAACGTAAGTAAGTATGCATATCCCAATTGTCGTTGACGTATAGCAACGAAACCGGCGATATGAACATACTACACTTACGGTCACAGAAAAGAAAGTGTAAAACTACAACAATTGGAATCCGCAATCTCTTTAGACATCACATGCCTAATAGATATAAATCCCGCATTTTAGTCCCATTATCGAAAACTCTTTTCGATATCCAATGAAACTAAACCGCTAGATTTATAACATCCATCCAGTTATCTCATAACCGTTTGTGAATTCCAATTATTGTATCCAATTCCGGATAAATAGAATATATCAAACTTTCCGATCGAACATTCGAACACCCAAGTTTTCCCGACACCGATCAACACATGAAATAGGCTCAAAGACATTCACTTCATACCTCAGTACCAACGGTCCAGCCGTAGAAGGGTCAAGCCAACGCCTCACATGTGGCACGCCGTACTGCCCCAAACCCGAAGGTTCAAAGGGCAGTTCAAGACGGTCACATAATCGAGTTAAGGTTTGTGTCTTCTAGAGGGACCATCGCGTTACTTGCACTACTTGGAACGTCTTTTAACCACAGAAAATCCAACACTTGGAATTTTCCGTCAGGGGAAAACCTGGGTATTTGTATACGGTCGAACTCTTTAACATATTCTACAGTTATCTGGAAAAACACTTAGACAAAGTTTGATATTCCGATCGAATTCATCGATTCCCAATATAACTGCAGAGCACTCATCCCTTAAATTATTTTAAATATACCCAGAAAACTCACCAGAATTTATCAGGTATTACTGTGCAAAAAAATTGGGATAATGTCACCATGTGGCCGCGGAAGGGCGGCAGAAGGCATGCTTCTGCCGCGCTTCCGCGGCAGAATGAACAGTTCAATGAAACGTTTTGCACAGTAATACTTAGAATTCTATGCTGAATTTTTTAGACATTTTTAATATCAAAAATTCCCAGATTTATGAAAAAGTCCAGAGAGCTCTAAAGTATTTGGGTTTCGTGTTCGTTCGGACGTCAAACTGCATCGGGACTTCGCCTAAAGCTCTAGCTAGGCTCTGATACCAGTGAAAGGTTCCTAGGCACCCTAGTGGGTTCTCACAAGACATCGAACATGCCAAATTAAAATTTTTAGTGCCGAGAAACCCTAGACTACGGATCTTTAACTAGATGTTTAGGCGAAATAGATAACTAGTTAACAGTTAACTACTAAGATACGGATATACAACCTTTGTAGATCCGGATTTCCGCCTCCACGGCTCCGCAACGTCATGTCCTCGCTGTCCATCATGAATTCTCGACTCGATCATCGGCTTCATCGGGAAAGCAAGCGGAATAGGTCGTCGGCCTTGTGTCAAAGACGATCTACGTCGAGGTTGCACAAACTCAAGCTCCGACTTCACAAACTTGTGAAACTTGTGAAGTAAACACCCAAAACAACTTGGCAAGAGGTAGAGGGTGAAGAAATAGGAGGTGGGTTCACTTTAGATTTGGATTTTGCTCACTAGATCATAAGTTGCCATTGATGGCATGAAGGTTGCTCACTTGAAGAAGAAGGAGAACATGAGCTAGAATAATGATAAGTCTTTCTAAAATAAAAAGAAAATGGAATACTTATCATAATTCTTACTAGGGTTAAGTGTAGAGAATCTACCATGGTTAATAGATGGGTTAGGGTTAAGCATGAGTCAAAGCTTCATGAAGCTTCAACAAAAGGACAAAGAAAGCCACCATTCCTTTTTAAACTTATCCAAATAAATGAATAAACAAATAAATGAATAAATATGCAAAACCCTAATTATCATAATAACCATGGTTTAATTCTATTCACTTAACCATAAGATCATGTATCATCAAACATGATACAAAAAAGTGCACAAAAGTATATCACATATACAATGTGCATCAAGTGAGAAAAATCCGTTTAAAGCGAACCAATACTAGTTAATGCAATGCAATATATCAAATATATAATTATGCATTAAATCATTAAATCAACATTTGATTCAATGATCCGGTCATGTCGCACATAACCGACTAGAACCCAATATATCGATTTATCGAATCAATGATTCGATAACTAGGTCATATCGAATATAACCATCCGAAACATATATCGCGAGAATGAAATGCGGTATCATATACACGCATTATTCTCGGTCCTGCACATATCTCATATGCGCTCCTATTTCGTTTCGCTTGAACCAGGAAACCTCTGTGTAGGACTCTAAAGACTCGTCAATACGCCGGTAGCAGATGATGATCATATCAAGCATCCACAAGCCGCAAGCGGTCTGCTAAACGTAACGGCCACCCGGGTATTGAGCGATCAGAAGATCGACGAGCTAGCCCGCTCACACTCCTGCGAATCCGACCAGTAACACTTACCATACAGTCCGGTCTCTTCGTCTGATACGTCGCATATCAAGTCTAGGGGTGGTAAACGTCAGACCCCAATAACCCGATAAGTCGTGCTGATGTGAGGCTCGTAACGGGTCGAGAAACTACTGGTAACACTTACCAGCAAATCTCTGATCAGCCCTGGCCAGGGACTTCCCTGTTACGGCCAATCGAGCACTGCGCAACATCAACTCCCAATACCGGGAGAGACGAAACCCCTCCTATCGCTCATTGCCTCCATGTGACTCGGGACTGTACCCAAAGACCACCGTTTTGCACGCCCTCATGGACGTGGTAAGGTGGAGATCAAAGCACAGTGGGAACCACACAAGACTCTATGACGATCTCGGGTCTACAGACTAACCTGTACAAGTGTCACCTGAGAACTGCCATCTGACGTGAGGTATAATACCATCTGGGAGTTCTCGGCGAGTCCGTCCAGTGTACTCAGTCTCCACTGAGCACCCGTATACCATCTCTGATGTCAAACACCAATGGATATGGGATCATCCATCGCCCATCACATGGGTCGAGAAGCGTATACGCTAGTCTACACTGGTATATCGATGCCCCGTCTCGATACACCCACGACTAGGGACCTTGAAGGATGTACTTATGGACTACCATGTCCCCAGTAGTATGATCTGCATCATAGTCCAGGTAGTCAAGTACAAATCCTAAGGGCTTTACCAACATGTAACTATAAGACAGTATAAAGAGACTAGTGTACATGTTAAGATAAATGGCAACCAGATAGCATACTATCATGTCGAGCAAGAAAGTCATCTCTATATATGTCCAAGCATCCAATATAATATACATAATCTGTACAATACTGGCCTCTAGGGCATACATACAACTAACAATACGGGTGCTCAGTGGAGACTGGGTACACTGGACGGACTCGCCGAGAACTCCCAGATGGTATTATACCTCACGTCAGATGGCAGTTCTCAGGTGACACTTGTACAGGTTAGTCTGTAGACCCGAGATCGTCATAGAGTCTTGTGTGATTCCCACTGTGCTTTGATCTCCACCTTACCACGTCCATGAGGGCGTGCAAAACGGTGGTCTTTGGGTACAGTCCCGAGTCATATGGAGGCAATGAGCGATAGGAGGGGTTTCGTCTCTCTCGGTATTGGGGGTTGATGTTGCGCTGTGCTCGATTGGCTGTAACAGGGAAGTCCCTGGCCAGGGCTGATCAGAGATTTGCTGGTAAGTGTTACCAGTAGTTTCTCGACCCGTTATGAGCCTCACATCGGCACGACTTATCGGTTATTGGGGTCTGACGTTTACCACCCCTAGACTTGATATGCGACATATCAGACGAACAGACCGGACTGTACGGTAAGTGTTACTGGTTGGATTCACAGGAGTGTGAGCGGGCTAGCTCGTCGATCTTCTGATCGCTCAATACCTTGATGGCCGTTACGTTTAGCAGACCGCTTGCGGCTTGTGGGTGCTTGATATGATCATCATCTGCTACCGGCGTATTGACGAGTCTTTAGAGTCCTACACAGAGGTTTCCTGGCTCAAGCGAAACGAAATAGGAGCGCATATGAGATATGTGCGGGACCGAGAATAATGCGTGTATGTGATACCGTATTTCATTCTCGCGATGAATGTTTCGATTGGTTGTATGAGATATAACCTAGTTATCGAATCATTGATTCGATAAATCGATACATTGTATACTAGTCGGTTATGTGCGACATGACCGGATCATTGAATCAAGTGTTGATTTAATGATTTAATGTATAATTATATATTTGATATATTACTTTGCATTAACTAGTATTGGTTCATTTTAAAAGGATTTTCTCACTTGATGCACATTGTATATATGATATATTTTTGTGCACTTGTTTGTATCATGTTTGATGATACTTGCTCACTTGGGTTTGTGTAAAGATTGAACCATGGTTATATGAATGGTTAGGGTTTTGATTATTTACTTAATTATTTATTTATTTATTCATTTTGGATTTTAATAAGTATGGTGGCTTATTTTGTTTCTATGTTGAAGCTTCTTGAAGCTTTGACAAAGTCCACCATCCTTATCTCATCCTTAACCCTAACCATTCCAACTAACCTTAGTTTAATCTCTACACTTGACCATGGTCAAGATATGATAAGTATTCATATTAGTTTCATTTTTAAATAAGACTTATCATATATTCTTTTTCTTCTTGATCATCTTCTTCTTCAAGAAAAGCTTAAGGTCCATCAATGGCAACTTGAGCTAAAGTGAGAGAAATCCAATTCTAAAGTGAACCCACCTCCTATTTCTTCACCCTCTACCTCTTGCCAAGTTGTTTTGGGTGTTTTCTTCACAAGTTTCACAACTTAGTGAAGTTGGAGCTTGAACTTGTGCAACCTCGACGTAGATCATCTTCGGCACGAAGCCGACGACCTAGTCCGCTCTATTCTCCGATGAAGCCGACGTTTGAGTTCGGGATTCGAGATGGACAGCGAGAGGACGCCTACGTGGAGCTAAGGAAGTGGAGAACCGGATCTACAAAGGTTGTAGTCTCTCTCCCTTAGTTAAAGTGTTAACTAGTTTCGTATTTCGCCTAAACATCTAGTCTACGATCCGTATTAGGGTTTCTCGGCACCCATAAAATTTTAAATTGGCATGGTTGATGCCTTGTAAGACCTCTATAGTGTGCCTAGGAACCCTACAGTGGTATCAAAGCCTAGCTAGAGCCTTAGGCGATGCGTAGACGAAGTTTGAAACCCGATCGACCCGAAACCCTAAAATAAATGTGCTCTCTGGACTTTTTCTAAAAACAGGGATTTTTCAGAATTAAAAATTCGCAGAAAATAGAGCAGGAAATTATAAGAGTTACTGCAGAAAACAAAACCCTAAATCCACTGTAGCGCCGCGGAACCGCGGCAATAGCCTCCTATTGCGGCGGTTCCGCGGCCGTTTTTACTGGTTAGGGATTCGTTTTGATACAGTAATGCCCTTATCTGTTTCCTCTGTTCTCTGGGAAGTTTTAATCTGCATTCAAGAGTTGAATTTTCTGGGGTTGTTTTGGGGATTCGATGAATCGATCGGATTATTTAACCTTGTCTATTTGGGTTTCCGGATAAATTTGGAATATGTTAAAAGTTTCGACCGGATACAAATACCCAATCTTTCCCCTGCCGGGAAATTTCCAATTGTTGGACTTTTCCGTAGTTTAATGACGTTCTGAGTAGTGCAAGTAACGCGATGGTCCCTCTAGAAGACAACAAACCTTAACTCGATTATGTGACCGTCTTGAACTGCCCTTTGAACCTTCGGGTTTGGGGCAGTACGGCGTGCCACATGTGAGGCGTTGGCTTGACCCTTCTACGGCTGGACCGTTGGTACTGAGGCATGAAGTGAATGTCTTTGAACTTATTTCATGAGTTGATCGGTATCGGGAAAACTTGGGTGTTCGAATGTTCGATCGGAAAGTTTAATATTTTCTGTTTATCCGGGATGGGATACAATAATTGGAATTCACAAACAGTTATGAGATAACTGGATGAATGTTATAAATCTAGCGGTTTAGTCTCACTTGATATTGAAAAGCGTTTTCGATAATGGGACTAAAATGCGGGGTTTATAACTGTTAGGCATGTGATGTCTAAGTATTTCATTTGATTAGGCATGTGATGTCTAAAGAGGTTGCGGATTCCAATTGTTGTAGTTTTACACTTTCTTTTCTGTGACCGTAAGCGTAATATGTGATATCGCCGGTTTCGTTGCTATATGTCAACGACAATTGGGATGCGCATATTTACTTACGTTGATGACATATGATGTTATGTGTTGCTGGATATGTTATATTGGATTGTCGTGTTTGAATAGCCGGGGGTTTTTATGTGAGATGAGTGTTTTTTCATTTTCATTCATGTAAAAACTTGTATGTAATATTCTTTTATTTGGGGCACTTCCTGGTTGCAGAAGTTGTCACCCTTTGTATATTATTTACTTTTCCGCATTAGGATAGACCCAAGGAGGGGAGCACAAGTAACCGGGTTCTGGGGTCCAGTGGGAGACCAACTCGAGGAGTCGAGTCCGGGTCTCCTAACCCTAGAATTGGCAGAGTTGCTTGCCGCTCTCGTAGGGGTCTAGGGGTGTGGGATTGGCTATTCATCACGACCGTGGAATCCGTGTTTTATACTGGCTCGTATTGAAAACACGGACGTCCTAGTATATCCAATGTTTCATATGTTTCTTCTGCTGCGATATCTGTGATGTGATCATGTGATGTTCTGTGATAGATATAGTATATAGTATATATGATATATTATATAGACGTTACTTATGTTTTGCACCCGCACTAGCCCTGCCCTGCTCTGCTCTGTCGTTAGTTACCTAACCTAACGGTGCACGAGGGGACATCGAGGCGAATGCGGATGGCATAAGTGTACGTCGTATTTATCTGTGATGTTTAGGTACTTAAATGATGGGACTTCATTAATGTGATTAATGAAAGAAAAGAAACCTAAGATGTTGTAGAATCAAATTTTAAACAAAACAGGTAGCTACAGTTCTTGCTTTGCATAGCGGTATATATGATATACCCTGCACCTTATTCGATAAGGAAAGGACCGAGATCCCTTCACCGGGAGTGACTCCTTTAGCAGTAACTGGCAGATGCTACACACTCGGTTTGGCTTTGATTGCTTTTAAGAGTTTTTTCTTTGCACAGTGATATATATGATATATCCCGCACCTCATTCGACGAGGAAAGGGCCGACGATCCCTTCACCGGGAGTGACCCCTTTAGCAAAACTAGAAAAGCCTCGAAATCACTCCATTTCAAAACTTCATTCGATTCTACAACGATATCAAGTTCATTACGCTCATGGTTTTTTCTGAAAGAACCCGCGTAGCCCTCCGTCATTTCAGATAGATATTATTTAGTATTCGTGCTATGTTTGTTGACTTAGTCAAGGCATAGTGTATGGTAGCTAAATTATGTTTATCTGTAACAACATGAGATGTGATTGGATTAGAGCATTCGCACGGCCTTGTTGACTCAGTCAAGGGTCGTACGGGTGGGTTTAATTCAATCGGGAAATGTACGGGTTGAACTTGACTTACGATTTATGGTTTGTTGACTTAGTCAAGGTCATAGATCGCTAGGGGCAAAAGCATTATCGGGAATTTCAAGTGTTGAAATTTGCAATGAGATTGCATACCATCTATGAGATAGTTGGAACCCGATACCCACTGCGAGTAAGAGTTACTCCTGGGAGAGTTTTACACATTACAATTAGCCGATCAAGTAGGTGTCTAGAAAGGTGTTAACGAGGTTACGCCTCTGGGAAAACGAGGTTTACATTAATTAGGTTCGTGCGAAAGCACGGGGGACCTCCCTCAAAGTACCGACACTGGCCTGGCTGAAAGATTGGCGAACTTGTAGTGTGTAATTAATCCCGGCTAGTCTTTCCTTTTAAGGTTTGAAGGAAGATTTGATAAAAAGCAGTGGGAGCCATCCTGATTAGATAAGATAATAACCAATCTGATCTTGCACGAGCATACGCTAAAGTGTTTTCTTCTCTCTCTCTCCAGGTAGAGACCATTTCATGCCTTAATCAAGATAATAATATGGATGTATTGACCGAACCCGCATGTTATACTGTGCAGGGGAAAGTTGGACCCGTTCTATCTTATAAATGTTATAAGACTGAACAGGAAATAGGAGAATATCTAGATTCTCACGCCGCCCAAACGGAGAACGTGCATGTTGATGCACCTTCTTCGGGTGTGTTTGTTATTGAGAACTGTTTCTCAGTTCACCCTACGTCCTGGGTATTAGATACCGGATCAGGATCCCACATATGTAAGCAGTTACATGGGCTACGGAAAGGTAGAGAACTGGGAAAAGGTGATCATTCCGTTCAAGTAGGGAATGGGGCAAAATTTGCAGCCAAAGCAGTTGGCATATATCACCTGGTATTACCAAATGGTAATACACTAGTCTTGAATGAGTGCTATTATATACCGAACATGATGTGCAACATTATATCAGTTTCTTTATTAAGTAAAGAAGGATATAATTTTGTAGTAAAGGATAATGTTATGAACATATTCCTAGATCAAAGGTTGATTGCATCAGGCTCGCTACATAATGGCATATTCATTCTCAATCAAAATACAGTCTTCAATATACAAAACATACACAAAAGGAAAAGCTCAGAAATGAACGAATCCTTCTTGTGGCACTGTAGACTTGGCCATATCAATGAGACACGACTAGCTAAGTTGCATAAGAATGGATATTTGAATTCATTCGAATTATCATCTTATGACACTTGCCATTCATGTCTCAAAGGAAAAATGACCAAAACTCCGTTTACGGGACACGGAGAAAGAGTTACTGAACTCTTGGGACTGGTGCATAGTGATGTATGCGGTCCAATGTCTACACACGCCAGAAATGGTTCTTCCTACTTCATTACATTCACTGACGATCTCTCTAGATACGGGCATGTGTTCCTGTTGAAACACAAGTCTGAAGCTTTTGAGAAATTCAAAGAATATAAGCACGAGGTAGAGAACCAAACGGGCAAAAGTATTAAGGTTCTTCGATCTGATCGAGGAGGTGAATACTTAAGCAGTGAATTCTTGGATTATCTAAAAGAGAATGGGATTCTCTCTCAGCTTACTCCTCCTTATACACCACAGCACAACGGTGTATCGGAACGAAGGAATCGCACCCTATTAGATATGGTGCGTTCAATGATGAGTAATGCTGAGTTACCTATTTCCTTTTGGGGGTATGCGCTTGAGACAGCCATATACCTATTGAATCTGGTTCCGTCTAAATCTGTACCTACCACACCATATGAGATATGGAGTGGGAAGAGACCATATTTTAAACGAATTAAGATATGGGGTTGTCCGGCCTATGTCAAAAAGCAAAATCCGGACAAACTCGAGGCACGATCAGTCCTTTGCAAGTTTGTGGGATATCCTAAGAATTCTCAAGGATATTTTTTCTACCAAGCTGAGGAACAAAGAGTGTTTGTTGCTCAACATGCCACCTTTTTGGAAAGGGAATTTCTTGCAAAATAAATTAATGGCAAAGAGGTAGAGCTGGAAGAGGTTCCAGCACCACAAACTGCAACTAACGATTTAGTAGAACCAGAGGATTCAGTGGTGCCCGACGTACCCCAGCCTCTCCGCCGATCTAGTAGGGTTTCTCGTCCACCTGAGAGATACTATGGTTTTCTTATTGATGGTGGCAGTGAGGATTGCATCATGGAGGATGATGACCCAACTAGCTTCGAGCAGGCCATCACGAGTGGGGACTCAGTGAAATGGCTAGATGCTATGCGGTCCGAGATGGAATCCATGTACACCAACAAAGTATGGACTTTGGAAGTTGCTCCTGAAGGGGTAAAACCCATTGGGAGCAAGTGGATCTTCAAGAAAAAACTTGGTGTAGATGGGAAAGTGGAGACTTTCAAAGCTAGACTTGTAGCAAAGGGTTTTCGTCAAAGACCAGGTGTGGACTATGACGAGACCTTTTCTCCAGTGGCTATGCTTAAATCCATCCGGATCATGCTTGCCATCGCTGCATATCATGACTATGAAATCTGGCAAATGGATGTTAAGACCGCCTTTCTAAATGGTGATTTAGAAGAGTGCGTGTACATGACTCAGCCAGAGGGCTTCGTAGACAGTGGGAGCAGCGGGAAGGTGTGCAAGCTGCTTAAATCCATTTATGGATTAAAGCAAGCATCGCGGAGTTGGAACATCTGCTTTGACGTCGTTATCAAAGAGTTTGATTTCGTCAAAAATCCAGATGAACCTTGTATCTACAAGAAGGTGGCAGAGAGTAAGGTTGTCTTCCTCGTATTGTACGTGGACGACGTACTCTTGATAGGAAATGATATTCCTATGCTGCAATCGGTCAAGCTCTTCTTATCACAAAGATTCTCAATGAAAGATCTTGGTGATGCCTCCTGCATATTGGGGATTAGGATCTATAGAGATAGATCCAAACGGATATTGGGATTGTCCCAATCCAGGTACATTGACACCATACTAAAGAGGTTTAGTATGGAAGAATCCAAGCGTGGGAACTTGCCCACGATCTCTGGACTCACTCTCTCCAAAGAGATGTCTCCCAAGACTGATTTGGAGAGGGCTCGCATGCAAGGGATACCCTATGCTTCGGCAGTAGGCTCTATCATGTATGCGATGCTATGTACCAGACCCGATGTTGCATACTCACTAAGTGTAGTGAGTCGGTATCAAGCAGATCCTGGAGAGAGTCACTGGACAGCTGTGAAGAACATTCTCAAGTACTTGCGAAGGACTAGAGATATGTTCTTGGTGTATGGTAACGGAGAACTCCAAGTAGAGTCCTTTACCGATTCGAGCTTCCAGAGTGATAAGGACGACTCTAAGTCGCAGTCGGGCTTTGTCTTTACCCTTTACGGAGGGGCGGTTAGCTGGAAGAGTTCCAAGCAGGAAACCGTGGCAGACTCGACGATGGAGGCTGAATACATCGCTGCCAACGATGCTTCCAAAGAGGCTGTCTGGATCAAGAAGTTCATTACTGAACTTGGAGTGGTTCCATCCATTGAGCATCCAATACCTTTGTATTGCGATAACAATGGAGCGGTGGCTTTGGCCAAGGAACCCAGGTCCCATCAGCGATCCAGGCATATTCTGAGGCGGTATCACCTGATCCGGGAGATAGTTGATCGCCGGGAGATCGAGGTCAGGAGGGTTGACACGAAGGACAACACGGCGGATCCACTCATGAAGGCCATTCCCCAGATACAGTTTGAGAGACTCTTCGGGATGCTCGGTATGCGATACTACAGCAGCTGGCCCTAGTGCAAGTGGGAGATTGTTAGTTGTATGTATGCCCTAGAGGCCAGTATTGTACAGATGATGTATATTATATTGGATGCTTGGACATATATAGAGATGACTTTCTTGCTCGATATGATAGTATGCTATCTGGTTACTCTTTATCTTAACATGTACACTTGTCTCTTTAAACTGTCTTATAGTTGCATGTTGATAAAGCCCTTAGGATGTGTACTTGACTACCTGGACTATGATGCAGATCATACTAGTGGGGACATGGTAGTCCATAAGTACATCCTTCATGGTCCCTAGTCGTGGGTGTATCGAGACGGGGCATCGATATACCAGTGTAGACTAGCGTATAAGCTTCTCGACCCATGAGATGGGCAATGGATGATCCCATATCCATTGGTGTTTGACATCAGAGATGATATACGGGTGCTCAGTGGAGACTGGGTATACTGGACGGACTCGCCGAGAACTCCCAGATGGTATTATACCTCACGTCAGATGGCAGTTCTCAGGTGACACTTGTACAGGTTAGTCTGTAGACCCGAGATCGTCATAGAGTCTTGTGTGATTCCCACTGTGCTTTGATCTCCACCTTACCACGTCCATGAGGGCGTGCAAAACGGTGGTCTTTGGGTACAGTCCCGAGTCACATGGAGGCAATGAGCGATAGGAGGGGTTTCGTCTCTCCCGGTATTGGGGGTTGATGTTGCGCTGTGCTCGATTGGCCGTAACAGGGAAGTCCCTGGCCAGGGCTGATCAGAGATTTGCTGGTAAGTGTTACCAGTAGTTTCTCGACCCGTTATGAGCCTCACATCGTCATGACTTATCGGTTATTGGGGTCTGACGTTTACCACCCCTAGACTTGATATGCGACATATCAGACGAACAGACCGGACTGTACGGTAAGTGTTACTGGTTGGATTCACAGGAGTGTGAGCGGGCTAGCTCGTCGATCTTCTGATCGCTCAATACCTGGATGGCCGTTACATTTAGCAGACCGCTTGCGACTTGTGGGTGCTTGATATGATCATCATCTGCTACCGGCGTATTGACGAGTCTTTAGAGTCCTACACAGAGGTTTCCTGGCTTAAGCGAAACGAAATAGGAGCGCATATGAGATATGTGCGGGACCGAGAATAATGCGTGTATGTGATACCGTATTTCATTCTCGCGATGAATGTTTCGATTGGTTGTATGAGATATAACCTAGTTATCGAATCATTGATTCGATAAATCGATACATTGTATACTAGTCGGTTATGTGCGACATGACCGGATCATTGAATCAAGTGTTGATTTAATGATTTAATGTATAATTATATATTTGATATATTACTTTGCATTAACTAGTATTGGTTCATTTTAAAAGGATTTTCTCACTTGATGCACATTGTATATATGATATATTTTTGTGCACTTGTTTGTATCATGTTTGATGATACTTGCTCACTTGGGTTTGTGTAAAGATTGAACCATGGTTATATGAATGGTTAGGGTTTTGATTATTTACTTAATTATTTATTTATTTATTCATTTTGGATTTTAATAAGTATGGTGGCTTATTTTGTTTCTATGTTGAAGCTTCTTGAAGCTTTGACAAAGTCCACCATCCTTATCTCATCCTTAACCCTAACCATTCCAACTAACCTTAGTTTAATCTCTACACTTGACCATGGTCAAGATATGATAAGTATTCATATTAGTTTCATTTTTAAATAAGACTTATCATATATTCTTTTTCTTCTTGATCATCTTCTTCTTCAAGAAAAGCTTAAGGTCCATCAATGGCAACTTGAGCTAAAGTGAGAGAAATCCAATTCTAAAGTGAACCCACCTCCTATTTCTTCACCCTCTACCTCTTGCCAAGTTGTTTTGGGTGTTTTCTTCACAAGTTTCACAACTTAGTGAAGTTGGAGCTTGAACTTGTGCAACCTCGACGTAGATCATCTTCGGCACGAAGCCGACGACCTAGTCCGCTCTATTCTCCGATGAAGCCGACGTTTGAGTTCGGGATTCGAGATGGACAGCGAGAGGACGCCTACGTGGAGCTAAGGAAGTGGAGAACCGGATCTACAAAGGTTGTAGTCTCTCTCCCTTAGTTAAAGTGTTAACTAGTTTCGTATTTCGCCTAAACATCTAGTCTACGATCCGTATTAGGGTTTCTCGGCACCCATAAAATTTTAAATTGGCATGGTTGATGCCTTGTAAGACCTCTATAGTGTGCCTAGGAACCCTACATGATCCGCATCATAGTCCAGGTAGTCAAGTACACATCCTAAGGGCTTTACCAACATGTAACAGAGAGGCAATCATCGTACACGTTAAGGTAAAGAGCAACCAGATAGCATACTATCATGTCGAGCAAGAAAGTCCTCCCTATATATGTTCAAGCATCCACTACAATATACATCCTGTGTATAGCAATGGCCTCTAGGGCATACATATAACTAACAATCTCCCACTTGCACTAAGGCCATCTGATAGCAGTGGTTGTAGTATCTCATACTCAACCATCCCATAAAAGTCTCTCTCTGGGAAAAGGCCTTTGTGAGTGTTAGTGTATATGCCCTAGAGGCCATTACTGTATCATACTAGTATGTATATTACTTTGTAAGTCCATGCTATCTCTCCCGGTACTTTCGGGCATGCGGAATTTGGTGAAAAACGATTTTCATAGAGGTGGTAACATGGACTCAAAACCGGATCTTTGTTAAACATCTAACTAACAACCTAACTACGAGTTGCTAACTACTCGGTTAGGGGGTTATACCTTTCTTTTTCTCGAACTCCTTCGTCTTCAAGCTTCAATGGTCGTCCGAATCGGCTTCTCCCCGTCGTCTCCTTGCGCCGAAGATAGATCCACCTGAAAGCTTCAACCTTTGGCTCCTTCTTCGAACTTTGAAGAAACTAGTTCACTCAGTTTGCTAAACCTTGTGAACTAGAGTGAGTAGAGAAAAGTTTGTATGGGATTTTATCTATGGTTCTTGGTTCTCAACTCATGAGACAAGTGAACCATAGAATCAAGAGAGGGAGAGCAAGAGGAGGAGATGAGAGCTCAAGAACAAGAGAGAGAATGAGCATGAAAGAATGAGAGAAGACTTTTCTCTCTTTGCTCTCATAATCCAAAACCATCATCACAAAAATAATAATCAAGTACTGTGTAAAAAGGTTCAAGTCAAAATGGCTAAATCATTTCATGCACTCATTTCTCACAAAAGAAACAAGCAAGTAAAAAGTCTTTGCCATGAAATGATAGCCATTGTCATCATGATGGTCAACTAGTCCAACCTAGTCAACCGGTCAACAAAGTCAACAAGTCAACAAAGTCAACCCCTCAACAACCATGTCACCATAATACTTAATTAATATTATTGTTAATCACATATCATATTCTCATTAGGGTTGAGCAAAAAGTCAATAGTCAACTGTCAACGGTCAACAACCCTAATGAGAATCCTCTGCCTCTGTCTCTCCGTCAACTGTGCATACACACCCGCATCCGCGTTCCGAGGAACACGAATGCATACTGGATAAATCCAATCCCAAAAGGTACACTAGGATCTGGCTTAAACCAAAGCCCGCTAGTGTAAACTGTCCGGACACTAAACGTGCACAAGTGCACGGATGTGACTGAACCCTGTCGCAAAACCATGCGACCTGTCGCAAAACCATGCGATCTCTACTCTTTTGCCTAAAGGCGAATAGCTTTCTGTGTGGGACTCTAAAGACTCGACACTACGCTGGCAGTGGGTTTAACCACAGACCGCAAGCGGCACTAGCTGTGCGTAACGGTCCCCAGGTAGATGCCGATAAGAAGACTGACGAGGCGAAACCCATCTGAACTCCTACTGAGCCTGAATGTGACATTCTCCGTACAGTCCGGTCTGTTCGTCTGATACATCGCATGGCGGGCCTAGGGGGCGGTAAACGTCAGTCCCCCAATAGCGGTACAAGTCGTGTCAGAGTGAAGCCCGAAACACCCTGAGATAACACTGGAAGCCTACCAGTATATCTCGTTTGCCCTGGCCAGGGACTACTCGTGTAATGGCTCTCCTAGACACAGCGTGATGTCAACCCCCAATACCGGGAGAGACGAATCCTGTCTAACCGTCACTGCCTCCAAGTGCTTCGGGACTGCACCCAACTACCACCTGTTTGCACGACTCCTTTGAGCCGTGGTAGGGTAGTAATCAAAGTACAGTGGGAACACACTCGAGGCGAAGTGACAGTGTCAAGTCAGCGGACTAAGCTGTACTCATGTCACCTGGGAACTGATAACCGACGATAGGCATAATACCAACTAGTCAGTTCCCGACGAGTCCTGTCCAGTGTACTTGTAACCCAACGAGCACCCGCATACTATCTCAAGTACGACGTACCGACGGCTGTGGGACAGACCGTCTCCCACACTGGGATGAGAAGCGCATGCGCTAGTCTACTCCGGAGTATCGATGCCCTGTCTCGATAGTCCTGCGACCAGGGACCTGCATAAGGATGTGCTTATAGATTACCCAGCCCCACTAGTGTGACTGCCATCACAACGCTGGTAATCAAGCAAAGATCCTATGGGCTCCACTAATGTGTATAGGCGATATACTAAAATAAACACATGTACACATTGAAGTAGAAACAAACCAAGTAGCATACTACTATTTTGAGCAAGATTGTATATACAAGGTGAATATCCCAAGCTTCCATTAAGTAATATACAAACTAGTATGATACAGTAATGGCCTCTAGGGCATATACACTAACAATCTCCCACTTGCACTAAGGCCATGTACTTGCGTATCGAAGACCTATCATCTCGATCAGCCGCTCGAACTGAGTCTGGGGCAAGGCCTTGGTGAATGGATCTGCAGTGTTATCTTCTGAAGCGACTCTCCGAACCTCGATCTCCTGGCGATCCACGATCTCCCTGATCAGGTGATACCGCCTCAAGATGTGTCTGGATCTCTGATGGGACCTGGGTTCCTTCGCTAAAGCTATAGCCCCGTTGTTGTCGCAATACAGAGGTATTGGATCAACAATGGACGGAACCACCTGAAGCTCTTTCAAGAACTTCCTCTTGCAGACAGCTTCTTTTGGGGCATCAGATGCAGCGATGTATTCTGCTTCCATCGTCGAGTCTGCAACGGTTTCCTGTTTGGAACTCTTCCAACACACCGCCCCTCCATTGAGGGTAAAGACAAAACCCGACATAGACTTGGAATCATCCTTGTCACTCTGGAAGCTGGAGTCAGCAAAGGCCTCGATCTGGAGGTCTTTTCTGCCATACACCAAGAACATCTCCTTGGTCCTTCTCAGGTACTTGAGAATGTTCTTTACCGCTATCCAGTGTTTCTCCCCAGGGTTTGACTGATACCGGCTTACCACACTCAGTGCATAAGCTACATCCGGTCTGGTACACAACATCGCATACATTACAGAGCCTACCGCAGAAGCGTAGGGTATAATAGACATGCGATCCCTCTCCAAATCAGTCTTGGGAGACATCTCTTTAGAGAGGGTGATCCCGTGACAAGCCGGTAGGTTACCGCGCTTGGAATCTTCCATACTGAATCTTTTCAGTATGGTGTCGATGTACCTGGACTGTGAAAGTCCTAATATCCTCTTGGATCTATCACGATGGATCCGGATCCCCAGGATATATGAGGCATCACCCAGGTCTTTCATGGAGAACCTGTGCGACAAGAACCCCTTGACAGATTGTAGCATAGGAATGTCATTTCCTATTAAGAGAATGTCATCCACGTACAAAACGAGGAATACTACAGTTCTCGCTACAAATCTACTATAGATGCATGGTTCATCTGGATTTTTGATAAATCCAAATTCCTTGACCGTCTCATCAAAACAGATGTTCCAACTCCGCGATGCCTGCTTTAGTCCATAGATGGACTTAAGCAACTTGCACACCTTTCCGCTGCTCCCACTCTGAATGAAACCCTCTGGTTGGTCCATATAGACACACTCCTCTAAATTTCCATTTAGAAAAGCGGTCTTTACGTCCATCTGCCAGATCTCATAATCGTGGAAGGCAGCAATGGCAAGAAGGATCCGAATGGATTTCAGCATAGCCACTGGACAAAAGGTTTCGTCATAGTCCAAACCAGGTCTTTGACGAAAACCCTTTGCCACAAGTCTAGCTTTATAGGTCTCAACCTGTCCATCTACACCAATCTTCCTTTTGAAGATCCACTTGCATCCTACGGGTTTTACCCCGTCTGGAGCAATGTCCAACGTCCATACTTTGTTGGTGTACATGGACTCCATTTCGGTCCGCATTGCATCCAGCCATTTTACTGAGTCAACGCTCTGAACGGCCTGCTGGAAGCTAGTAGGCTCATCATAATCTATGATGCAATCCTCTCTATCCCCGTCTATGAGAAAACCGTAGTATCTCTCGGGCGGATGAGACTGCCTACTACTCCTGCGGAGCGGCGTAGGAATGTCCTGTTCTTTTGAACCCTCTGGTTCCACTAAACTTTCAGTAATAGTCTGTGGTTCTGGAATTTCTTCCAGTTCTACTGCGCTCCCACTAATTTCCTTTTCTAAGAACTGGTGTTCTAGAAAGTGGGCATGACGAGAAACAAGAAATTTTTGTTCCTCTTCGCAGTAGAAGAAATATCCCTTGGAGTTCTTTGGATATCCCACAAACTTGCACTATACTGAGCGTGCCTCGAGCTTGTCCGCATGCTGCTTTTTGACAAAAGCTGGACTTCCCCATGTCTTAATGTGATTAAGATGGGGCCTCTTCCCACACCACATCTCATATGGGGTGGTAGGCACAGTTTTAGTGGGAACTCGGTTCAAAAGGTATGCAGCTGATTCTAGCGCATACCCCCAGAATGATCGCGGTAACTCAGTGTTACTCATCATGGACCGTACCATATCCAATAGGGTTCGGTTCCGTCTCTCCGATACACCGTTATGTTGCGGAGTGTATGGAGGAGTAAGCTGAGAGAGAATTCCATTCTCTTTTAAATAGTCCAGGAACTCGGCACTCAAGTATTCACCACCTCAATCCGATCTTAGGATCTTGATACTTTTGCCGGTTTGTTTTTCTACTTCATTCTTATATTCCTGGAATTTTCCAAAGGCTTCGGACTTATGTTTCATTAAGAAGACATAACCGTACCTTGAGAAGTCATCCGTAAAAGTAATGAAGTAAGAATAACCGCTTCGCGCATGTGTAGACATTGGACCGCACACGTCGCTGTGTACGAGTCCCAAGAGCTCGCTCGCTTTTACTCCGTGTCCAGTGAACGGAGACTTTGTCATCTTTCCTTTGAGACAGGATTGACAAGTGGCATACTATTGATATTCGAACGGATTCAAATATCCTTCTGTATGTAACTTCGTCAACCTTCTCTCATTGATGTGACCCAGTCTACAATGCCATAAGAAAGTCTGATTGATTTCCGGAGACTTTCTTTTGTGTGTATTCTGGACATTGAAAATCTGTGGTTGGTTTAATACGTATATACCATTGCTCAATGTACCTGACCCAATCAGAACTTGATTAAGGTGAATGTTTACAACATTGCTTACAAAAGCAAATTCATAACCTTCTTTAGAAACTAAAGATACAGAAATGATATTACAAGTTACGTTGGGTACAAAAAAGCAATTACGCAAAACCAAAACATGTCCATCTGACATTCCCAGGTGATAGTCCCCCACGGCTTTAGCATCCATGCTAGCTCCGTTCCCAACTCTGAGGGTCATGTCACCTGCTTTCAAAACACTACGGGTTCTCAACGCCTGCAATGAATTACAGATATGAGATCCTGATCCGGTATCCATGTAGGGTTCCTAAGCACTCTAGTGAAGTCTCACAAGTGATCAAACACGCTAATCTCTAATAATTACGGTGCCGAGAAAACCTAGAACGGATCGTTAACTAGATATTTAGGCGAAACGATGCAAATAAACAACTTTATCTAGAAGGAAAGGAGCTACAACCTTTGTAGATCCGGTCCACCACTTCGTATGCTCCGCGATGATCTCCCTCCGCTGTCCAAATCGAACTCACGACTCTAGCATTGGCATCATCGAAGAATGGGCGGGCTTGATCGTCGGTTCGATGCCGAAGATGATCTACGTCGAGGCATCGCTAGAACAAGCTCAAACTTCACCAAGTCGGGAAAACTTGTGAAGGAAACACCCTATACTACTTGGCAAGATGTAGAGGATGAAGAAATAGGAAGTGGGTAGACTTTAGATTTGGATTTCTCACACTTTTTCATCAATCACCATTGATGTAGCAAGCTTTTTTCATGGAGAAAGAAGATGATGAAGAAGAAGATGATAAGTTATTCCTTAAAAGAAAAATAAAATAAATGAATACTTATCATCTCTTTGACCATGGTTTAGTGTAGAGTTTTAACTAAGGTTAGAGAGTGGTTAGGGTTAGATAAAAGACAAGAATGGTGGACTAAGTTCAAAGCTTCAAGAAGCTTTCAAATAAAAACAAAAACTAGCAACCATTCTTATCTCTTTATCTTTTCTTTTTCGAAAATAAACAAAAGGAATAAATAAATGATTAAGTAAATGAAAAAGAAACCCTAATCACTAATTAACCATGGTTTAACACTTTACACAAAACCAAGCTAGAATGTATCATCAAACATGATACAATCATGTGCACAAAACTATATCGAATATACAATGTGCACATCCGCGCGAGAAAATCCATTTAAAGTGAACCGATACTAGTTAATGCAAAGCAATATATCAAACATATAATTATGTATTAAATCATTAAATCAACACTTGATTTAACGATCCGGTCATATCGCATATAACCGGCTAGTATCCAATGTGTCGGCTTATCGAATCAATCCTTGATTCGATAACTAGGTTATATCGCATATAACCATTCGATACATGATCGCGAGAATAGAATACGGTATCATATACACGCATTATTCTCGGTCCCGCACATATCTCATATGCGCTCCTATTTCGTTTCGCTTGAGCTAGGAAACCTCTGTGTAGGACTCTAAAGACTCGTCAATACGCCGGTAGCAGATGATGATCATATCAAACATCCGCAAGCCGCAAGCGGTCTGCTAAACGTAACGGCCACCCGGGTATTGAGCGATCAGAAGATCGACGAGCAAGCCCGCTCACACTCCTGCGAATCCAACCAGTAACACTTACCGTACGGTCCGGTCTGTTCGTCTGATATGTCGCATATCTCGCCTAGTGGTGGTAAACGTCAGACCCCAATAGCTCGATAAGTCATGCCGACTTGAGGTCCATAACATTCGTGAAACTACTGATAACTCTTACCAGTATATCACAGCAACCCTGGCCAGGGATTTCCTGTTATGGCCAGTCGAGCATAGCACAACATCAACCCCCAATATCGGGAGAGACGAATCCCCTCCTATCGCTCATTGCCTCCATGTGAATCGGGACTGTACCCAAAAACCACCTGTTTCCACGACTCAGTAGAGCCGTGGTAGGATGGAAATCAAAGCACAGTGGGAGACACACAAGACTCTATGACGATCTCGGGTCAACAGACTAAGCTGTACCAGTGTCACCAGAGAACTGCCATCTGACGTGAGGTATAATACCATCTGGGAGTTCTCGGCGAGTCCGTTCAGTGTACCCAGTCTCCACTGAGCACCCGCATACCATCTTCGATGTCAAACACCAATGGATATGGGATCATCCATCGCCCATCGCATGGGTCGAGAAGATATGCGCTAGTCTACTCTGGAATATCGATGCCCCGTCTCGATATTCCCTCGACTAGGAACACTTCAAGGGTGTACTCTTGGACTACCCAGGCCCCACTAGTATGATCTACATCATAGTCCTGGAAGTCGAGTACACATCCTATGGGCTTTATCAACATGTAATCAGAGAGACAGAAAGTATACATGTTAAGATAAAGAGCAACCAGATAGCGTACTATCATGTCGAGCAAGAAAGTCCTACCTATATATGTCCCAGCATCCACTACAATATACATCCAATGTACAGTAATGGCCTCTAGGGCATACATATAACTAACAATCTCCCACTTGCACTAGGGCCATCTGTAGCAGTGGTTGCAGTATCACATACTCAACCATCCCCTAAAAGTCTCTCTTTGGGAAAAGGGCCTTCGTGAGTGGATCCTCCGTGTTGTCCTCTGAGTCTACTCTCCTGACCTCGATCAACCTGGAGATCAACTATCTCCATGATCAGGTGATGCTTCCTCAGAATATGTCTGGGTCACTGATGGGACCAGGGTTCCAGGGTCGAAGCCACGCTTCCATTGTCATACAATGGCAGGAACCTAGTTCATCTTATGAACCAATATACACCCAAACTTCCTCTTTGGTAGTATCTTTAATAGCGATGTTACCAACCTTTATCGTCTAGATTGCCACGGTATCGAGCTTGGAACTCTTCCAACATACCATCCCTTTACTGAGGGTAAAGACAGTGCCTGTAACTGACATTCAGTCGTCTTTATCACCCTGGAACACTTCCAGTGATTCTCCCCAGGATCGATTGATATCATCTCACTACATCTAGTGAGAATCCTAACATCCAATTACATCTATCTCATAGATGAAAACTCAGGATTTAGGAGGTATCACTTTGATCCTATTTGGGGAATCCTAGTGATAATAGGAGATTGACCGATCGTAGTATAGGAAACTCTTTTCCTATCAAGAGTATGTTGTCTACGTACAATACGAAGATGACCACCTTACTCTCTACTACCCTTTTGTATATACAAGGTTCGTCTACCATTTTGATGAAGTCAAACACTTTGATTATCACATCAAAATAGACGTTCCATCTCCGCGATGCCTGCTTCATTATGTAAAGCAACCTGCACACGTTTCCGCTGCTCCCACTGTTTACGAAGACCTCTGGCTGTGTTCTTATAGACGTTCTCTTCTAAATCAGTATTAGAAAAGCAGTCATGGCACCCAACCGCCAGATATCGTAGTCATGGTATGTAGCCGTGGTAAGTAGGATCTGGATAGACTTAAGCATAGCTACTGGAAAAAGGTTTCATCATTATCCACGCCTGGTCGATGACGAAAACCTTTAACAAGTCTAGCTTTGAAAGTCTCAACCTTTCCATCTATACCAAGTAATCTTCTCAAGATATACTTGCTCCTGATGGGGATTTAACCCTTCAGATATAGCAGCTAAAGTCCATACTTTGCTGGTGTACATGGATTCCATCTCAGATCGCTAAGCATCCAGCCATTCTTACAGAGTCCCTGCTCTCGATGGCCTGCTCGAAACTAGTTGGGTCATCATCTCATGATGCAATCCTTGCTCCCACTGTCATCGAGAAACCGAGGTATCTCTCAGGCGGATGAGGAATCCTACTAGATCGGCGGAGAGGCTGAGGTTCGTTGGAATCTACTGAATCCCTTGGTTCTATCAAATCATCTGCTGTAGTTTGTATAGCTGGAACCTTTCCAGTTCTACATAACAGGCCTTTCCTTGAGCTTGTCCGGATTTTGCTTTTAGACATAGCCCGGACAACCCCAAATCTTAACCAACTTAAGATATGGGCTCTTCCTTTCCATATCATATATGAAGCGGTAGGCACTGATTTGATTCGAATCCAATTCAATAGGTATGCAGCTTCTCAAGTGCATAACACCCCAAAAGGAAATAGGTCACTCAGTAATACTCATCATAGAGCACACCATATCATATAGGGTGTGATTGCTCCGCCCTGATACACCGTTGTGCTGTGGTGTAATCAGAGGAGTAGTACGGAGAGAGAATCTCATTCTCCTTTAGAATGGTCCAGGAATGTCATGAACAAGTATTCTCCTCCCTGATCTCATCATAGGACATAATACTTATACCCGGTTATTGGTTCTCTACTTCTAACTTATATTCTGTGAATGCCTCAAAAGGTTCGGACTTATGTTTCAACAGGAACATATGACTGAATCTTAAGAGATTATCAGAGAATATAATGGAGTATAAAGAACCAGTCCTGGCATGTGTAGACAGGAGACTTTACATACATCATCATGTATCAGTCCCAAGAGTTTACTAACTCTTTCTCTGTTTCTAGTAAACGGAGCTATGGTCATCTAATCTTTGTGACATGACTGGCAAGTTTCATAAGATGTAAATTCAAACTGATTTAAATATGCATCTAAAATGTAACTTCAGCCAGTCGGGTCGCATTGATATGACCTAGTCTGCAATGCCTCAAGAATGATTCGTTCATTTCTGAACTCTTCCTCTTGTGTGTGTTCTGTATATGAGGAACTGTAGTTTGATTTAGAACGTCAATGCTTTTAGATAACGTGCCTGAACCGATCAACTTTTGATATAGGAAATGTTCAAAACATTATCCATCAATACAAAATTATATCCTTTCTTTACTAATAAAGAGACTGATATGATTTTGTATATCAGGTTCGGTATCTAATAGCATTTGTTCAGAATCAATGTATTCGTAATACAGGGTGACAGTGACCAACAGACTTGGCTGCAACACTTGCCCCGTTTTCTGTCTCATGAAACTTATCACCCGTTCTCAGTTTTTTTACCTTTTTGTAGCCCTATGTAACAGATTACATATCTGGGATCCTGATCCGGTATCATATACCCAGGATGCAGAGGATACTGAGAAACAGTTCTTTGTAATGAACACACCCGAAGGAGATGCATCATATGCACTTTCTTCGTTTGGGCGGCATAGGAATTCTGGTATTCCCCTATTTCCTGCTCTGTCTTATAACAATTATAAGTTGGAGCGGGACCAACGTTCCCCAGCTCAGTATAACAAGCGGGTCGGTCAATACATCCGTATTATTATCTTGATTAAGGCGTGATATGGTCGCTACCAGGAGAGAGAGAGAAGAAAACACTCTGCGTGCGCTCTGTCAAGAATAGATTGGTTATTATTTTATCTAATCAGGATGACTCCCACTGCTTTTTATCAAATCTTCCTTCAAACCCTAAAAGGAAAGACTAGCCGGGATTAATTACACACTACAAGTTCGCCAATCTTTCAGCCAGGCCAGTGTCGGTACTTTGAGGGAGGTCCCCCGTGCTTTCGCACGAACCTAATTAATGTAAACCTCGTTTTCCTAGAGGCGTAACCTCGTTAACACCTTTCTAGACACCTACTTGATCGGCTAATTGTAATGTATAAAACTCTCCCAGGAGTAACTCTTACTCGCAGCGGGTATCGGGATCCAACTATCTCATAGAAGGTATGCAATCTCATTGCAAATTTCAACACTTGAAACTCCCGATAAAGGTTTTTACCCCTAACACCTATGACCTTGGCTAAGGTCAACAAATCATAGGTACTAGTCAAGTTCTACCCGTCATTTCGTGATTAATTAGACCCACCCACATGTCCCTTGGCTAAGGTCAACAAAGTCACATGACTGTCCTAACTAATCGCATCATATGCGGTGTAGGAAGACATCACTTAGCTACCGTACACTGTGCCTTGACTATGGTCAACAAACACAGCACGAATACTAAGTACTCTACTTCCTAAAATGACGGAGGGTTGCGACTGGTTTTTGTGAAAACCTTTAACGCTTTGAACTTGATCTCGTTGCGGAATCAAATGGTTTTAAATGGAATGTTTTCGAGGCTTTTCTAGTTTTGCTAAAGGGGTCACTCCCGGTGAAGGGATCGTCGGCCCTTTCCTCGTCGAATGAGGTGCGGGATATATCATATATATCACTGTGCAAAGCGGAAACTATAGAAGCGATCAAAGACAAACCGAGGGTTGTAGCATCTGCCAGTTATTGCTAAAGGAGTCACTCCCGGTGAAGGGATCTCGGTCCTTTCCTCATCGAATAAGGTGCAGGATGTTCTATAATGAACACCTCGATGCAAAGCAAGAACTGTAGCTACCTGTTTTATTTTGAAATTCGATTTCACAACATCAATTAGGTTTATTTTCTTTCATTAATCTTATTAATGAATATCCCATCATTTAAGTCCACCTAACTATCACAGATAAATATAACGTACGCTTATGCCATCCGCATTCGCCTCGATGCCCCGTCTGCACCGTTAGGTTAGGTAACTAACGCCAGAGCGAGGCAGGGCTAGCGCGGGTGTAAAACATAAGCAACGTCTATATAATATATCATATATACTATATATAATACCTGTCACAGAACATCACATGATCACAGATAAATCACAGTAGAAGAAACATATGAAATATTGGATATACTAGGACGTCCGTGTTTTCAATACGAGCCAGTATAAAACACGGATTCCACGGTCGTGATGAATAGCCAATCCCACACCACCAGACCCCTACGAGAGCGGCAAGCAACCCTACCAATTCTAGGGTTAGGAGACCCGGACTCGACTCCTCGAGTTGGTCTCCCACTGAACCCCAGAACCCGGTTACTTGTGCTCCCCTCCTTGGGTCTATCCTAGTGCAGAAAAGTAAATAATATACAACAACGGTGACAACTTCCGCAACCTGGAAGCGACCCAATAAAAGAATATTACATACATGTTTTTACATGAATGAAAATGAAAAAACACTCATCTCACATAAAAAACTCCCGGCTATTCAAACACGACGATCCAATATAACATATCCAGCAACACATAACATCACATGTCATCAACGTAAGCAAACATGCGTATCCCAATTGTCGTTGACATATAGCAACGAAACCGGCGATATCACATATTACACTTACGGTCACAGAAAAGAAAGTGTAAAACTACAACAGTTGGAATCCGCAACCTCCTCAGACATCGCATGCCTGACCAAATGAAATACTTAGACATCGCATGCCTAACAATTATAAACCCCGCATTTTAGTCTCATTATCGAAAACTCTTTTCAATATCAAGTCGAGCAATTCAACAGGATTCCCGACATTCTGATCGAATGCTCGTCGCAAACTTCAGTAGACGGCCGCACCCCTGACGCCGTCGACAAAGTGCACCAAGGCGGAACACCGCTACCGCGAGCACCCGAACGGATGCTTTCGGCGAAGGGGTTCTCCTACAGTCACTTGGTCGGAACTATGGAGTGAGGCTGTCTATCAAGTTTACCCGGCGAGTATCCGCATACACTACGTGATTGCGACGGACTTTTGATCACATCAAAATTCCGTGGCAACCGATCAAGTGAGACTAAACTGCTATGTTTATAATATTCATTCCGTTATCTCATAACTATTTGCGAATTCCAATTATTGTATCAAATTCCGGATAAATAGAAAATGCTAAACTTTTCGATCGAACAATCGAACACCCAAGTTTTCCCGATACAGCTCAACACATGAAATAAGTCTAACAACATTCAGTTCATGCCTCAGTAGCAACGGTCCAGCCGTAGAAGGGTCAAGCCAACGCCTCACACGTGGCACGCCGTACTGCCCCAAACCCGAAGGTTCAAAGGGCAGTTCAAGACGGTCACATAATCGAGTTAAGGTTTGTTGTCTTCTAGAGGGACCATCGCGTTACTTGCACTACTTAGAACGTCGTTAAACTACGGAAAAATCCAACAATTGGAAATTTCCCGGCAGGGGAAAAAGTGGGTATTTATACCCGGTCGAACTTTTTAACATATTCTAAAAATACCCGGAAAAGCACACCGACAAAATTAGACAGTCCGATCGAATATACCGAGTCCCCAATACAACTCAGAAAATACAACTCTGGAATAAAATATTAAAAATCCCCAGGAAAACCAGCACAGAAAGATAAGAACTACTGTGCAAAATTTGATGCACAAAGCGACAAAAGCGCCGCGGATCCGCCGCATCAGCCTACTGTAGGGCCGCGGATCCGCGCCACTTTTGTGGAATCAGGACCACGAATTTTACAGTGTTTCTTAGATCTTTCTGCTGATTTTACTGCATATTTTTAATGTGGAAAAATCCTCGAAATTAGAAAATGTACAGAGAGCATATTCTTAGTCGGGGTTTTGGGTCGATCGGACTTCTGATTCCGTCGGGACTTCGCCTAAGGCTCTAGCTAGGCTCTGATACCACTGTAGGGTTCCTAGGCACTCTAGTGAAGTCTCACAAGTGATCAAACACGCTAATCTCTAATAATTACGGTACCGAGAAAACCTAGAACGGATCGTTAACTAGATATTTAGGCGAAACGATGCAAATAAACAACTTTATCTAGAAGGAAAGGAGCTACAACCTTTGTAGATCCGGTCCACCACTTCGTATGCTCCGCGATGATCTCCCTCCGCTGTCCAAATCGAACTCACGACTCTAGCATTGGCATCATCGAAGAATGGGCGGGCTTGATCGTCGGTTCGATGCCGAAGATGATCTACGTCGAGGCATCGCTAGAACAAGCTCAAACTTCACCAAGTCGGGAAAACTTGTGAAGGAAACACCCTATACTACTTGGCAAGATGTAGAGGATGAAGAAATAGGAAGTGGGTAGACTTTAGATTTGGATTTCTCACACTTTTTCATCAATCACCATTGATGTAGCAAGCTTTTTTCATGGAGAAAGAAGATGAAGAAGAAGAAGATGATAAGTTATTCCTTAAAAGAAAAATAAAATAAATGAATACTTATCATCTCTTTGACCATGGTTTAGTGTAGAGTTTTAACTAAAGTTAGAGAGTGGTTAGGGTTAGATAAAAGACAAGAATGGTGGACTAAGTTCAAAGCTTCAAGAAGCTTTCAAATAAAAACAAAAACTAGCAACCATTCTTATCTCTTTATCTTTTCTTTTTCCAAAATAAAAAAAAGGAAAAAATAAATGATTAAGTAAATGAAAAAGAAACCCTAATCACTAATTAACCATGGTTTAACACTTTACACAAAACCAAGCTAGAATGTATCATCAAACATGATACAATCATGTGCACAAAACTATATCGAATATACAATGTGCACATCCGCGCGAGAAAATCCATTTAAAGTGAACCGATACTAGTTAATGCAAAGCAATATATCAAACATATAATTATGTATTAAATCATTAAATCAACACTTGATTTAACGATCCGGTCATATCGCATATAACCGGCTAGTATCCAATGTGTCGGTTTATCGAATCAATCCTTGATTCGATAACTAGGTTATATCGCATATAACCATTCGATACATTGATCGCGAGAATAGAATATGGTATCATATACACGCATTATTCTCGGTCCCGCACATATCTCATATGCGCTCCTATTTCGTTTCGCTTGAGCTAGGAAACCTCTGTGTAGGACTCTAAAGACTCGTCAATACGCCGGTAGCAGATGATGATCATATCAAACATCCGCAAGCCGCAAGCGGTCTGCTAAACGTAACGGCCACCCAGGTATTGAGCGATCAGAAGATCGACGAGCAAGCCCGCTCACACTCCTGCGAATCCAACCAGTAACACTTACCGTACGGTCCGGTCTGTTCGTCTGATATGTCGCATATCTCGCCTAGGGGTGGTAAACGTCAGACCCCAATAGCTCGATAAGTCATGCCGACTTGAGGTCCATAACATTCGTGAAACTACTGATAACTCTTACCAGTATATCACAGCAACCCTGGCCAGGGATTTCCTGTTATGGCCAGTCGAGCATAGCACAACATCAACCCCCAATACCGGGAGAGACGAATCCCCTCCTATCGCTCATTGCCTCCATGTGAATCGGGACTGTACCCAAAAACCACCTGTTTGCATGACTCAGTAGAGCCGTGGTAGGGTGGAAATCAAAGCACGGTGGGAGACACACAAGACTCTATGACGATCTCGGGTCAACAGACTAAGCTGTACCAGTGTCACCAGAGAACTGCCATCTGACGTGAGGTATAATACCATCTGGGAGTTCTCGGCGAGTCCGTTCAGTGTACCCAGTCTCCACTGAGCACCCGCATACCATCTTCGATGTCAAACACCAATGGATATGGGATCATCCATCGCCCATCGCATGGGTCGAGAAGATATGCGCTAGTCTACTCTGGAATATCGATGCCCCGTCTCGATATTCCCTCGACTAGGAACACTTCAAGGGTGTACTCTTGGACTACCCAGGCCCCACTAGTATGATCTACATCATAGTCCTGGAAGTCGAGTACACATCCTATGGGCTTTATCAACATGTAATCAAAGAGACAGAAAGTATACATGTTAAGATAAAGAGCAACCAGATAGCGTACTATCATGTCGAGCAAGAAAGTCCTACCTATATATGTCCCAGCATCCACTACAATATACATCCAATGTACAGTAATGGCCTCTAGGGCATACATATAACTAACAATCCAATACCCAGGAAGTAGAGTTTATTGAAAGACAGTTTTCAATAACATACACACCTGAAGCTGAAGCTGCAACCTGCTTCAATTCCTGTGTTCTGGCCTTACAGGCCCTGCAATCATTCTTCCATTGTCCTTTCTTATGACAATAGAAGCATTCTTCCTTATCCACAAGCTTCCCCGCTTTCTTTGTTGCTTTAGCTTTTCCCTTCATATCCACTTTACTAATACCGCCCCTTGGTTTGGCGGGGGCTTTCTTCTTCTTTCCCTTGGCTTTCGCCTTGGACCTAGAAGAAGATGATCCTCCTACAAACAAAGTGGATGTTTCCCTACCTTTCTGTAGGGTGCCCTCTGTGCTCCTCAGCATGTTGAGGAGCTCTGAAAGTTCAACTTCTTTTTCTTGTAAGTTGAAGTTCAGTATAAACTGGGCGTAAGTGGAAGGAAGGGACTGGAGAACTAAGTCCGTATAGAGTTCACTCTCCAATGTGGTCCCTAGGTCCGTGAGCTCCTCAATGTAGCCGATCATCTTAAGCACGTGTTCTGCTACTGATGATCTGACGGCCATCCTTGCCGAAAATAACTTTTTCGACGCTTCGTATCTTACGATACGAGATTGCTCTCCATACAGTTCTTTTGTATGAAGAAATATGGATTCCAAGTCCATATTCTCGTGCCTCCTCTGATGTTCATTGTCCATAGAGGCAAGTACGAGGCACTTGGCCTTCACGCTATCAATCTCCCAAGTCTTACGGATTTCCTTATCCGCGACGCTGGAAGTGGGACCAGGGAAAAGGGGAGTTTTGGTGGTAAGAAGATACCCCAGCTTGTCGTAAGTGATTGCCATCTTGACATTCCTGAGCCAATCTTTGTAGTTTGGCCCTGTCGGTATGTTTTTATCTAGGAGTAACTTAAGTCCAGTCATGTCGATTGGTCGCTGCAATTAGGAGAGAGAAGAAACACTCAGCTTGATGCTCTTGCAAGTTTAGAATGGTTTTTAGTTTGTCTAAACAGGATGGCTCCCACTGTTTCTCGAATCCCTCCTCAAACCATAAAGGAAGAATTAGTCGGGATCAATCCCACCGCACAATACTTGCTTAACCGTTCATCCAGGCCAGTGTTGGTACTTCGAGGGAGGTTTTCCAACGCTTTCGCGAAGTTCCTTAATTAAATAACCTCTTTTCCCTGTGGGCGTAGCCCCGCTAACACCTTTCTAGGCACCTACTAGGTTTATAGCATTGATCGTTTAGTGAGAAATTTCCCGAGGAGTAGCATATACTCACAGTAGGATCGGGATCCAAATATCATCGCGTGACGAAACTGACGGAATCCTACCGAATCATCACACTCCAAGTGGTATGCAAATCTAGTAAGTTTCAGTTCTTTTGAAACTCCCGATGTGGATTTTTGCCCCATGCTCTTATGACCTTGACTTTGGCCAAAATATCATAAGTCACATGTCAAGTTCTACCCGTCATTCTCCAGGTTAATTTGGATCCATCCGTACCTACCCTTGACTTTGGCCAAAATGGCAGTACGACTGTCCCAAACCAACGTATCTATCTATGCTACACATGAATACCCAATAGCTACCAATCACTATGCCTTGACTTTGGCCAACATACACAGCTTGAATACTATTGACTATTCATGTGAAACGACGGAGGGCTACGAATGGTTTTGGCAAAACCGTGAACGTAGTGAACTTGATATAATCGATGGAACGAGATAGCTTTTAAAAGGAGTGGCTCAAGCTCCGCATTTAAAAGTTAGTTTTGAAAAGAACCGAGTGGTTTTTCGAAAGTGTTCCAACGATTTTTACTTGGTTTATTTTCTTGCATTAGTTCTTTTAATGCGTGATATTCTTGCATTAGTTCTTTTAATGCGTCCCATCATTTAATCCTACCATTGCAGAAAACAACAAAAATATGACGTACGCTTATGCCATTCGCATTCGCCACGGGGCCCCGTCATTACCCGTTAGGTTACTTAACTAACGACAGAGCGGGGGCTGGGCTAGCGCGGCTGTAAAACATAAGCAACGCCTAAATAATATCATATATAGATATATATTGCAATGATAGCCATTTCAGATCACAGATGAACACATTGGATATACTAGGAATCCGCAATTTGTACGAGCCTGTAACGAAAAGCAGATTACACGGTCGCGGTGAATAGCCAAAACCCCACCCAAGACCCCTACGGGTGCGGCAAACTACCCGCCAAGTACCCGAAGCGAAGCAACCTCCCTCAACTCCGTGAGTAGGCCACTCGGCACTTCGGCATACCCTGTAGTTTGTGCACCCCCTCCATGGGTCTATCCTAGGAGCAAAAACAGTAAAAAGAAATTATACAATGACGGCTATAACCCCGACCCGGTTGTGCGGCCATACAAATAATTATTACATCAATTTACAAATTTACATGAATTGAAAGAAAAGAAAAATCTCGTCTCACAACTCCCGGCTATTCACCCGCGTCAATCCAATGAATTCATATACACATTCCAATAACATTACAGATCACAGATTTGTATAACCCTCACTAATCGACATATAGCGATTAGCAGACGTTCAATACAAATATCACATCACAGAAAAACCCGTCAGCTTAAGTCTTTTAGAAGTTCGATCAAAAATACGGATTTTCAGGACCCCAAAAATAAAATTTTCGTTCTGGAAAATCTAGGCTGAAAATACATATACCAAAATTCCCAAAATACCCCTATGAGCAAACAGCAAAGAAGAAACCCCATGATCGAGTCAACTCGGCCGCGGTTCCGCGGCGGGAGCAAGCTCCCGCCGCGGAAACGCGGCGCTTTGATCGAGTTAGGGGGTCAAATTTTTGCAGTTTCTTCAGAAAACCCTGAGTCGATTTTTGGTGTATCTCAAAAAAAATTTCCAGCACTTTTAAAATCGACAGAAAGTTTAAAAACCGGGGTTCGTTTTGCGACTTTTTCTTTGATCGATCTTCTAGCTACTTTGCTAACATGTTAGATAGAGTTTAACTAGGCTCTGATACCACTATAAGTCCATGCTACCTCTCCCGGTACTTTCGGGCATGCGGAATTTGGTGAAAAACGATTTTCATAGAGGTGGTAACATGGACTCAAAACCGGATCTTTGTTAAACATCTAACTAACAACCTAACTACGAGTTGCTAACTACTCGGTTAGGGGGTTATACCTTTCTTTTTCTCGAACTCCTTCATCTTCAAGCTTCGATGGTCATCCGAATCGGCTTCTCCCCGTCGTCTCCTTGCGCCGAAGATAGATCCACCTGAAAGCTTCAACCTTTGGCTCCTTCTTCGAACTTTGAAGAAACTAGTTCACTCGGTTTGCTAAACCTTGTGAACTAGAGTGAGTAGAGAAGAGTTTGTATGGGATTTTATCTATGGTTCTTGGTTCTCAACTCATGAGACAAGTGAACCATAGAATCAAGAGAGGGAGAGCAAGAGGAGGAGATGAGAGCTCAAGAACAAGAGAGAGAATGAGCATGAAAGAATGAGAGAAGTCTTTTCTCTCTTTGCTCTCATAATCCAAAACCATCATCACAAAAATAATAATCAAGTACTGTGTAAAAAGGTTCAAGTCAAAATGGCTAAATCATTTCATGCACTCATTTCTCACAAAAGAAACAAGCAAGTAAAAAGTCTTTGCCATGAAATGATAGCCATTGTCATCATGATGGTCAACTAGTCCAACCTAGTCAACCGGTCAACAAAGTCAACAAGTCAACAAAGTCAACCCCTCAACAACCATGTCACCACAATACTTAATTAATATTATTGTTAATCACATATCATATTCTCATTAGGGTTGAGCAAAAAGTCAATAGTCAACTGTCAACGGTCAACAACCCTAATGAGAATCCTCTGCCTCTGTCTCTCCGTCAACTGTGCATACACACCCGCATCCGCGTTCCGAGGAACACGAATGCATACTGGATAAATCCAATCCCAAAAGGTACACTAGGATCTGCCTTAAACCAAAGCTCGCTAGTGTAAACTGTCCGGACACTAAACGTACACAAGTGCACGGATGTGACTGAACCCTGTCGCAAAACCATGCGACCTGTCGCAAAACCATGCGATCTCTACTCTTTTGCCTAAAGGAGAATAACTTTTTGTGTGGGACTCTAAAGACTCGACACTACGCTGGCAGTGGGTTTAACCACAGACCGCAAGCGGCACTAGCTGTGCGTAACGGTCCCCAGGTAGATGCCGACAAGAAGACTGACGAGGCGAAACCCATCTGAACTCCTACTGAGCCTGAATGTGACATTCTCCGTACAGTCCGGTCTGTTCGTCTGATACATCGCATGGCGGGCCTAGGGGGCGGTAAACGTCAGTCCCCCAATAGCGGTACAAGTCGTGTCGGAGTGAAGCCCGAAACACCCTGAGATAACACTGGAAGCCTACCAGTATATCTCGTTTTCCCTGGCCAGGGACTACTCGTGTAATGGCTCTCCTAGACACAGCGCGATGTCAACCCCCAATACCGGGAGAGACGAATCCTGTCTAACCGTCACTGCCTCCAAGTGCTTCGGGACTGCACCCAACTACCACCTGTTTGCACGACTCCTTTGAGCCGTGGTAGGGTAGTAATCAAAGTACAGTGGGAACACACTCGAGGCGAAGTGACAGTGTCAAGTCAGCGGACTAAGCTGTACTCATGTCACCTGGGAACTGATAACTGACGATAGGCATAATACCAACTAGTCAGTTCCCGACGAGTCCTGTCCAGTGTACTCGTAACCCAACGAGCACCCGCATACTATCTCATGTACGACGTACCGACGGCTGTGGGACATACCGTCTCCCACACTGGGATGAGAAGCACATGCGCTAGTCTACTCCGGAGTATCGATGCCCTGTCTCGATAGTCCTGCGACCAGGGACCTGCATAAGGATGTGCTTATAGATTACCCAGCCCCACTAGTGTGACTGCCATCACAACGCTGGTAATCAAGCAAAGATCCTAAGGGCTCCACTAATGTGTATAGGCGATATACTAAAATAAACACATGTACACATTGAAGTAGAAACAAACCAAGTAGCATACTACTATTTTGAGCAAGATTGTATATACAAGGTGAATATCCCAAGCTTCCATTAAGTAATATACAAACTAGTATGATACAGTAATGGCCTCTAGGGCATATACACTAACATACTTGATGGAAGCTTGGGATATTCACAGTTGTATAGACAATCTTGCTCAATATAGTAGTATGCTACTTGGTTTGTCTCTGCTTTAATGTGTACTTGTGTGTTTCTTTAATGTATCACCTACACGCATTAGTAGAGCCCTTAGGATCTTTGCTTGATTACCGGCGTTGTGATGGCGATCACACTCGTGGGGGCTGGGTAATCCACAAGCACATCCTTATACACGTCCCTAGTCGTGGGATTATCGAGACAGGGCATCGATACTCCGGAGTAGACTAGCGTATGCGCTTCTCATCCCAGCACGGGAGACGGTCTGTCCCACAGCCGTCAGTATGTCGTACTTGAGATAGTATGCGGGTGCTCGTTAGGTTATGAGTACACTGGACAGGACTCGTCGGGAACTGATGGTAGGTATTATACCTATCGTCAGTTATCAGTTCCCAGGTGACATGAGTACAGCTTAGTCCGCTGACTTGACACTGTCACTTCGCCTCGAGTGTGTTCCCACTGTTCTTTGATTACTACCCTACCACGGCTCTACTGAGTCGTGCAAAAAGGTAGTAGTTAGGTGCAGTCCCGAAGCACTTGGAGGCAGTGACGGTTAGACAGGATTCGTCTCTCCCGGTATTGGGGGTTGACATCGCGCTGTGTCTAGGAGAGCCATTACACGAGTAGTCCCTGGCCAGGGCAAGCGAGATATACTGGTAGGTTTCCAGTGTTATCTTAGGGTGTTCTGGGCTTCACTCCGACACGACTTGTATCGCTATTAGGGGACTGACGTTTACCGCCTCCCTAGGCCCGCCATACGATGTATCAGACGAACATACCGGACTGTACGGAGATTGTCACATACAGGCTCAGTAGGAGTTCGGATGGGTTCACCTCATCGGCCTTCTTATCGACATCTACCTGGGGACCGTTACGTACAGCTAGTGCCGCTTGCGGTCTGTGGTTAAACCCACTGCCAGCGTAGTGTCGAGTCTTTAGAGTCCCACACAGAGAGTTTCCCTGCACTGAGCAAAACGTGTAGAGGCCGTATGGTTTTACGGCAGGGCTGCGATCACTTACGTATACTTGTGTGCGTGCGGTGTTCGGGCAGGCAATACTAGTGGGCTTTGGTTTAAGCCGGATCCTAGTATTGCACGGATGGATTTGTTTTGTTTTCTGTGCATCCGCATTCTACGAAATGCGGATGCAGGTGTGTATGCACAGTTTTCCGGAGCGATGAAGGAGGAGGTGCCTCATCAGGGTTTTGGCAGTTGGTTCGGCCAAAACCGTTATGTGGCAGGCTCATTAGGGTTTTGGCAGTTCGTTTGGTCAAAACCATTATGTGCCGCGGACATCATTTGCTAATCCTTTTAGTGATAATTTTAGGATGGCTAATTGCATTGACCATTTGACCCCGTTGACCTCTCTTGACTTTGTTGACCGGTTGACCGTGTTGACTATTGGCTTTCAAGAGGGATCTACACTCTTCTTCTCTTTTTCTTTTTCTTTTGGATTATGATAATGGTCATTTCAATGTAGCCATCAACTTTATCTTGATAGGATTTGTAATGATGGTTTTAGTGCATTATTGGAACCATGGTTAATTTCTTTAGTTCATAATTTCTTTCTCATTCTCTCTCTTGCCTTTTCAAGTGAGAAGAAAAAGAAATGAACCATGGTTGCTAGCTCCTCCTTCTTCTTCCTCCTCTTGATTCATCTTTTGATCTCATGTGTTGAGAGATAAAGATCCCACAAAGACAAAACCATCCCTTTATCACTTCTACACAACCTAGGGCTTCTAGATTAGCAATCTCTTTGCCCTAGTTACCTCGGCTCGAGGTGGAGCTCGGTGTACATCTCTCGGGTGGATCGTCTTCGACTCAAGGAGGCCGTGGAGGTGACCAAAGTCCGGATCAAGCCTCGGAGCAAGCATGCAGAAGAACAACAAGAAGAGAATGATTTCAAGTTGAGGTATAACCCCTAACCGAGTAGATAAATCTCTAGTTAGGATGCTAGTGTATTGTTTAGTAAAGATCCGGCTTTTACGGTCCATGTTACCAAGTTCAGAAAAAATTTTGTTTTACCGTTTCCGCTACCCCGAAAGTACTGGGAGAGGTAACGTGGACCTAACAGTGGTATCAGAGCCTAACTAAACACACCCTAGCATGTTAGCAAAGTGTTTAGAATTTCGACCGGACGAAAAACCGCAAAACACCCCGGATATTTCAAGTTTCTGCCGATTTTTTTTCTGTTAAAAAATTAATAAATCATGTCTTAAAAATCGGCTCAGGCTTTTCTTAGAACAGGCAAGAAAAATGATCGCACGAGTCGACCAACTCACCGCGGTTCCGCGGCAGAAGCTTGCTTCTGCCGCGGAACCGCGGCCGAGTTGACTCGGCCGTGGATCATTTTTGTTGCAGTTTATTTCTGGTGAGTTTTTGGGATTTTTGGTATACGACCTTTCTGCCCAGTTTTTCCAGAAAGCAAAATTTGTTTTTGGGGCTCAAAAATCCGTATTTTTGGTCGATGTTCTATAGACTTTGGCTAATGGTTATATCTGTAATGTTATATGTGTATTGAACGTCTACTAATCGCTATACGTCGATTAGTGGGGGTTATACATATCTGTGATCTGTGTTGTTGATGGTATGTGTATATGAACTCGTTGGATTGTCGCGGATGAATAGCCGGGGTGGATGTGAGATGAGAGTTTCTTTTGTTGCGCCACGGCAGCGCCCCGGCCGTCTATCCGAGGCCAAAATGCGGAATCAAAAATTTTCCTTACTTGGAAACTGGCGCTACCGCGGACAATATACCCGGATCGAAACCATTAACCTATACTAGCTAACTAGAGAAAGGGTGAGAGATATACCGAGTGATCCGAGTCCTCCGGTCTTCTCGCCATCGTCCCGATCTCCTGCGGAAACTCCGGTCGTCGTCTCCTTGCCGGAAGGGCACCACATCGTCTGTTTCTTTTACGGGCTCCCACCTCAATACCGAGGCAACTCGGGCATGAAGCTGGCTATTCGACGTGCCCAAGGTTTGCTGTAGAATGTAGTGTAGATGATGCTTGTCTCATTTGGGGTTTGTAGTTGCCTTGATGGAGGAATAAGGTTAAGGAAAAATGGTGCTTTCATTTTTCCAAAACTAGAAGAATGAGATGAAGAAATTTGTGTCACACCAAAAATGGAAATTTCTCTCATCTCCAAACTAAAGTGGCCGGCCATCATATAGCAAGAAAGGTGGAGGAAAGAATTTGTAGCAAGAAGGGAGGTGATGGTAGGAGAAAGAGAATGGTGACCACATCCAAAGTAAACCACACCATACTTATCACTTCTATTCACACCTTAACCTTTCAAATCTCATTAAAGCACCAACATGGATGAAAAACAAAAGATGCTTATCATAATGAATACAAGTGCAAGAAACCCCCTCCCCAAAAGTAATTTGCAAAACTGCAAATTACCCCCTCCATCGGAAAAGTCCGGCCGGGAAAGAACAAGGGAAAACCGGCCATATAACTATATGGCCACTAGTACAAAACTGTCCGATCTTGATCCGTGCAGTACCGCACGTATCTGATCGGACCCTGCCATATCTCCATACGGCCTCTACAGCGTTTCGCCCGAAAGCTTGAGTAACTGAATGTGTGGTGGACTCTAAAGACTCGTCAATACTATGGCTGTGGATTTAACCACTAGCACGTCAGAGGTACAAGCCAATACGTAACGGGCCACCAGCTATTGACCAAAAGGGACGTCGATGAGCAAGCTCATCCTGACACCCTACTGAGCCTGTCAGTGACAATATCCGTACAGTCCGGTCCGTTCGTCTATGAGCATCGCATGGCGGGCCTAGGGGGTTGGTAAAAGTCAGACCCCCAAAAGCGGTACAAGTCGTGTCGGAGTGTAGCCCAGAACGCCCTGAGATACTACTGGAATACCTACCAGTAAATCTCCTGCCTCGGCCGAGGGCTTTGCGTAATGGCTCTCCTAGACACAGCGCGACCTCACCCCCAATACCGGGAGAGACGAACCCCTGCAGATCCGCTCACTGCCTCCATGTGGCTCGGGACTGTACCCAACTAAAACCTGTTTGCACGACTCCTTTGAGCCGTGGTAGGGTAGTAATCAAAGCACAGTGGGAACTCACACGAGACAAATGATGATCTCAGGTCGATGAACGAACCTGTACACATGTCACCTGGGAACTGCTATCTGACGTCTGGTATAATCCCAACTAGCAGGTTCCCGGCGAGTCCTGTCCGGTGTACTCATAACCCAATGAGCACCTGTATACATCTTAGGTGAACCAACTGACACCAGTGGCTTATGAGACCGGCCACCGCCCCTCGTCGGGGTCTCGACTGTATACACTAGTCTACTCTGGAGAATCGATGCCCTGTCTCGAAACTCCCACGACTAGGGACCTTTTAAGGATGTGCTTATAGACCACCAGCTCTCACGTATATGATCGCCATCATACTGCCGGCAGTCAAGCAAGAATCCTAAGGGCTCTATCAGCGTGTAATAGCGACCTGTAAGGTCACCTAAAGCAGTACACGATGATAAAGGTAAACCGGATAGCATACTATCATCTCGAGTAATACTGTTCTACCGGGATAGGTCCTCCCTCAATCATTGCAATCACGTGCCTGTGATCCAATAATTGACTCTGAGGGCACTATCTCCAACAATCTCCCACTTGCACTCAAGGCTAATTATTGTGATGTCGCATACTCACAGCCCGTGTAATACCGAACACCCAACTCCTCTACTAGTCAGTCGCACAAAACCTGTTTGCGAAACTATTGCGTTCGAGGAAAAGCCTCAGTGAGTGGATCCGCTTAGATGTTTCTTTCTATGTCTCTCTATATCTCAAGTTCGCAGAGAAAACCATCTCCCGAAATGAGCAATACCTGTCTTGGAATGTCTGGATGCCTGATGGGACCTAGTTCATAAATGAACTCCAAATCCAAACTTCTTAGACTTTATCGTGAACTGAACTTAATCAGTATCCTGCGCCATGCCTCCCTCAGTATCTGCCTGGATCACCTGTCCAAAATACTGCCCCTCGTCAAAAGGATTTCCTATAACTCTGACAGCCACTCTGCCATCCATGTCACCTTGGAAGCCTGGAATGATAACCGTCTCCTAAAAGAGGCTGTCGTTATCACATCCCTAGAACATCAACTTATGTTCTAAAACTGCTTCCGACTGTTTCTCCAGGATTGGATTAATATCAACTTATTGCATCTACTGCAAGAACAACATCTGGTGTGGTACTTGACATCTCATGATTGACTCAATTGCCTAAGCAAGTGATCTACCAATCATGTGCATCCCTCTCCCCTTTAGTCTGTAAGACACCTTTAGAGAGGGTGACTCCATCACTTGCAGGTATACTACCGTGCCAGGAGTCGTCCATTCTAAATACTCATAGAATGCTGTCAAGGTACCCAGATTAGGAAACCACCCAAATCTTGATCTAAAACCATAGATCTAGTAACCAGAATGTCTGATATAATATCCAAGTCCTGTGTGGAGAAACCACTGTGTGACAACCAAAGTATAACCGATCGTATTATAGGAGTTTCCTTTCCTACTCTGTGTATGTCATCCAAAACCAGGACATCCCACCCTACTACCTTCTCAACAGATCCATCTCCTATTCTGATGACGTCAAACCTATGACTGTCACATCGGAAATAGATGATCTTTCTCCGCTATATCTGCTTTAGTCTATAAATAGACATAAGCCTGATGTCCACCAATGCTTCCGCTGCTCCCACTGACTACGACAACCCTCTGGCAGAGTCATATAGACGTGCACTTCTAAAGTTAGTTTAGAACAACGCTATACTCATCCTCCTGCAGGGTCTCGCAGCCTGGAACAACAACAATGGCAAGTGTGGGTAAACAGGAACTTCCCTGTCACCGTCCTTGAGGCTACCGGAGTACCTCTCGGGTGCCTGAAGTTACCCACCTTATCTGCGGAGTGGCCAATGGAATGTCAAATCAGATTGAATCTTTAGGTTCCTTATCAAATCTTCAGTAATCGTTTACGGTTCTGGAATCACTTCCAGTTCTACCATACTCCCACTACTGTTTTTGAAAAAATCCATTTTTAATAAAACTGTGGCGAGTCTAGAACAATATCTCTATTGATCTTCCAGATGGTAGAAAATCAACCCTCGTCATAGCCTGGGTCAACCCATAAACAGCCATTACAGAAACGTGCCTTGAGTTATCCAGAGTCTGGTTTTAATCATAAGCCGGACAACTCCCCGTACCTTAACAATGTTAAGATATGAACTGTACTATATCCAATATAGAACCAGAGGCACTGATTTAATTGAACCAGATTCAAATCATGCAGCTGTCTCCAGTGCATGTCAACTAAATGGAAGGAGGCCGATCAGCGTTACTCAACTTAGGAGTACTTCCAATTATGAGTAACCTGAAAGAGAAGCAATTTCTCTTTATCATTACTATCAACTGAATACCATACACAAGTATCTACATCTTCGATCACTTTGAAGAATCCCGATACTTGCAATACTTGGTTCTCTACTCTATTCAAATACCTATAACTCCTCAAAACTTAGACCCTGTGTTTCTACGAAACACATGTCTAAGAACTAGAGAAGTTAAAAGTAAACAGAATATAGTATGAGGACCAACCCCTCTGTCCTAATGGACACTGGACAACATACAATACTCTGTATAAGTCCGCTGAGTCTAACAACTCTTTCACTGTGCGTCGTAGGTTGAAAACTGTACTTATGGTTAAGAAGAATTACACCGCTGTTTGATGCTCCTTACCTAACCATCCACTGATATAGGTAAATGTCATCGACATAATATCAAAAGGTATATCTCACTCTATGAAAATAGACGTACAGATATATCAATTTGAAATTGGTGCACAACAGCGGATATTCAAAACCAAATATTTGCCGACCGGCAAACAGCCCAGGTGATCTCCTCAAATATCACCGATTACAACGAATCCCGATATAATGAGGATGATCACCCAATTCCCAATAACTTACTCCCACTCATCATCTGTAAAACCATACAGATGTGAGAATCAAAACTGGTAAATACATACCCTGGAGCAAGTGTCTAATCGGGAAATCAGTTTTCTTTTAACAGAACACAGTTGAACTGAAACATTAAAATGTTTCGATGGGGTATCCTGGTATTCCTAGTAATGCCTCTACCATTATCCAGATTCACAACTATAACCGTATAATTCTTTGCCACCTCTCCAAATCCCTTTATATGTCTTTAGTCATTACCTTCTGCACACCCCTTAGGCCAAATGGTTTTCTTCCTTCCCTACCGTTCGGCACCAGCCTATGGTTTGGAAGAAGACTATCCAATAAGCATAATGGGTGTACTGTCCTAATCCTAGGAGTACTCGCAATGCGAGAGAAGGTGAAGATAAAAGACAACCGAATAAACCTTATTCCTATTTCTCCTGGACCAGAATCCATCCCCGAACTGGAACAAGTTCCTTTCGAGTTCGTATATAACCATACGATGGAGTATCCAAAAACTTAGGATCTTCGTAGTGATACGGAGTGTCCTGGAGAAATACAAAGGTGATTTAGGATTGGCGAAGAAATACTTGGTTTGGTCGTGAATAGCAGTCGCAATTTACTTTGCCCTCTTACTAATCCCTTTCTTTGTCTTAACTTAATACCTTCTGCACACCATCGTTATGCTAATTGGTTTTCTTCATTCCCCACCGTTCGGCACCAGCCTGAGGTTTGGAAGAAGACTATCCAATTTGCATAATACGTGTACTATCTCCTAAACCAAGCAGTACTCGCAATGAGAGAAGGTGAAAAGAAAAGACAACTTAATAGTCCTATCCGTTTTCTCCAGAACCAGAAACCATCCTCGAAGTCCTTCGAGTTCGTATATAACCATACGATGGTTTTGTCCAATGGAAGTGGACGTTCGCATTAATACGGGGTGTCCTGGAGAAAAGGGTAAAAGTAGGAGTGGCAATGAGGTCTGCAACTCTGACAATCCAAAAGCCACTGTAAAGAAGGTTCGGTCAACTTGGTCACTGAGTCATAGTCTTAGGGTCGGGTCAATGGTCGCTGCCAAAGAAAGAGAGAAAAGAAACACTCAGCGTGCACTCTATCCTAGATCAGAATGGTTATCACTTTTTCTAATCAGGAAACCTCCCACTGTAACCTCAAATTCTCCTCCAAACCTGAAAGAAGAATTAGTCGGGATCACCCGAGGAGTAAACCAACTCATCAGTGGGAATCGGGATCCAACTATCATCGCATGATAACGTGACGGAATCCACTCACGTCACCACACTCCAGAAGGTATGCGCATGTCTGGCAAGTTTCAGTTCTTTTGAAACTCCCGATGTGATTTATACCCCAAGCGGTTTATGACCTTGACTAGGTCAACAAACCATAAACCGCCAGTCAAGTTCAACCCGTCATTATTCTGGATTGCATTAAACCCACCCGTACGTGCCCTTGACTAGGTCAACAAGGCCGCACGACTGTCTTAACCAATCCCACTTATGCAACAAACAAGTACCACTTAGCTACCGAACACTACGTCTTGACTAGGTCAACAAACGCAGCACGAATACCAAATAATACCTGTAGGAAATGACGGAGGGTTACGGCTGGTTTTTGGCGAAAAACCTTTAACGTGATGAACTTGATATCGTTGAAGGAACTGCATAGCCTTTTATAAAAATATAGTGACGAAAACCTTTACTAAAGAGGTCACTCCCGGTGAAGGGATCTCGGCTCTTTCCCCGTAGAATGAGGTGCAGGATATTCCAACTGAATACCACGATGCAAAGCAAAAGTAATCGGCTATAGTGAAGTTAATGCCCTGACGCAAACTTTTGTCCAAGGGGTCACTCCCGGTGAAGGGATCTCGGCCCTTGCCTCGTCGACTGAGGAGCAGGATATTCCAAATGAATAGCACGATGCAAAACAAAAGTGAACGTCCTTGCAATAACAGCTTTTTGAAAAGTGTTCCAACAACATCAGATAAGGTTTGTTTATCTTGCATTGATCCGAATCAATGCAGTCCCATCAATTGATCACACCACAAAGAACGAAAATATACTGACGTACGTATATGCCATCCGCATTCGCCACTGGGTCCCGTCATCACCCGTTAGGTTAGCTAACTAACGGCAGAGCGGGGACTGGACTAGCGCGGATGAAAAACATATACAACATCTACTAATATATATACCAATATATTATATTTCGCTCAAGGCGTGATAAAAAGCAACATCACAGAAATATACAGCATCACAGAACAATACAGATATCTGGAAGCCCCGGGTTTCACAGAGCCGCTGCTGAAACCCGACGTTCCCCTGGTCGTGTGGATAGCCTGTGCAATGAAATCCTAGACCCCTACGGGCGCGGCAAGTCACCCGCCAAAACCTGAAGCGAGGCAGCCCCCTTCAGCACCGTGAATGGACCACCCAGCACTTCACGGAATCCGGTAACTTGGGCACCCCTCCTGGGTCAACCTGTACCCTCTATGAGTGCGGCGAATAGCCCGCCAATTCCAGACTGAAGCCCCCTCCGTCTCAATGCCCTGAGATGCGGGCTCGTTGCCCTCTAGAACCCGGCTATCCGTGCACCCCTCCGCGGGGTAACCCTAGTACAGAAAGTAAAATATACATACAACGGGTACATCGACCGCAACCAGGTCGTGCCCCAAAAGAATAATACAAACAGGCAGTGACGGCAGTCCACATGTCGGACGCTCGTCCCGCAATATCAAATGTACATAAAAAACAAAACAGTACTAGCATTGCATCCAGGCTATCCCCCACGACCGATCCGCAACATCACAGCATAAACACAGAACATCAACGTGAAAATCACGTTCGCAAATCCGTCTAACCGGGCTATAGCAGTTAGACAGGATTTACCGATCAAGTGATATTCACGGTCGCAGATATAATGTAAATACTGTGAAATAATGTGTTTAAAATGTCCAATCGATCAAAAAATAACAAGTGGGCCCCCAAGCAATACTGTAGCACTCACAGAAATTCTGGGCCCAATTTTAATATTCCAAAACCCCTATTTTTAGCCCACTGCAGAAAAACGACGACATGATCCCTCATTACTGCGGCGGATCCGCGGCCTGAGAAAGGTTAATGGCCACGGATCCGCGCTCTTACTGAGGGATTATGTTGTCGAATTTTCCCAGTGTTCTTAGAACTCCCTGCACATCATTCTGAGACAACCTGAAAAATTTTTGGAGACCAAAAAATTTCAACAGAAACTGATGCTAACAAAAATGTAGATTTTGGAATTTTGGTCGATCGGAAATGCAAAACACATTAGAACAAACTAGACAAGGTTAATGGCGTGGCTCTGATACCATGTTGCGCCACGGCAGCACCCCGGCCGTCTATCCGAGGCCAAAATGCGGAATCAAAAATTTTCCTTACTTGGAAACTGGCGCTACCACGGACAATATACCCGGATCGAAACCATTAACCTATACTAGCTAACTAGAGAAAGGGTGAGAGATATACCGAGTGATCCGAGTCCTCCGGTCTTCTCGCCATCGTCCCGATCTCCCGCGGAAACTCCGGTCGTCGTCTCCTTGCCGGAAGGGCACCACATCGTCTGTTTCTTTTACGGGCTCCCACCTCAATACCGAGGCAACTCGGGCACGAAGCTGGCTAGTCGACGTTCCCAAGGTTTGCTGTAGAATGTAGTGTAGATGATGCTTGTCTCATTTGGGGTTTGTAGTTGCCTTGATGGAGGAATAAGGTTAAGGAAAAATGGTGCTTTCATTTTTCCAAAACTAGAAGAATGAGATGAAGAAATTTGTGTCACACCAAAAATGGAAATTTCTCTCATCTCCAAACTAAAGTGGCCGGCCATCATATAGCAAGAAAGGTGGAGGAAAGAATTTGTAGCAAGAAGGGAGGTGATGGTAGGAGAAAGAGAATGGTGACCACATCCAAAGTAAACCACACCATACTTATCACTTCTATTCACACCTTAACCTTTCAAATCTCATTAAAGCACCAACATGGATGAAAAACAAAAGATGCTTATCATAATGAATACAAGTGCAAGAAACCCCCTCCCCAAAAGTAATTTGCAAAACTGCAAATTACCCCCTCCATCGGAAAAGTCCGGCCGGGAAAGAACAAGGGAAAACCGGCCGGAACGGAATGCAAACTGGCAACTCCAGAAAACCGGTCCCGTAATAAATTACAGGAAAACCCCGATACTGTGCATACACACCCGCATCTGTATTCCGTCCGGATACAAATGCAAAGAGACAAAATCTACACTGTACTAAACTAGAATCCGGCTTAAACCAAAGCCGGCTAGTAATATCCGTTCGATCCTGATCCGTGCAATACCGCACGTATCTGATCAAACCCTGCCATATAACTATATGGCCACTAGTACAAAACTGTCCGATCATGATCCGTGCAATACCGCACGTATCTGATCGGACCCTGCCATATCTCCATACGGCCTCTACAGCGTTTCGCCCGAAAGCTTGAGTAACTGAATGTGTGGTGGACTCTAAAGACTCGTCAATACTATGGCTGTGGATTTAACCACTAGCACGTCAGAGGTACAAGCCAATACGTAACGGGCCACCAGCTATTGACCAAAAGGGACGTCGATGAGCAAGCTCATCCTGACACCCTACTGAGCCTGTCAGTGACAATATCCGTACAGTCCGGTCCGTTCGTCTATGAGCATCGCATGGCGGGCCTAGGGGGTTGGTAAAAGTCAGACCCCCAAAAGCGGTACAAGTCGTGTCGGAGTGTAGCCCAGAACGCCCTGAGATACTACTGGAATACCTACCAGTAAATCTCCTGCCTCGGCCGAGGGCTTTGCGTAATGGCTCTCCTAGACACAGCGCGACCTCACCTCCAATACCGGGAGAGACGAACCCCTGCAGATCCGCTCACTGCCTCCATGTGGCTCGGGACTGTACCCAACTAAAACCTGTTTGCACGACTCCTTTGAGCCGTGGTAGGGTAGTAATCAAAGCACAGTGGGAACTCACACGAGACAAATGACGATCTCAGGTCGATGAACTAACCTGTACACATGTCACCTGGGAACTGCTATCTGACGTCTGGTATAATCCCAACTAGCAGGTTCCCGGCGAGTCCTGTCCGGTGTACTCATAACCCAATGAGCACCTGTATACATCTTAGGTGAACCAACTGACACCAGTGGCTTGTGAGACCGGCCACCGCCCCTCGTCGGGGTCTCGACTGTATACACTAGTCTACTCTGGAGAATCGATGCCCTGTCTCGAAACTCCCACGACTAGGGACCTTTTAAGGATGTGCTTATAGACCACCAGCTCTCACGTATATGATCGCCATCATACTGCCGGCAGTCAAGCAAGAATCCTAGGGGCTCTATCAGCGTGTAATAGCGACCTGTAAGGTCACCTAAAGCAGTACACGATGATAAAGGTAAACCAGATAGCATACTATCATCTCGAGTAAGACTGTTCTACCGGGATAGGTCCTCCCTCAATCATTGCAATCACGTGCCTGTGATCCAATAATTGACTCTGAGGGCACTATCTCCAACATCTTTTTCTTTCATTCATGTAATAAATTTGTAAATTGATGTAATATTATTTGTATGGCCGCACAACCGGGTCGGGGTTGTAGCCATCATTGTATAATTCTTTTTACTGTTTTTGCTCCTAGGATAGACCCATGGAGGGGGTGCACAAACTACCGGGTATCTCGAAGTGCCGAGTGGCCTACTCACGGCGTTGAGGGAGGTTGCTTCGCTTCGGGTACTTGGCGGGTAGTTTGCCGCACCCGTAGGGGTCTTGGGTGGGGTATTGGCTATTCATCGCGACCGTGTAATCCTCTTTTCGTTGCAGGCTCGAACGAATCGCGGGTTCCTAGTATATCCAAAGTGTTCATCTGTGATCTGGATTGGCTATCATTGCTATATATCTATATATAATAACTATTTAGGCGTTGCTTATGTTTTTCAGCCGCGCTAGCCCAGCCCCCGCTCTGTCGTTAGTTAAGTAACCTAACGGGGATGACGGGGCCCCGTGGCGAATGCGAATGGCATAAGCGTACGTCATATTTTGGTTGTTTTCTGCAATGGTAAAATTTAATTGATGGGATGCATTAAAAGAACTAATGCAAGAAAATAAACCTAAAAGACGTTGTTGGAACAATTTTTCAAAAGCTGTTATTACAAGGACGTTCACTTTTTGTTTTGCATCGAGGTATTCGGTTATGAATGCCCAGCACCTCAGTCGACGAGGCAAGGGCCGAGATCCCTTCATCGGGAGTGACCCCTTGGACAAAAGTTTGCGTCAGGGTAATAACTTCACTATAGTCGATTATTCTTGCTTTGCATCGAGGTATTCAGTTTGGAATATCCTGCACCTCATTCGACGAGGAAAGAGCCGAGATCCCTTTATAGGGAGTGACCTCTTTAGCAAAAGTTTTCGCCACTATATTTTCAAAAACTGTATCACGTTCCTTCAACGATATCAAGTTCATTACGTTACCGGGTTTTCGCCAAAACCCAGTCGTAGCCCTCCGTCGTTTCGGATTGATATTGCTTAGTATTCGTGCTACGTATTTCGTGCTCAGCCGAGGCGTAGTGTACGGTAGCTATGTAATATTTTTCCGTAAGATACAAAGTGATTGGTTAGGACAGTCGTGCGGTCATTTTGGATCAGTCAAGGACTCGTACGGGTGGGTCTAATGCAGTCAAGATAATGACGGGTTGAACTTGACTAGGATCCTTTGATATGTTGGCTCAGTCAAGATCACTTGGGTCCTAGGGGCAAAAACCACATCGGGAGTTTCAAAAGTACTGAAACTTGCTAGTGTTGCATACCATTTGGAGTGTGATGATTCTGGAAGGATTCCTTCAGTTTTATCACGCGATGATATTTGGATCCCGATCCTACTGTGAGTATATGCTACTCCTCGGGAACTTTCTCACTTAACGATCAATGCTATAAACCAAGTAGGTGTCTAAAAAGGTGTTAGCGGGGCTACGCCCACAGGGAAAAGAGGTTACTTAATTAAGGAACTTCACGAAAGCGTTGGAAAACCTCCCTCGAAGTACCGACACTGGCCTGGCTGAACGGTTAAGCAAGAATTGTACGGTGAGATTGATCCCGACTAATTCTTCCTTTATGGTTTGAGGAGGGATTCGAGAGACAGTGGGAGCCATCCTGTTTAGATAAATTAAAAACCAATCTAAACTTGCAAGAGCGCACGCTGAGTGTTTCTTTTCTCTCTCTCCAGGTAGCAACCATTTCATGCCCTAATCAAGATAATAAAATGTATCGCTTGACCGATCCGAATTCTTATTCGGGCCTGGGGAACGTTGGTTCAGCTCTAACTTGTGACAACAGTCATAAGTATGAGCAAGGGAAAGGGGATTGTATGGATTCCCAGAATACCTAGTTGAAGAAGAAGCATGGTTTTGCATCTACTTCAGGTGTTCTTGTAATTGAGAACTGTTTTACGGTCAGCCCTACCTCCTGGGTACTTGATACCGGATCAGGATCTCATATCTGTAATTTATTGCAGGGACTGAGAAAAAGTAGGAAAGTTGCACCAGGTGATATGTCGCTCAGAGTAGCGAACGGAGCACAAGTTAATGCGGCAGCCGTCGGTGAATATCACCTAGTTTTGCCAAATAGCAAGACTATGATTTTGAACGATTGCTACTATGTACCTTCCTTGGTTTGCAACATCATATCAGTTTCTTTACTCGATAAAGATGGATATAATTTTGTTCTTGATAGAAATATCATGAACATTTACCTTCATAAGGTACTGGTTGCAGAAGGTGCACTGTGTAATGGTATCTACGTTCTAAATCAGAATACAGTTCTCAATGTACAAAACACACGCAAGAGGAAGAATTCAGATACGAATGATTCCTACTTGTGGCATTGTAGACTTGGTCATATCGGAGAGAAAAGACTGAGTAAGTTGCATAAAGATGGACTCTTGGATGCGTTCGAGTTTTCATCTTATGAAACTTGTCAGTCTTGTCTCAAAGGGAAGATGACCAAATCTCCGTTCACCGGACATGGAGAAAGAGCAGCAGAGCTCTTGGGACTCGTACATAGTGATGTATGTGGTCCGATGTCTATAAATGCAAAGGGTGGGTTCTCGTACTTCATCACATTCACTGACGATCTTTCTAGGTTCGGATATGTGTATCTGATGAAACACAAATCTGAAGCTTTTGAGAAATTCAAGGAATTCAGAAACGAAGTAGAGAACCAGACTGGCAAAAGTATCAAGATCCTCCGGTCTGATAGAGGAGGGGAGTACTTAAGCACGGAATTCCTAGATTACTTAAAAGAGAATGGTATTCTCTCTCAGCTTACTCCTCCTTATACACCAAAGCACAACGGTGTATCGGAGCGGAGGAATCGTACCCTACTGGATATGGTTCGCTCTATGATGAGTAATGCCGAGTTACCTCTTTCATTTTGGGGACATACGCTGTTAACAGCAGCATATCTATTGAACGATGTTCCGTCTAAATCTGTGCCTATAACACCGTTCGAGATATGGAATGGTAAAAAGCCGTATCTTAAACGTATTAAGATATGGGGTTGTCCGGCCTATGTAAAAGTACAAAATCCGGACAAACTGCAGGCACGTTCAGTTCTATGTAAATTTGTGGGATATCCAAAGAACTCCACAGGATATCTGTTCTACCACACCGAGGAACAGAAGGTGTTTGTATCTCGCCACGCCACCTTTTTAGAGTGGCAATTTCTTGCAAAAGAAACAAGTGGGAGTTCGGTAGAACTGGAAGAAATTCAGCGACCACAAAATGAAACTGAAGATTTGACAGAACCTCAGAATTCAATAACCCTAGACGAACCTCAGCCACTCCGCAGATCTGGTAGGATTTCTCATCCGCCCGAGAGATACTACGGTTTTCTCATAGACGGGGATCGAGAGGATTGCATCTTGGAAGAAGATGACCCTACCAGTTTCAGGCAGGCCATTATCAGTAGGGACTCTGATAAGTGGCAGGAAGCAATGCAATCCGAAATGGAGTCCATGTACGCCAATAAAGTGTGGACCTTGGATATTGCTCCACCTGGGATAAAACCCGTTGGATGTAAATGGATCTACAAAAGGAAACTTGGTGTAGATGGGCAGGTGGAAACCTATAAGGCTAGACTCGTTGCAAAAGGTTTTCGTCAAAGACCTGGTTTGGACTATGACGAAACTTTTTCTCCGGTGGCTATGCTCAAATCCATTCGGATCCTACTTGCCATTGCTTCCTTCCATGACTATGAAATCTGGCAGATGGATGTTAAAACGGCTTTCCTAAACGGTTGTTTGGAAGAGTGCGTTTACATGGATCAGCCAGAAGGTTTCGTAGACAGTGGGAGCAGAGGGAAGGTGTGCAAGTTGCTTAAATCCATTTATGGATTAAAGCAGGCATCGCGGAGCTGGAACATCTGTTTTGATGAGGCAATCAAGGAATTTGATTTCATCAAGAACGAAGATGAACCTTGTGTCTATAAGAAGATTGTAGGACGAACTGTCGTGTTCCTAGTCTTGTACGTGGACGACATTCTTTTGATAGGAAATGATATTCCTATGCTACAATCGGTCAAGCTATTTTTGTCACAAAGGTTCTCCATGAAGGACCTGGGTGATGCCTCGTACATTCTGGGGATCAAGATTTATAGAGATAGATCCAAGAGACTACTGGGACTTTCGCAGTCCAGGTATATAGAGACCGTAGTAAAGAGATTTAGTATGGAGAATTCCAAGCGCGGTAACATATCCGCATTGCACGGAATTACCCTCTCCAAGAAGATGTCTCCTAAGACTGACGAGAAGAGGGTTCGCATGAGCACTATACCCTACGCTTCGGCGGTAGGATCTATAATGTATGCGATGCTATGTACAAGACCAGATGTAGCTTACGTGCTAAGCACGGTAAGCCGGTATCAGTCAGACCCAGGTGAGGACCACTGGACAGCAGTGAAGAACATTCTCAAGTACCTGAGAAGGACTAAGGAGATGTTCCTGGTTTACGGTAATGGAGACCTTAGGGTCGAGTCCTTTACCGATTCAAGCTTCTAGAGTGACAAAGATGACAGCAAGTCTGTCTCAGGTTTTGTGTTTACCCTCAACGGAGGGGCGGTATGTTGGAGGAGTTCCAAACAGGATACCGTCGTAGACTCGACGATGGAGGCTGAATACATTGCTGCAAGCGATGCCGCAAAAGAGGCGGTCTGGATGAAGAAGTTCATTAGTGAACTTCAGGTGGTTCCGTCCATTGTTGACCCAATACCTTTGTATTGCGATAACAATGGGGCTATAGCTTTAGCGAAGGAACCAAGGTCCCATCAGAAATCCAGGCACATCTTAAGGCGGTATCACCTGATCAGGGAGATCATTGATCGCCAGGAGATCGAGGTGCGGAGAGTGGATACAAAAGACAACACGGCGGATCCATTCACGAAGGCCTTACCCCAGACTCAGTTCGAGCGGCTGATCGAGATGATAGGTTTTCGATACGCCAGTACATGGCCTTAGTGCAAGTGGGAGATTGTTAGTGTATATGCCCTATGTAGGGTTCCTAGGCACGCTAATGAGGTCTCACAAGGCATCAACCATGCCAATTACAAATTTTACGGGTGCCGAGAAATCCTAATACGGATCGTTAACTAGATTTTAGGCGAAACTAGGAGCAAGTTAACAACTTAACTAAAGTGTAAACGGAAATACAACCTTTGTAGATCCGGTGCTCCACCTCCATAGCTCCGTGATGATGTCTCCTCGCTGTCCAAATTGAATCCCGGGCTCTAGCGTCGGCTTCATCGGAGAATGGTCGGGCTAGGTCATCGACTACGATGCCGAAGATGATCTACGTCGAGGCATCACTAGATCAAGCTCCAACTTCACCAAGTCATGAAACTTGTGAAGAAAACACACTCTACTACTTGGCAAGAGGTAGAGGATGAAGAAATAGGAGGTGGGTTCACTTTAGAATTTGATTTCTCACTCTTTTTCTCACTTTGCCATTGATGGAGGCAAGGTTTTCTTCAAGTAGAAGATGAAGAAGAAGAAGAAGATATTATGATAAGTATATTAGAATAATTGAAAAAGAATTATACTTATCATAACTTGAACCATGGTTAGATGTAGAGAGTTAACTCAAGTTAGATGAATGGTTAGGGTTTAAGAAGAAGACAAAAAGGTTACATGAGTCAAAGTTGCATGAAGCTTCAAGAAGCTTCATGTAAGAAAGAAACCTTTTTATTTTCTTTTCACTTTTTCTTTTAATCCAAATTAAAAGATAAATGAATGAATAAATGAATAAAAACCCTAACCATTTACTTAACCATGGTTTAACTCTTTACACAAACCCTAGCAATCATGTATCATCAAACATAATACAATCAAGTGCACAAAAGTATATCACATATACAATGTGCACATCCGAGTGAGAATATCCATTTAAAGTGAACCGATACTAGTTAATGCAAAGTAATATATCAAATATATAATTATACATTAAATCATTAAATCAACACTTGATTTAACGATCCGGTCATATCGCATATAACCGACTAGTATCATATGTATCGGCTTTTCGAATCAATACTTGATTCGATAACTAGGTTTTATCGCATACAACCAATCGATACATTCATCGTGAGAATGAAATACGGTATCACATACACGCATTATTCTCGGTCCCGCACATATCTCATATGCGCTCCTATTTCGTTTTGCTTGAGCCAGGAAACCTCTGTGTAGGACTCTAAAGACTCGTCAATACGCCGGCAGCAAGTGATGATCATATCAAACACCCGCAAGCCGCAAGCGGTCTGCTAAACGTAACGGCCACCCGGGTATTGAGCGATCAGAAGATCGACGAGCAAGCCCGCTCACACTCCTGTGAATCCAACCAGTAACACTTACCGTACAGTCCGGTCTGATCGTCTGATATGTCGCATATTTTGCCTAGGGTTGGTAAACGTCAGACCCCAATAGCTCGATAAGTCGTGTCGATATGAGGTCTATAACAGTTCGAGAAACTACCGGTAACACTTACCAGTAAATCTCAGCAACCCTGGCCAGGGATTTCCGGTTATAGCCAATCGAACACAGCGCAACATCAACTCCCTATACCGGGAGAGACGAATCCCCTCCTATCGCTCATTGCCTCCATGTGACTCGGGACTGTACCCAAAAACCACCGTTTTGCACGCCCTCTTGGACATGGTAAGATGGAAATCAAAGCACAGTGGGAACCACACAAGACTCTATGACGATCTCGGGTCAACAGACTACTCTGTACCAGTGTCACCAGAGAACTGCCATCTGACGTAAGGTATAATACCATCTGGGAGTTCTCGGCGAGTCCGTCCAGTGTACCCAGTCTCCACTGAGCACCCGTATATCATCTCTGATGTCAAACACCAATGGATATGGGATCATCCATCGCCCATCTGTATGGGTCGAGAAGGTATACGCTAGTCTACTCTGGTATATCGATGCCCCGTCTCGATATACCCACGACTAGGGACTTTGAAGGATGTACTTATGGACTACCATGTCCCCACTAGTATGATCCGCATCATAGTCCAGGTAGTCAAATACACATCCTAAGGGCTTTACCAACATGTAACAGAGAGACAATCAGTATACACGTTAAGGTAAAGAGCAACCAGATAGCATACTATCATGTCGAGCAAGAAAGTCCTCCCTATATATGTCCCAGCATCCTCTACAATATACATCCTATGTACAGTAATGGCCTCTAGGGCATACATATAACTAACACCCTAGAGGCCATTACTGTATCATACTAGTATGTATATTACTTGATGGAAGCTTGGGATATTCACAGTTGTATAGACAATCTTGCTCAATATAGTAGTATGCTACTTGGTTTGTCTCTTCTTTAATGTGTACATGTGTGTTTCTTTATTGTATCACCTACACGCATTAGTAGAGCCCTTAGGATCTTTGCTTGATTACCGGCGTTGTGATGGCGATCACACTCGTGGGGGCTGGGTAATCCACAAGCACATCCTTATACACGTCCCTAGTCGTGGGATTATCGATACTATGGAGTAGACTAGCGTATACGCTTCTCATCCCAGCACGGGAGACGGTCTGTCCTACAGCCGTCAGTATGTCGTACTTGAGATAGTATGCGGGTGCTCGTTAGGTTACGAGTACACTGGACAGGACTCGTCGGGAACTGATGGTTGGTATTATACCTATCGTCAGTTATCAGTTCCCAGGTGACATGAATACAGCTTAGTCCGCTGACTTGACACTGTCACTTCGCCTCGAGTGTGTTCCCACTGTTCTTTGATTACTACCCTACCATGGCTCTACTGAGTCGTGCAAAAAGGTAGTAGTTGGGTGCAGTCCCGAAGCACTTGGAGGCAGTGACGGTTAGACAGGATTCGTCTCTCCCGGTATTGGGGGTTGACATCGCGCTGTGTCTAGGAGAGCCATTACACGAGTAGTCCCTGGCCAGGGCAAGCGAGATATACTGGTAGGTTTCCAGTGTTATCTCAGGGTGTTCTGGGCTTCACTCCGACACGACTTGTACCGCTATTAGGGGACTGACGTTTACCGCCCCCCTAGGCCCACCATGCGATGTATCAGACGAACAGACCGGACTGTACGGAGATTGTCACATACAGGCTCAGTAGGAGTTCGGATGGGTTCACCTCATCGGCCTTCTTATCGACATCTACCTGGGGACCGTTACGTACAGCTAGTGCCGCTTGTGGTCTGTGGTTAAATCCACTGCCAGCGTAGTGTCGAGTCTTTAGAGTCCTACACAGAGAGTTTCCCTGCACTGAACGAAACGTGAAGAGGCCGTATGGTTTTACGGCAGGGCTGCGATCACTTACGTACACTTGTGTGCGTGCGGTGTTCGGGCAGGCAATACTAGTGGGCTTTGGTTTAAGCCGGATCATAGTATTGCACGGATGGATTTGTTTTGTCTTCTGTGCATCCGCATTCTACGGAATGCGGATGCAGGTGTGTATGCACAGTTTTCCGGAGCGATGAAGGAGGAGGTGCCTCATCAGTGTTTTGGCAGTTGGTTCGGCCAAAACCGTTATGTGGCAGGCTCATTAGGGTTTTGGCAGTTCGTTTGGTCAAAACCATTATGAGCCGCGGACATCATTTGCTAATCCTTTTAGTGATAATTTTATGATGGCTAATTGCATTGACCATTTGACCCCGTTGACCTCTCTTGACTTTGTTGACCGGTTGATCGTGTTGACCATTGACTTTCAAGAGGGATCTACACTCTTCTTCTCTTTTTCTTTTTCTTTTGGATTATGATAATGGTCATTTCATTGTAGCCATCAACTTTATCTTGATAGGATTTGTAATGATGGTTTTAGTGCATTATTGGAACCGTGGTTAATTTCTTTAGTTCATAATTTCTTTCTCATTCTCTCTCTTGCCTTTTCAAGTGAGAAGAAAAAGAAATGAACCATGGTTGCTAGCTCCTCCTTCTTCTTCCTCCTCTTGATTCATCTTTTGATCTCATGTGTTGATAGATAAAGATCCCACAAAGACAAAACCATCCCTTTATCACTTCTACACAACCTAGGGCTTCTAGATTAGCAATCTCTTTGCCCTAGTTACCTCGGCTCGAGGTGGAGCTCGGTGTACATCTCTCGGGTGGATCGTCTTCGACTCAAGAAGGCCGTGGAGGTGACCAAAGTCCGGATCAAGCCTCGGAGCAAGCAAGGAGAAGAACAACAAGAAGAGAAGGATTTCAAGTTGAGGTATAACCCCTAACCGAGTAGATAAATCTCTAGTTAGGATGCTAGTGTATTGTTTAGTAAAGATCCGGCTTTTACGGTCCATGTTACCAAGTTCAGAAAATTTTTGTTTTACCGTTTCCGCTACCCCGAAAGTACCGGGAGAGGTAACGTGGACCTAACAGTGAGTGGATCCGCCGTGTTGTCCTCTGAGTCTACTCTCCTGACCTCGATCCTTTGGAGATCAACCATCTCCATGATCAGGTGATACTGCCTTAGAATATGTCTGGATCACTGATGGGACGGACGTTCCTTGGCATAAGCCACAACTCCATTGTCACACAATGGGAGGAACTAAGTTCATCTCATGAACTAATATACACCCAGACAACCTCTTTGGTAGCATCTTAAGTAGCGATGTATCCAGCCTTTATCGTCTAGTATGCCACGGTATCTACCTTGGAACTCTTCCAACATACCGTCCCTTTACTGAGGGTAAAGGCAATGCCTGTGACTGACATTCAGTCGTCCTTATCACTCTGGAACTTTTCTAGTGATTATCCCCTGGATCGATTGATACTTTCTCACTACTACTAGTGAGAATCCTAACATCCAATTACATCTATCTCATAGATGAAAACTCAGGGATTAGGAGGTATCATTTTGATCCTATATGGAGAATCCTTGTGATAAGAGGAGATTGATCGAGCGTAGCATAGGAAATTACTTCCCTATCAAGAGTATGTCATCCACGTACTCTACGAGGATCATCACCATACTCTCTACTACCTTTTTGTATATACAAGGTTCATCTACCATTTTGATGAAGTCAAACTATTTGACTACTACATCAAAACAGATGTTCCAACTCCACGATGCCTGCTTTATTTTATAAAGCATCTTGTACACGTTTCCGCTACTCCCACTGTCTACGAAGCCCTCTGGCTGTGTACTTACAGCCGCTCTCTTCTAAAACATCATTTTAGAAAAGCAGTCATGACCCCCAACCGCCAGATATCGTAGTCATGGTATGTAGCCGTGGCAAGTAGGATCCGGATGGACTTAAGCATAGCCACTGGAAAAGGTTTCATCATTATCCACGCCTGGTCGATGACGAAAACCTTTAACAAGTCTAGCTTTGAAAGTCTCAACTTTTCCATCTACACCAAGTAATCTTCTCAAGATATACTTGCTCCTGATGGGGATTTAACCCTTCAGATATAGAAACCAAAGTCCATACTTTGTTGGTGTATAAGGATTCCATCTCAGATCACTAAGCATCCAGCCATTCTTACAGAGTCCCTACTCTCGATGGCCTGCTCGAAACTAGTTGGGTCATCATCTCATGATGCATTCCTCGCTCCCACTGTCATCGAGAAACCGAAGTATCTTTCAGGCGGATGAGGAACCCTACCAGATCGGCGGAGAGGCTGAGGTTCTTTGGTAACTATTGAATCCTTTGGTTCTATCAAATCATCAGCTGTAGTTTGTATAGCTGGAACCATTCCAGTTCTACATTACTGACCTTGCCTCGAGCTTGTCCCGATTTTGCTTTTAGACATAGGCCGGACAACCCCAAATCTTAACTTACTTAAGAGATAGGCTCTTCCCATACCATATCTTATATGGAGTGGTAGGCTCTGATTTGATTCGAACCTAATTCAATAGGTATGAAGCTTCCAAAAAGGAAATAGGAAATAGGAAACTCAGTAGTAGGAAACAGGAAACTCAGTAGTACTCATCATAGAGCACACCATATCATATAGGGTGCTATTGCTCCGCCCTGATATACCATCGTGCTATGGTGTATTTGGAGGAGTAATGCTGAGAGAGAATCTCATTCTCCTTTAGAATAGTCCAGTATTTTCGTGCTTAAGTATTCTCCTCCCTGATCACATCAAAGGACATAATACTTATACCCTTATTTTGGTTCTCTACTTCTAACTTATATTATGTGAATATCTCAAAAGTTTCGGACTTGTGTTTCAACAGGAACATATGTCTGAATCTTGAGAGATTATCAGAGAATGTAATGAAGTACAAAGAACCTGTCCTGGCATGTGTAGACAGGGGACCTTACATACATCATCATGTATCGGTCCCAAGAGTTTACTAACTCTTTCTCTGTTTCCAATAAACAGAGCTGAGATCATTATATCTTTGTGACATGACTCGCAAGTTTCATAAGATGTAAATTCAAACTGATTTAAATATGCATCTACTATGTAACTTAAGCTAGTCGGGTCACATTGATATGACCTAGTCTACAAAACCTCAAGATGGATTCATTCATTTCTGAACTCTTCCTCTTATGTGTGTTTTATATACTAAGAACTGCAGTTTGATTTAGAACATTAATGCTTTTAGATAACGTGCCTGAACCGATCAACTCTTGATATAGGAAATGTTCAAAACATTATCCAACAATACAAAATTATATCTTTTCTTTACTAATAAAGAGACTGATATGATTTTGTATATCAGGTTCGGTATCTAATAACATTCGTTCAGAATCAATGTATTGGTGATACAGGGTGACAGTGACCAACAGACTTGGCTGCAACACTTGCCCCGTTTTCTGTCTCATGAAACTTATCATCCGTTCTCAGTTCTCTACCTTTCTGTAGCCCATGTAACAGATTACATATGCGGGATCCTGATCCGGTATCACATACTCAGGACATAAAGGATACTGAAAAACAGTTCTTAGTAACGAACACACCCGAAGAAGATGCATCAGCATGCACTTTCTTCGTTTGGGCGGCACGGGAATTCTGGTAATCCCCTATTTCCTGCTCTGTCTTATAACATTTATAAGTTGGAGCGGGACCAACATTCCCCAGCTCAGTATAACAAGCGGGTTCGGTCAATAATCCGTATTATTATCTTGATTAAGGCGTGATATAGTCGCTACCAGGAGAGAGAGAGAAGAAAACACTCTGCATGCACTCTTGCAAGATCAGATTGGTTATTATTTTATCTAATCAGGATGGCTCCCACTGTTTTTATCAAATCTTTCTTCAAACCCTAAAAGGAAAGACTAGCCGGGATTAATTACACATTACAAGTTCGCCAATCTTTTAGCCAGGCCAGTGTCGGTACTTTGAGGGAGGTCCCCCGTGCTTTCGCACGAACCTAATTACAATAAACCTCGTTTTCCCAGAGGTGTAACCCCGTTGACACCTTTCTAGACACCTACTTGATCGGCTAATTGTAATGTGTAAAACTCTCCCAGGAGTAACAATTACTCGCAGCGGGTATCGGGATCCAACTATCTCATAGAAGGTATGCAATCTCATTGCAAATTTCAACACTTGAAATTCCCGATAATATTTTGCCCCAAACGATCTATGACCTTGACAAGGTCAACAAACCATAGACCGTAAGTCAAGTTCAACCCGTCATTTCTTGATTGAATCAAACCCACCCGCACGACCCTTGACAAGGTCAACAAGGCCGTACGACTACCCTAACCCAATCTGCATCATATGCATAAGCAGATAAATACTGGTTAGCTACCGCACACTGCGCCTTGACAAGGTCAACAAACGCAGCACGAATACTAAGCAGGACTTATCTCAAATGACGGCGGGCTACGACAGGTTTTTCTGAAAACCTATTGCGTAATGAACTTGATATCGTTGTAGAATCAAATGATTTTGAAATGGAGTGTTTTCGAGGCTTTTCTAGTTTTGCTAAAGGGGTCACTGTTAGTTATATGTATGCCCTAGAGGCCATTACTGTACATAGGATGTATATGGTAGTGGATGCTGGGACATATATAGGGAGGACTTTCTCGCTCGACATGATAGTATGCTATCTGGTTACTCTTTACCTTAACGTGTATGCTGATTGTCTCTCTGTTACATGTTGGTAAAGCCCTTAGGATGTATACTTGACTACCTGGACTATGATGCGGATCATACTAGTGGGGACATGGTGGTCCATAAGTACAACCTTCAAGGTCCCTAGTCGTGGGTGTATCGAGACGGGGCATCGATATGCCAGAGTAGACTAGCGTATACCTTCTCGACCTATATAGATGGGCGATGGATGATCCCATATCCATTGGTGTTTGACATCAGAGATGATATACGGGTGCTCAGTGGAGACTGGGTACACTGGACGGACTCGCCGAGAACTCCCAGATGGTATTATACCTCACGTCAGATGGCAGTTCTCTGGTGACACTGGTACAGAGTAGTCTGTTGACCCGAGATCGTCATAGAGTCTTGTGTGGTTCCCACTGTGCTTTGATTTCCATCTTACCACGTCCAAGAGGGCGTGCAAAACGGTGGTTTTTGGGTACAGTCCCGAGTCACATGGAGGCAATGAGCGATAGGAGGGGATTCGTCTCTCCCGGTATAGGGGGTTGATGTTGCGCTGTGTTCGATTGGCTATAACAGGAAATCCCTGGCCAGGGTTGCTGAGATTTACTGGTAAGTGTTACCAGTAGTTTCTCGAATTGTTATAGACCTAATATCGACACGACTTATCAAGCTATTGGGGTCTGACGTTTACCACCCCTAGGCGAGATATGCGACATATCAGACAATCAGACCGGACTGTACGGTAAGTGTTACTGGTTGGATTCACAGGAGTGTGAGCGGGCTTGCTCGTCGATCTTCTGATCGCTCAATACCCGGGTGGCCGTTACGTTTAGCAGACCGCTTGCGGCTTATGGATGCTTGATATGATCATCATCTGCTGCCGGCGTATTGACGAGTCTTTAGAGTCCTACACAGAGGTTTCCTGGCTCAAGCAAAACGAAATAGGAGCGCATATGAGATATGTGCGGGACCGAGAATAATACCAGTATGTGATACTGTATTCGATTCTCGCGATGTGACATTGATCGGTTATATGCGATATAGCCGGGTTATCGGATCAAGTGTTGATTCGATAAGTTGTTACTAATGATACTAGTCGGTTATATGCGATATGACCGGATCGTTAAATCAAGTGTTGATTTAATGATTTAATGCATAATTATATATTTGATATATTACTTTGCATTAACTAGTATCGGTTCACTTTAAATGGATTTTCTCGCTCGGGTGTGCGCATTGCATATGCGATATGATTTTGTGCACATGCTTGTATCATGTTTGATGATACATGCCTTTTTAATTAAGTGTATAGAATTAAACCTTGGTTAATGGAATGGTTAGGGTTTACTATTTGCTTATTCATTTTATTCATTTATTTATTAATCTTTTTCTTATTGGAAAAAGGAAATGAAATGATAAAATGGTGGCATTTCTTTTGTTCATTCATGAAGCTTCATGAATGCTTTGACTTGATGACCATTTTGTTTTTAGCTTAACCCTAACCATTGCATTAAACCATGATTAGTTCTCTACACTTAACTATGGTCATGTTATGATAAGGATTGATTATTCTTTTCTTTTTGGAATTAACTTATCATAACATAATTCTTCTTCTTCTTCCTTTCTTCACTTGAAGAAAGCAAGCTCCATCAATGGTGATTGATGGAAATGAGTGAGAAATCCAATTCTAAAGTCTACCCACTTCCTATTTCTTCATCCTCTACCTCTTGCCAAGTAGTAGAGTGTGTTTCCTTCACAAGTTTTCATGACTTGGTGAAGGTGGAGCTTGATCTAGCGATGCCTCGACGTAGATCATCTTCGGCATGGACATCGACGACCTAGCTCGCCATTTCTCCGACGAAGCCGACGCTAGAGCCCGGGAATTCATTTGGACAGCAAAGGGACTTCGTTGCGGAGCTATGGAGGTGGAGCACCGGATCTACAAAGGTTGTATTTCCGTTTCTTTGTAGTTAAGTTGTTAACTAGTTTGCTTTGTCGCCTAGAAATCTAGCCAACGATCCGTTCTAGGGTTTCTCGGCACCGTTTAAATTTGAAATTGGCATGGTTGATGCCTTGTGAGACCTCATTAGGGTGCCTAGGAACCCTACAGTCACTCCCGGTGAAGGGATCGTCGGCCCTTTCCTCGTCGAATGAGGTGCGGGATATATCATATATATCACTGTGCAAAGCAGAAACTATAGAAGCTATCAAAAGACAAACCGAGTGTGTAGCATCTGCCAGTTATTGCTAAAGGGGGCACTCCCGGTGAAGGGATCGTCGGCCCTTTCCTCATCGAATAAGGTGCGGGATATATCATATATATCACTGTGCAAAGCAAGAACTATAGCTACCTGTTTTAATTTTGAAATTTGATTCCACAACATCTTAGGTTTCTTTTCTTTCATTAATCACATTAATGAAGTCCCATCATTTAAGTACCTAAACATCACAGATAAATACGACGTACACTTATGCCATCCGCATTCGCCTCGATGTCCCCTCGTGCACCGTTAGGTTAGGTAACTAACGACAGAGCGGGGCAGGGCTAGCGCGGGTGTAAAACATAAGTAACGTCTATATAATATATCATATATACTATATACAGTATTTATCACAGAACATCACATGATCACATCACAGATATCGCAGCAGAAGAAACATATGAAATATTGGATATACTAGGACGTCCGTGTTTTCAATACGAGCCAGTATAAAATACGGATTCCACGGTCGCGATGAATTGCCAAACCCACACCCCTAGACCCCTACGAGAGCGGCAAGCAACCCTACCAATTCTAGAGTTAGGAGACCCGGACTCGACTCCACGAGTTGGTCTCCCACTGGACTCCAGAACCCGGTTACTTGTGCCCTCCTCCTTGGGTCTATCCTAGTGCGGAAAAGTAAATAATATACAAATGGTGACATCTTCCGCAACCTGGAAGTGCCCCAATAAAAGAATATTACATACAAGTTTTTACATGAATGAAAATGGAAAACACTCATCTCACATAAAAAAAACCCCGGCTATTCGAACACGACGATCCAATATAACATATCCAGCAACACATAACATCACATGTCATCAACGTAAGTAAATATGCGCATCCCAATTGTCGTTGGCATATAGCAACGAAACCGGCGATATCACATATTACACTTATGGGCACAGAAAAGAAAGTGTAAAACTACAACAGTTGGAATCCGTAACCTGCATAGACATCGCATGCCTAACCATATGAATTCCTTAGATATCGCATGCCTAACAATTATAAACCCCGCATTTTAGTCTCATTATCGAAAACACTTTTCAATATGGAGTCGGCCAATTCAACAGGATTCCCGACATCCTGACCGAATGCTCGTCGCAAACTTAAGTAGACGGCCGCACCCCCGATATCGTCGACGAAGTGCACTAAGGCGGAACACCGCTGCCGCGAACACCCGAACGGATGCTTTCGGCGACGGGCTTCTCCTACAGTCACTTGGTCGGGGCTATGGGGTGTAGCTGTCTATTAAGTTTACCCGGCGAGTATCTGCGTACGCTACGTGATTGCGACGGACTTTTGATCACATCAAAATTCCGTGGCAAATGATCAAGTGAGACTAAAGTGCTATGTTTATAACATTCATATCAGTTATCTCATAACTACTTGTGGATTCCAAGTATTGTATCCAATTCCAGATAAATAGAAAATGTTAAACTTTCCGATCGAACATTCAAACACCCAAGTTTTCCCGAAACAGCTCAACACTTGAAATAAGTTCAAAAACATCCACTTCATGCCTCAGTACCAACGGTCCAGCCGTAGAAGGGTCAAGCCAACGCCTCACATGTGGCATGCCGTACTGTCCCAAACCCTAAGGTTCAAAGGGCAGTTCAAGACGGTCACATAATCGAGTTAAGGTTTGTTGTCTTCTAGAGGGTCCATCGCGTTACTTGCACTACTTAGAACATTCTTAAACTACGGAAAAATCCAACACTTGGAAATTTCCCGGCAGGGGAAAAAGTGGGTATTTATATCCGGTCGAACTTTTTAACAGTTTCTAAAATATCCGGAAAAACATAAACGAAGTTAAATTATCCGATCAAATTAATGAGTCCCCAATAAAACCCTAGAAAACTCAACACTTGAGTGGAATTAAAATATTCCCATAAAAAATTGCCAAGAAAGGACCTAAGAATAAATATATGAAAATTCAGGGACTAAGTCCAAATTTTGGCCGCGGAAACGCCGCCAAACCCATGGTTTCGCCGCGGTTCCACGGTCAAATTATTGACTTAGTGGACCGTACTTCACAGTAATTCTTAGTTTTTCCTGCTTGTTTTTGTGAGAATTTTTAATTCACAAAAATCCACCGTTTTAAAAAATGTACAGAGAAGGGTTTTGTCGGGGGTTTACGGGTTCGATCGGACTTCTAACTTCGTCTACACTTCGCCTAAAGCTCTAGCTAGGCTCTGATACCACTATAGGGTTCCTAGACACTCTATGGAGGTTCCACAAGGCATCAACCATGCCAAATTCAAAAAATTTCGGTGCCGAGAAACCCTAATGCGATCGTTGACTAGTGTTTAAGCGAAACTAAAGATGCTAGTTAACAACTTAACTAAGAGTGAACGAAAATACAACCTTTATAGATCCGGTCCTCCATCTCCATAGCTCCGTGAGGACGTCCCTCCTCTGTACCCATCATCGGATCCCGGACTCTAGCGATGGTTTTGTTGAAGAAATGATCGGGCTAGGTCGTCGACTTTGATGCCGAAAATGATCTACGTCGAGGCAACACAAGATCAAGCTCCAACTTCACCAAGCCATGAAACTTGTGAAGAAAACACCCTATACTACATGGCAAGTGGTAGATGATGAAGAAATAGGAACTGGGTTCACTTTGGTTTTGGATTTCTCACTTGATTTCAACACTTGATATTTTTCAAGCAAAGCTTTTCTTTTTCTCTTGAAGAAGAAGAATAAAAAGAATGAAAAAGAATAATAATTCAAACAAAATCAAGTGATGGTTATCATTTTGTAACCATGGGTGAGTGTAGAGAATAAACTAGGGTTAAGTTGAATGGTTAGGTTAAAGGAAAGAAACAAAATGGTTACTTCTTCAAAGCTTCATGAAGCTTCAACAAAAGTCAAAGCAAGCCACCATTTCATTTTCCTTTACCAAAATGAATAAATAGAATAAATGAATAAGTAAATCAAAACCCTAACCATTAACATAACCATGGTTTAATCATACACACCCAAGTTTACATGTATCATCAAACATGATACAAACTAGTGCAGAAAACTATACCATATATACAATGTGCAAATCAAGTGAGAAAATCCATCTTAAGTGAACAAATGCTAGTTAATGTAAAGTAATATATCAAATATATAATTATATATTAAATCATTAAATCAACACTTGATTTAACTATCCGGTCATATCGCATATGACCGGCTAATATCCAATGTATCGACTTATCGAATCAATCCTTGATTCAATAACTAGGTTATATCGCATACAACCAATCGATACATTCATGGCGAGAATAGAATACGGTATCACATACACGCATTATTCTCGGTCCCGCACATATCTCATATGCGTTCCTATTTCGTTTCGCTTGAGCCAGGAAACCTCTGTGTAGGACTCTAAAGACTCGTCAATACGCCGGCAGCAGGTGATGATCATATCAAACACCCACAAGCCGCAAGCGGTCTGCTAAACGTAACGGCCACCCGGGTATTGAACGATCAGAAGATCGACGAGCAAGCCCGCTCACACTCCTGTGAATCCAACCAGTAACACTTACCGTACAGTCCGGTCTGATCGTCTGATATGTCGCATATCTTGTCTAGGGGTGGTAAACGTCAGACCCCAATAGCTCGATAAGTCGTGTCGATATGAGGTCTATAACAGTTCGAGAAACTAATGATAACACTTACCAGTAAATCTCAGCAACCCTGGCCAGGGATTTCCGGTTATAGCCAATCGAACACAGCGCAACATCAACTCCCTATACCGGGAGAGACGAATCCCCTCCTATCGCTCATTGCCTCCATGTGATTCGGGACTGTACCCAAAAACCACCGTTTTGCACGCCCTCTTGGACGTGGTAAGGTGGAAATCAAAGCACAGTGGGAATCACACAAGACTCTATGACGATCTCGGGTCTACAGACTAACCTGTACCAGTGTCACCAGAGAACTGCCATCTGACGTAAGGTATAATACCATCTGGGAGTTCTCGGCGAGTCCGTCCACTGTACCCAGTCTCCACTGAGCACCCGTATATCATCTCTGATGTCAAACACCAACGGATATGGGATCATCCATCACCCATCTGTATAGGTAGAGAAGGTATACGCTAGTCTACACTGGTATATCGATGCCCCGTCTCGATACACCCACGACTAGGGGCCTTGAAGGATGTACTTATGGACTACTATGTCCCCACTAGTATGATCCGCATCATAGTCCAGGTAGTCAAGTACACATCCTAAGGGCTTTACCAACATGTAACAGAGAGGCAATCATCGTACACGTTAAGGTAAAGAGCAACCAGATAGCATACTATCATGTCGAGCAAGAAAGTCCTCCCTATATATGTCCAAGCATCCACTACAATATACATCCTATGTATAGCAATGGCCTCTAGGGCATACATATAACTAACAGTTATTGCCATGACGCAAACTTCTGTCCAAGGGGTCACTCCCGGTGAAGGGATCTCGGCCCTTGCCTCGTCGACTGAGGTGCTGGATATTCATAACCGAATACCACTGTGCAAAACAAAAGAAAACGTCCTTGCAATAAAAGCTTTTTGAAAAAATGTTCCAACAACATCAGAATAGGTTTGTTTAGCTTGCATTGATCCGAATCAATGCAGTCCCATCAATTGATCACACCAATAAAGAACGAAAATAACGATGTACGTATATGTCACCCGCATTCGCCACTGGGTCCCGTCATTACCCGTTAGGTTACTTAACTAACGACAGAGCGGGGACTGGACTAGCGCGGATGCAAAACATATACAACATCTACTAGTATATATATCAATATATAATATTCGCTCAAGGCGTGATAAAATGCAACATCACAGAAATGTAATAAGCATCACAGAACAATACAGATATCTGGGATCCCCGGGTTTCACAGAGCCGCTACTGAAACCCGACGTTCCCCTGGTCGTGTGGATAGCCTGTGCAATGAAATCCTAGACCCCTACGGGCGCAGCAAGTTACCCGCCAAAATCTGAAGCGAGGCAGCCCCTTTCAGCAACGAGAATGGACCACCCAGCACTTCACGGAATCCGGTAACTTGGGCACCCCTCCTGGGTCAACCTGTACCCCCTCCGTCTCAACGCCATGAGATGCGGGCTCGTTGCCCTCTAGAATCCGGCTATCCGTGCACCCCTCCGTGGGGTAATCCTAGTACAGAAAGTTAAAATATACATACAACGGGTACATCGACCTCAGCCCGGTCGTGCCCCAAAAGAATAATATACAAACAGGCAGTGACGGCAGTCCACATGTCGGACGCTCGCCCCGCAATATTAAATGTACATAATAACCAAACTGTACTAACATTGCATCCAGGCTATCCACCACGACAATCCGCAACATCACAGCACAACACTGAACATCAACGTGAATGTCACGTTCGCAAATCCGTCTAAAAGGGCTATAGCAGTTAGACCGGATTTACCGATCAAGTGACATTCACGTCGCAGATATAATGTAAATACTGTGAACTAACATGTTTAAAATATTCGATCGACCAAATTTTCCCAAGTGGGCCCCAAGCACAACTGTAGCACTCAAAAAATAATCTGGGCCCAAACAGAATATACCAAAAACCCCATTTCCCTGTCTAAGACCCACTACAGAAATCTGGTACAGTAATGAGATGAGATGGCCGCGGAACCACGGCCAGAGCATGGGTTTGGCCGCGGTTCCGCGGTGGAACAGTGCAATCATGTGACCAGATTTCTCCAGAATTCTTAAAATTCCCAGCACGTATTTCTGCAATGTACTGAAAAAAATTTTGAGCTAAAAAAAATTCGACAGAAACTGATGCAATAGAAATTGTGGTTTTTGGAAATTTGTTTGATCGAACATATAAACACGTTAGAGCAAGCTAGACTAGGTTAATGGCGTGGCTCTGATACCAGTGTAAGTGCACGGCGGCGTCCCGGCCGTCTGAACGAGGCCAAAATGCGGAAACGAAACTTTTACGAAACTTGTAAACCGGCACCACCGCGCACTAAAATCCCGGATCGGGCCATTAACCTACTCCTAGCTAACTAGAGAAGGGGTAGAGAGATATACTGAGCGATCCGCGTCCTTCGGTCTTCTCGTCGTCGTCCCGATCTCCCCACGGAATCTCCGGTCTTCATCTCCTCGTCGGAAAAGCACCACATCACCAGGTTCATTTACGGGCTCCCACCTCTTGACCGAGCCAACTCGGGCACGAAGTTGGCGAGTTGACGTGTCCAAGAATGCTGTAAGCTAATGTAGAACTCTTTTGTCTCGATGGGGTTACTAGAAGTTGCCTTGTATTGGTGGAGGAATGAGATGCAAGTTTTTGGATGAACAAAGGGATTTTGTGCCAACAAAATAAGAACCATCCCACACCCAAAAAATTGGGACAGCCCCCCTAGAATGGCCGGCCATTATAGAATGAAGGGAGAGAGTGAGTGGGAAAAAATAATACTAGAGAGAGAAAGGGTGATGATGAGAAAGAATGATCACAACCAAGTCTCCACTCCATCACCTAATCATATCCCAAAAGTCAAGCAATGATGAACCAATGAAGTCAATGGATGGTGCACAATCATGAAGCAACCATGTGCCACAAAAAGTCTTCTCCTTTGTTAATTGCACAATTGCAAATAACCCCTCCACCAATTTTCAGCCAAAGAAAGGAAACAAAGAAAAATGGCCGAAACGGAAAGCAAACTGGCAACTTCAAAAAACCGATCCCGTAATAAATTACAGGAAAACCCCGCGACTGTATATACATACCCGCATTTGTATTCCGACCGAATACAAATGCAATGAGACAAAATCCACACTGTACAATACTAGGATCCGGCTTAAACCAAAGCCCGCTAGTATTATCCGTCCGATCATGATCCGTGCAATATTGCACGTATCTGATCGAACCCTGCCATATCTCCATACGGCCTCTACAGCGTTTCGCCCGAAACTTGAGAAACGGTCTGTGGGGGACTCTAAAGACTCATCAATCCCTTGGCTGTGGATTTAACCACTAGCACGTCAGAGGTATTAGCCATACGTAACGGGCTACCAGGTATTGACCAAAAGGGACGTCGATGAGAGGACTCATCCTGATACCCTACTGAGCCTGTCAGTGACAATATCCGTACAGTCCATTCATCTGTGAGCATCGCATGGCGGGCCTAGGGGTTGGTAAAAGTCAGACCCCCAAAGCGGTACAAGTCGTGTCGGAGTGTAGCCCAGAAAACCCTGAGATACTACTGGAATACCTACCAGTAAATCTCCTGCCTTGGCCAAAGACTTCGTGTAATGGCTCTCCTAGACACAGCGCGACCTCACCCCCAATACCGGGAGAGACGAACCCCTGAAGATCCACTCACTGCCTCTATGTGGCTCGGGACTGTACCCAACTAAAACCTGTTTGCACGACTCCTTTGAGCCGTGGTAGGGTAGTAATCAAAGTACAGTGGGAACTCACACGAGACAAATGACGATATCAGGTCAATGAACTAACCTGTACACATGTCACCAGGGAACTGCTATCTGACGTCTGGTATAAGACCAACTAGCATGCTCCCGACGAGTCCTGCCCGGTGTACTCATAACCCAATTAGCACCTGTATACATCTTAGGTGAACCAACTGACACCAGTGGCTTGTGAGACCGGCCACCGCCCCTCGTCGGGGTCTCGACTGTATACACTAGTGTACTCTGGAGTATCGATGCCCTGTCTCGAATACTCCCACGACTAGGGACCTTTTAAGGATGTGCTTATAGACTACCATCTCCCACATATATGATCGCCATCATACTGCTGGCTGTCAAGCAAGAATCTTAAGGGCTCTATCAACGCGTAATAGTGACCTGTAAGGTCACCTAAAGCAGTACACGATGATAAAGATAAACCAGATAGCATACTATCATCTTGAGTAAGACTGTTCCAACGGTATAGGTCTTCCCTCAATCATTGCAATCACGTGCCTGTGATCCAATAATTGACTCTGAGGGTACTATCTCCAACATAACAATTATAAACCCCGCATTTTAGTCTCGATCTTGAAAAAACTTTTCAATATCAAGTCGGGCAATTCAACAAGATTCCCGACATCCTGATCTAATGCTCGTTGGAAACTTTAGTAGATGGCCGCACCCCCCGATGCCGTCGACGAAGTGCACTAAGGAGGAAGACTGTGGCCGCGAGCACCCGAACGGATGCTTTTGGCAACGGGGTTCTCCTACAGTCAATTGGTCAGGGCTATGGGGCGTGGCTATCTAATAAGGTTACCCGGCGAGTATCCGCGTACACTACGTAATTGCGATGGACTTTTGATCACATCAAAATCCCATGGCAACCGATCAAATAAGACTAAACTGCTAGATTTATAAAATTCAAACTAGTTATCTCATAACTATTTTTGTGGATTCCAAATATTGTATCCAATCACATGATACCCAGACAACATTAAACTTTTCGATCGAATCATCAAAGTCCTACAATTCCCTGAGAGCTCAACACTTGAGCACAGTTTAATAATACCCAGAATATGCCACAATACCTATGCACCAGCCATAGAAGGGCATACCCAAGCCTCACTCATGTCTCCACGGAACTGCGGCAAACCCTAGGGTATGACCGCAGTTCCGTGATCCAAAAAGTCGAGTTAGGGTTTCATTCTTCTAGAGGGTTCACAGAATTACTTGCATATTTTTCCGAATACGCTAAACTTGGAAAAATGGGTTTTTGACATTCGATCGAATTTTTTAACTTCGCCTAGACAATATGTGAATACCCAAAACAATGTTAAAACTACGAATACAAAACACTCCGAATTGCTTATAGTGTAAGATCACATCTCATGGAAACTTAGAAAAAACAAACAACACCTGAAACACCAAAACCCAGAGACTGGAACACAGACAAAAATTGAAGCCCAGAATCGGTATTCCAACCGAGCAGGCCAGATTTATGCATGTTGTGGCCGGCCAAAGTATGCCCAAATTGCTTCAATTTTCTTCTGTGTTCATGTTATATCTCATATAACATTCTGCAGTTGTTTAAAAAAAATTTAGAGCACTTTTTAAATTCGACAGAAACAACATTTTTGTGATTCAAGTTTCGGAGTCATTTCGGTTTCGTAATCTAACAAAATCCGTCTAATTTTCTAGCATGGCTCAGACACCACTGCAGGGTTGTCTAGCATGGCAGCAAGGTTTCGGGAGGCATCGTCCATGCCAATTTCAAAAAAATTGCCGTTCTAGCTAACCCTAACCCTAGAATCGTATACTAGAAAATCCGACGAAAAGAAATGCAAACAACTTTGCAACTAAAGTGAACAAGAATACAACCTTTGTAGACCAGTCCTTCACTTCAATAGCTCCGTGTAGTAGTCCCTTCGCTGCGAGATCATGAACTCCCGACTCTTGAGAGGCTCCCATGAAGAAATGAACAAGCTTGCATCGAAGTCTTCGAGGTCGAAGATGATTTACGTCGAGGAGACACTAACCCAAGCTACCTCTTCACTAATTGTAGAATTAGTGAAGCAAACACCCTATACTAAATGGCAAATAGTAGAGGATGATGAAGTAGGAATTTTTCTCACATTTGAAATGAATTTCTCATTCATTTTCCATCATCTCCACGGAAGCTAGAAAAGTTTGAGGAAGAAGAAGAAGGAAAACTCTCATGATAATTATTCTAAGGATAATTGTAACCATGGGTGAGTTAAGTATCATATACTTAACCTTTGTAGAGAGTTAACCATAGCTAGGATAATGGTTGGGTTTATAAATATCTTAAGCAAAACAAAAATAGATGACTAAGTCAATGCATCCATAAGCTTCTACAAGCTTTGAGCCATGACAAAGTCCAACTAATTTTAGAATAACTTTAAATAAATAAAACCCTAGATAATCCCTAGCATGGTGTAAGTCACACACATACCCAAGTTGCATGTATTATCAAGCATGACACAAAACATGTACACTTATATATATTACATATATACTTATGCACAAAAAAAGTGAGAAAATAAATCTTAAGTGAATGAATATTAGTTAATGCAACTTAATATATCAAATATATAATTATACATTAAATCATTAAATCAACACTTGATTTAATAATCCGTCTATATCACATATAACCGACTAATATCATATGTAACAACTTATCTAATCAATACTTGATCCGATAACTCGGTTATATCACATATAACCGACCGATGTCACAAGTCACGAGAATAGAATGTGGTATCACATACACGCATTAATTTCGGTCCCGCACATATCACATATGTGCTCCTACTCCGTTTCGCTTGAGCCAGGAAATCTCTGTGTAGGACTCTAAAGACTCATCAATACGCCGGCAGCAGGTGATGATCATATCAAACACCCACAAGCCGCAAGCGGTATGCTAAACGTAACGGCCACCCGGGTATTGAGCGATCAGAAGATCAGCAAGCAAGCCTTCTCATACTCCTGCGAATCTAATCAGTAACACTACCGTACAGTCCGGTCTCATCGTCTAATATGTCGCATATCTCGTCTAGGGGTGGTAAACGTCAGACCCCAGTAACTCGATAAGTCGTGCATCTGTGTGGCTCATAACGGGTCGAGAAACTACTGATAACACTTACCAGTATATCTCTGAAACAGCCCTGACCAGGGACTTCCTATTATAGCCAATCGAGCACAGCGCAACATCAACCCCCAATACCGGGAGAGACGAAATCCCTCCTATCGCTCATTGCCTCCATGTGATTCGGGACTGTAACCAAAAGCCACCGTTTTGGACGTTCTCTTGAACGTGGTAAGGTGGAAATCAAAGCACAGTGGGAATCACACAAGACTCTATGATGATATCGGGTCTACAGATTAACCTGGACCAGTGTCACCAGAGAACTGCTATCTGATGATAGGTATAATACCATCTAGGAGTTCTCGGCGAGTCCGTTCAATGTACCTAGTCTCCACTGAGCACCCGCATACCATCTTTGATGTCAAACACTAATGGATATGGGATCATCCATCGCCCATCTACATGGGTCGAGAAGCTACACGCTAGTCTACTCTGGTATATCGATGCCCCGTCTCAATACACCTACGACTAGGAACATTTGAAGGATGTACTTATCGACTACTCTGTCCCCACTAGTATGATCTGCATCATAATCCTGGTAGTCAAGTACTCATCCTAAGGGTTTTATCAACATGTAACATAGAGACAATCAGTGTACATGTTAAGATAAAGAGCAACCAGATAGCATACTATCATGCGAGCAAGAAAGTACTCCCTATATATGTCCAAGCATCCACTACAATATACATCATATGTACAGTAATGGCCTCTAGGGCATACATATAACTAACATAGTGTAGGTTGTTTGCTCCACTTCTTCAAAGATCAAGTGAAGCTAGGAGCTTGAGCAAAGGGACTTCGTGGTGGATCATCGTAGACTTGGAAGGATTCAAGCGAACCGGGTCAAACCCTATTATATCCAAGGAGTCACAAAAGGAGGTCTACAAAGGTTGTATTATTTACCTCTTAGTGTTAGACACTTGTTTGTATGAGATACTAGATGTTGTTACTCTATTTTTCTAGTTCGATTCATGGTTGGAATTGTTTAGCACGCCCTAAATTTTTATTATAGCATGTGTGATGCAACCTGCTTTTGACCCATGTCTGCTACATAGTTACAGGTTACAGGTTCTCGGAACAAAAACAATGAAAAAGATAAAAGACGATACAAAAGTGAGACTACGACCAACAAATGGAAGAATCTTGATCAAGCCTACACGAAGATCAGTTCACAAAGTACAAGGAAGTGCAAGGTTCAAGACTTCGACACGAAGCGAATGGTTAAAGTCCAATACATTACTCACCGTAGAGATCTGGAAGAGAAATGAAAAACATTATGAAGAACCAACCAAAGAAATAGGAAGCCAAAGACACCCAGAAGCAGCACAGAAGAACTCAGCATCCAAGCTCACTGTTTGGCCGCGGAACCGCGGCCAAACATGGGTCTTGGCCGCGGTTCTGCGGCCATGTAATGCCCGTTTCGGTGGAAATTTGTTACTGTGCGTCGGTGCGTTGACTAGGTCTTTTTCTTAGGGGGTAAAATTGTAAAAGCAGATATGACGCGATTGTAAACCTAGGGTTTTCTATGTCCTATAAATAGAACCCTAAAAACCTTTTTTAGGTTATGCCTCTTCTTGTGCCTCATTTTTATATCTAAAATTCAGATCTGTAATTTTCTGCAATGAATGAAGAGTGCATCAAATTAGAGTAAGTTTTCAATTCTTTCCCTAGTTAATTTTATTTCATTGCCCTAGTATAATTTCTTATCTGCCCTACTTAGATCTTTTATTCTCTGCCCTAGATAAATAGTTTAGAAATGTTTTTCAATTCCCTAATGAGCGAGTAGTCTCCTCGCTTGTTAGGGTTAGCTTTGGGGAAGGCTTGAGAGATGAAGATCTCTCACCCTTTTCTTGCCCATCACACGTTTTTATAGGACTCCATGCATACATGCACACACCGCTCCCTACGGCACCCTATCCCACGAGATAGCGGTGATACCGTAGTATAAAGGCCCAGTTGAGCGTGTTTTCCATGAAGGTTAGGGTAAGGATTAAGAGAGGAAGGACAAGAACCCAGAGGAAGAAACACCGTTTCTTCCCGATGGTACTAATCCCCTTTATTAATAATTACCATAACTCCTAAAGAGATCTTAATTTGGGTATTGAAAGCTGTAGGAAATCTTTGCATTTCCAAACTTAACCTAAACCTAACCCTAGCAAGATTTTAGTTTAGATCAGTTTAGTTTTTAGATTTAATCAATCCGACACCAATCGGAATTAACTCGTAAGAACAATTAGGAAATACATAAAATCCCTGTGGACCGACCCGTACTCACCGGCTAGCTACCAAGCAACGCCATTCTTGATTGCGGTTTATAAATATTTTTGATTCATCTTTCGAAAGCGCATAAGCACGCTAAATCTAATATCAATCAAATGGCGCCGTTGCCGGGGATGGCGTGTTATTTTCTTTTTGCAATTTCGGGTTAATCTAAAATTGAAAAATCATAAAAAACTGAAAGAAAAAATTATATAAAAATTTATCATCTTTTTATTGTTTGAAGGGTATTTTTGTTTTAATTTTGCAGGACCGAAGAATAAATTCAGATATGGAAAAATCCAGAAATCGAAACAGAAAACGGTAGATCTGAACAACAGAGGATTTCCACAACAGAACAACAGAAGAAGGTTGGAGGGCCAAGTCAACAGGGAGACCGTGGAACCGCCACAATATCTCGCTCCCGCCGTGGAAACGTGGCATCATCGTGACGTCAGCAAAATTTGGAGGTGTGATCTTACGTCTCTACCACGGAACCGCCGCGCGAAGCCCCCTGTGGCCGCAGAACCGCCGCGCCTTGATCGATTCAGCGCGTGGAAAATTTTCTGTGAGCTTTCTCTCTCTCCTCCTCTACAAATCCCAATATCTCCTCTATCAAATCTCCTGCAGGATTCTTTGCGCTACAAAAAATCTCTCCCCTTCCAATAATTGATCTTGTGCAGGATTCTTTGCGCCGCGCTAAAAATTGATTACAAGTGATTGTTACTGCTTTGCATATTTTTAATCGGACTTTAAGGGGCTTGAAACCAATCCAGATTGGGTGGGGATTTCATCACCCTTCCCAGGACCCCAGAAATCACATAAGGCATATTGCATTAACCATTATTTAATTAAAAAATACTAGACTCAGCCCTAAAGACTTTGCGCTCAATATGACAAAGGACTAGTTATAGGCATCGGTCATTGATCCTAACCTGACTTTGTGGTGTCTAGGCAAGTGTGTCTAAAGCGAATGGTTACTTAATTAGGGCTACTACTTGTAGTGGAGAGCCTCCAATTCACTTGGCACTTACCTGGCCGCAATTGGCGGTGAAGAGGCGGTTTGAGGTCCTATTTCTAGCCTTTTGGAACAGTTAGGAGCTGTCTAGTTGACCTAGGTAACCCTAGATCTAGGCCTGATTGTGCATTTGTGGTTGATTGAAAGTGTGTCTAAGCCCTTTATCGAAAATTTTTGCAAAAAGCTCCACATAAAAAACGAGGAAAATTTTATAAAAACCTGCAAAATTTTGTCTCTAAGAAATCCGTGCACCCCACATTATTTTTCTTCTCCTTTCTTACATCATGGGTAACCCACCTCACAAATCTCTTGCCGAACTTTGGTACCCTGAACCAAACTTTGCTTCGTATGCGAATTGTTTCGGTCGATTTACGGACGACCCCTCCATGCCCAAAATTTCTTTGAATGATCGAATAGAAGCGTCTAGGAGAAACAGTTCGACTTTGCAATCAACTTTGTATCAACCATTTCAACCTTCACCACCTTCTTACGTTGATACTACTTTTTCGAGTCCTGTTATAACTCCGAAACCCATGTCTATAGCTGAACATATTGAACAATCTCGTAACCGATCTTTCACTCCTTTCAACACTTCTAGTTCTTGGGATCAACAAGTCCATTCACCTTTTTATCCAAATGTTGATCCTACTCATGTCCAACCATCCAATTCCTACCAGTCCTACCCGATTTTCCCACCTTCACTAGACATGGCTTCGACACAACCATTTGGGAGTTTCACGTATCCAAACAATTTTGAATCTTTTACCGAAACCCCTTCACAATCCATATCTAGTCTAGAACAGTCGTTGGAGGCTTATATGGTAGCGACAAACCAAATGATTAGGAATGTGGATGCGTCCATGGCCGCCCTTATGCAACCTAGTGAACCGGTAGCTAGTTTCCAACTAGCTCCAAATCTTCCAATGTATGAGGAGGCGGTTGGACAAAGTGAGAATTTAAGAGGAGAGAGTGAGCTGTACACACTTCCAAATCAAACCTACCCATACCCAACTGAATCCCACAACTCCAGTTTTCAAACAATTGTCCCAAATGATTCATCAGTTGAAAATAAACCATTTAATGAGTTGTGCGACTTTGTGGTGATTGATTTGCCAGATTGTGAAGAGTCTCTTTCGAGTGAAACCACACCTAATCCTTTTGAACTTTACACCTCCAATCTAGAACCTGAATTGATAAATATCCATGCTTTTGATGAGGTGTCTAAAAAAATTGATTTTCACTTGATTGAGGATATTGACGCCGAAAATATTTTGGATGATGAACCCGTAGATTTGACTGAAATTTTCTCTCCAATTCATCATCCCGAGTCATTAAATGTTTCTCTCGAACTTCATATGCGTCTTGATTTTGATGATAATGGCATGGATAAGCTAAATTTTGAGGAGAATTATGAGGATAGTATTGAGGAGAGTATTGAGGATAGTATTGAGGATGAACCATTTTTGTTTGATGTGTCGGATTTTCCTATTCATCCTCCTGAATTTTTAACTGTTATACTTCCTAAATCACCCTCCATCCTTTCCATCGTTCCGACCACGCAAAAGATCATGCAGGAGGACTGTGAGTTTGAAAAATTTCTGTTCAATCACAGCACATTTGACGCCACTAGTGCGTTCCTCCTTAAATCTGACACTCTTCTTACAGCTGGTAACGATTACGAGTGTTTCACTTTTTCGGACGATTTTGAAGAATCACCTCCCGAGTTTGATTCCTTTGAATTTTCAGATGAGTTAGTTAAACTATCAGACTCGGTTGCTTACAATCATTTCGAACCATTGATGGAATCCTTCAAGTTCGAGATAGATTACTTAGGTGAGAATAAGACTATCCCTAAATCACTCCCTTTCGTCCTTCCTATCGTTTCGACCGCGCAAGAATCCGTCGCGTTTCCATGTTCAATGGATGGTTTACCAAGTTCAATGTACCCATGTTTTCTTGCGAATCTTGAGGGATTTGACCCCATTTCTCGACGGGTTGATAGATTAGCACAATCGCTTTTAACACATCGGTCATTATAAATTGTGCTACTTTATTTACTTAATTTACACCCTCAAGTTCGTGCTACACTTCTTTCTCTTTTCCGCCATTCTCCTCCTCCACCGAGACCATATTCCACCCTTCTTTCTACACGGTCTCGTGTGTTTCTCATTTCTTTTCTCTACACTCCATTCTTTCACCAGCCCTACCATTATCACGATAAAATTTTTGAATGGTTGGTGCTAACCTTTGGTCTGTGTAAGGCCTTGTATAGTTTGATTTTTCTCCTCCCTAAATCTGAACTTTAACGCTTAAACAGTGGAAACACTGTTTCACTTAAATTTGGGGGGAACCTTTTTGTATATATATTTTTGTTTTCCTTTTAAAAATAAAAAAAATAAAAAATAAATTTTTTTTATAAATAAATAAACAGGGAAGTGCCGACATTCTCAACACTCTTGGTATGGCATAACAGTGAGGACACTGTCAAGTTTAAGTTTGGGGGTGTGCTCGGTAAGCCTTCTTCCTTCGTATTCATGTATATATTTTTGCATTTGCATACTTATTTAAAACCCATAAAAATTGAAAAGTTTGAAAAATTATAAAAATGAAAGTATTCAATTTTGGCCATAATTGACTTGAGTTTGACAAAAAGGTTAACTAGCTAGGAACAACTAGACCTTAGACTTAGTAAATTAAAAACCCTAAAAATAACCTTTCTTAAAATTTAACGGTAGAAAGTATATATCTTTGTAGTTTATTTAGAAATAGGCAAATTTCGAGTTGACTTCTTACAAGGGAAGAGTATTGATATTTTTATTAAAGTATAAGTTTGAAAAATAATTCCTAAGCTTAAATCTAAATTCTGAAAATATATACCCTACAAATTGCACAAACACGAACCTTGAAACTTGGAATAGTAGAAGAGACCTTGAAATGCTCTTGTCTAAAGTTCTTGGTATGAAAAAATAAAAAATAAAATAAAAATACAAGTGTGAATAAAGAGATAACAAAAAAAATGAACACTGGTTTTTGTGATTACTTAACGCTGCATTAATAGGAAAAAATATTTAGCGAGGGTGCTTCATCACCTAGTGCCTTAGACCAACTGGTTTGGGAGTCACTGCTAAAAGCCTTATGTATTACAAGACTAGGAATTACGCCTTAATGTGCAAACACATTTTGTAATCGGTCGTTGGTACCTCAAGAAGTATTAACGGTCGCATGAAGAATGTGTGAGCAATTTCATCTAAAAATTCACCAACTAAAAGTACTTTGGACAATGGACAAGAGTATAAGAGCTTGAATTGAATTTCCAAGTGTAGGGATGATACATACACACACGTAGGGGTATATGATTGGGGCTTAGATGAGAGATAGGAATGAAATATAGGACTTATATGTTTAGTAGAGATGATAGAAATTCCTAAGTTGAGATGGAACCTTAGAAGGAAAACTTAAAAGATGCTAAAAGCTAAGTATATTTACAAAACATATACAATCTTAAGTTAAATGATAAGGAAGCGTGAAAAATATGGGTGGATAATTTATGAGTCAAAGAAAATAGAATTCCTTGTTGGAAAACCTGATTGGAGAATAAAAGTTAATAGGCCGAATTGATAGGATTTTATGGGTAGTATCCGCTGAAAACCCTCAGGAGACAACACTCCTCCTACTAGGGACACCTAGAGATTTAACGGCTTGTTGCATGAACTCAGTGCAATCGCGTTTCCCTGTGAAAGTGAGGCTAGGTCTTTTTCGAGAATAAAAACTAGGTTTACTCGAGGACGAGCAAAAGATAAGTTTGGGGGTATTTGTTCATACCATAATTTTGCATTCTTATATTTCCCATTCTTAGTCATTTTATAAATAAACAGGTGCTTTTGACCCATGTCTGCTACATAGTTACAGGTTACAGGTTCTCGGAACAAAAACAGTGAAAAAGATAAAAGACGATACAAAAGTGAGACTACGACCAACAAATGGAAGAATCTTGATCAAGCCTACACGAAGATCAGTTCACAAAGTACAAGGCAGTGCAAGGTTCAAGATTTCGACACAAAGCGAATGGTTAAAGTCCACTACATTACTCACTGTGGAGATCTGGAAGAGAAATGAAAAACATTCTGAAGAACCAACCAAAGAAATAGGAAGCCAAAGACACCCAGAAGAAGCACAGAAGAACTCAGCATCCAAGCTCACTGTTTGGCCACGGAACCGCGGCCAAACATGGGTTTTGGCTGCTGTTCCGAGTCCATGTAATGCCCGTGTCGGTGGAAATTTGTTACTGTGCATCGGTGCGTTGACTAGGTCTTTTTCTTAGGAGGTAAAATTGTAAAAGCAGATATGACGCGATTGTAAACCTAGGGTTTTCTATGTCCTATAAATAGAACCCTAAAAACCTTTTTTAGGTTATGCCTCTTCTTGTGCCTCATTTTTATATCCAAAATTCAGATCTGTAATTTTCTGCAAGAATGAAGAGTGCATCAAATTAGAGTAAGTTTTCAATTCTTGCCCTAGTTAATTTTATTTAATTGCCCTAGTATAATTTCTTATCTGCCCTACTTAGATCTTTTATTCTCTGCCCTAGATAAATAGTTTAGAAATGTTTTTCAATTCCCTAATGAGCGAGTAGTCTCCTCGCTTGTTAGGGTTAGCTTTGGGGAAGGCTTGAGAGATGAAGATCTCTCACCCCTTTCTTGCCCATCACACGTTTTTATAGGACTCCATGCATACATGCACACACCGCTCCCTACGGCACCCTATCCCACGAGGTAGCGGTGATACCGTAGTATAAAGGCCCGGTTGAGCGTGTTTTCCATGGAGGTTAGGGTAAGGATTAAGAGAGGAAGGACAAGAACCCAGAGGAAGAAACACCGTTTCTTTCCGATGGTACTAATCCCCTTTATTAATAATTACCATAACTCCTAAAGAGATCTTAATTTGGGTATTGAAAGCTGTAGGAAATCTTTGCATTTCCAAACTTAACCTAAACCTAACCCTAGCAAGATTTTAGTTTAGATCAGTTTAGTTTTTAGATTTAATCAATCCGACACCAATCGGAATTAACTCGTAAGAACAATTAGGAAATACATAAAATCCCTGTAGACCGACCCGTACTCACCGGCTAGCTACCAAGCGACGCCATTCTTGATTGTGGTTTATAAATATTTTTGATTCATCTTTCGAAAGCGCATAAGCACGCTAAATCTAATATCAATCACAACCCAAACCCTAGGATGGTGCTAGAGAATCCCTACAGTAGTATCAGAGCCAAGCTAGAACTTTAGAGTAACCTAGACGACGTTAAAAACTTCGAACGAACATCGATTGCTCCGAAAAATTGTTCTTTGGAAAATTTTCAAATTGTTGGAATTTTTCACATTAAAAATATTCAAAAAATCATGCAGGTAATTCTATGGACCCTCTAGAAGAACGTTACCCTAACTCGATCAAATGACCGCGGAACCGCGGCCAAAACGCGCTTTTGGCTGCGGTTCCGCGACGCCATTTGTGAGGCACGGGTCGGCCCTTCTACGGTTGGTTCATAGGTATTAAGGCATGCTTCTGGGAATTTTTAATACTGCTCAAGTTTTGAGCTTCTCTGTGAATTTTTTGGATAATCGATTAATCAATCAAATGGTTTAATATCACCTAGTTTTTGTGAATACGATACAATAATTGGAATCTACACTAATTAGTTTTGTGAAAAGTAATTAGTTGCGTGTAAATCTAACATTTTGGCCTCGGTAGAATCAGGAATCTTGTTGAATTACCCGGCTTCTTTTGAAAAGGTGTTTTCATAGTTGAGACCCAAATGTAAGATTTGCATCGTTAGGCATGAAATCCAGAATATGTGATATTCCGGGTTTATGATGTCTAAAGGTAATGTTGATTCCAATTGTTGTAATTTTTCACTTTCTTTTCTGCGACCATAAGTGTAGTATGTGGTGTATCGCCGGTTTTGGTGCTATACATCAACGACAATTGGGTTACGCATACTTACTTATATTGATGATATGCGATATTATGTGTTGCTGAGATATGATGTGCAGGATCGTCGTGAATGAATGGCCGGGGGTTTTATGTGAGATGCGAGTTTTTCTTTTCATTCATGTAAAATTAATTGTATGTAATATTCTTTTATTGGAGCACTTCCGGGTTGAGAATGATGTCACTATTGTTGTATATTATTTACTTTTCCGCATTATGATAGGCCCAAGAAGGGGAGCACAAGTGACCGGGTTCTAGGGTTCAGTGGGAGGCCATCTCGAGGAGTCGAGACCGGGTCTCCTAAACTCTAGAATTGGTAGGGTCACTTGCCGCTCTCGTAGGGGTTTAGGGGTGTGGTCTTGGCTATTCATCGCGACCGTGGAATCCGTATTTTCTATTGTTGGCTAGATACAAAATACGGACCTCCTAGTATATCCTTTATTTTCATATATGTGCTTCTGCTGTTGATATTCTGTGATGTGATCACTTTATATGCTGAGACGAATGATGTATTATATATATGATATATAATAAACATTGGTTATGTTTTGCATCCGCGTTAGTCCCGCCCCGCTATGCCGTTAGTTAAGTAACCTAACGGTACATAACGAGACGTTGAGGCGAATGCGGATGGCATAAGCGTACGTTCTATTTTCGTTTCTTTTCTGTAATGGCTTAAGGACTTAAATGATGGGACTACATTAATAGATTAATGTAAATAAAAAGGAACTTAAAAAGATGTTGTAGAATCAGATTTGAAACCTACTTGGCTTTTTATGAAAAAGCAAGTTTTCAAATTGCGGAGCTTAAGCCATTCCTTTTAAAACCATTGGATTCTACAACGATATCAAGTTCGAAGCGTTAAAGGTTTTCTTAAAAACTATTCGCATCCCTCCGTCATTTTAGGAAGTAAAATACTTAGCATTCGTACTGCGTATTTTGACTATAGTTAAGGCGCAGTGTACGGTAGCTAAGTGATGTCTTCCTACACCGTATATGATGCGATTAGTTATGACATTCATATGATTATGTTGACTATAGTTAAGAGTCATATGGATGGGTCTAGTTAATCACGAAATGATGGGAAGAACTTGACTAGTACTTATGATATGTTGACTATAGTTAAGGTCATGAGTGCTAGGGGTAAAAACCATATCGGGAGTTTCAAGAGTTAAAATTTGCAATAAGATTGCATACCTTCTATGTGATAGTAGTATCCCGATCCCACTGTGAGCAAAAGTTTCTCCCGGGAGAGTTTTGCACTTTACAATTAGCTAACCCATTAGGTGTCTAGAAAGGTGTCAACGGGGCTACGCCTCTAAGAAAATGAGATTAATTTTAATTAGGTCCGTGCGAAAGCACGGGGAACCTCCCTCAGAGTACCGGCACAGGCATGGCTGAACGGTTAGCGAAGTTATAGAATGTAATTAATCCTGGCTAATATTTTCTTTTTAAGGTTTGAAGGAAAATTTGATAAAAACAGTGGGAGACATCGATTAGATAAGATAAATAACCAATCTGATCTTTTGCAAGAGCTTTCGCTGAGTGTATTCTTTTCTCTCTCCTAATGGCAAATAACTATGACTGTACTTAAGCTACTGTTAGAGAAAAATAAGCTAAATGGGCCGAATTATAAAGATTGGCTGAGGAACATTAACATTGCTCTCACATATGATTAAGTATCATATGTCCTCACTGCCTCAGCCCCACCCACCCCAGGCCCTGAATCTTCTGTTGTGGATAAGGAGATCCGCAAAACGTGGGATGTTGACTGTGCTACTGCCAAATGCCTCGTGCTTGCATCGATGGACAATACACATCAAAAACAGCATGAGCAGATGGATGTTTAATCCATCTTTCTCCGTACAAAAGAGTCGTATGGGGAGCAATCTCGGACTGTGAGATACGATACATCTCGAAAGCTGTTTCAGATGCGGATGGCTCCAGGCACACCAGTAGGTGACCACGTTTTGAAGATGATATCACATATTGAAGAGCTTGAGGACCTCGGATGGACAATGGATAACGAGCAATATACTGATATTGTTCTACAGTCTCTTCCCTCTTCCTTTGCTCAATTCATAGTGAACTTCAATATGCATAACATGGAGAAGTCACTACCCGAGCTTCTCAATATGTTGAGAAATGCAGAGAGCACGCTTAAGGCGAAGTCTCCCTCTATGCTTGTTGGACAATCTTCCTCTTCCGTCCTAAAAGCCAAGGCCAAGGGAAAGAATAAGAAGAAATCCACCAAACCGAGAGGTGGAATCAAGAAGGCACAAGGAAGAGACAAATCCAAGGCTGACAAGTCAGGAAATGGAGAATGTTTCTATTGCAAGAAGACAGGGCATTGGAAGCGGAATTGTACTGTGTATGTTGCTGATCTCAACAAGAAGAAGCATGGTGATGCTTCTGCTTCAGGTGTTTGTGACTGAAAATTGTTTTTCTATAAACTCTGCTTTCTGGGTATTAGATACCGGTTTGGGTTCTCATATCTGCAATTATGTGCAGGGCTTGAGAAATAGTAGAATTTTGAAGACCGGTGATCACACTCTCCGAGTTGGAAATGGTTCCAATGTTCATGCAGTTTCAGTGGGAGAGTATCACCTAGGGTTGCTATCGGGTTGTATATTGGTATTGAACCCATGTTATTTTGTACCTAGCATTCTTTGTAATATAATATCCGTTTCTTTGTTAGACAATGAAGGATATCATTTTGTATTGCAGCATAATTTTATGAATATTAAACTTAATGAAGAGTTGATTGGTTCCGGTATACTTAATAACGGGATATACGTCCTAAATCAACACACAATTTTCAACATACAGCACACAAATAAAAGAAAATTTTCAGATATAAATGAAGCTTTTCTTTGGCATTGTAGACTTGGTCATATTAATGAAATAAGACTAAACAAGCTTCATAAAGATGGATATTTAAATCCTTTTGAATATAAATCTTATGCGACTTGTCAGTCTTGTATCAAAGAGAAAATGACCAAAACTCCGTTTACTGGACACGGAGAAAGAGATACACAGCTCTTAGGCCTCATACATAGTGATGTATGTGGGCCAATGTCTACACACGCTAGAGGCGGTTTTTCTTACTTCATAACTTTTACTGATGATTTCTCGAGATTCGGTCATGTGTTTTTATTAAAGCATAAGTCTGAAGCTTTCGAGAAATTCAAGGAGTACAAACTTGAAGTAGAAAAACAAACTGGATTGAGCATCAAAACACTTCGATCAGATCGATGTGGAGAGTATCTTAGTATAGAGTTTTCGAACTTCCTAAAAGAGAATGTGATTCTTTCTCAGCTCACTCCCCCTTACACACCACAGCACAACGGTGTGTCAGAGCGGCGGAATCGCACCTTATTGGATATGGTACGATCCATGATGAGTGATACTGAGTTGCCTCTCTCCTTTTGGGGGCATGCATTGGAGACTGCAGATTTTCTGTTGAACAAAATTTCAACCAAGACCGTGTCTACCACTCCATATGAGATATGGTATGGGAAGAGACCATCTCTTAAACGAGTTAAGATTTGGGGTTGTCCTGCTTTTGTTAAAAAGCAGAATCTAGACAAACTCGAGATACGATCAGTCAAGTGTATATTTGTGGGATATCCGAAACATTCGTTTGGGTATCTTTTCTTCCACAAGGAGGAACAAAAGGTGTTTGTTTCTCAGTATGCCACATTTTTAGATAATGAGATTTTTCCAAATGATACTGATGGCAATGTGGTAGATCTAGAAGAGGTTCTAGAGACACAAGTTACAAATGACGACTTTGTTGAACATGATGTTGCAACAGAAACTTATGAACCTCAGCCACTCCGTAGATCTGGTAGGACTTCTCGCCCACCGGAGAGATACTACGGTTTTCTCATTGATGGTGATGGAGAAGATTGCATCATGAATGATGATGACCCTACCAGTTTTCAGCAAGCTATCACGAGTGGTGACTCTGTGAAGTGGCTGGATGCTAAGAGATCCGAAATGGAGTATATGTACACTAACAAAGTATGGACTTTGGATGTTGTACCTTCTGGGGTAAAACCCATAGGGTGAAAATGGATCTTTAAGAGAAAGATCGGTGTAGATGGGCAGGTGGAGACTATAAGGCAAGACTTGTGGCGAAAGGTTTTCGTCAAAGACCAGGACTGGACTATGACGAAACTTTTTCTCCTGTAGCCATGCTTAAATCCATTCAGATCCTACTTGCTATTGCTGCTCATTACGACTATGAAATCTGACAGATGGATGTTAAAATTGCTTTTCTAAATGTTGATTTAGAAGAACGCGTTTATATGGATCAGCCAGAGGGCTTCATTGATAGTGGGAGCAGCGGGAAAGCATGTAGATTGCTTAAATCCATTTATGGATTAAAACAGGCATCACGGAGTTAGAACATCTGTTTTGATAATGTTATCAAACAGTTTGATTTCGTCAAAAATCCAGATGAACCTTGTGTTTATAAGAAGATTGTAGGAAGTACTGTCATATTCCTCGTATTGTACGTGGATGACATTCTTCTGATAGGAAACGATGTTCCTATGATACAATCGGTCAAACTATTCTTATCACAAAGGTTCTCCATGAAGGACTTGGGTGATGCCTCGTACATATTGGGCATGAAGATCTATAGGGATAGATCTAAAAGATTGTTGGGATTGTCCCAAACCAGGTACATTAACACCACCCTAAATAAGTTTAGTATGGAAGACTCCAAGCGGGGTGCTTTACCCGCTAGTCATGGAGTTACTCTCTCCAAGGACTTTTGCCCAAAGACTGATGAAGAGAGAGCTCGCATGAGCATTATACCCTGCGCTTCTGCTATAGGATCTATAATGTATGCGATGTTATGTACACGCCCTGATGTAGCTTATGTACTGGGTGTAGTAAGCAGGTATCAATCCAACCCAGGGGAGAATCACTGGACAGCTGTGAAGAACATTCTTAAGTACTTGCGAAGGACTAAAGAAATGTTCTTGGTGTAAGGTAACGGGGATCTCCAAATGGAGGCCTTTACCGATTCGAGCTTCCAGAGTGATAAGGATGACAGCAAATCTATCTTAGGGTTTGTATTTACCCTCAATGGAGGGGCGGTATGTTGGAAGAGTTCCAAATAGGATACCGTTGCAGACTCCACGATGGAAGCTGAGTATATTGCTGCAAATGATGCTGCCAAGGAAGCCGTCTGGATGTGGAAGTTCATCTCGGAGCTAGGAGTAGTTCCGACCATTATTAATCCAATACCATTGTATTGTGATAATAATAGGGCTATGGCGTTAGCCAAAGAGCCCAAGTCCCATCAGCGATCCAGACACATCCTCTGGCGATATCATCTGAAACGGGAGATAGTTGATCACCGCCAGATTGAGATTCGGAGAGTAGATACAAAAGATAACACCGCGGATCTACTCACTAAGGCCCTCCCTCTGCCGCAGCATGAGTGACTTTTTGAGATGTTGGGTATGAGATACGCCAATAATTGGCCTTAGTGCAAGTGGGAGATTGTTGGATATATGTATGCCCTAGATGCCATTATATGATAGTGGATGTATCGGTATGTGTATATATATATTCAGGGGACATTCTTGCTCGACAAGATAGTATGCTATCTGGTTCTACTTTATCTTGACATGTTCATTTGATCATGCTTCTTATTCATTTGGTACATGTTGATAAAGCTCTTAGGATATTTGCTTGACTACTGGATTATGATGTGGATCATACTAGTGGGACATGTGTAGTGTATAAGCATATCCTTGAAATGTTCCTAGTCATGAGTGTATCGAGACGGGGCATCGATATTCCAGAGTAGACTAGCGTATATGTTACTTGACCCATATGATGAGCGATGGATGATCCCATATCTATTGGTGTGGTGACACCAAAGACCGTATACGGGTGCTCAGTGAAACTGGGTACACTGAACGGACTCGCCGAGAACTCCTATATGGTATTATATCTATCGTCAGATAGCAGTTCTCAGGTGACACTAGTACAGATTAGTCTGTAGACCCGAGATCGTCATGGATTCTTATGTGTCCTCCTACTGTACTTTGATCTCCACCCTACCACGGCTCTACTGGGTTATGCAAATAGGTGGATTTTGGGTACAGTCCAGAGGCACATGGAGGAAATGAGCGATAGGAGGGGTTTCGTCTCTCCCGGTATTGGGGGTTGATGTTGCGCCATGTACGATTGGCTATAACAGGAATTCCTTGGCCAGGGCTGATGAGATTTACTGATAAGTGTTATCAGTAGTTTCTCGATCTGTTATGAGCCATATACCGGCATAACTTATTGGGTTTTTGGAGTCGACGATGCCATCCCAAGATTCTATATGCAGCATATTTGACGAAGAGACCGGACTGTACGGTAAGTGTTGCCAGTTGGCTCGACGGGAGTTTTGACAGGTTCGCTTGTATTTCTTCTGATCGCTCAATACCTGGGAGCCGTTACGTACAGCTTATGCCACTGACGGTTTGTGGGTATGTGTTGTGATCACTGCCTACTGCTAGCGTATTGACGAGTCTTAGAATCCCACAAATGGGTCTCCTAGCTCAGGCGAAAAGATGTGGGGTGCATATGAGATATGCTCGGGAGCTCGATTAAATGCGTGTATTGGATACCGTATTTTAATCAGGCATTTACTATTGGACGGGTCTTATGTGATATGACCGGGTTATTAAATCAAGTGTTGATTTAATATTAAGTCCATTAGCTCATTTATTAAAACCTATTTTTTTATGATGCATGCATGAGTGTATGTATACGTTGATATGGATGCACACATGCAAGCATACATGTGTCATGGTTGATGATACATTGGTGGTGGCAATACAAGACTTACATGGTAACATATATATGTATATTTTGATTATTTGAGAAAAGCAAAATGGGAATAAAATCATGGTTGACTAGTCAACTCTCTTCTCTTGTATTGACCAAAGTCAATACCATGGTTTCATTGCCCATGGTTTTGTAGCCCATGGTTTTGCATAACCTCAAGTCTCAAAATATCTAGATATTTTGTAACCATAGTTAGGCATGACATAATTCACTTACTCTCTTTGGAAGTTCATATGATTATTATCACTTGAGTCAAGTTAAGCCTCTCATCTCCTTCTTCCTCCTTCAAGCTCTCTAGGGTTTCAAAAAGTGAAAGAAGAAAATTAAAAGAAAAGGTTTTTAAGTGAGATCCAAACCCACATCACCAATCTATATTAGTCTAGCCCACTAGTGTAGGTTGTTTGCTCCATTTCTTCAAAGATCAACTGAAGCTAGGAGCTTAAACAAAGGGACTTCATGGTGGATCATCGTGGACTTGGAAGGATTCAAGCGAACCGGTTCAAACCCTACTAGATCCAAGGAGTCACAATCGGAGGTCTACAAAGGTTGTATTTGTTAGTTATATGTATGCCCTAGAGGCCATTACTGTACATTGGATGTATATTGTAGTGGATGCTGGGACATATATAGGGAGGACTTTCTTGCTCGACATGATAGTATGCTATCTGGTTGATCTTTACCTAAACGTGTACACTGATTGTCTCTCTGTTACATGTTGGTAAAGCCCTTAGTGTGTGTACTTGACTACCTGGACTATGATGCGGATCATACTAGTGGGGACATGGTAGTCCATAAGTACATCCTTCAAGGTCCCTAGTCGCGGGTATATCGAGACGGGGCATCGATATACCAGAGTAGACTAGCGTATACCTTCTCGACCCATACAGATGGGCGATGGATGATCCCATATCCATTGGTGTTTGACATCAGAGATGATATACGGGTGCTCAGTAGAGACTGGGTACACTGGACGGACTCGCCGAGAACTCCTAGATGGTATTATACCTTACGTCAGATGGCAGTTCTCTGGTGACACTGGTACAGAGTAGTCTGTTGACCCGAGATCGTCATAGAGTCTTGTGTGGTTCCCACTGTGCTTTGATTTCCACCTTACCACGTCCAAGAGGGCGTGCAAAACGGTGGTTTTTGGGTACAGTCCCGAGTCACATGGAGGCAATGAGCGATAGGAGGGGATTCGTCTCTCCCGATATAGGGGGTTGATGTTGCGCTGTGTTCGATTGGCTATAACCGGAAATCCCTGGCCAGGGTTGCTGAGATTTACTGGTAAGTGTTACCAGTAGTTTCTCGAACTGTTATAGACCTCATATCGACACGACTTATCGAGCTATTGAGGTCTGACGTTTACCACCCCTAGGCGAGATATGCGACATATCAGACGACGAGACCGGACTGTACGGTAAGTGTTACTGGTTGGATTCACAGGAGTGTGAGCGGGCTTGCTCGTCGATCTTCTGATCGCACAATACCCGGGTGGCCGTTACGTTTAGCAAACCGCTTGCGGCTTGTGGGTGTTTGATATGATCATCACCTGCTGCCGGCGTATTGACGAGTCTTTAGAGTCCTACACAGAGGTTCCTGGCTCAAGCGAAACGAAATAGGAGCGCATATGAGATATGTGCGTGACCGAGAATAATGCATGTATGTGATACCGTATTTCATTCTCGCGATGAATGTGTCGAATGGTTGTATGCGATATAACCTAGTTATCGAATCAAGGATTGATTCGATAAAACGATACATTGTATACTAGTCGGTTGTGTGCGACATGACCGGATCATTGAATCAAGTGTTGATTTAATGATTTAATGCATAATTATATATTTGATATATTACTTTGCATTAACTAGTATTGGTTCACTTTAAATGGATTTTCTCACTTGAAGTTCACAAGTTGTATATGTTAGTTATATGTATGCCCTAGAGGCCATTACTGTACATTGGATGTATATTGTAGTGGATGCTGGGACATATATAGGGAGGACTTTCTTGCTCGATATGATAGTACGCTATCTGGTTACTCTTTACCTTAACGTGTATATTGTTTGTCTCTCTGTTACATCTTGGTAAAGCCCTTAGGATGTGTGCTTGACTACCTGGACTGTGATGCAGATCATACTAGTGGGGATATGGTAGTCCATAAGTACATCCTTCAAAGTCCCTAGTCGTGGGTGTATCGAGACGGGGCATCGATATACCAGAGTAGACTAGCGTATACCTTCTCGACCCATACAGATGGGCGATGGATGATCCCATATCCATTGGTGTTTGACATCAGAGATGATATACGGGTGCTCAGTGGAGACTGGGTACACTGGACGGACTCGCCCAGAACTCCCAGATGGTATTATACCTTACGTCAGATGGCAGTTCTCTGGTGACACTGGTACAGAGTAGTCTGTTGACCCGAGATCGTTATAGAGTCTTGTGTGGTTCCCACTGTGCTTTGATTTCCATCTTACCACGTCCAAGAAGGCGTGCAAAACGGTGGTTTTTGGGTACAGTCCCGAATCACATGGAGGCAATGAGCGATAGGAGGGGATTCGTCTCTCCCGGTATAGGGAGTTGATGTTGCGCTGTGTTCGATTGGCTATAACCGGAAATCCCTGGCCATGGTTGCTGAGATATACTGGTAAGTGTTACCAGTAGTTTCTCGAACTGTTATAGACCTCATATCGACACGACTTATCGAGCTATTGGGGTCTGACGTTTACCACCCCTAGGCGAGATATGCAACATATCAGACGAACAGACCGGACTGTACGGTAGTGTTACTGGTTGGATTCACTAGAGTGTGAGCGGGCTTGCTCGTCGATCTTCTGATCGCTCAATACCCGGGTGGCCGTTACGTTTAGCAGACCGCTTGCGGCTTGTGGGTGTTTGATATGATCATCACCTGCTACCGGCGTATTGACGAGTCTTTAGAGTCCTACACAGAGGTTTCCTGGCTCAAGCGAAACGAAATAGGAGCGCATATGAGATATGTGCGGGACCGAGAATAATTCGTGTATATGATACCGTATTTTATTCTCGGGATGAATGTATCGATTGGTTGTATGCGATATAACCTAGTTATCGATTCAAGCGTTGATTCGATAAGCCGATACATTGATATTAGTCGGTTATATGCGATATGACCGGATCATTAAATCAAGTGTTGATTTAATGATTTAATGCATAATTATATATTTGATATATTACTTTGCATTAACTAGTAATGGTTCACTTTAAATGGATTTTCTCACTTGATTTGTGCACATTGTATATGTGATGTATTTTTTGTGCACTTGATTGTATCATGTTTGATGATACATGAATGCTAGGGTTTGTGTAAAGAGTTAAACCTTAGTTAAGTAAATGGTTAGGGTTATTATATATTTATTCATTCATTTATTGAATTGTTTATTTCATTTTGGCAAAAGGAAAATGGTGGCTAATTTTGTTCTTTGTTGAAGCTTCATGAAGCTTTGAATAAAGTCCACCATTTTTGTTTTATGCCTAACCTAACCATTCACCTAACTATAGTTTGCTCTCTACACATAACCATGGTTGGATTATGATAAGTTTTGATTTTCTTTTTTATTTGAAATTAACTTATCATAATATTCATCTTCTTCATCTTCTTCTTCTTCTTCTTCACTTAAAGAAAGCATGCCTCCATCAATGGCAACTTGATGAAATGAGTGAAAAATCCAATTCTAAAGTGAACCCACCTCCTATTTCTTCATCCTCTACCTCTTGCCAAGTAGTAGAGTGTGTTTTCTCACAAGTTTCATGAGTTGGTGAAGTGGGAGCTTGATCTTGTGATGCCTTGTGAGACCTCTTGAGAGTGTCTAGGAACCCTACAGTGGTATCAGAGCCTAGCTAGTGCCTTAGGCGAAGCGTAGACGCAGTTTGAAGTCCGATCGATCGAAATCCCTAACTCCAAATTGCTCCCTATCCTTTTTTGAAAATCGTGGATTTTTCAATATTAAAAATATGCAGAAAATTAAGCAGGGTTTTCTATGAATTACTGTGCAAAACGGAGCCTCTAATTCCTCTACTTGACCGCGGAACCGCGGCGTTGACCCCCCTTTAGCGGCGGTTCCGCGGCACATTTATGGTATTTGCGACGGTTCTTTGCACAGTAATTCATATCTCTGGTTTTTATATTTTCTGGGAATTTTTAATATTTATTCAAGAGTTGAATTTTCTGGGGTTGTTTTGGGGATTCGGTGTTTCGATCGGGGTATCAGATTTTGTCTATGTGGCTTTCCGGATAATTTTTAGAATATGTTAAAAAGTTCGACCGGATATAAATACCCACCTTTTCCCCTGTAGGGAAATTTCCAAGTGTTGGATTTTTCCGAGGTTTAAAGACGTTCTAAGTAGTGCAAGTAACGCGATGGTCCCTCTAGAAGACAACAAACCTTAACTCGATTATGTGACCGTCTTGAACTGCCCTTTGAACCTTAGGGTTTGGGGCAGTACGGCGTGCCACATGTGAGGCGTTGGCTTGACCCTTCTATGGCTGGACCGTTGGTACCGAGGCATGAACTGGATGTTTTAAAACTTGTTTCATGTGTTGATCTGTTTCGGGAAAACTTGGGTGTTCGTTTGTTCGATCGGAAAGTTTAACATTTTCTATTTATCTGGAATGGGATACAATAATTGGAATTCACAATTAGTTATGAGATAACTGAATGAATGTTATAAACATAGCACTTTAGTCTCACTTGATCGGTTGCCACGGAATTTTGATGTGATCAAAAGTCCGTCGCAATCACGTAGCGTACGCGGATACTCGCCGGGTAAACTTAATAGACAGCCTCACTCCATAGCCCCGACCAAGTGACTGTAGGAGAACCCCGTCGCCGAAAGCATCCGTTCGGGTGCTCGCGGTGGCGGTGTTCCGCCTTGGTGCACTTCGTCGACGGTATCAGGGGTGCGGCCGTCTACTGAAGTTTGCGACGAGCATTCGATCAGGATGACGGGAATCTTGTTGAATTGCCCGACTTGATATTGAAAAGTGTTTTCGATAATGAGACTAAAATGCGGGGTTTATAATTGTTAGGCATGTGATGTCTAAATATTTCATTTGATTAGGCATGCGATGTCTATGCAGATTGCGGATTCCAACTGTTGTAGTTTTACACTTTCTTTTCTGTGACCGTAAGTGTAATATGTGACATCGCCGGTTTCGTTGCTATATGTCAACGACAATTGGGATGCGCATATTTACTTACGTTGATGACATGTGATGTTATGTGTTGCTGGATATGTTATATTGGATCGTCGTGATTTAATAGCCGGGGGTTTTTATGTGAGATGAGTGTTTTTCATTTTCATTCATGTAAAAACTTATATGTAATATTCTTTTATTGGGGCACTTCCAGGTTGCGGAAGATGTCACCCTTTGTATATTATTTACTTTTCCGCACTAGGATAGACCCAAGGAGGGGAGCACAAGTAACCGGGTTCTGGGGTCCAGTGGGAGACCAACTCGAGGAGTCGAGTCCGGGTCTCCTAACTCTAGAATTGGCAGGGTTGCTTGCCGCTCTCGTAGGGGTCTAGGGGTGTGGGTTTGGCTATTCATCACGACCGTGGAATCCGTGTTTTATACTGGCTCGTATTGAAAACACGGACGTCCTAGTATATCCAATATTTCATATGATTCTTCTGCTGCGATATCTGTGATGTGATCATGTGATTTATTCTGTGATAGATACTGTATATAGTATATATGATATATTATATAGACGTTACTTATGTTTTACACCCGCGCTAGCCCTGCCCCGCTCTGCCGTTAGTTACCTAACCTAACGGTGCACGAGGGGACATCGAGGCGAATGCGGATGGCATAAGTGTATGTCGTATTTATCTGTGATGTTTAGGTATATAAATGATGGGACTTCATTAATGTGATTAATGAAATAAAAAGAAACCTAAGATGTTGTAGAATAGAATTTCAAAATAAAACAGGTAGCTACAGTTCTTGCTTTGCATAGCGGTATATGTGATATATCCTGCACCTTATTCGATGAGGAAAGGACCGAGATCCCTTCACCGGGAGTGACTCCTTTAGCAATAACTGGCAGATGCTACACACTCGGTTTGTCTTTTGATTGCTTTTAAGAGTTTTTGCTATGCACAGTGATATATATGATATATCCCGCACCTCATTCGACGAGGAAAGGACCGACGATCCCTTCACCGGGAGTGACTCCTTTAGCAAAACTAGAAAAGCCTCAAAAGCACTCCATTTTAAAATCATTTGATTCTGCAACGATATCAAGTTCATTACGCAATATGTTTTCAGAAAAACCTGTCGCAGCCCTCCGTCATTTCAGATAAATCATGTTTAGTATTCGTGCTGCGTTTGTTGACCTTGTCAAGGCGCAGTGTGCGGTAGCTAACCAGTATTTATCTGCTTATGCATATGATGCAGATTGGGTTAGGGTAGTCGTGCGGCCTTGTTGACCTTGTCAAGGGTCGTGCGGGTGGGTTTGATTCAATCAAGAAATGACGGGTTGAACTTGACTTGCGGTCTATGGTTTGTTGACCTTGTCAAGGTCATAGATCGTTCGGGGCAAAATATTATCGGGAATTTCAAGTGTTGAAATTTGCAATGAGATTGCATACCTTCTATGAGATAGTTGGATCCCGATACCCGCTGCGAGTAATTGTTACTCCTGGGAGAGTTTTATACATTACAATTAGCCGATCAAGTAGGTGTCTAGAAAGGTGTTAATGGGGTTACGCCTCTGGGAAAACGAGGTTTACATTAATTAGGTTCGTGCGAAAGCACGGGGGACCTCCCTCAAAGTACCGACACTGGCCTGGCTGAAAGATTGGCGAACTTGTAGTGTGTAATTAATCCCGGCTAGTCTTTCCTTTTAGGGTTTGTAGGAAGATTTGATAAAAAGCAGTGGGAGCCATCCTGATTAGATAAAATAATAACCAATCTATTCTTGAACGAGCGCACGCTGAGTGTTTTCTTCTCTCTCTCTCCAGGTAGCGACCATATCACGCCTTAATCAAGATAATAATACGGAATATTGACCGAACCCGCTTGTTATACTGAGCTGGGGAACGTTGGTCACGCTCCAACTTATAATTGTTATAAGACAGAGTAGGAAATTGGGGAATGCCAGATTTCCCGTGCCGCCCAAACGAAGAGAGTGCATGCTGATGCATCGTCTTCGGGTGTGTTCTTTATACAGAACTGTTTCTCTATTCTCTACATCTTGGGTATCTGATACCGGATCAGGATCCCAGATATGTAATCTGTTACATAGGGCTACAGATAGGTAGAGAACTGAGAACGGGTGATAAGTTTCATGAGGCAGAAAACGGGGCAAGAGTTGCAGCCAAGTCTGTTGGTCACTGTCACCCTGTATTCTAAATACATTGATTCTGAACGAATGTATTTAGATACCGAACCTGATATACAAAATCATATCTATCTCTTTATTAGTAAAGAAAAGATATAATTTTGTATTGATGGATAATGTTTTGAACATTTCCTATATCAAAAATTGATCGGTTCAGGCACGTTATCTAAAAGCATTAATGTTCTAAATCAAACTACAGTTCTTAGTATATAGAACACACACAAGAGGAAGAGTCCAGAAATGAACGAATCCTTCTTGAGGCATTGTAGACTAGGTCATATCAATGCGATCCGACTGGCTGAAGTTACATTTTAGATGCATATTTAAATCAGTTTGAATTTACATCTTGTGATACTTGCCAGTCATGTCACAGAGATAAGATGACCATAGCTCCGTTTACTGTTAACAGAGAAAGAGTTAGTGAACTCTTGGGATGATACATGTTGATGTATGTAAGGTCCCCTGTCTACACATGCCAAGACCGGTTCTTTGTACTTCATTACGTTCTCTGATGATCTCTCGAGATTCAGACATATGTTCCTGTTGAAACACAAGTCCGAACCTTTTGAGATATTCACAGAATATAAGTTAGAAGTAGAGAACCAAAATACGGGTATAAGTATTATGTCCTTTGATGTGATCAAGGAGGAGAATACTTGAGCACGGAATTCCTGGACTTTTCTAAAGGAGAATGAGATTCTCTCTCAGCATTACTCCTCCGAATACACCATAGCACGATGGTTTATCGGGGAGGAGCAATAGCACCCTATGTGATATGGTGTGCTCTATGATGAGTACTACTGAGTTACCTATTTCCTTTTGGGAGTTATGCACTTGAGAAGTTGCATACCAATTGAATTGGGTTCCAATCAAATCAGTTGCATACCGTTTCATATGTGATATGGAAAGGGAAGAGCCCATATCTTAAGTTGGTTAAGATTTGGGGTTGTCCGGGCTATGTCTAAAAGCAAAATCTGGACAAGCTCGAGGCAAGGTCTGTAATGTAGAACTGGAAAGGTTCCAGCTATACAAACTACAGCAGATGATTTGAAAGAACCAAAGGATTCAATAGTTACCAACGAACCTCAGCCTCTCCGCCGATCTAGTAAGGTTCCTCACCCGCCTGAGAGATACTTCGGTTACTCTATGACAGTGGGAGCGAGGATTGCATCATGAGATGATGACCCAACTAGTTTCGAACTGGCCATCAGGAGTGGGACTCTGTAAGAATGGCTGGATGCTTAGCGATCTGAGATGGAATCCATGTACACCAACAAAGTATGGACTTTGGTTGCTATATCTGAAGGGTTAAATCCCCATCAGGAGCAAGTATATCTTGAGAAGATTACTTGGTGTAGATGGAAAAGTTGAGACTTTCAAAGCTAGACTTGTTAAAGCTTTTCGTCATCGACCAGGCGTGGATAATGATGAAACCTTTTCAAGTAGCTATGCTTAAGTCCATCCAGATCCTACTTGCCACGGCTACATACCATGACTACGATATCTGGCGGTTGGGTGCCATGACTGCTTTTCTAAATGATGTTTTAGAAGAGTGCGTCTATAAGTACACAGCCAGAGGGCTTCATAGACAGTGGGAGCAGCGGAAACGTGTACAAGATGCTTTATAGGATAAAGCAGGCATCGCGGAGTTGGAACATCTGTTTTGATGGATTAGTCAAAGAGTTTGACATCATCAAAATGGTAGATGAACCTTGTATATACAAAAAGGTAGTAGGGAGTATGGTGATGATCCTCGTAGAGTACGTGGATGACATACTCTTGATAAGAAAGGAGTTCCCTATGCTACGCTCGGTCAATCTCCGCTTATCACAATGATTCTCCATATAGGATCAAAATGATGCCTCCTAAATCCTGGGTTTTGGATCTATGAGATAGATCTAATTGGATGTTAGGATACTCACTAGATGTAGTGAGGTGGTATCAATCGATCCTGAGGAGAATCACTGGAAGGGTTCCAGGGTGATAAAGATGACTGAATGTCAGTCACAGGCATTGTCTTTACCCTCAGGGAAGGGACGGTATGTTGGAAAAGTTCCAAGCTAGATACCATGGCATACTAGACGATTAAGGCGGGATACATCGCTACTTAAGATGCTACCAAAGAGGCTGTCTAGGTGTATATATTTGTTCATGAGATGAACTCAGTTCCTCCCATTGTGTGACAATGGAGTTGTGGCTTATGCCAAGGAACGTCCGTCCCATCAGTGATCCAGACATATTCTAAGGCAGTATTACCTGATCATGGAGATGGTTGATCTCCAGGGGATCGAGGTTAGGAGAGTAGACTCAGAGGACAACACAGCGGATCCACTCACAAAGGCCTGTTCCCAGAGAGAGATTTTTATGGGATGGTTGAGTATGAGATACTGCAACCACTGCTACAGATGGCCCTAGTGCAAGTGGGAGATTGTTAGTTATATGTATGCCCTAGAGGCCATTACTGTACATTGGATGTATATTGTAGTGGATGCTGGGACATATATAGGGAGGACTTTCTTGCTCGACATGATAGTACGCTATCTGGTTACTCTTTACCTTAACGTGTATACTGTTTGTCTCTCTGTTACATGTTGGTAAAGCCCTTAGGATGTGTGCTTGACTACCTGGACTGTGATGCAGATCATACTAGTGGGGATATGGTAGTCCATAAGTACATCCTTCAAAGTCCCTAGTCGTGGGTGTATCGAGACGGGGCATCGATATACCAGAGTAGACTAGCGTATACCTTCTCGACCCATACAGATGGGCGATGGATGATCCCATATCCATTGGTGTTTGACATCAGAGATGATATACGGGTGCTCAGTGGAGACTGGGTACACTGGACGGACTCGCCGAGAACTCCCAGATGGTATTATACCTTACGTCAGATGGCAGTTCTCTGGTGACACTGGTACAGAGTAGTCTGTTGACCCGAGATCGTCATAGAGTCTTGTGTGGTTCCCACTGTGCTTTGATTTCCATCTTACCACGTCCAAGAGGGCGTGCAAAATGGTGGTTTTTGGGTACAGTCCCGAATCACATGGAGGCAATGAGCGATAGGAGGGGATTCGTCTCTCCCGGTATAGGGAGTTGATGTTGCGCTGTGTTCGATTGGCTATAACCGGAAATCCCTGGCCAGGGTTGCTGAGATATACTGGTAAGTGTTACCAGTAGTTTCTCGAACTGTTATAGACCTCATATCGACACGACTTATCGAGCTATTGGGGTCTGACGTTTACCACCCCTAGGCGAGATATGCGACATATCAGACGAACAGACCGGACTGTACGGTAGTGTTACTGGTTGGATTCACTAGAGTGTGAGCGGGCTTGCTCGTCGATCTTCTGATCGCTCAATACCCGGGTGGCCGTTACGTTTAGCAGACCACTTGCGGCTTGTGGGTGTTTGATATGATCATCACCTGCTACCGGCGTATTGACGAGTCTTTAGAGTCCTACACAGAGGTTTCCTGGCTCAAGCGAAACGAAATAGGAGCGCATATGAGATATGTGCGGGACCGAGAATAATTCGTGTATATGATACCGTATTTTATTCTCGGGATGAATGTATCGATTGGTTGTATGCGATATAACCTAGTTATCGATTCAAGCGTTGATTCGATAAGCCGATACATTGATATTAGTCGGTTATATGCGATATGACCGGATCGTTAAATCAAGTGTTGATTTAATGATTTAATGCATAATTATATATTTGATATATTACTTTGCATTAACTAGTAATGGTTCACTTTAAATGGATTTTCTCACTTGATTTGTGCACATTGTATATGTGATGTATTTTTTGTGCACTTGATTGTATCATGTTTGATGATACATGAATGCTAGGGTTTGTGTAAAGAGTTAAACCTTAGTTAAGTAAATGGTTATGGTTATTATATATTTATTCATTCATTTATTGAATTGTTTATTTCATTTTGGCAAAAGGAAAATGGTGGCTAATTTTGTTCTTTGTTGAAGCTTCATGAAGCTTTGAATAAAGTCCACCATTTTTGTTTTATGCCTAACCTAACCATTCACCTAACTATAGTTTGCTCTCTACACATAACCATGGTTGGATTATGATAAGTTTTGATTTTCTTTTTTATTTGAAATTAACTTATCATAATATTCATCTTCTTCATCTTCTTCTTCTTCTTCTTCACTTAAAGAAAGCATGCCTCCATCAATGGCAACTTGATGAAATGAGTGAGAAATCCAATTCTAAAGTGAACCCACCTCCTATTTCTTCATCCTCTACCTCTTTCCAAGTAGTAGAGTGTGTTTTCTTCACAAGTTTCATGACTTGGTGAAGTAGGAGCTTGATCTTGTGATGCCTTGTGAGACCTCTTGAGAGTGCCTTGGAACCCTACAGTATATGTGATATACTTTTGTGCACTTGATTGTATCATGTTTGATGATACATGCTCACTAGGGTTTGTGTAAAGATTAAACCATGGTTGTGTAATGGTTAGGGTTTTCATTTTCTTATTCATTTATTTATTTATTTCATTTATTTTATTTTGGAAATGATAAAGAGAAAATGGTGGCTTTCTTTGTTCTTTGCTTGAAGCTTCTTGAAGCTTCAAAGCATCTTTGACTAAGTGACCATTTTGTCTTCATGCTTAACCCTAACTCTTTAACTAACCTTAGTTTATTCTCTACACTTGACCATGGTTGTATTATGATAAGTATTGATTTTCTTTTCTATTTTGAAAATAACTTATCATAATATTCATCTTCTTCTTCTTCTTCTTCACTTGAAGAAAACCTTGCTTCATCAATGGCTACTTGAGCAATTGAGTGAGAAATCCAATTCTAAAGTGAACCCACCTCCTATTTCTTCATCCTCTACCTCTTGCCAAGTAGTGTAGGGTGTTTTCTTCACAAGTTTCATGACTTGGTGAAGTGGGAGCTTGATCTAGTGATGCCTCGACGTAGATCATCTTTGGCACGAAGCCGACGACCTTGCCCGTCCATTTCTCCGATGAAGCCGACGCTAGAGCCCGGGTTTCCATTTGGACAGCGAAGAGACTTCATTGCGGAGCTATGGAGGTGGAGGACCGGATCTACAAAGGTTGTATTTCCGTTCTCTTAGTTAAATTGTTAACTAGTTGCATGTGTTCGCCTAAAATTCTAGTTAACGATCCGTATTAGGGTTTCTCGGCACCCGTAAAATTTGAAATTGGCATGGTTGATGCCTTGTGAGACCTCATTAGTATGCCTAGGAACCCTACAGTGGTATCAGAGCTACTAGGCATTGGATGTCGACCTATGGGGGGTTCTCACTGTGTGACAGTGTGGCGAAGCATAGGCTCTTACCCCCAGGGTGTCCCGAGACCGGAAGGTGTTCCGGCGGGTTGTAGTCCTCGCGTGGGGGCATGCGTAAAAAGTAGCCGCTGAGGGACCCGTTGGTGCCACGGCGACCCCATTAGATAGGGTTGCTGCCTGACCTACAGTGGTATCAGAGCCTAGCTAGAGCCTTAGGCGATGCGTAGACGAAGTTTGAAACCCGAACGAACCCGAAACCCTAACACAAACATGCTCTCTGGACTTTTTCCAAAATCTGGAGTTTTTCGATATTAAAAATATGCAGAAAAATCAGCAGGAATATCTAAGAGTTACTGTGAATTTCGACAGCCCAATTCCACAAAGTCGCCGCGGTTCCGCGGCACGAGCATGGCTCGTGCGGCGGTTCCGCGGCCGTACGGCCTCATTACATAATGTATTTTGCACAGTAATTCTTAGTTTCAAGTGCTGGTTTACCTGGGAATTTTTAATATTTTTTCAAGAGTTGAATTTTCTGGGTTGTTTTGGGGATTCGAATGTTCGATCGGATTATCAAATTTTGTCTGTGTGGCTTTCCGGATAATTTTTGAATATGTTAAAAAGTTCGACCGGATATAAATACCCAACTTTTCCCCTGCCGGAAAATTTCCAAGTGTTGGATTTTTCTGAGGTTTAAAGACGTTCTAAGTAGTGCAAGTAACGCGATGGTCCCTCTAGAAGACAACAAACCTTAACTCGATTATGTGACCGTCTTGAACTGCCCTTTGAACCTTCGGGTTTGGGGCAGTACGGCGTGCCACATGTGAGGCGTTGGCTTGACCCTTCTACGGCTGGACTGTTGGTACTGAGGCATGAAGTGAATGTCTTTGAACTTATTTCATGAGTTGATCTATATCGGGAAAACTTGGGTGTTAGAATGTTCGATCGGAAAGTTTAACATTTTCTATTTATCTGGAATGGGATACAATAATTGGAATTCACAAGTAGTTATGAGATAACTGAATGAATGTTATAAACATAGCACTTTAGTCTCACTTGATCGGTTGCCACGGAATTTTGATGCGATCAAAAGTCCGTCGCAATCACGTAGCGTACGCGGATACTCGCCGGGTAAACTTAATAGACAGCCTCACTCCATAGCCCCGACCAAGTGACTGTAGGAGAACCCCGTCGCCGAAAGCATCCGTTCGGGTGCTTGCGGCAGCGGTGTTCCGCCTTGGTGCACTTCGTCGGAGGCATCGGGGGTGCAGCCGTCTATTGAAGTTTGCGATGAGTATTCGATCAGAATGTCGGGAATCCTGTTGAATTGCCCGACTTGATATTGAAAAGTGTTTTCGATAATGAGACTAAAATACGAGGTTTATAATTGTTAGGCATGCGATGTCTAAGGAATTCATTTGATTAGGCATGCGATGTCTATGCAGGTTGGGGATTCCAACTGTTGTAGTTTTACACTTTCTTTTCTGTGACCGTAAGTGTAATATGTGATATCGCCGGTTTCGTTGCTATATGTCAACGACAATTGGGATGCGCATATTTACTTACGTTGATGACATGTGATGTTATGTGTTGCTGGATATGTTATATTGGATCGTCGTGTTTGAATAGCCAGGGGGTTTTTATGTGAGATGAGTGTTTTTCATTTTCATTCATGTAAAAACTTGTATGTAATATTCTTTTATTGGGGCACTTCCAGGTTGCGGAAGATGTCACCGTTTGTATATTATTTACTTTTCCGCACTAGGATAGACCCAAGGAGGGGAGCACAAGTAACCGGGTTCTGGAGTCCAGTAGGAGACCAACTCGAGGAGTCGAGTCCGGGTCTCCTAACTCTAGAATTGGTAGGGTTGCTTGCCGCTCTCCTAGGGGTCTAGGGGTGTGGGTTTGGCTATTCATCACGACCGTGGAATCCGTGTTTTATACTGGCTCGTATTGAAAACACGGACGTCCTAGTATATCCAATATTTCATATGTTTCTTCTGCTGCGATATCTGTGATGTGATCATGTGATGTTCTATGATAGATACAGTATATAGTATATATGATATATTATATAGACGTTACTTATGTTTTACACCCGCGCTTGCCCTGCCCCGCTCTGCCGTTAGTCACCTAACCTAACGGTGCATGAGGGGACATCGAGGCGAATGCGGATGGCATAAGTGTACGTCGTATTTATCTGTGATGTTTAGGTACTTAAATGATGGGACTTCATTAATGTGATTAATGAAATAAAAGAAACCTAAAGATGTTGTAGAATCGAATTTCAAAATAAAACAGGTAGCTACAGTTCTTGCTTTGCACAGCGGTATATGTGATATATCCTGCACCTTATTCGATGAGGAAAGGATCGAGATCCCTTTACCGGGAGTGACTCCTTTAGCAATAACTGGCTGATGCTACACACTCGGTTTGTCTTTTGATTGCTTTTAAGAGTTCTGCTTTGCATAGTGATATATATGATATATCCCGCACCTTATTCGATGAGGAAAGGACCGACGATCCCTTCACCGGGAGTGACTCCTTTAGCAAAACTAGAAAAGCCTCAAAAACACTCCATTTTAAAATCATTTGATTCTACAACAATATCAAGTTCATTACGCAATAGGTTTTCAGAAAAACCTGTCGTAGCCCTCCGTCATTTCAGATAAGTCCTATTTAGTTTTCGTGCTACGTTTGTTGACCTCCGTCAAGGCGTAGTGTGCGGTAGCTAACTAGTATTTATCTGCTTATGCATATGATGCAGATTGGATTAGGGTAGTCGTGCGGCCTTGTTGACCTCCATCAAGGGTCGTGCGGGTGGATTTAATTCGATCAAGAAATGACGGGTTGAACTTGACTAGTAGCCTATGGTTTGTTGACCTCCGTCAAAGTCATAGGGTGCTAGGGGCAAAATATTATCGGGAATTTCAAGTGTTGAAATTTGCAATGAGATTGCATACCTTCTATGAGATAGTTGGATCCTGATACCCGCTGGGAGTAAGAGTTACTCCTGGGAGAGTTTTATACATTACAATTAGCCGATCAAGTAGGTGTCTAGAAAGGTGTCAACGAGATTACGCCTCTGGGAAAACGAGGTTTACATTAATTAGGTCCGTGGGAAAGCACGGGGAACCTCCCTCAAAGTACCGACACTGGCCTGGCTGAAAGATTGGCGAACTTGTAGTGTGTAATTAATCCCGGCTAGTCTTTCCTTTTAGGGTTTGAAGGAAGATTTGATAAAAAGCAGTGGGAGCCATCCTGATTAGATAAAATAAAAACCAATCTATTCTTGTAAAAGCGCACGCTGAGTGTTTTCTTCTCTCTCTCTCCAGGTAGCGACCATATCACGCCTTAATCAAGATAATAATACGGATATTGACCAAACCCGCTTGTTATACTGAGCTGGGGAACGTTGGTCCCGCTCCAACTTATAATTGTTATAAGACAGAGCAGGAAATTGGGGAATACCAGATTTCCCGTGCCGCCCAAACGAAGAAAGTGCATATGATGCATCTCCTTCGGGTGTGTTCATTACAGAGAACTGTTTCTCAGTATCCTTTACGTCCTGGGTATGTGATACCAGATCAGGATTCCAGATATGTAATCTGTTGCATAGGGCTACAGAAAGGTAAAGAACTGAGAATGGGTGATAAGTTTCATGAGACAGAAAACGGGGCAAGTGTTGCAGCCAAGTCTGTTGGTCACTGTCACCCTGTATTACGAATACATTGATTCTGAATGAATGTTATTAGATACCGAACCTGATATTCAAAATCATATCAGTCTCTTTATCAGTAAAGAAATGATAAAATTTTGTATTGTTGGATAATGTTTTGAATATTTCCTATATCAAAAGTTGATCGGTTCAGGCACGTTATCTAAAAGCATTGACGTTCTAAATCAAACTACAGTTCTTAGTATACGGAACACACACAAGAGGAAAAGTTCAGAAATGAACGGATCCTTCTTGAGGCATTATAGACTGGGTCATATCAATGCGACCCGACTACCTGAAGTTACATAAAGATGCATATTTAAATCAGTTTGAATTTACATCTTGTGAAACTTGCCAGTCATGTCACAGAGATAAGATGACCATAGCTCCGTTTACTGGAAACAGAGAAAGAGTTAGTGAACTCTTGGGATGATACATGTTGATGTATGTAGGTCCCCTGTCTACACATGCCAAGACCGGTTCTTTGTACTTCATTACATTCTCTGATGATCTCTTTAGATTCAGACATATGAACCTGTTGAAACACAAGTCCGAACCTTTTGAGATATTCACAGAATATAAGTTAGAAGTAGGGTACCAACACGGGTATAAGTATTATGTCCTTTGATGAGATCGAGGAGCAGAATACTTGAGCACGGAAATCCTGGATTATTCTAAAGGAGAATGAGATTCTCTCTCAGCATTACTCCTCCGAATACACCATAGCACGCTGGTATATCGGGGCGGAGCAATTACACCCTATATGAGAAGGTGTGCTCTATGATGAGTACTACTGAGTTACCTATTTCTTTTTTGGGAGTTATGCACTTGAGAAGCTGCATACCTATTGAATAGGGTTCAAATCAAATCAGTTGCCTACCACTTCATATTTGATATGATAAGGGAAGAGCCTATCTCTTAAGTTAGTTAAGATTTGGGGTTGTCCAGCCTATGTCTGAAAAGCAAAATCCGGACAAGCTCGAGGCAAGGTCAGTTATGTAGAACTGGAAAGGTTCCAGCTATACAAACTACAGCAGATAATTTGGTAGAACCAAAGGATTCAATAGCAACCAACGAACCTCAGCCTTTCCGCCGATCTGGTAGGGTTCCTCACCTACCTGAGAGATATTTCTGTTTCTCTATGACAGTGGGAGCGAGGATTGCATCATGAGATGATGACCCTACTAGTTTCGAACTGGCCATCAGGAGTGGGACTCTGTAAGAATGGCTGGATGCTTAGCGATCTGAGATGGAATCCTTATACACCAACAAAGTATGGACTTTGGTTGCTATATCTGAAGGGTTAAATCCCCATCAGGAGCAAGTATATCTTGAGAAGATTACTTGGTGTAGATGGAAAAGTTGAGACTTTCAAAGCTAGACTTGTTAAATCCTTTCGTCATCGACCAGGTGTGGATAATGATGAAACCTTTTCAAGTAGCTTTGCTTAACTCCATCCAGATCCTACTTGCCACGGCTACATACCATGACTACGATATCTGGCGGTTGCGTGCCATGACTGCTTTTCTAAATGATGTTTTAGAAGAGAACGTCTATAAGTACACAGCCAGAGGGCTTCGTAGACAGTGGGAGCAGCGGAAACGTGTACAAGATGCTTTATAGGATAAAGCAGGTATCGCGGAGTTGGAACATCTGTTTTGATGTCTTAGTCAAAGAGTTTGACATCATCAAAATGGTAGATGAACCTTGTATAAACAAAAAGGTAGTAGGGAGTATGGTGATGATCCTCGTAGAGTACGTGGATGACATACTCTTGATAAGAAAGGAGTTTCCTATGCTATGCTCGGTCAATCTCCGCATATCACAATGATTCTCCATATAGGATCAAAGTGATACCCCCTAAATCCTGGATTTTGGATCTATGAGATAGATCTAATTGGATGTTAGGATTCTCATTAGTTGTAGTGAGATGGTATCAACCGATCCCGGGGAGAATCACTGGAAGGGTTCCAGGGTGATAAGGACGACTGAGAGTCAGTCACAGGCATTGTCATTACCCTCAGTAAAGGGACGGTATGTTGGAAGAGTTCCAAGCTAGATACCGTGGCATACTAGACGATAAAGGCTAGATACATCGCTACTAAAGATGCTACCAAAGAGGCAGTCTGGATGTATATTAGTTCATGAGATGAACTTAGTTCCTCCCATTGTGTGACAATGGTGTTGTGGCTTATGCCAAGGTACGTCCGTCCCATCAGTGATCCAGACATATTCTAAGGCAGCATCACCTGATCATAGAGATGGTTGATCTCCAGGGTGATCGAGGTTAGGAGAGTAGACTCAGAGGACAACACGGCGGATCCACTCACAAAGGCCTTTTCCCAGAGAGAGACTTTTATGGAATGGTTGAGTATGAGATACTACAACCACTGCTATCGGATGGCCCTAGTGCAAGTGGGAGATTGTTAGTTATATGTATGCCCTAGAGGCCATTACTGTACATTGGATGTATATTGTAGTGGATGCTGGGACATATATAGGGAGGACTTTCTTGCTCGACATGATAGTATGCTATCTGGTTGATCTTTACCTAAACGTGTACACTGATTGTCTCTCTGTTACATGTTGGTAAAGCCCTTAGTGTGTGTACTTGACTACCTGGACTATGATGCGGATCATACTAGTGGGGACATGGTAGTCCATAAGTACATCCTTCAAGGTCCCTAGTCGTGGGTATATCGAGACGGGGCATCGATATACCAGAGTAGACTAGCGTATACCTTCTCGACCCATACAGATGGGCGATGGATGATCCCATATCCATTGGTGTTTGACATCAGAGATGATATACGGGTGCTCAGTAGAGACTGGGTACACTGGACGGACTCGCCGAGAACTCCCAGATGGTATTATACCTTACGTCAGATGGCAGTTCACTGGTGACACTGGTACAGAGTAGTCTGTTGACCCGAGATCGTCATAGAGTCTTGTGTGGTTCCCACTGTGCTTTGATTTCCACCTTACCACATCCAAGAGGGCATGCAAAACGGTGGTTTTTGGGTACAGTCCCGAGTCACATGGAGGCAATGAGCGATAGGAGGGGATTCGTCTCTCCCGGTATAGGGGGTTGATGTTGCGCTGTGTTCGATTAGCTATAACCGGAAATCCCTGGCCAGGGTTGCTGAGATTTACTGGTAAGTGTTACCAGTAGTTTCTCGAACTGTTATAGACCTCATATCGACACGACTTATCGAGCTATTAGGGTCTGACGTTTACCACCCCTAGGCGAGATATGCGACATATCAGACGACGAGACCGGACTGTACGGTAAGTGTTACTGGTTGGATTCACAGGAGTGTGAGCGGGCTTGCTCGTCGATCTTCAGATCGCTCAATACCCAGGTGGCCGTTACGTTTAGCAGACCGCTTGCGGCTTGTGGGTGTTTGATATGATCATCACCTGCTGCCGGCGTATTGACGAGTCTTTAGAGTCCTACACAGAGGTTTCCTGGCTCAAGCGAAATGAAATAGGAGCGCATATGAGATATGTGCGGGACCGAGAATAATGCGTGTATGTGATACCGTATTTCATTCTCGCGATGAATGTGTCGAATGGTTGTATGCGATATAACCTAGTTATCGAATCAAGGATTGATTCGATAAAACGATACATTGTATACTAGTCGGTTGTGTGCGACATGACCGGATCATTGAATCAAGTGTTGATTTAATGATTTAATGCATAATTATATATTTGATATATTACTTTGCATTAACTAGTATTGGTTCACTTTAAATGGATTTTCTCACTTGAAGTTCACAAGTTGTATATGTGATATACTTTTGTGCACTTGATTGTATCATGTTTGATGATACATGCTCACTAGGGTTTGTGTAAAGATTAAACCATGGTTGTGTAATGGTTAGGGTTTTCATTTTCTTATTCATTTATTTATTTATTTCATTTATTTTATTTTGGAAATGATAAATAGAAAATGGTGGCTTTCTTTGTTCTTTGCTTGAAGCTTCTTGAAGCTTCAAAGCATCTTTGACTAAGTGACCATTTTGTCTTCATGCTTAACCCTAACCCTTTAACTAACCTTAGTTTATTCTCTACACTTGACCATGGTTGTATTATGATAAGTATTGATTTTCTTTTCTATTTTGAAAATAACTTATCATAATATTCATCTTCTTCTTCTTCTTCTTCACTTGAAGAAAACCTTGCTTCATCAATGGCAACTTGAGCAATTGAGTGAGAAATCCAATTCTAAAGTGAACCCACCTCCTATTTCTTCATCCTCTACCTCTTGCCAAGTAGTATAGGGTGTTTTCTTCACAAGTTTCATGACTTGGTGAAGTGGGAGCTTGATCTAGTGATGCCTCGACGTAGATCATCTTCGGCACGAAACCGACGACCTTGCCCGCCCATTTCTCCGATGAAGCCGACGCTAGAGCCCGGGTTTCCATCTGGACAGCGAAGAGACTTCATTGCGGAGCTATGGAGGTGGAGGACCGGATCTACAAAGGTTGTATTTTCGTTCTCTTAGTTAAATTGTTAACTAGTTGCATGTGTTCGCCTAAAATTCTAGTTAACGATCCGTATTAGGGTTTCTCGGCACCCGTAAAATTTGAAATTGGCATGGTTGATGCCTTGTGAGACCTCATTAGTGTGCCTAGGAACCCTACAGTATTACTTACCTCTTAGTGTTAGACACTTGTTTGTATGAGATACTAGATGTTGTTACTCTATTTTTCTAGTTCGATTCATGGTTGGAATTGTTTAGTGTAGGGTTCCTAGGCACACTCAAGAGGTTCCACAAGGCATCGACCTTGCCAAATTCAAAAATTTATATGCCGAGAAACCCTAATTAAGATCGTTAACTACAGGATAGGCGAAACAAAATGCAAGCAAACTACTTTGCTACAAAGTGAAAGGGACTACAACCTTTGTAGATCCGGTCCTCCACTTCCATAGCTCCGTGTTGACGTCCCTCCGCTGCGATCATCGGAATCCCAGACTCTAGCGTCGGTTTCATCGGAGAAATGGGCGGGCTAGGTCGTTGACTTCGATGCCGAAGATGATCTACGTCGAGGCGACTCTAACTCAAGCTCCATCTTCACTAGGTCATGAACCTTGTGAAGAAAACACCCTATACAACATGGCAAGTGGTAGAGGATGAAGAAATAGGAAGTGGGTTCACTTTGGATTTGAATTTCTCACTTGGATTCATCACTTGGAATTTTCTAGCAATGGTTTCTTCTCTTCATGATGAAGAAGAAGAAGAAAGAAAAGAATGAATGAAATATCTAATTAGAAAATTCAAGTGATGCTTATCATTTAGCAACCATGGGTGAGTGTAACTAATGTAGAGAATAAACTAGGGTTTAGGTAAATGGTTAGGTTAAGGATAAAACAAAATGGTAGACTTTTTCAAAGATGCATGAAGCATCATGAAGCTTCTTGCATAAAACAAAGAAAGCTACTACCATTTTATTTTTTCCAAAAATGAATAAAGAAAATAAATAAAACCTAACCATTAACCTAAACATGGTTTAAAGCATACACACACCCAAGTTTGCATATATCATCAAACATGATACAAACTAGTGCACAAACATATATCATATATACAATGTGCACAATCAAGTGAGATAATCAATCTTAAGTGAACAATACTAGTCAATGTAAAGTAATATATCTAATATATAATTATACATTAAATCATTAAATCAATCACTTGATTTAATGATCCGGTCATATCGCATATAACCGACTAATATCAAGTGTATCAATGTATCGAATCAACACTTGATTCGGTAACCCGGCTATATCTCATATAACCGTCCAATGATACAAATCGCGAGAATAGAATACAATATCACATACTGGTATTATTCTCGGTCCCGCACATATCTCATATGCGCTCCTATCTCGTTTCGCTTGAGCCAGGAAACCTCTGTGTTGGACTCTAAACACTCGTCAATACGCCGGCAGTAGGTGATGATCATATCAAACACCCACAAGCCGCAAGCGGTCTGCTAAACGTAACGGCCACCCGGGTATTGAGCGATCAGAAGATCAATGAGCAAGCTCGCTCACACTCCTGTGAATCCAACGAGTAACACTTACCGTACAGTCCGGTCTCGTCGTCTGATATGTCGCATATCTCGCCTAGGGGTGGTAAACGTCAGACCCCAGTAGCTCGATAAGTCGTGTCGATATGAGGACTATAACAGTTCGAGATACTACTGATAACACTTACCAGTAAATCTCAGCAACCCTGGCCAGGGATTTCTGGTTATAGCCAATCGAACACAGCACAACATCAACTCCCTATACCGGGAGAGACGAATCCCCTCCTATCGCTCATTGCCTCCATGTGATTCGGGTCTGTACCCAAAAACCACCGTTTTGCACGCCCACTTGGACGTGGTAAGGTGGAAATCAAAGCACAGTGGGAATCACACAAGACTCTATGACGATCTCGGGTCTACAGACTAACCTGTACCAGTGTCACCAGAGAACCGCCATCTGACGTAAGGTATAATACCATCTGGGAGTTCTCGGCGAGTCCGTCCAGTGTACCCAGTCTCCATTGAGCACCCGTATATCATCTCTGATGTCAAACACCAATGGATATGGGATCTGTTGCGCCACGGCAGCACCCCGGCCGTCTACTCGAGGCCAAAATGCGGAATCAAAATTTTCTTAACTTTAAACCGGCGCTACCGCGGACAATAAACCCGGATCGTAACCATTAACCTGTACTAGCAAACTAGAGATGGGGTGAGAGATATACCGAGTGATCCGAGTCCTCCGGTCTTCTCGCCGTCGTCCCGATCTCCCGCGGAATGTTCGGTCTCCACCTCGTCACTGGAAGGGCACCACGTTGCCGGCTTCTTTTACGGGCTCCCACCTCTATATCGAGGCAACTCGGGCGCGAGTTGGCTAGCCGACGCGTCCAAGATTTGCTGTAGACTAGTGTAGAGTCTATGTCTCATTGGGGTTTTGTTGCCATGGAGGATGAAGGAATCAATATGAACTTTGGAGAGGTGAGAAGGATTTTTGTGAGCAAGCCAAAAAATTGAGATCATGAAATTTCCCTCATACCAAATGAAACCTCTCCCTCTCCTTTGCCATGGAGTGGCCGGCCCCCCCTTTGGAAATATGGTGGAGGAATCAACTATGCAAGAAGGGAGGTGATGGTAGGAGATAGAAATGGTGACCATATCAAAAGCAAGCCTCACATCAACTCTCATCACATTTCTAATCTCATCTTATCATAATAAAAGCAAAGGATGAGATGGAAAAAGCATCTCATGATGAAGCCACAAAAGCAAGAAACCCCTCCACAAAATGTTATTTGCACACTTGCAAATAACCCCCTCCATCGGAAAAGTCCGGCCGGGAAGGAACAAAGAAAAACCGGCCGGAACGGAATGCAAACTGGAAACTCCAGAAAACTGGTCCCGTAATAAATTACAGGAAAACCCCGCTACTGCATATACATGCCCGCATTTGTATTCCCACTGAACACAAATGCAAAGAGACAAAATCTACACTCTCTAATACTAGGATCCGGCTTAAACCAAAGCAGGCTAGTAAAAACCGTCCGATCACGATCCGTGCAATACCGCACGTATCTGATCGAACCCTGCCATATCTCCATACGGCCTCTACAGCGTTTCGCCCGAAACTTGAGTAACTATGTGTGGTGGACTCTAAAGACTCGTCAATACTATGGCTGTGGATTTAACCACTAGCACGTCAAAGGTATTAGCCATACGTGACGGGCTACCAGCTATTGACCAAAAGGGACGTCGATGAGCGAACTCATCCTGACACCCTACTGAGCCTGTCAGTGACAATATCCATACAGTCTGGTCCGTTCGTCTATGAGTATGGCATGGCGGGCCTAGGGGGTTGGTAAAAGTCAGACCCCCAAAAGCGGTACAAGTCGTGTCGGAGTGTAGCCCAGAACACCCTGAGATACTACTGGAATACCTACCAGTAAATCTCCTGCCTCGGCCGAGGGCTTTGTGTAATGGCTCTCCTAGACACAGCGCGACCTCACCCCCAATACCGGGAGAGACGAACCCCTGCAGATCCGCTCACTGCCTCCATGTGGCTCGGAACTATACCCAACTAAAACTTGTTTGCACGACTCCTTTGAGCCGTGGTAGGGTAGTAATCAAAGTACAATGGGAACTCACACGAGACATATGACGATCTCAGGTCGATGAACTAACCTGTACACATGTCACCAGGGAACTGCTATCTGACGTCAGGTATAAGACCAACTAGCAGGTTCCCGGCGAGTCCTGTCCGGTGTACTCATAACCCAATGAGCACCTGTATACATCTCAGGTGAACCAACTGACACCAGTGGCTTGTGAGACCGGCCACCGCCCCTCGTTGGGGTCTCGACTGTATACACTAGTCTACTCCGGAGAATTGATGCCCTGTCTCGAAACTCCCACGACTAGGGACCTTTTAAGGATGTGCTTATAGACTACCAGCTCCCACGTATATGATCGCCCTCATACTGCTGGCAGTCAAGCAAGAATCCTAGGGGCTCTATCAACGTGTAATAGCGACTTGTCAGGTCACCTAAAGCAGTACACGATGATAAAGATAAACCAGATAGCATACTATCATCTCGAGTAAGACTGTCCTACCGGGATAGGTCCTCCCTCAATCATTGCAATCACGCACCTGTGATCCAATAATTGACTCTGAGGGCACTATCTCCAACAGGATCATCCATCGCCCATCTGTATGGGTCGAGAAGGTATACGCTAGTCTACTCTGGTATATCGATGCCCCGTCTCGATACACCCATGACTAGGGACCTTGAAGGATGTACTTATAGAGTACCATGTCCCCACTAGTATGATCCGCATCATAGTCCAGGTAGTCAAGTACACATCCTAAGGGCTTTACCAACATGTAACAGAGAGACAATCAGTGTACACGTTAAGGTAAAGAGCAACCAGATAGCATACTGTCATGTCGAGCAAGAAAGTCCTCCCTATATATGTCCAAGCATCCACTACAATATACATCCTATGTATAGTAATGGCCTCTAGGGCATACATATAACTAACAACTCCCACTTGCACTAAGGCCATCTGTAGCAGTGGTTGCAGTATCTAATACTCAACCATCCCATAAAAGTCTCTCTCTGGGAAAAGGCCTTTGTGAGTGGATCCGCCGTGTTGTCCTCTGAGTCTACTCTCCTAACCTCGATGTCCATGGAGATCAGCCATCTCCATGATCAGGTGATACTGCCTTAGAATATGTCTGGATCACTGATGGGACGGGCGTTCCTTGGCATAAACCACAACTCCATTGTCTCACAATGGTAGGAACGAAGTTCATCTCATGAACAAATATACACCCAGACTTCCTCTTTGGTAGTATCTTTGGTAGCGATGTATCCAGCCTTTATCGTCCAGTATGCCACGGTATCTAGCTTGGAACCCTTCCAGCACACTGTCCCTCCACTGAGGGTAAAGACAATGCCTGCGACTGACATTCAGTCGTCCTTATCACCCTGGAACCTTTCCAGTGATTCTCCCCAGGATGGATTGATACCATCTCACTACAACTAGTGAGTATCCTAACATCCAATTTGATCTATCTCATAGATCCAAAACCCAGAATTTATGAGGTATCACTTTGATCTTATATGGAGAATCCTTGTGATAAGCGGAGATTAACCGAGCGTAGCATAGGAAACTCCTTCCCTATCAAGAGTATGTCATCCACGTACTCTACGAGGATCATCACCATACTCCCTACTACCATTTTGTATATACAAGGTTCATCTACCATTTTGATGAAGTCAAACTCTTTTACTACCACATCAAAACAGATGTTCCAACTCCGCGATGCCTGCTTTATCCTATAAAGCAACTTCTGCACGTTTCCGCTGCTCCCACTGTCTACGAAGCCCTCTGGCTGTGTGCTTATATACGCCCTCTTCTAAAACATCATTTAGAAAAGCTGTTATGACACCCAACCACCAGATATCGTAGTCATAGTATGTAGCCGTGGCAAGTAGGATCTGGATGGACTTAAGCATAGGCCCCAGAAAAAGGTTTCATTATTATCCACGCCTGGTCAATGATGCAAACCTTTAACAAGTCTAGCTTTGAAAGTCTCAACTTTTCCAAGTACACCAAGTAATCTTCTCAAGATATACTTGCTCCTGATGGGGATTTAACCCTTCAGATAAAGCAACCAAAGTCCATACTTTGTTGGTGTATAAGGATTCCATCTCAGATCACTAAGAATTCAGTCATTCTTACAGAGTCCCTACTCTCGATGGCCTGCTCGAAACTAGTTGGGTCATCATCTCATGATGCAATCCTCGCTCCCACTGTCATAGAGAAACCTAAGTATCTCTCAGGTGGGTGAGGAACCCTACTAGATCGGCGGAGAGGCTGAGGTTCGTTGGTAACTATTGAATCCTTTGGTTCTATCAAATCATCTGCTGTAGTTTGTATAGCTGGAACCTTTCCAGTTCTACATTACAGACCTTGCCTCGAGCTTGTCCGGATTATGCTTTTAGACATAGCCCGGACAACCCCAAATCTTAACCAACTTAAGATATGGGCTCTTCCCTTTCCATATCACATATGAAGTGGTAGGCATCTGATTTGATCGAAACCCTATTCAATAGGTATGCAGCTTCTCAAGTGCATAACTCCCAAAAGAAAATAGGAAACTCAGTAGTACTCATCATAGAGCACACCATATCACATAGGGTGCTATTGCTCCGCCCCGATATACCATCGTGCTATGGTGTATACGGAGGAGTAATGCTGAGAGAGAATCTTATTCTTAGAATAGTCCAGGAATCCCGTGCTCAAGTATTCTCCTCCCTGATCACATCAAAGGACATAATACTTATACCCGTATTTTGGTTCTCTACTTCTAACTTATATTCTGTGAATATCTCAAAAGTTTCGGACTTGTGTTTCAACAGGAACATATGTCTGAATCTTGAGAGATTATCAGAGAATGTAATGAAGTACAAAGAACCGGTCCTGGCATGTGTAGACAGGGGACCTTACATACATCATCATGTATCAGTCCCAAGAGTTTACTAACTCTTTCTCTGTTTCCAATAAACAGAGCTGTGGTCATCTTATCTCTGTGACATGACTAGCAAGTTTCATAAAATGTAAATTCAAACTTATTTAAATATGCATCTATATGTAACTTCAGCTAGTCTGGTCGTATTGATATGACCTAGTCTACAATACCTCAAGAAGGATTTGTTCATTTCTGAACTCTTCCTCTTGTGTGTGTTCTGTATACTAAGAACTGTAGTTTGATTTAGAATGTCAGTGCTTTTAGATAACGTGCCTGAACCGATCAACTTTTGATATAGGAAATGTTCAAAACATTATCCAACAATACAAAATTATATCATTTCTTTACTAATAAAGAGACTGATATGATTTTGTATATCAGGTTCGGTATCTAATAACATTTGTTCAGAATCAATGTATTCTGGTAATACAGGGTGACAGTGACCAACAGACTTGGCTGCAACACTTGCACCGTTTTCTGCCTCATGAAACTTATCACCCGTTCTCAGTTCTCTACCTTTCTGTAGCCCAAGTAATATTTTACATATGTGGGATCCTGATCCGGTATCATATACCCAGGACGCAAAGGACATTGAGAAACAGTTCTCTGTAATGAACACACCCGAAGATGATGCATCGGTATGCACTTTCTTCGTTTGGGCGGCACGGGAATTCTGGTAATCCCTAATTTCCTGCTCTGTCTTATAACAATTATAAGTTGGAGCGGGACCAACGTTCCCCAGCTCAGTATAACAAGCGGGTTCGGTCAATATATCCGATTTATTATCTTGATTAAGGCGTGACATGGTCGCTATCTGGAGAGAGAGAGAAGAAAACACTCTGCGTGTGCTCTTGCAAGATCAGATTGGTTATTATTTTATCTAATCAGGATGGCTCCTACTGTTTTTATCAAATCTTTCGTCAAACCCTAAAAGGAAAGACTAGCCGGGATTAATTACACGCTACAAGTTCGCTAATCTTTCAGCCAGGCCAGTGTCGGTACTTTGAGGGAGGTCCCCCGTGCTTTCGCACGAACCTAATTAATGTAAACCTCGTTTTCCCAGAGGCGTAACCCCGTTGACACCTTTCTAGACACCTACTTGATCGGCTAATTGTAATGTGTAAAACTCTCCCAGGAGTAACACTTACTCGCAGCAGGTATCGGGATCCAACTATCTCATAGAAGGTATGCAATCTCATTGCAAATTTCAACACTTGAAATTCCCGATAATATTTTGCCCCAAACGACCTATGACCTTGACAAGGTCAACAAACCATAGACCGTAAGTCAAGTTCAACCCGTCATTTCTTGATTGAATTAAACCCACCCGCACGACCCTTGACAAGGTTAACAAGGCGGTACGACTACCCTAACCCAATCTGCATCATATGCATAAACAGATAAATACTGGTCAGCTACCGCACACTGCGCCTTGACAAGGTCAACAAACGTAGCACGAATACTAAGCAGGACTTATCTGAAATAACGGAGGGCTACGACAGGTTTTTCTGAAAACCTATTGCGTAATGAAATTGATATCGTTGTAGAATCAAATGATTTTTAAAATGGAGTGTTTTTTAGGCTTTTCTAGTTTTGCTAAAGGGGTCACTCCCGGTGAAGGGATCGTCGGCCCTTTCCTCGTTGAATGAGGTGCAGGATATATATATATACCACTATGCAAAGCAAGAACTATAGAAGCAATCAAAATACAAACCGAGGGTTGTAGCATCTGCCAGTTATTGCTAAAGGGGTCACTCCCGGTGAAGGGATCTCGGCCCTTTCCTCATCGAATAAGGTGCAGGATGTTCTACAAGGAACACCGCGATGCAAAGCAAGAACTGTAGCTACCTATTTTTGAAAATCCGATTCCACGACATCTTTTAGGTTTCTTTTTCTTTCATTAATCATATTAATGAAGTCCCATCATTTAATTCCACCTAAACATCACAGATAAATATAACGTACGCTTATGCCATCCGCATTCGCCTCGATGTCCCGTCTGCACCGTTAGGTTAGGTAACTAACGGCAGAGCGAGGCAGGGCTAGTGCGGGTGTAAAACATAAGCAACGTCTATATAATATATCATATATACTATATATAATATCTATCTGAACAAATCACATGATCACATCACAGATAACGCAGCAGAAGAATCATATATGAAATATTGGATATACTAGGACGTCCGTGTTTTCAATACGAGCCTGTATAAAACACGGATTCCACGGTCGTGATGAATAGCCAAACCCACACCCCTAGACCCCTACGAGAGCGGCAAGCAACCCTACCAATTCTAGAGTTAGGAGACCCGGACTCGACTCCTCGAGATGGTCTCCCACTGGACCCTAGAACCCGGTTACTTGTGCTCCCCTCCTTGGGTCTATCCTAATGCGGAAAAGTAAATAATATACATCAACGGTGACATCTTCCGCAACCTGGAAGTGCCCCAATAAAATAATATTACATACAAGTTTTTACATGAATGAAAATGGAAAAACACTCATCTCACATAAAAAACCCCGGCTATTCAAACACGACGATCCAATATAACATATCCAGCAACACATAACATCACATGTCATCAACGTAAGTAAATATGTGCATCCCAATTGTCGTTAACATATAGCAACGAAACAGGCGATATCACATATTACACTTACGGTCACAGAAAAGAAAGTGTAAAACTACAACAGTTGGAATCCGCAACCTCTTTAGACATCGCATGCCTAATCAAATGAATTCCTTAGACATTGCATGCCTAACAATTATAAACCCCGCATTTTAGTCTCAAAATCGAAAACACTTTTCAATATCAAGTCGGGCAATTCAACAAGATTCCCGACATCCTGACCGAATGCTCGTCGCAAACTTTAGTAGACGGCCGCACCCCCGATACCGTCGACGAAGTGCACTAAGGCGGAACACCGCTGTTCATACCAGAATATTGCATTTTATACCGCCCATTCTTACGCTCGTTTATTTATAGGCAGGTGCTTTTGATCAGTGTTTGCTATATATTTGCAGAATACTGGTTCTCAACTCTAAACAGTGAATATCATGGAAAAGTACGACAAATTCCGGATTACTGCCAACAACAGATAAAACACGGGTCTCCGCTCTCTATCCGTGTGTTGCCACATACCAGTTTAAGGGACAAAATAGCAAATCGATTGTCATGTCATGCACAAGGCTCAATGGCAACACAAGATCCAAGAAATCTACGCGGAGCTCGAGGAAATCATGGCAAAAGATCCACATCACATCACCTTTTGATCTACTGAAATTCTGGAAGAATTGTGAAGAGTTTCTGAGAAAAGTCATATACCACACTGAAGAAGACATCAAACCAGGGAACCCCACAAAATCCTATGGCTTAACTACTCTAAAGCGCCGCGGTTCCGCGGCATTAGCGCGCTTAGGCCGCGGAACCGCGGCCATGTAGACTCTTCTCTCTGTCGTTTTTTGGGGGCCGTTTGGTACTTTCATATGGAGCCCGATTCTTGCCCTAGGTTTCCAGTTCCCTGCCTATAAATACCCCAGAATTTGCCAAGCCAAGGGTGTTCATTTTTCTCATGCCCTCTTTTTGTTAGTTTTAGTTTTCTTCTTCTTCTTCTTCTTCATTCTTCCTCCATGAAAATGTAGTGAGAGCATTGAGTGGATGTTAATGAAGACGAGGGTTTTTGTATCATTCTCTTTTGTTTAACTTCCCCTTGAGATTCTTGCTTTCTCTTGATCTTTCAACCTCTTCATTGAGCTTGAAAGGTTAAGGGTTTGTTATTGATCTCAAGGGTCGTATTTTTCTTATGGAATTAGTGCTTCATTTCACATGCGTTCTTTACCCTTCTCTTGATCTTGCAACCTCTTGATTGAGCTTGCAAGTTTAAGGGTTGGCTATTGATCCCATGCTTGTCTTGAGTTTTAGTTTCTAGTTTTCTTTCTCGCTTTTTATTACTTGCTTTTTATTACCTTGCTTTACTTACTTGCAATTTAATTCATGCACTTATTTACTTGTAATCTTTTCTTTTCTTTGTTCTTTTCTTTTGCTCTTCTTGGTTCTCTTTGTGAATGGTTGTAATTATTGTTGTTGTTAAGAATAAATACGGTATTGTAAGTTAAGATTTTCTTTGCTCTTTTCCTTTTCCCGTTATTTTCCATTGAACTCCGCCCAAACGATACGCAAGCGCTCCGTTAGGCACCCTACCCTAACAAGGTAACGGTGATTCCTAACCGCGACCGGTTGCGTTCGATTTGGCCGGAGGCGAAAGCAAGAGACAAGAACGGAAGGACAAGGGTAAATAAGCCGGATTCCAAGAATACCGCGCTTAAATCCCCTAATCCACGTTGTTGCCGATTGCTCTAGCTTCAATTGGTCAAGACTCGGCTCAAAGGTTTTGAGTACGGATTTCTTTAGCTTACATTATCGTATCTTTTCTTAACAACTTTATACTTGCAAATAATACACATAGGTTAGATTGAACAAACATATACTCATTCTTTATTGACTCTTCTAAAACAAGAAAGGACATACAACCATCTCCCTGTGGATCGACCCGTGCTCAACCGGCTAGCTGCATAGCGACACCGTCCTGATCGCGGTTATACTTTAGAACTTTGAACATCTGACACGCCAAAAGCGTGCGATCAAATGGCGCCGTTGCCGGGGAGACGGTAGCGTATTTTCTTTCTTGTTTTTCGGGTTAATATTCTTTTTGTATATATTTATAAATAAAAATAAAATCTTTTTGTTTTTTTTTGATAATTTTTGTGAGCAAGTCTGTAGATTTTTGCGGATTTGCAAACGGCGATTGTGGGGAGCAAAGTGTACGCTCAAGGCTAAGGTGATTGCAAAGTACAGTGCCAAAGATCCGGGTAGTTTGACCCGCGCAAGCGAACTTTTCAAGCTTACCGGATTTGATTCAACGGGGGTTTTCTAACCCAAAAACTTAACGGTACGTACTTTACTAACACCTTCTTCTCAAATCCGACGCATCCAATATGCTATTCTTTGCAGGATTCTTTGCAAGTTCGCTAGCAAACGCTAAAAATTGACTAACCCGTATTTGTTGCAGTGCCGTGCTTAAAATAAAAAACGATTGTTTGATTCTTTATAGAATTTTTATTGAATTGCGCATTGCATACATTAATACGGACTTAAGGGCAAGCGAACCCCACAACATACGGTAAAGGATTTCATCACCTTTTCCATGGCCCATAAATCACGAACTTGAGCATAACGTTTACCCGCACAAAATTTAAAAGAAACTAGACTTTAAGCATTAAGGACTTCGCGCTCACTAGGAGAAGTCAACTGTGTTTAGAATCTCGCTTAACGGTATATTGTTTACGGGGTGTCTAGGAAAGTGTTAACGGAGAAACCGCCAAAAGAGAAAGGGTTATTTAATTAAAGAACTTCGCGAAAGCGTTGGAAAACCTCCCCTTATCTCTGCACTTATCTGGCCTCGTGATCAGTGTATCTTGAGCCCGTTTCTCGACACAGTTTTACTTCAACAATCAAGTTCTGGAGCAGGTCTAGTTGACCTAGGTGAACCCTAGAACGATTAGGTGTGTGGTATTTTTGTGTCGTGATTGTTTTTGTCCATATTCTTTTTTGTGTGTATATTTCATTCTTTTGTTAATATCTAAAAAAAAAAATTAAAAAAAATCACATTTTCCCCCCCTCCTTTTCTCTGTCTTTCTTTCTTTCTCTCTTCATATCATAGGTACCCCACCTCGCAAAACTCTTGCCGAACTTTGGTACCCACAACCAGACATTACTTCTTACGGTTCTTGCTTTGGCCGAACGTCAAACGATCCCTCCATGCCCAAAATCTCTTTGAAAGATCGGATAGACGCGTCTAGGACAAACACTTGCCTTCCGCAATCCACTTTGTATCAACCTTTTCAAGCTCCCCCACCCTCTTATATTGATACCCCTTTTGCAAGTCGTCCTTTATCCATCGCTGAACATATTGAACAATCCTGTAGCCGATCTTTCACTCCTTTCATCACTACAGATTCTTGGGATCAACAATTCAATTCACCTTCTTATCCAAATGTTGATTCTGCTCCTGTCCAGCCATTCAATTCCTACCAGTCCTACCCGACTTTTGCACCTTCCCTAGACATTGCTTCTGAACCGCCATTTGGGAGTTTTCAGTATCCAAACAACTTTGAATCTTTTACTGAAACCCCTTCACAAACCATGTCTAGTCTGGAACAGTCTTTGGAAGACTTTAGGGTAGCGTCGTACCAACAGATGATGGATTTGAATGCGTCCATGGCTGCCCTCATACAACCTAGTGACCCGGTAGCTAGTTTTCAACTAGCTCCAAATTTTCCAATGTATGAAAAGGCGGTAGGACAGGTTGAGAATTTGAGTGGAGAGAGTGAGCTGTACCCCCTTTCGAATCAAGCCTACTCGTTTCAACTTGCATCCCACAACTCCGGTTTTGAATGTCTATCTAGTGTTCCAAATGATTCATTAATTAAAGATAGAACAGATAATGAGTTGTGTGACTTTGTAGTATTTGATTTGCCCGATTGTGAAGGGTCCCTTTCGAGTGAAACCACACCCAATTCTTTTGACCTCTACACCTCCACTCTAGAACCTGAATTGATTAATATCCATGCTTTTGTTGAGGTGTCTGAGAATATTGATTTTCACTTAATTGAGGATATCGACACTGGGAATATTTTGGATGATGAACCTGTAGATTTGGCAGAGTTTTTCTCTTCAATTCATCATCCCGAGTCATTAAACGTTTTTCCCGAACCTCATATGCGTCTGTATTTTGAGGATAAATGCATGGATGTGCTGAATTTTGAGGAGAATATTAAGGATAGTAATGAGGATGAAACAGTTCTAGATGATGAGTCGGATTTTCCAATTCATCCTGTCCCTGTCATTGACTGTGTACACCCTCCCGAAACCTTAACCGATACCCCTCCTCAATCACTTCCCTCCATCCTTTCCATCGTTCCGACCTTGCAAGAAACCGTATCAATTTCATTTCCTATATCTGGTTTACCAAGTTCGGCGTACCCATGGTTTCTCACGAATCTTGAGGGATTTGACCCCATTTCTCGATGGGTTAATAGATTAGCACAAACGCTTCTTACATATCGGTCATCACAAATTGTGCTAATCTATTCACTCCATTTTCACCCTCAAGTTCGTGCTCCGTTTCTTTTTCCCTTCCGCCATTCTTCTTCTCATATACCGAGACCGTATACCACTTCTATCTCCATACGGTCTCGCGTAATCTTCATTTCTTTCCTCACCATATTCTTTCACCAACCTGCACATTATAACGATAAGATCTTTGAATGGTTGGTGCTTACCTTTGGCCTGTGTAAGGCCCTTGTATAGATTGATACTGTTCTCTTTCCCCCTAATCCTGAACTTCAACGCTTAACAGTGGAAACACGGTTTCACTTAAGTTTGGGGGGACCCTTTTTTGTGTATATATTTTTGTTTTGCTTTTTGTTTTGTATATAATTTGTTTTTGGGGAGCGCCGATAATTTTGACCCTCTTGGTGTAGCTAGACAGTGAGGGCACTGTCAAGTTTAAGTTTGGGAGTGTGATCGGTAAGCTTTCTTCCTTCGCATTCATTTGTATATTCTGCATTTGCATATCTTATTAAAAACCCACAAAAATCGAAAATTTTCCAAAAAAATATAAAAACTTTGTCGTCAAGTTAGCTAATAGGGTAACTTAGATCTTTATTCCGAAAGTTTAGTTGATATGATAGAAATAACTAAATTCTAGGCTTAGGAATTGAAAACCCTAAAAATAACCCTCATTCTGTCTAACTTTGGTAAGTATACGTTCTTACAGTTTTTTTTTGAGAAATAGGTAATCTTGAGTTCAGTTCTTGAGTCAAGTCAAGATGAAGGGAAAGTATTAATGCTTTACTGAAGGATAAGTCTGAAAAATAGTTTCTTTTCTTGAGTTCAAATTTAGAAAGTATATACCCTACAAATTGCATTTACACGCACCTTGAAACTTGGATAGTAGAGGATACCTAAAAATACTCTTGCCTGAAAGCCTAGTATGAAAGAAAAAACGGTATTTAAAGCTAAACACCAAAAGAGCATTATTGAAAAACATATCCGGTCTTGAAAAATAAAAAAAGAAAAAGAAAAATAGAATAAAGTCAAGACCTGGAAACTGCTATTTACGCTTTAAGCTCACACATTCAGTAATCGGCCGTTAGTGCCTCAAGAAGCATTAATAGTCGCATGAAAAGTGTGTGAGCAACACCGTCCATCATTAAATGAAAAGAAGTAGTATTAGGTATTAGGGCAAGGGTATTATAGCTTGAATTGAATTCTTGAGTGTAGGGGTGCAAATATACACACACGTAGGGGTATACAATTGATGTTTGGATAAGAGATAGAAATAAAGAATAAGACTTGTGTTTTCTGTAAAGTTGATAAAAATCCCTGATTTGAGGCCGCACTTTAGAAGGAAAACTCAGGAGAACCAACATCTTTCTAAACTTTTTTGGAACGTATATGATCTAAAGTTAAACAGATAGGAGGTGTGAAACATAAGGGTTAGATATTTCTAACTTAGGATGATAGAGTTTCTATCGTAAATACTAAACTGTAGGAGTAGAATCGATGTTAACTTATGACACTAGCTTGATGGGATTTTGTGGGTGTAATCCGCTGAAAACCCTCAGGAGACAACACTCCTCCTACTAGGGACACCTAGAGGTTTAATGGCTGGTTGCACGTGCTCAGTGCAATCGCGTTCCCTGCGAAAGTGCGGCTAGGATTTTATTTTTGTGAATAATTGGTTTTGCTCGGGACGAGCAAAAGATAAGTTTGGGGGTATTTGTTCATACCAGAATATTGCATTTTATACCGCCCATTCTTACGCTCGTTTATTTATAGGCAGGTGCTTTTGATCAGTGTTTGCTACATATTTGCAGAATACTGGTTCCCAACTCTAAACAGTGAATATCATGGAAAAGTGCGACAAATTCCGGATTACTGCCAACAACAGATAAAACACGGGTCTCCGCTCTCTATCCGTGTGTTGCCACATACCAGTTTAAGGGACAAAATGGCAAATCGATTGTCATGTCATGCACAAGGCTCAATGGCAACACAAGATCCAAGAAATCTACACGGAGCTCGAGGAAATCATGGCAAAAGATCCACATCACATCACCTTTTGATCTACTGAAATTCTGGAAGAATTGTGAAGAGTTTCTGAGAAAAGTCATATACCACACTGAAGAAGACATCAAACCAGGGAATCCCACAAAATCCTATGGCCTAACTACTCTAAAGCGCCGCGGTTCCGCGGCATTAGCGCGCTTAGGCCGCGGAACCGCGGCCATGTAGACTCTTCTCTCTGTCGTTTTTTGGGGGCAGTTTGGTACTTTCATATGGAGCCCGATTCTTGCCCTAGGTTTCCAGTTCCCTGCCTATAAATACCCCAGAATTTGCCAAGCCAAGAGTGTTCATTTTTCTCATGCCCTCTTTTTGTTAGTTTTAGTTTTCTTCTTCTTCTTCTTCTTCATTCTTCCTCCATGAAAATGTAGTGAGAGCATTGAGTGGATGTTAATGAAGACGAGGGTTTTTGTATCATTCTCTTTTGTTTAACTTCCTCTTGAGATTCTTGCTTTCTCTTGATCTTTCAACCTCTTCATTGAGCTTGAAAGGTTAAGGGTTTGTTATTGATCTCAAGGGTCGTATTTTTCTTATGGAATTAGTGCTTCATTTCACATGCGTTCTTTACCCTTCTTTTGATCTTGCAACCTCTTGATTGAGCTTGCAAGTTTAAGGGTTGGCTATTGATCCCATGCTTG